>AP025373.1:2500000-3750000 GCA_030295005.1 Cephonodes hylas
AAATATTTTCAAGAGAAACTCTCTAATACCCTTATGACGAAAACTGAATTAATTGGTTGCCTTACCTTATGGGTAGTCGATTTTAGAAATATCCCACACGTAGAAAGGAAAACTTCAGCGCAATTCAGAGCCGCCAGGACTACTTCAGGGCTTGGTGTCTCAGATCTGAAAATATTTTTTTTAGTATAATAGTGTAATAACCTTGAGATTTAGGCATTCGGTCGAGAATCTCGTCGGTCGCAGGTTCAAAACGCAGGTATGTACATACCGCTGACATTTTGAAGTTCTGTGTGTGTTTAAATTCAATTATCTCACACTTTAATGGCAAAAGAAGACATAGTGAAGAAACCTGCACACCTAAAAGTTCTTACGAATTTCCTGTGTGTAGTCCATCAACTTGCAATAGGCCAGCGTGATGGACTAAGGCCTGAACTGTGCCTAGCAGTGAGACGTATGTGGGCTGATGATGAAGATGTATTGTATATATTTATACTTACACTGTTGATTTGTTCTTCTCGATCGGCATGTGGGCGGCGATGGAGCTCTCTCGCAGCATAGAGTTCGCTAATTGTCTCCTTGCTTTCTTACTCAAATTCTTTGTTGGAATGGCTGCGTTAACCTGTTTAGAGATAAAAAATAAACAAATTTAAAAAAATATTAAATTAAAATTATAACTATATTACACTACCTCATTGTCTCGCGGCATATGTAGGTACATGGCGTGCGATCTAGAGGTCACGGGTTCGATTCCCAGGCTATGTAATTTAGTTTTTACATTCATATTTACGAATTCATATGTCCATTAACGAGAAATTAATAATTGTCTAACTCGAGTTAAGCCTCAGCAACCTTTTCACTCGTAGTGTAAGTAAGAGACATATTCATTGTCGTTTAAATATTTTTTTTTTTGTACTTTTTGATACTCACGTTCAACTCAATTTGTTGCTTGGGCGGCGTGATGTCCGCCATAATGAATTCAGTGAGTTCGTCCTCCCACAATTTGCCTCTGCCCTCATTCGACGGTTTGTGTACGTGCAACACTCTCAACCATCTGGAGAGGCTGTTGTATGCCGCCCATCTTATCTTCCTGCTGTAGAACGAGTTTTTGATTATTAGTGATGTTTTTAGAATAGAAGACTAGATGTGACTTTTAGAAAGTAAATTTAAAAATAAAAACTACAAAAACTGTTTTCATGAAAAAATACAAACAAAAATATAAAACTAATTTTGATTTTAAAATAATGCAAATTTTTAAAAATGATAATCTTTAAATAAGTTATAATTTGGACACCATGGACCATGGTGTAATTATTTAATAAGGATAACACTTAAAAGATATAAAAGTATTTCACTTTTATATTTTAAACTTGTAACTGATCAATACGGTTTCATTTTGATATCTGTTATTCATTGTAATTAGAGATGCGCCGAGTTACACTTTTGCCGAGTAACGAGTACCGAGCTTTACTCGGTTCAATTTTTTTTCAACCGAGTACTCGGCCGAGTAACTCGGTTCAATTAAATTTCCAATTCGCGCGTGGTACATTAAAATTTAAATAGCCTGTTTTCGGAGGCCGGTAACGTCTACGAAGAATAGAGGAATAGGCTGTTACCAGAACGTGCAGCGAGGCTTGTGTTCCTGCATCATAACTTCATCATCAACCCATATACGCCCACTGCTGAGCACGCGTCTCCTCTCCCATTGAGAGGGTTTAGGCCATAGTCCACCACGCTGGCCTAGTGCGAGTTGGCGGACTACACACTTAAGAAATTCCTAAGAACTCTTAGGTGTGCAGGTTTTATCACGATGTTTTTCCTTCACCGTTAAAGCAAGTGATAATTCAATGTGAGTACACACATAACTTCGAAAAGTCAGAGGTGAGTGCCTGGGGTTCGAAACCGCGACCGTCGAGATTTTCGACCGCGCGCCCAAACCTCGAGGCCATCACTGCATCATAACTTAGCTTTATCCAATTTTAAATGTTAATTATTTTTATTACGTATTATAATTTTGATTTTATTAATTGAGATTTTCAAAGATTTCCTAAATTACTAAATAATTTTTGATTAACACAGTTGTTTACGAAATAAAATAATATTTATTGAATCTATAAAATGTTTAATACATCTCTTAAATTCAGTCATTTCAAATTTTACCACCCTGTTCACGACCTTGTCAAGGTCGCGGGACGTCGCTGGCTGCAGGAGGCTTCCGAACAAACCCGGTGGAAGTCATTGGGGGAGGCCTATGTCCAGCAGTGGACCAATATTGGCTAATGATGATGATGATGACTGTTTAAATTATATCTACCGAAATATATTGCATTTCTTAAACAGAGTATACTCGGCATTCAAACCGAGTTATTCGGCCGAGTACGAGTATCAAAAAACCCGCCGAGTACGCCGAATACCGAGTATCAACCGAGTACTCGGCCCATCTCTAATTGTAATGTATATCATTACTAACTTTACCTCATATACTGTAAATAAAACTTTACGATTTCTTACGAAAAAAATCTTTAAACATTGTAAAGAAAAACTATTACAAAATACTTACTTAGTGTCTTCAGTTTTTTCAGTGGTACTTCGCAACGCTTGCATAGCAAATTTGAACACTAGCGCTGAAAACGGCACGAGATTCGGGCCCAAGCTGTAACAATATTACAAAAAGGTTTTATGCACCCTTAACAATCTTTTCAAATAAGTGTATGTAACATGCACACACATGCATATAGTGAATGGATCAGCGTGGCCAGAAATTTTGTTTGTGGCATTTATACATACATAACCTTACATCTGTATACTGAAGAGGTAGTCAGAGGTGTATATCTGCACTCACTTTTTGCCGGGTATGAGTATATGGTTTGGATTTTTCGAGCACCTTACTCAGAATTTCACAGAATTTTACAAACCGGGAATCAACCTGGGACCTCTAGATCGCACGTCTCATAGTTGTACCGTGACCCACAATGTATTAAAAATTTTGCCAATTATTAAAGTTGATTTTAAAGCGATACTATCTATACAAAAAAAATGTGAAGTAAAGTGAGGTACCCTTTTAATAGGGGATTTTTACCTTCTAATAAGCTAATTGAAATTAAGAATGACAACATTTCTCATTTTCATATTTTCATCATCTGTAAAGTTTTTGTGAGAAGAACTCCACACGAGTCATAAGTCTGGCAGCATTGATCTATACACTTGGGTGTATTTAGATGTATGTAACATTTGTCAATATTAATATACCTAATTACCGCACCAAGTCACAAAGGGGCAGGTCATTTCTGCACCTACATATTGCTAATTGTGTTTTCATTTGATATAGGGTAAACTACTAGTCAATGGACACTACTAGTCATTGGACAGAACACAATAAAACTATATTTATTAAGGTTTCTTCGAAAACAGGAACACTGCAACTGATCTCTTTTTAATATCTGGTTTTTGACATTACATAATAGTTCAAAACAATTGTAATAGAAGGCACTAGTAGCTTGAAAATATTTACTTTCCGTGGCGTCCTCACAATCGGCGTGGTTTCTAGTGAAAAATAAAGAATTTGGTAAGTTGTTTATCTACAAAGTTTTTAACAATTAATTTTCATACCGTCAATTCTAAATGCTTAGTCGTTTGCACAGTAAAGTATTATCGTCTTTTGTGAAGTATTTAATAGGAATTGGCGCCTTTAAACATATTTTTTAGGTTGTAATGTGCTGTCCAATGATTCGATGTTGTTTTATTAAAAATCTAATTATTGGACAGGTGTTTGAGACAAAAGTAAAAGAAGAGAAAAAGAAGAAAAAGGAAGAAACTAAACTACAAAAAGAAAAGGAAAAAATAGAGAAAACAGAAAAGAATACTAACAGAAGTTCTCAAGCTGTTTCGACAAATATGTGCATGATATGCTGTAGGTCGACTAAGTCATCAAATCGAGTGGTATGTGATATGTGTTCGGTGATATTTCACGTAAAATGTATATCAGCAAAGCATCAAGAACACGTGCCTGAAGATACAAGGATTGATCTTTTCGTATGCCATCATTGCTATAAAGAAGATTAAACCACACTCTGGATCTCAGCTCTGAAATGAATAGCGAAGATAGTGGTGACAATACTCAAACATTGTTTGATATGATAATCGAACAAAAGAAAATAGAACGTTATTAATTTAACTGATTACTGAAGATAGATTCGGTAAGACTGATTAATACAAGTTTTGTTTCGAAATGTGATTAAAAAAAATATTTTAAGATATAAGAATGTATGTTATTATTAATAATTTTCCTATAAATATAATTACAAACAATTTTTAGTTCTTCACTTCCCTTTAAAACCAGATTTCATTGACCATTCTGATGATATAAGAGATCATTAAAGTGCTGTCCATTGACTAGTTAATGCTGTCCAACAATAAAAATTCTGTCCAATGACTATATATTTTTTCTCGTTTTTTTTAAATAGGATTTTTTCGCGTTTTTTATTTTAAATGTAGTTTTTAAGAACTTATTATAAAAATATGTATATTAAAGTAATAGAATAACAATAATTTTAACAAGGATCTTTTTAAACGTCTTCATAAACTATTAAAAACCTTAAAATGATCGTTAAGTGTCCAATGACTGGAAGATTACCCTAATATAACATTGCTCAATCCGGGCAGCAAATCCATGAAGTTATAGGGGCTTACTTATAAATGATACTATCATGATAAATTCTAAATCAAACCATATTTTCTATGACTCATTTGTCTCGCTTGTTATTCTACCATGCTTTAAGTAAACTAAGGAATGTAATAAAAATATGTTACAACAGTATTTAAAAATAAAATATGTATCTGAATATTTTACTCTGTATTCTTGTTAACTTTGTACAATAATTTACACTTGGTTTTTATCTCAAGCGATCTAAATACACCCTATGTGTATTTATGTAGCGCAACAAACATTGCAGAAGCAAAAAATTAAATCTTAATCAACAATAGGAACAAACTAAAATAATAACGTAAATACTTGCACGCATGCACTCCACAAAGCTCACTACAGAAAGTTCTGTTCAGAAGACTCTGCCAGTACTGCATATTATTTGTTAAACTTTTTTCTATAATTTCTTACTTAATGTTCAAAATAACAATCTTCTTTATTTCTGAATGTAACAGAATATTATATTAAAAATCATTTCTTACAATGCAAAGACTAGTTTTTGGTATAGAAATTTATATGTCACCCTTACCATGCAATCAGTGCATCTAAAGTCTTGAAAGCATGTATTTTGAGACCTTTTTGGCCGTCCACTTCCTGTTTGTTGGCGCCATCCATCACACTAAATACATGTAATATGACTTCCAACACAGCTTGAGGCCGAATAGGCTTTGCCACTGGGTATTCTTCTCTAAAAATTATATAAAATGTTAAATAGGCAATTTGACCCTATCATTTAGGACACTTCATATTGTAAACTCAGTAAAAATCATTAAACAAACTAGTTAATATTTTTTCTAGAGTGCAAGTTATTCTTCATCTTCTTCATCAACCCATATACGCCCACTGCTGAGCACTGGTCTCCTCTGCCATTGAGAGGGTTTAGGCCATAGTCCACCACGCTGGCCTAGTGCGGATTGGCGGACTACACACCTATGAAATTCCTAAGAACTTTTAGGTGTGCAGGTTTCATCACGATGTTTTCCTTCACCATTAAAGCAAGTGATAATTCAATTTGAATACACACATTACTTCGAAAAGTCAGAGGTGTGTGCCTGGGGTTCGAACCCGCGACCGCCGAGATTCTCGACCGCGCGCCTAAACCTCGAGGACATCACTACAAGTAATTGTTAAGATTTAATTTCTTTCTTATTTATTTACTTTTTCCAATGTGCAAAAAATGTAGTCAAAGTAGAATATTTCCAAGTATCATAGTATTTCTAAATACTTACACTAGCATAGCTTGAATGAAGGTTAAAACATTCCGTATTCTTAAAGCCATTGCATACTTATTTCCTTGAGAAGTATCGGACACAGACTTGTTTAATTTTGTAATGTTTAATAGTGCTGTTGTTATAGGAGTGTTTGCCAGCACTTGAATCTCCAGTTTCTGAAAGAAGATATTCTTGTTATTTTGATTAATTTTCAAGAGAAAAGTTGAAGTGCTTCCCTGACATCAACAAAAATAAATATTAGATAGTGATATGAGAGGTAAATTTTTTGGTCAAAATAGTTGTATACTATATTGAAATCATAACACAAGATTAATACAACAGCACAATGCAGGGATTTGAAATAAGTTGTATTATATTTGTTGGTACCGGGGCAGAACAGTGTGGACAAGCAGGCGGAATCTAACAAAAGGTTTGCCCTATATTATGAGAGATTAAATATACAGCAAATGAAATTCAGATCTAGAATATCAATACTAAACTCTTCAATGAACTATAAGTTCTACACACTGAATACTATATGGTTTGAATATCAGACACCTCTTATACAAAAGTATCATACCTGTGGATTGCTGGATTTCTTCTGCACATTCATTGCGCTGGCAAACAAAGTTTCAGTAAGAACATGTGCTGCATTACATAGCAGAAGCATTTGTTCACGCCAACATGCTTTTGCTGTTGCTGCTTTATCTTGCGAAGGTCTTACCTAAACACATATTTAAGATACAATGTAGGTATATCTTTTGTAAAAAATGTAAAATAGCATTTTACACTATTATTCCAATAAACTAGATTTCATTTATGAAAATAAGAATTTGTTGACAATACCTGCTGTAAATAACAGGCACATTTAGCTGCTTCAATTACAAGTTTAGAGCTTGTGCTATCCAGATAATTTACTAAATACTTTTCTGCAGTTGATCGGTGTGGTGCACAGAATCTAGGAAACCTAAAGTTTAGAATAAGTTATTTATAATATTAATAAAATTTCATTTTATAATCTTCATATTACAGTATGCTTATTATATGAATATATTATTATTACAACTATGATGAGTTATATTAATAAACTAGCAACCCGCCCCGGCTTCGCACGGGTGCAATGCTGATATTTAACGGATGTTATCATACATATAAACCTTCCTCTTCAATCACTCTATCTATTAAAAAAAACCGCATCAAAATCCGTTGCGTAGTTTCAAAGATTTAAGCATACAAAGGGACATAGGGACAGAGAAAGCGACTTTGTTTTATACTATGTAGTGGTTAAAAATAGATTAATAAAAGACTAAACACTTTAAATATGCAGAAGTAACCTATATGTAATGTCTTTTATATTGTACACCTTTTAAATGTCTATTTTATAGGCTTTTTATTACACGAAAAAATATTCTTATATAAGCATATTATATTTATAGTTTCAAATCTTATATCATAAGTTTTTCTTCCCGATAAGATTGCAAACTGTGACAATATTGAGGCAGATGATGGGAAGCTAAAGCCAGGGCGCTTTGTGGTTAATTAAGTGAAGCTGTTGTCCAAAAATGGACTAATTGGACGCCCCTCTCAGTGGCTGATGATGATGGTGATGTTAAAAACATTAATCAACTAACGAAAAAACGAATAAGTATTTTATTTGGCTTACACTTTGTATAGATATGATCTAATTGAGGAAATATAAACTAATAGGTTATATTACCGGTTAATAACTTTGCCCAGCGAGACCAGTCTGTGAAATTCATTATCATAGTGATTATTTAAATCACCGAAAAATGCAGAAATAGCCTCCTTCGTAGTTTCTGTATCATTAACATTTACTTCTCGAAGGATATTTAGAGCTTTATCTATAAAAAAATAGTATTCGGTAAAAAAATGCGATTATAAATATTTTATTATAATTTAAATCTTTAATTTTATCTATCAGTACTTACTCATTTTGTAATTTTTTATTGATTCCAATAACCTTTTAGAACTACAACGTTTTTGGTAAACAAAACCCACGAGTTACAACAATTTGACAGAAAAATAAGCAATTACACGTTACATATACTACAACAGGTTACATAGCATTAAAAATCAATTCTTGACAGTAGTTTTGAAATGTGTAATGCTGAGAAATGTAATGTTACAATGGGTGAAACATGGCAGCACTATTGATCGATTCGTTCAGAATTCCAAGATTTCGGAAACATGTCTAAAAATTAATTAATAGTATGCAATAATTACTTCTTAATTTCAGACGATATTACCAGTGTGTTAGCTTCTAAATGCTGATTTCCAAAAACAATCGATAAACTTGTTAATCCAAGTATTGGGCCAATCCGGTAAAAGTTTCTGACGTTGACAAATAATATCTAAGGGTAAATTTTCGACATGTATCCGAATGCGCTAATCAGGATTTCTTGAATTTTCATTAATTAATTTCAGTTGCTTGAAAAATGAAAGACATATTAGACTAGTTAATATTATTTATTAAGAAATTTAAGGAGAGCTGGTTTGATATCCTCTAAAAATGTAATTAATTGTTGTTGAACCTTTAAGGAGTCTCTATCAATCTCAGCTCGAATCTTTTCTCTTTCATGAAAATTTGCCTCACGTAGAGTTTCTAGCTCCAATCGTTTTAATTCCAACAAGTGATAATTTTGTAGTTGATTTTCTTCCTCTAGGTTAAATTTTGTTTGGAGGTTGATAGGTAGGGAAGTATTTTGTCGTTTATGTGAACTATTAATAACTTTGTGTTCTGTAGAGTCACGTCGTTTTCGTTTTCTTTTTTTTTCTGGAAACAATAAAATATCTTTTATTTATTATTTTGAAGGAAGTACTTATTAATACATAAATAAAGCCTTGGGGTTTACAATTAATGCATCATCTCATAAAAAAATATATCTATTTAAGTTTCTACAACTGTCCTTTTATATAAAACTTGATCTATTAATTAGGAGTCTATAAAGTAAAATTAAGAGAAGTCTCAACCTGTAAGTGGAATTGGCGAAGCGGGTGGCGAATTTTCGGTTTCATGTATGGGAGATAAACTTTCAGTGTGTTCTATGATTTCAATAAACACTGGGTCTGCACTTTCGTCATTTTCGTAAGGATCATGTTCTTCAATCTCTTCGTATTCATGTTTTGTTTCCTCCTAGAATTAAAAAGAAAATTGTAATCTAGTTTATTGATCTTATTAAGTGGAGAACGCCTTATATCACGCAGTCGAAAACTTTGGCGGTCGCGCATTAAAAACCTCAGGCACCCATCCCTTACTCTTTCTGGTTATTTGGGTAATGTACATTCACACTGAATTATTATTTACATTAAAGTTGAAGGAAGTTATCGTGAGAAAACATGCACACTTAAAAGTTCTTAGGAATTTATTAATGTGTAGTCCGCCAACCCGTACTGGGCTCACTAGGTGGGCTGAGGCATAAGCCCTCTCAGTTTAAGAGAAGGCCTGTTTCAAGCAGCGATGATGGTTATTATTATTATTGGTACTAGGTGTAGAAAATAACATGTAGAAGAAAAATTACCAAATTTTCTTGATCGGAATTTCTTTTCTCGAGGACCCGACAAATTCGTTTTTCAATATCTGTTAATTCTATCATATAACGTCCACTACTATTGGATGATTCATGTAATTTCAAAGCCTTCTCTTTCGCTCGGTACTTAATATCCGTCCAAGTCTGAAATGAATATTTGTATTTAAAACAGCCGTAAAATATTGTTTAAGTGGATATTTAATTCAATACTATGTAATGAATAAAATATTTATTAAAAGAAGATTTATTTTATTTAAACTAAGTACTAGCCAAAATATATAGTACGGTTACGTTTAAATATTAGAACATTAAAACAAATACACTATTAAAATATAATTTTCTTACTTTTTTCCATTGATCAACTGTTTTCCGTGGGCCAACACCAATCTGATTTAAAATACCACCTAATTCACTCCATAAATGTTTTACTTTCGTGACTCTTGGATGCATACTCAAATCCCCATGTCTGTAAATAAATAAATATTCTCGTATTTAAGTCTAAGACAAAAGAATATCCTGCAATTTAAATATTTTTTAAATGCCTTATCCAACAAATCGATCATAAGAGTTAGTCATCGTAAATGATATTCCCATTTGCCACTCGGAAATTGTGAACTGTACTTCAAATTAAAATTCGCAATATACGCGTGCTTTTCCATTGGTGTCGGCAGGGGTTTATTTCTACAATCCTACACCCTCTTTTCAACCGCTGTTTTCAGTATCTCGTATTTAATAAGTTGCAATAGTATTATCGTATTTCCGCTACATTTACAGATTTAGTACACGTAATAAAAAATCCTAATGAAAAACTTAAGTGGGATTCGAAGCAAGATCTCATATTAAAATGTACCTAACATGAATGCACATCACATAAATATCTTTTTCCTATAGGTAGATCTTTGTATTTTTCAATATTATTATAAAGTTTGAATTATTATTTTAATTATTGTATATTTTATTAATTTGTCAAATAAATAAGTTAACCCTTCGTAGCCCAAGATCATAAAAAATTGTAATACTTTGGTATATGATAGGCTTGAACAAATAAAAAAACACGTGTTTCGTGGAAATTCAAAAATATTTTTTATTCCGTATGTATTGGATCTTTTAGGGTTTGTGACATTACTGTCACATTGGGTTAAAGTGGTAGAAAATGTTTTAACGTAGTATGGAAGGATCTAACAGATTTATTTTGTTTTTTGTAACAACTACTATTCCGAACTTTTTAAAAATTGTTTGTGCTACATCAGGACACCGAAGAAACTTGGGCCAAATGATTTTCAAACCTAATTCGGTCAGTAGCCAATTTGATACTGCCCCACCGCCAATGGGGGGACATGTTGCGCCGGACTCTTGTGATTTTGGCTTGTATTTTATTTTAAATTAATCTTCGCTGTTGGACATTAGGATTCAAGCAAAACTTACATAAAGTCTCCAATTTCAAGTTGAAAATCTGCTGAAGACATTTGTTTGTCATTGCATAGTTTAGTCTGCCTTACTTTCACATACATCAGCCAAGAACTGGCCATGGTCAGGTCTAATAATTGGTAAAACATCCAAACCTGGCGTCTTTTAATTCGTGTCATAATACTATAAGCACCCATAATGCTGTTAATAAAATCTACACCTCCTATATACCCACTACATTCTTCGACGATATGAGACCGATCAATGTTGATGTACTTCTATTGGCCTTATCGTAACGACTTGGACCTTCGACCACTCACCAGCAAAAATTGACAGAAGCGTGACAAGTTTGTTGTCTTTTCATATAAATTTTGACACATCAATTGCGTCCATATTTGCTACGTAATCAACAGAAAATCTACATTACTTTTTATTACATCCTCGTCAGGGGGTAGTTTGCAATCTGGAACGAGATTATTCCGTACGGTCCCAGGACTCACCAAGTCTAAGATATATCCACTTCTGCTACGTACTCCAGTAAAGTTTTAAAGCACGGAAGTAAAGTTATTATCCAAATATATATGTTATTTCTGATGTCTGGGTATGCCCGCGTCATTCTAAATACGACGTTTCAAGATGCTCCTTTTTTATTCTACTAGGAGCAAAACTCTTTCAGTTCCTGTTTCAGGTTCAATATTATAGACAAAACTTGAAACTACGCTCAGTACATAAAACTTTTAACGCCAATTGTGTTTTTTTTATAGGCGTATATCTATTCAAATTGTCTCTTCTCTTAGTGTAGCAAATCTATTCATCCACACAAAGGTATACCTCGAATAGAACTCCACTAGAAGTCCTATTTAAGGCTTATATTATAGATCTAATTTTTGTGTAAGTACTACCCCTATCTTAAAAAATAGAAGAAAAAAATCATCAATATATGGATATACATTAGTTGTATTTTTTATGCCATTGTCACCCAATGTAACAGAAATGTAACAAACATAAAAAGTTACTTTTTACATATAAAAAATCAAAAGTATGAATTGGTAACGATATATAAACCAAATTATTTACTTACCTACGGGTATCAAAAAAAATTATACAATTTTATATACTTTTAGTATTTTTTTATAAATTTTAAACTTTTTGCAAGTTCAAACATGGCATTTTCATCAAAACACGAAATTCAAAGCCAAAAAGGGAGCAAGTTACACTACTTATGATTTATATTTGATGCTAAAATGTTCGGTGTGTTATTTAAGAATATATTGATATTGATTTGACAAATCTTTAACGTTTAGTTTAAATTTTATAGAGACTTTTTGGGTTTGTTACAGAAATGTCACCAGGGGCTATAAAGGGTTAATTTTTGAATGAATGCGGAGGAATGATGCGGAGCATCATAGGATTTTACCGAAAATCTTTGTTAGGGTTGCTGGACTTAATTATACTCAAAATTACGTTAAATGGCAATACATAATATGTCAAGTCATTTTACAAAGGTATTATCGAACGAAAGGGAATTAAATAGATTTACTTTCTAAAAAGAGTTAAAAATTGTATTATTTTACGATTACCTTTCCATAAAACCAACTATCGTAGACAGTTGCTCTTGAGTCACAATCAATTTGTGATAGGCAGGCGGCATTAGTAACGACGGATTGTTTAAACGATATCACCACGATACGATACACGACGCACAACAACTATCCGTCGTGTGACGCGTCGCGTTGTCAATTGTCATTTGTCATGATAGAATACAGACTAAATAAATTAGGACGATAGAAATACAGAGTATCATATTGTTTCATTGGGTATATATATATTTTAATGGATTTAAAGTTTAGTATATAGGTATCGTTGATATTATTATTAATAATTTGTATTACTAAATTACTGTTTTCCATGCTGATTATTCCTTAATATTTAAAAAAGTTCGTAATTATAGATTATATCGTTAAATTTTGATTTGACATCTGTCTATAAGCCTTATTTATTTTGCACCGTTTACATCGCGTCGTCGTGCCCTACCGAGTTCGGAGCAGTGCGTTAACGTCGTTAACGTATTTAGAAGTGCCATAACTGTATTGTTTCCAATTTTTGTTTCCTGTCATAATATCCTGTAGTGTTCATTCTTATGCGACTACAATGGCCACGCTAGACGATAAAATTTTAGGAGAAAAACTGCACAATTACTGCAGTAGTAGTGAAGACGAAGGCTCTGATGATGAAAGCCGAAGTGGTGATGAGGAAGGGAACCCTGTGAAACCTGATGTAGCTGGTGCTGAACCACCACCCATCAACAGTTGGTCGGGAACAGCCAGCAACACCGGCCCGAAGGGAGTTATCGAAGATTGGCGTCGCTTCAAACAATTAGAGGCTGAAAATCGAGCTGAACTGGCAAAAGAACGGGTTGCATTGGCAAAAAAGCTTACACTTTCAGTGAAACCGGAACGTGAACAAGAGCAAGAAAAGAATAATGAGGAATTAGAAGATGAGTTGAACGAGTTGATCGATGAAGAATTTTTAATGCAATATCAAAAACAGCGAATGCAGGAGCTTATGTCGCAGCTGCAGAAAACCCCCAAATTTGGTAAGGTCATCACACTGACTAGTAAGGATGAATTCTTGAGTGCTATTGACAAAGAAGATCAGAAAGTCACTGTTATCATTCATATATACAACCACAGCACAATAGCTTGTGAAACAATGAATGGGTGCTTAGATGTCCTAGCAACAGAGTATCCTATGATAAAGTTTTGCAGAATATCAGCAGAAATTACAGGCTTGAGTAGGCATTTCCGTGTTGAAGGTGTCCCTGCCTTATTGGTTTACAAAGGAGGTCAAATCATTGGCAATTTTGTACAGCTAGTAACTGAGCTTGGAAATGATTTCTTTGCAACTGATGTTGAAAGGTTTCTCATTGAATATGGAATGCTGCCTGAGAAGTAATACAATAAGGTGTGTAATTATTAATTTATAATTAATGTCTATAATAAGTAAGATTTTTAGAACACTAAGATAAAATTTGTGACTTAACATTGAGTTAGTTGTATATTATATACAATGTATTTCTATTTAAATAGAAATAAAACAAAATGAGTAGCCTATAATATTTTTTTTATGGATTAATAGTAAATGTATCACTTTCAAACTTTCTGTCATATTTATCTTTTGGGTAATATAGTAAATAGATTTCACTTATTTATATTTTTAGACACAAAATTGTATCTGGTTGAAAAAAAAATTAAAATTGTATCTTAATCTCTTCAAAAATATTTATTTAACTACAATTTGGATTATTTATTGTGACACTTTATATTATATTTCTCAATTACAGTAACGTAATAAATATTTCATGATAGATTACCTAAAGTTTGTTTTATTTAGCTTTATTATGAAATAATGTATGGTAATTTTTATAGTTAAAAATGATCATAATATAATAATTTGTTTATTTTTTATAAAGATTTATTTGTTTAATATATTAATATAGTATGCAGAATAAAATTTTCATCACTAATTAGCTTTATTATGTTATATCTTCTCTAAGCCAATGTGCTCATAGTATACTCATTTAGATAGACAAAAAAATATTATACCTAAATAATTAATGTACTTCCCACTACCTCCTTGTGTTAAAAATTGTTATTATTATTATATGCCATATACTTAGTGTATTTTAAAACTTCAAGTTGAGATACCAATTCATTGAGTATTGCTTTAAGAAATTAAATTTTTTTTGTGATTGGAAACCAAAAAAAAAAATTTAGCAAACTAAAATTTTAATACAAACTGGATTTTAATTGTTTGTACTTATTGATCTGTATTTTATGTGTTTAATTAAACTTTTAAAATTTGTATATTGAGTTTTATTATTTTTATACTGGCTTAAAATATTTACTAAAATAACATATTTGCTTCCCAACTTATTTTTTATTTATTTCTGCATTAATAACATCATTAAATTTTTAAGTTATTAATCAAGAAAAAGTAATTCAGAATTTTTATCTCAGGTGCCTAAAAATACAATTAAACTTCCATAAATGGTTATGGAAGGATGGTTAATATATTATATCACATACAGGGCTAACTGAGGGGATTATTTTAAAACAAAAGAATTAAATTTCTATTTCTTTTATTTGTTTTCATGATGTACACAAATGAGTAATTTATGGAAGTGGACTTTCCTGTGTACAAGTTGCCGTAAATTGAGTTTATCCTGTAATTCAATTATGGCGTAGGTTGTTGCAAGTAGCGTTATTGTCGATGCGTACTTTCATAAACATTTGACGTTCAAGCAAAAACGTTTTGCCGAGTTTGAGGATGCAGCTAGTATTTTAAGCAACAAACTATAATATGACTTAGCTTTGCCGCTGGCAATGCGAAATTGTAACTCGTGTAGATAACACAGAGATTTTTACAAACAGAAAAATCTATTTTCTGTGATGTACAATGGATACAAAGGGTCATGTCTTGGTCCTCGTCTTTCCTAACTAGAAACTACGTAGATAAAACGACAGTAACGGCCCATAAAAATAATTTTATCACGGACGATCGTAATTCATACATTATACAGATATCTCAGCGACGCAACTGCAAAAAAAGCGCCATATTGACATAAATACAATTAAATAGTTTTTCTTAACTTCTTTTCCTTAAGAATAGGCATAAGGTGTCTCTTAGTATATTATTAATGGTGTAAATCGAGCATATAATAGTGTTACATAATATGATTTATCCTACATTGATCATTCAATAGGGTCGTGCACTGATATTTTCAAACCGCAAAACGGATTATCCTATCGGAACTATACGGAGGAGCTATAAGCTTATTTTATTTATGTTCCCCAACGTTACACGTATTAAATAATTAGAAAAATGAGATGATACTGTAACATTGTAATAAATAATAAGAATAATTAATGATTAATGTTACAACACATAAACAAATAAAACAATTTCGAGTTCCGGTGTAGGCAGATGTCGCCAATTAGTGTACTTAAAAAAATATCCTATAAGATAAGAAAATATTAGGTATATATCATGCCAACACAACGCTATTAGCGTACGTATGCGTTATAGCAAATAAGGCAACATGTAAGATTAATGTGAACAAAAATTATTTGAACATCACATCTATTCTGACTTAAACTAAATCATTCCGCTACCTGTAAGATTTTTCTGTTTGCCTAAATTGTCAAGAGTATTTTTTCAAAAAACAATGATCACTGAAATTTTAATCGTAACCGTGATAACGTCATTCAGAGTTTTCAAAATTTATTTGACGCGACAGCGGAGAAAAACTATGGAGATTGTCGTCAGCCACTATATTTACAGATAGATTAACAGTGACGGCTTAAGCTGTTAATCCTTGTAAATGATATTCTTCATTAGCTTGGTAATAGGAGACCATGGTAAAAATGTTAATTACTTCGTAATTGCCACTAGCGTATCATACATGGCCCTTGCATTCAAGGATGCTAATATATGAACATAGTTTTTACAACATATAGTTATCAAACTTTTTATGTGATAATAAATATCATAAGTATATATACGATTTTTAAAAAGTGATATTTTACAAATCTATATTTATCCTTGTCGAAGGCGATTTGGAGAAATAATTAGCATTTTTCTTACATCCAAGTAGCCTTTGTTGATTGATGTCGCAGATCAAAGAGAATGATGATCACTTATGGTTAATTGGGGCTAAACTCAAAGTTCAAGGTTTATCTGTAGCTTAAGACATTTACATGATTATTTTATATAATAGAAAAATCGATGGAACATTTTATTTAAACGGAATTATTTAAACTGTTTATTAGTATTTTTTTTATGGGAAAGGAGGCAAACGAGCAAGTGAGCCACCTGATGTTTAACGGTCAACACTGCCCATGGACAACCACAATGCAAGAGGTATCATTTGTACGTTGCCGGCCTTTAAGGAATATACAGGGTGTATTTAGACCGTGATCGAAAACTGAGGCAGGTAATAGCGAGGGTGATCACAAACCCAGTGGCGATATTTAAAATCCCGACAAAAAATAAAAATTTTGACGCTTTCCATACAACCATCGGTGTTGAAAGTATGTGCTTTGTATAGAAAACCTCAAAAATTTTATTGTTTGTCGGGATTTTCTTTAATGCCAAGGGATTAGTAATCACTATCGCTATTGCCTGCCTCAGTTTTCGATCACAGTCTAAATACACCCTGTATAGGCTCTTTTCTTAAAGGTCCCTAAATCATATCCATTAGGAAATTAAAGAGAATTAGTAGAGTTAAACAATTACACGTTCATATAAGGATATAAGATGCAGCTAAAGCTGTTAAAATGTGAGATCTCATAAAACCCACAATGAAGTTCACCAATACATTGTAGTTATTAGCAAAACGTTGACTAGTCTTTTGAAGTCTAAGCAATAAGGTTCTTTTGCTTATTATTGATGTTTTCCCAGTTAGAAGCTACCGTACATAACGTACGTTTGAGTGATCAACGCAAATACACCGTGCTCTGTAAGGCTAGTAAGAAAAGCAACATTAAAAAGGGTATAGGTATAAGTTGCAGAGAACGACAGTTTTCGCCTTGTGTAATCACTGCGTAAAGTACCTATGTATGCGTAGTGCAGGTATATTGATTAAGCAGTTAACGTTATCTATTTTTAATTTATGCTCATTTGTACGGACGATAAGATAGTCAAGGTTGGGAAGTCTAAATCATCCTTAGTCCTTACACAAATATTTGTCGTAACAGATTCTGTTCAGTTTTAGTAAGAGTTTTATTACACGAATAAATTAATGGGTTGGTTTGCTCTGAAGCAAGTTTATTGCTCTGTTTTTGGTCGACTGACCGTGGGAGCGACCAGTCATAATTAACAGCACAACTCCTAGTAAATTGCTATCGTTATGGTGCTGTTAGAATCTTTGTGAAAGTTGTGCGTTGATGGAACGTTGTGTTTCTTTACCGCCATTTTTACACACGTTACGTACCACATAATGGGAAAGGAGTGTATTTTCGAAGTGCTTATTGTTTAGTTATGTTGCATTGTCTAGGACCATTTCTTAGAAAACAAATAGGACATGTTCTTGCCCACCAACGACGCGACGTTGCTTATTTGTCTGTGACATTACGTCATTAATAACTACAATTATTTTATTTTGCAAATGTTGTTTTGAATCTTCGCACCAATCCTTCTCGTAAACAAAAATATATTAGCGTTATGTTGGAGGCATACACGTATGCGCCTGTATTTCCAAAGGCACAGAAACATTTTTGCAACTACGTTTTGCTATGTTTTAAGACCCACGTTATTAGGAAAGGGCCTACTATCGTCTTTCGGACTTCTTGCTACGGGTGAAAATTTATGAATGGAAGACCCCAATAACTATTGCGAAATGAAGGCCTCTAGATCACGTATTCTTCTGTTGTACGATTATAGGGCAGCCGATGTACTGCATTACTTTCTCTTGGGATCTATAGTTTGTTTTCAAACTTATGCAATTTTTCGTTCTTTTATCTTCCTTGTTTTAAATCCTTACACTAAAATAAATCAAGGTACACATAAAAATTTATTTAAAAGGTTGCTGAATCTTTTGACTTCAATTGTTTAATAGTTAGTTTATTTATCAGAAAAAGTTCATAATATATCAGATTAAGGTAAGATTAATTAGGAAAGAAGACATTCTATCTTATTTCTTCGACAAACAGTGCGCGACTTTACGTTGAAATAATTATAAATCTTACAAACTATTCTAAGCAACTGTCGGCCTGGCTTCTGTTACGTTGTCCGACGATGTTTGCACTAAACAACTGTCAGATGAGACATAAAACTACATAAAATACGTGTGGGGGATAAAACTACAACGCGGTCTCTCAGCACAAGGATGTGGTGTGTGTTCTAGAGGATCAGGGTTCGATTCCTGCGTCGAGCAGTGTTATTGAGTTTTTTCCATAAAACCTAAACACTGCAATAGACTAGCCCCTATTACAAAGGACTGATACACACCACCTCTGCGTACACCTTTGGGCAATACAGGCGTGAGTTTATGTATGTATATGTAGAAAATAAAACATTGCATTTGGTCGACTTATTATTTATTTACGAAATACTATGCTAGAAAGATAATATACTTATCCTAAAATGAATTGTTCTTAATATAATCACTCTTTAGAGTTTTAAATAGTTACGAATGAGTCAAGTAATTTGTCTTGTATATAAAATTGCAAGGAGGTAAATCACAAGTATTGTTGCATTACAAATCTTGTATTATAAATATATGAACGAGTTAAACATTTGTATATTTGTTTAAATACAAAGGATTGGCTAATTTAACGTACAAAACTACAAATTTGTTTACACACATTCAGGCAATATTGTTTTCCTGTAATATTAACTATTCAAGTGGATTTAAATTTAACCTACAGATTTCATAAGTGTTACGGAAACTGGTCTATAATAAATTTTATTTGTGTAATTGGCTTGGTAATAAAATATATTTTGTATCAAAATATTCAATAAACCATTAATTAATACTTATATGTTGATGCAAATATCACCCAAAGCGCATTTCACCAAAGTCCCTTTCGCTAGGTTAAGTTGTCATTTGTACTGCTTTACCATAATATATTAAAATATTTTTATGTGCAATTTAAGTTTACCAATAACTGATAATGGGCCTATAGTGAGGATTGGGGCCCAAAACTAATGTCTCTACTTTAAGAAGGCCTATATCAAGATGTATACATGGAGTAATAGGTAAGAAAATATGAAAAAAAAAAAAAAAAAAAAAATTACAGAAGATTTAATAATACTTCAGATCTGTGTAAGTTTCATGACAACACTGAGAGATTGAATTATAGGTATTTTGGAATATTGTGGTAATAAAAATATTATATTTCTAGATTTACAATCCATTTTGATTTTGGACAGTAAAAACTATTATGAATAATAAACTTTATACTGCACATACTGTTGCCAACTATTTAATAAATATAATTTAGGTTTAAACTGGGTGTGACAGGGGATATAGACTTGATACAAAAATTATCCTAAGCCTTTTGATGAGGCAAGCTGAAAGGGAATGCCTCAAACGGGAAACATCAATTAGAACAAAAACAACATATGAACCTAATTCTTAGAAAATGGCAACTAAGTACAAAGTACATTCTGAAGAAGTCAATAGGTAGAATCCGCGAGAATAAACATTTTATTTCAAAATACAATAACCTGCTAGATCTTAATGTCTTAGATCTATCCTCAACGCAAACTTTTACGTTAACAATATTTTCACTAAATCTCATCATTTTTGCATTAAATTATTCGGAACGAGATATTAATTTTTAGATTATTCAGTATGTAGTATATAAAGCGCGTCTGCTTCTTTTGGCAGTGACTTTACTTCATAATAAGGGTAATACGGCCAATAAGTAAGGGATTGAAAATGTCGACCCATCCAAATCGTTACCATTATGTAAAAACAAATTTCATTAGGATCACTAAATTTTTAGTCAATTTTTTTTTAAATAGTGGTGAGTTTAGGATAAAAGCTAACTAAACAATTTTGTCTTTTTTTTAAATTTCAGGAAGTTTAAACGCATTATCCGTTAATTCAGCATAGTTGTATCTCTCATTAAATAATCTGACGCGCTTTATTACTCTACATACTGTACAAAACAGACAGCAACATCTGTACTCTTGCGAGAAAAATCTAAGTTAGCACAGTTCCACGATCTCATCGGACATTTCCGTGCGCCTGCGTTTCGGCGGCTTCACAACCGGTTCATCGTCATCTTCTTCGATAATCTCCATATCACTGTCACTATCCACACGAGACCTTGAGGGTCCAGGTTGGGGCTCTTTGGCCCCGTTCGATCCGTTGGCAGACTTCTCTTCTTTAGGAGTAGGCATGGGGGCATCTTCATCAGTCACTATACGCCACGATTTCTCCTCGTTCTCTTGCCGGAGTCGCACCCTTACTTCATAGTTTTGTAGGAAATCATCCACTAGTAAAGCACAACCGTTGTTCAAACCGATTTCTTCTAAAGTCTTGTCGTTGTTGCGGTCAGTTTCTCCGGGCTCTGAAGAGAGGACCACTAGGCCTTTGCCCTCGACTGTCGCATCGGGAGCTTGCATGTTGAGGCCGTCTTTGAAGGCAGTTTCCAGCTCTTTGAGTGTGAGGCGGTTGAGGTTGCACACGAGCGACACTTCTGGTTTTGGGGCGCATACGTAACATTTTGGGTTTGGTGGTGTGAGAGCTGAAATAATTTATGTTATTAGGTTAAAATTTGCATTCTCATTCTCATCAACATATCGCCGTCCACTGCTGAACGTAGGCCTCCCCAAGAAATTGCGCATTGCAAAATTTGCATGAAATAAGTGAATGCCTTTAATTATGTATTTTGTTACAAACTGCGAAATTATTTAATAACACGACAAAGTATTGCAAAATAAAGTAAGATTCAGCACTTGTGATTTTTAGAGAAACTAAAAGTCGAAACCATGTTTGAAAACATCGCAATTGGCTATCTTTTGCGAATGATGACGAAAATTTTTATTACGTATTATTCAAATCGCGAATTATACTAGCTATTATTGTTGTGGTAAGACAAGCAATACTTCAGAATAAAATAAGATTACAAACTTACTTTTCTCAGGAACGAACAATTGTCCCCGGTGGTTGACTTTCGGTCTGAGATATACACTGGTGCATTTCTCTATTTCTTCCCGCAGTATGGATTGAGTACGGAGGACCGCAAGCCCCGCTACAATGGCGTTGGCAGTCGCGATTGCTGGGATTATGTTGCCGGCCATTGCTGAAAAATAACTCACATTATAACAAACTGATTGCGTAATTTACTCGGTTAATACTGAAATAACACACCACAACTACTGTGCAACACGATCGACGGTAGCATGCATTGAATTGACACCTAGTAGAGCAGCTAAGTAAGGCTGTCTCAAAACCGCAATGTTTATAAGAATAAAAATATATAGAAGCAAGAAACAAATAATTGTAAACTTCGTACCACAGTATGAATGTTATAATTTTTTGAAGTCGCCAAGAAAATATGGCACTTACTATGATTACATTAATATGAACAGTAATATAAGACAATTGAAAAAAGCATAACTTCTTGTACAAAGGATTAATTGTTACATTAATTTATTGCGGATTGTTGTTAAAAAAAATATAACATGATATAAATAACTCTTGAATAACCAATAGATTTATTTATCAATCAGAAGAGTTCGATTTTCATAGGAAATTTAAATGGTTCACTCACATTTGATTTCAAAACGAGATTTCCGAGGGATATTAAAGATGTGTGCACGAATATTGGCGCAGGCCGTGACAAAGTCCATGGCGCTCTTTTCGTCTTTGTCCCAAACGAGATGATCTCCATCACCGAGCCGCTTCAATTCCTCCTGTAGTGCCTTGCAGCTAGTGGCAAACACCTGAAATCAAATAATTCATTTAAAATTTTCTTTTGAGCATCTTCCATACAGAGACTTTTGACAGGCCCGTGGCGCAGTTGGCTAGACACCAGCTTGCGAAACGAGAGGCCGTGTGATCCACAAGCATTTGTTTTGGGTCTGGTTGTTTATGAGACCGAAAAGTCTCTCGTAGTTTCTGATACCTACGATACAAGACTCGCATCTTAATGTGGTGTCAGAACAATGTGTGTGATTGTTGGGTGTATTTATTTATTTACACATTCAATACATCGCGTGAAAACATACTTGAGGTATGATTTGTCTACCAATTCTTTTGAAAGTGATGCTTGCTAATTTTATTAAGTATAGTGTGCTTGCTTTAGTAGTAATCAGATGTCAGTAAGCAAATTGTTGAAAGGCCCTAAATTATTTACCTGTGCACATTCTTGTACTGTCCAAACTCGTTGATCAGGCAGCCCTGAGTGTTCTTTTGGTGGATCATCCTTTCCTGGTAGATTGTCCCAAGTCAATGGAGTAGGGGGTCGTCGCTTCTTCCACAAGTTCTCCATAGACAATAAATAGCGGATGTCATCACCAAACAGTTTTGAGAACAGTTTCTCTGGATCATAATTGGTTTCAGCCGCCCATGCTCTAGTGCTTTTTCTTTCCACATTACCAGTTACGGTTCCTTCAGAGGATAATGCGGACTGTCCAGCATCGCCTGCTGCTTCAGGATCCGCAGTGTCTGGACTAACATCTTGGTCAGGATCTTCCTCACCAAACAACTGATTAAAGAGATGCTTTGCCCAAACAATACAATGAATGGGCTCTGATGGAGTGTTACGGATTGTGCATCCTGGGAAAGTTTTTTGTGGTGCTTTGGGTTGGCACTCATAGCATTGAGTTAAACCTTTTTTGATAAGTTCCACCTGAAGCACAAAAAAAATTATTTAATCAATCTTATTTATGACTTGGTTTCAATATTTCAATTCCGCTTCACAAATTACATTGAGGAAATTATTTTATTAATAACATTTTACATAACAAAGCTTTAGGTTAAAATGGAAAAACACCTGGTTTCATTTCGGAGTAATATTTAAAAGGCTTGTAAATTAGATAGTTTGTTTCTATAATAAAATGAAGCTTCCTAAAATATAAACTATCAGAAATAATAATTTTCTAGAAAGCTAACTATGCAAAAATACACACTCACCTGTCCGGCATAGCCAGCTGTGCCGGTTTCAACCAAAGGGACATTGGCAGCAAGACACATCCTGTTCACATGATTACGAGCCACACGGTTGTCCAAAGCATTCATAACTACATTGAACTGTTGAAAGTAGCTCACTCCATAATCATTGCTGAAATGCAAAAAAAATTTTTTTTAAAGAGAATACTTTTGTAATATACAAATGGTTCTATTTATGCCAATTTACATTTATGATAATAAATAAATCTTTAAAAAAGGACAATTTTTATAATTTGAGTTTTATCTAGTTTTTACGAATTTCTTTGATAATATAACCTACTCCTCACTAAGGACTCTCCTTACTAACACTACATTTAGAGTCCATTTCCTTCACATAGAGGAAACATATTACCTTACTTAAATGATTTGTTTCTATGTTTATAACAGTTAACTAGAAAGGTTATCATAAAATAAATAAAGAACCACAATAATAATAATTTAGAATAAAGAAAAAAAGTGCTTCCGTTTTGGTCATGTTTAGAAGAAAAAGGAAATTTGGTGTGTCATCAAAATAAAATTACACTAACCTGATAACACTGTCATGATGTGCAATGATATTCACGTTGGGATTGAAGCTCAGAGCACTGTCTCTCGCCACACGAGCTTTTGGCTTCCCAACATGCTCTTTGTGGAAGAGAAACTGACGATTCAAATTACTTACGTCGATTGTATCAAGGTCAATCTGTGAAGAAAAACATTATTATAGACTTTATTCGCAACAAATTCTACATTTTCATTAATAATAACAGCACTACATACGATTTCAATGTATGGGAAGCCGGTAAGCACAAGATTCTTCAATATTTCACAACCTATACCGCCGGCACCCACGACCAAAATCTTAGAATTTGCAATCGCCTCTGTTAATTTCTCGTCAAAAACACCGGCTACTCTTGCAACCATTTTGTATGTTGTTAAAAACACCTACAAAACACTCAGTGATTATTTGCAGGTTTTATTAATATTTTTACAACGTAAACGCAGCGAGGACTCATTAGACAACTGTCAAAACTGGCGTCAGTTCCTAGTGCGTTCAGAAATGTTAATGTCTACACAGATAACATAAAAAGCTAAGTTTTTGAATGAAAATTACATTTTCTTTAATTTCAATTTTTATTTCTTATATTTTATATCAACAAAAAATATTGAAAATCTAATTTAATAATCGCAAACGAGGATTACATGCTTGAATGTTTATTTGACCTTATTCTAGAATTTGTCAGGACGTTCTAAAGTGTCCGAAGTCGGTATATATTATATATTATTAGTAAATTGATTCTATAGTGTAGCCCTAAACCATACACTAGTATTATTATTTATAATGTAAATGCGAAAGTATTTGTTAAAGCATGTATAATATTTAATTTTATATAAAAGCTTCCGGGGGCTTCTTTTTAATATGTCTATTTAGATAGAGTGAATAGTGATATTAATTAATTAGTATCAATAAGATTGCTTGCATTATGTTCAAACAGTTCTAATTAATAAATTCAAAAAGAAATTACATGGATGAAAAAAACTGAGCTATGCGTCTCTGTAAGTATAGTACGTCATAAATAGCTCTAGCGGGAACACATGCCAGACATAAAAGGCGGTTTTACGCGATATGGATTTACATTAAAATTGCTTTTATCTTTATGGAAAAGCGCTTTTGGGCCGTGTTTATAAAACACAATGAGCAATGGTTAATAATTTTCGCCTATATTATATAGATCACATAGTAGAAATACAGTGAAATGTATTTGTTTTGTCCATTAATGATTAAATAAACACGGCACGTTCGGTAACTAAATTAATGGATTAGAATGAAATTTGATAGAGTAGAGCACTTATTTGGGTCGAGGTTGTATGTGAATTACATAGTATCAAATTAGTTATTTAACAGTAAACATGTTAAACTAAATATGAAGTAAACATTACTAATGGTCTTAATATGATAATATTGCCTATTTCGCCTGAAATTTCGTAACAATAATTATAAAAATCCTTTTCACATGATTAAAAATTTTAAAATAAGCCGAAGTACTTAAAATAAAAGCTTATATTGCAAGTTGATATCACTAGAACGTAGATAATAAACGAATTAAGGCGGTTAAGAAGTTTAGACGAATTCCCTCAGTATTGCGGCCGATCATCGCTGGAGCTTTTAAAAGCTGTTTGTAAAGATCATGTAGATCGATACAGAAAAATTACATTAAGCTTATTTATTCATTACTTCCGCTAACTATTGTATGCATTTGCTGAACATAGGTCTGAGGTATACCCAAATAAACGGTACCCACTGACGACTATTATACTATACTATGTATTTCGATTTCTTGCAATTTTTTCGGGTCCAAGTTTTTGTACGTATCATTAACAAAGTTATAAACAACGATCCTTGGTATAAAAATGTATATGTATTTTACTTTTGTACAAAAGGATGGAACGTATAAACAAGTCTGTTTTACTTTTACCTCAAAAATGACATCGAAACAAATCTTTAGGAATGGAGAGCAGCGGAGTTTTGCGTGAAATTTAGTGAAGCGAAGCAATAAACTCGACTTGGTGTGTCATTTTAAACTTTATTGCATTTGTAAGGCTATGTCGAGTGGTATATCGGAAATAATAAAAATCTTATTACCAAGTTAACCTATGTTCGTATTTAAGACGATATAAACTAAGTCCTTGGTTGTGGGAATGAGGAGTAAAATAAAGTTTATGTGGTTTTCGTTTAAGTTAAAAATTAATAAAGGTAAATGACATCTCTGTTAGCTTTTTTTGAAGTTTCTGTAAGTTAGAGAATTGCGTATATCAATCTTGCATATGTCTACCGCTGAGTAAAAGTTATTATTTTATCCAGTCTTATTTACCGAAGCTACCGCAAATACATTCAAATGTTTTCTGTGAAACTATTTTGCCGGATGGTGTTTATAACTGCCCAGGGAGAACTATTTTACATATTAACCCAATCAATTGCGGCAAAGGCTTTTCAGGAAGGAAATGAAACTACTTACTCTATTACTCTTGTAGTCTTACGCCAAGTAAACTGTATTGTCCCCTTGTGAGCGCTTAAGAATATTAAAGGTGCGGTGTAAAAATTCGATATTGTGAAGTTGGCAGAATAAAATAAACGCCATTGCCTTACAAGTAGAGCCCCGATACAAATAAATTGTCATTTTTGTTTCATTTAGATGGATGGGGTGAATTGGGATTTACTAATATACAGATATTTTTATTTGAAACCCCGACGTTAGACATATCTTTGATCTTGCCTCATAGCTTCCAACATAACATTATTGCCGTACCAAAGAGGTGGTCATTAACTTAAACAGGTGTAGGTTCGGAAATCGTCGTCGTTTTCCGAATCACTAGTCCGGACATAAGTTCGCTGATAGCGTTTTGGTTCCGTATGTAATTCGATTGTCCGCACGGTCCGAACAAATTGCTATTTAGCTAAATGTGTATTGAGGGCGGGTGCCTATTTCGTCAGTCATTTGTCAGGATTACGGGTAGTTTGGAGTAATGGGGCATGTTTTCGGTTTCTATTGTCCCCTTTTAAATGATTCTGTCTTTTGTTTTAATTGTTTTTCTCGGAGAAGTTGGTTTTAGCAGTATTATTATACTCTTTAAAATATTCCCCAATATGTTAATTCTTATTGAATACACATGATTATGTAGCAGAAATTAATCTAAATCCAAGTTGTAATTGTTCTGATTTTACAAATAAAAATATATGTAACAAACTTTTTTCAATTTTTAAACTTCAAAATCATCTGTGAAAATGACACAGTCATAGTCGACATACATCAACCCGTGGGTTATAGGATATTTTTTGAATGTTTTTATTGTAAAATTTCTGTAATTCGCCATGCCACCAAAAAAGAAAGGCAAAGAGAAGGAGCCGCCACCGCCGGCGAAGCAGACCGGTCCACCTCCCAAGCCAAAGAAGCCTCCTCCTCCACCAGCTTGCTTCTCTCCTGAAGACATTGCAAAGTTCAAGGAAGTGTTCAAAGCACACGATGAAGACAATATCGATAAGGTAAGTAATCTAAATATTAGCACGGATTTTATGGAAGGTTTGTTGCTGTCCTGAATCATCATTGGGCTCCTATAATACATCGCAACAAATACATCTAACAGGCTTGAAGGTTTGTTAAGTCCAAGATAAGATTAAAAAAGTAATATGTGCTCAATGAACAAACCCAGGCTCTAACGATAACATACTTTAGACTTAACAGGCAGTTACTTATTCGGATACATATTCAGTCTTAATAATTGTTTCTTGAAACATTCCAACATTTTCCTTTTTTCATCCTCAGGAGTTTTAAAGGAAACTTACAAAGGTAATTTATTACCAGAACCTATGTAATATCCTTTTTCGAACTTTTAAAAGCATAGCCTTGTCAATGAACTTTCTAATGGCCATTTTATTCCCTCTGGACTTTCGATATAACGTAAGAATACCTATCCAATTTCAAGAATGTAAATAATTTCCCGGGATTCGATGATTTATTGTAATCACAGAGTAGTTTTTTATTTCTCGATGTTTGTTTAGGAGCCTCATGTGTAAGAGAATCCTGGAATAAGAGAATCCTGGAAATGGAATTAAACTTTTCAGAGTCAGCTGTATTGACTCAATTCAAGTCTTTGTATGAGAGATATTCGATTTAACTTTTAAATAACAACCTTGGTGATTTCAAAACAGAATAAAATTTTATTTCAGTTATGCTCGAAAGTTAAGACCTATGTAACTTAGAAGAGACCTGTTCTTTAACCCCGACAAAATTCTTATACTCTTCTTTCTTTTGTTTTATTAGTTTTTATTGTTGTGAGGTCAATGTCTGCGTAAACAAATCTGAATACAATGTAGTCTATTTATTCAATTCTATATTTATACTAAAACAAATACCAAATCCACGAGACCGAAAACAATAGAGATGATAATTACCAAAACGTTTATCATTCGCTTTGAATATTAATTCGTGAAATTGAAGATTCATTCTGAAACATTTGTTTCCTGATGTGCCGACGGCCACTTAAAATCGAAATGATGATGAGCGTCTACAACAATAGACTCGTACCTATTTCGGTCCATCTGCACGCCTCTCTATTCATAGTCGCTCATCTGGTATTATCTATTGTCTACGCCGATGCAACCCTAACGCGCATTGAGGCTTCCAGTTTCCACGAGCGTTGAAAATTTGTATATGACGGGCTAATTTTGTCATGCCATAATGAACGCAAATTTTGCCCGGGATGCATGTTCCTGCACAATGTTCGTGGTTATAGCACTAATTTTGGCCTAGATTAGGTAAACGAATTGAAAATTAGACTCGTGAGTGGTTAATATTACGCAGAATTGCTAGTTGTCACTAATATGCTACAGTAGCTCAATCAAATCGAGGTGTTTGTAATAATTACATCACAATGTTATGCATTGTATAGTGATTACAATATAGTGATCAGCCTTGTTAGCGTTGATTAGGGACGGTTATTTATATTTACTCTCATTGACGAAGTTACATAAATGCAAATTATGTTTGCAATTTTATGTGTACAGAAGTATTTTATAACGAGTGTTCCATTGGTTGAAATAACATCATCGAAATGTTATTTAATAGCACGCGTTCTCTGTCTATCCTATTGATAGAAATCGTTAATTAAATATTGTAATCATTACTTTAGACGCCATGACTATTGTAAATTTGCGCACCGTACAAAAACAATCACAGTAAAAACAAGCCAAGACATAAACGGCGCTACACGAAACATTTAACTAAGATTGTAATATTTACTAGGTTTAGGTACTACATAACAATAATATTATGTAGTTTATCATTTATAGATCCTAATTCAACTATACTAAATCTCAAAGTTACGCTATCAATAAATTTAATGTGTAATATTGAATCCATTACTTTCAGGTGCCCATAGAATCAATCCCCTTAATGCTTCGAAAGCTTGGCTTTAATCCAAAACCCGAAGAAATACGTCAACTGTATGCAAATTTTCTAGAGGATGAATTTGTCGACACAGTGGAATTCTTCGAATGGCTCTTTATGATAGAAGCTAAAATGAATTGGGGGGACGATTTCGAGCTGGCTGTGACTAAAGCTTTTGCAGCGTTAGGCCATGACGATGAGGAAACAGGGTTCGTAGATTTTGAACTATTTAGGGAAGAGTTAATGACCTGGGGTGATCCTCTGACAGAAATAGAATTTATGGATTGGATAAAACTAGCAATAAAAGATAAGACATACAATCAAGAGGACGGTTCGTTTAATTATCCTAAGTTCATAGAAAATATGAATAATAAGGACGAGAGGTATATTAAGGAGCCAATAAACTTCTTTAAGTTGGATCAAAAGACACTGGCTGCTATGGCTATGAAGAAGGCGCAAGAAGAGAAGGAGGAACAAGAGAGGAAGGAGGCAGAGAGAAAGGCTAAAGAAGAAGCGAAACGGCAGAGAATGATCGCTGAAGGTTTAATACCGCCAGATTAATATACAAATAAAGTTTGCAGCATGAACTACATAAGAGTATGTGTATATACGTTTGATATCGTATTATATGAATTTATGGTAAAATGCATATCTTTTTATATACTTGGTACACCGACTTTCTAAAGAATAATCAAGCTGAAGTGGCAGTAGATAGGTCACATCTATCACAGAGCTGATGACCGTTGGGGGAAACGTGTTTAAAAGGTTCGTTTCTATTAGACCTTAGTCCATCACGCTTTCCAACTGGGGGTTGTCGGACAACAAACCTAAGAAATTCCTAAGTACTTTTAGGTTTCCTCATATTTCACTCATTTTTCGTTAAAGTAATTGATGATTCATTGTGAATAAACACATAACTTGAAAGAAAGAAGTGCGTGGCTGGTGTTTGAATTTAACATTCAAGAACGCGCGCATATAAACAGGTCGTTTTAGATCGACACAAAAATATGCAAATTTTAAATCAATACACAAATATAGCAATTTTTTTTAAATCGTTTTAGTGTTTAGTAGACCATCCATCTCTAAACGTATGTGGCGCCGGCGCACATCCTTTCAGTCCACCGCAACGTGACGTAACGCGGGATCCACTGCGGTTTGTAGTTGCTGTGTATGCGCCATTTCAACAATAAAAGTATTGTGATGCCTGAAAAAATGGAAATTTTGTCTTTAGAATTTAGACGCGGGACTTTAGTTAATAATTGAATCAGATTAGAAAATTGTGATAAAGCATGAAAAAGAATTCAGTGTGTTAAGTGGTGACTTTTAAAATCTGTAGTGCGCAGTACATGATGGAAATACAATCCAAGTGCCACGAATAATACCTCCACAATATTTGAATAAAAGGACAAGATTCAAGGTTTAAGGTCAGTGGAATATTTTTACAAATCGAATATGCATTTTATTTTGAAGAGCGTGGTGTGTTGCTAGTGTTTTTGTCATATTTTTATCGGTTTTTTCCTTACATTGACTCCTTCCATCACTTTTGACTGTAATGAATATAACAATAAAAGTTATACAATTCATAATATTGTATTTGATAAAATAAATATAGATTGAACTCTTCGAATTTTGGCCATGAATGATGAAAGAATTGATGTTTGAAAGAAGTAAACTATCTATTCACTTTAAGTTTGTCCACTCAGTAATAAAAACCTGTCCAGTGGTTGTTTTTCTAAAACTTGCATACTAACGTCAAATCACGATTTTGCTGTGTTCAGTTGCGAGTCGCGTTGATAATTTGTGTGTTCCGTTCAATTATACAATTGCGTTCTTGTTATTACATTGAATTATTGCATGCCTATTACCTGTACGCGTGTTGGCAACTCTGACAGAGAAAGCAGTGCGCATGTGGCAAATACAAGTTCCATAAAGATACAGTCCGTACAGCATACAGTCTTTAAGAGTCATGAAGTCACGATAGAACTATTGGCAGTTACGGATTTTACGCCTCCGTAAATGCATAAGGGGCATTAATTTTGCGGGTTTTGATGACTATATCGGCGTCAGAATTATTTTTGATAAGGACAAACCATAAGTGTTGATGCCAGATGCGTACTATAATAAATAGGCCTGCGCGCCAACTATTTTTTTATCCCTTTAGCGCCATCTTAGTTGCTGGAAGCAGCTTTTTATGTTTCATATTGTTCTTTCTTATTTTTGTTGTTTCTTATCTAGTTCATTCAATTCATGACTAGGCCAATAAAATAAGACTTTTCAAAGACGAGAAAATCTTATTACCAAGATTCCTTTCCTATCTTTCATGTACAGAACCACAATAGATGAAAATTAAGCAAACGTTTCAAAAACAAGATGTTATCTGTTCGAGCAGTCTAGCCAGATTCATTACTCGTAATACATATTCATGATTCAGAGAATCTACATAATTTTTACCTCACAGTATAATAGGGCGTAAACAATCGCCAATGTTCTCGCATGAAACGTAATTTACTTTTGAAATATGGACCGGGGTGTTACGAAAATCTAATTAATTATTTATACGGAGTCATAAAATGATTTGATAAATGATTGTTCTAAATAGGAATTGTATGATCTATTTTTACGAACTTTGTCTTGGCAACAAAGAGCGAGTTTAGGTTAGGTTGAAATGTTTTAATTAAAGTTTGTAGGGAATGCTCAAATATTTGTCTAATGAATGCGATGTTTAATGAAAGAACGGCGATATTAGCTATAAGAAAAGTAGAACATATTTTAAATTGGCATTTTCGTTTAGTTTTGCTTATGGGAAAGTTGAAACAGCTATTGCAAAGCTTTCAAAGCTGACATTTTTGAAATCCAAATGGAAAAATGATAATTGAAAAAAAATGTAGTAACTACCTATGAACCGTTTTAATGGAAACATAGTTAATAATGCAGTATCCGTATCACTGGTAAACATCAAAACGTCACAACTAAACTTCCGACAGACAACATTTTTAATCAAATTATTTTTATCCGACTTTTGGCGCAAACTTGATTAGTTTCTTTGTCTAGTCTTTCATTTTTGGTATGCTCGTGATTCCAGTAAATCGTGTTTGACTTGATATTTTTATTTGCAGACGTAGCGTCACAAAGTCAGACGTGTCGGGAATTTCATCACGTGCTTTGTTCTTCATTTTCATTTCTCTCGAGAGTAGTTCGGGACGGGAATTAGAATTTGCCGGGGTTCGGACTTGTCAACTTTTCGATTTATTTTAACGAAAAACAACCCTCTCCCTCGTTTGTAGATAAATCGTATTTGGAAGGTGTAAAACTCTACAATACAGAGATCTTTGTAAACCAACGGGCAACTCATTAAAAGTATAAGTGTTTGTGCGTTGAGTCATTTAAAAAAGTAATAACAAAAATCACGAAAACAATGCTGTGAGTATGCAGAAATGCATACTGTTCCAATACTGGGTCAAATGTTTTGCACTGTTCGGGCACATTTCGAGACGCCATAAGAATTTCTTCATAACCAAAAACCTAATCTAAAAGAAATCTAATCCGGGACTTCTAGATCGCACGGCACGTATTCATACCGCGAGCCATTGAATCATTCATAGGCAAAATAAACTGCAGCGTAAAAACATAGGAAAAGCAATCAAACAAGCGCAAAGTTATAGGAGATCCATTGGTTTTTATGTGTTTTATTGAAGTGCAGAATTACGTATCGGAACGATTGCAATAAATTGCTATTAGGTCGCGTTGGCGGAGCGGGAAATGCCTCGCCACCTTATTGTCACCGTAAATAAACAAGTTATTGGTATTGTACACTTAATTGGTCGTTTTACGCGTTCCATTTGCTATGACTGGAGTTTATCAGGTTCCGGGGATGTTTAATTTGTCCGGGTAATTAACGGAACGGAGCAACCACCAAAAAGTACCAATTAAGTGTGTGAATTCTGTTGTATTTGTTGGTAATGAGGTTGCGGCTTTTGGTGGAGGTTTTTGCAATTAAATTTCTGTATCCAGATTGTAAGAGCGTTGTATCAATTTGGGAATCATTATAATTTGTTCAACAGAGAGCGTTTAGTGCGTTGTGCGGGTTCTTTGGCTATACATTTAAGAGTCTTTTAAGAAGTGTGCAAGTTTCATACCTATACGTAGGCAAAGGTGCATATTTGCACCCACATTTTGTCAATATTTTTCGTCCTGTTTCGTTGATTCCCCGCTTCCACGTATAATTTCTGAATGGAAGAACCCTTAAGCCGACCCGGTACTTTAAGGCTGCACGGTCGTACCTACTTGTGCAATAAAATCCAGTCTAGATCACCAACGATGTTTTTCTAAACCATAAAAGTAAGTGATAGTTTAATGGGTATACACACTAATTTCTAACACACGTAACATCGGAACTTTAGCTTTGAACCCACTTTTGTCGTTTATTCAAATCTGATATGAATTCTGTACGTGTGCTTGTTTCATAGAACGTCAGGCAACCTAACCGCGGGCAGCTACCAGCAAGCTAAAAGAAATAAGTAAAGCTTTTTGTACCGTTTTTATGCATCACAAAGCGAGTTGACAGAACAGCGTAACAAAGTTATACCTACCTATTGGTTCGTTGCCTCATAGACAAAACACGAACGTTTTATTGTTTTTCAACCTTTGTTGTTTTAAAAAACAAAGCCAGGTATGCTAACCTTTTTAAACAAACCTCAACCTTTTAAACCTTTGGCTCTTATTGTAAGCTGTTGCCTGGCAATGGGATATCGATTTAGCAATAATATTCGAGATCCAGATCGTTTATAAAATTAAAAATCATATGACTAATGGAACTTTGAGATGAGACGAAAAAAAAAACGAATTATTAAAGATTCACTATTGTCATGAGTTGTTAAAATTTATTTGATTTCCGAAGACACATTTAGTTAATTACATATTAAAATCTGCACGAATAGCGACCCACGCTCATAAGATTTAAAATGCTCTATGAAGGACTTTATTACGTGAATACGTGCTATCTTCTAGCATTATGATGAGTAGGTATAACCGGGTGTAAAATCCAAATAAGCCCCCGGATTTGTAGTGAAGTTACTTACCGGGCCTGAAAGAAGAGACATCACTCAATTCGAAAAACCATCTTGAGTTTTGGGTATTCATATATTTCGTGTCAGAGCCACCTGCCGCCCTCAGTTTCAACTATAAAAAGTTCAATGTCAGGCCCTAGTCTATTCCACAGACATGTGTTGTAATACAAACTTAATTCCCAAAGTGCAATGTGTTGTGAGCCAAACTCAAATAGTGCGCACTTCCAATCGGTTCCGCGGTTCTGTTAACAATCGGTGTTGCCCAACTTGCAATTAGTTTCTTGTATTTACTCAGCTCGAAGTACTTGTATCTACTTCGAAATAAGAACTACTTTAAAATTTTCAATTGCTTTTGGCTCAGAACAGATTTGTGGGCAACATTGGACAAATTCGACTGTACAAACAATAAGAAAAATAAAACAATTGGTACCATTTGTAAAGCCTAGTTTCAGAATTCATTCTGAATGTTTAATGGAACTGTCCAAAACCGACGGAGTTTCCTTTTCTTGTGACTACAAAAATGCAATAACGATTAGTTGGCTGTCATCCGCCTCGTCTGTTTACAGTCGAGCAATCTTTTCACTAGCACTTTGAATTTCGAATCCGATTGTAGATTGAAGAATCGATTGTATGAAGAATTCGAATTTCAAATGTGGAATTCGTATTTTGAATTCTGAAGAATGGGTCGAATAGAATCAATTTTTTACTTCAACTCGTTTTTTACATAATATTTTGTATGCAGCGATGATAATAAAACCTTTTCAGTTGTTAAGTGGTCGGTGTCCAGATGGACGTCAGTATATGGGCATTGGGCTAATAATGATTATGATGATGATTAGATATCAGATAAAAAGAATTCCATGAACATCAAGAAAATTGATGCTTTTTGTACCTGTTAGTAACTGGAGTTAAAATAGTTAAATTAATTCTTGATAAATACGTTCTAAACCTATGATTTTATATTTATATCAAGAGGTGGCGTTGTTGTGTATCTGCAAAGTTTCATTTACTTCCTCTTATCTCAATGACATATGTGGAAAGAAAAACTGCGCCAAAACAAAATTTTACCTGCATGAATCGCCGGAAACAGCTAGTAAGAAAAATATCATATGATTTAAAAAATGTCTTTGGCACATGAAAACACTGCACTCTGGCTTCTGTCCAAACGATATGGAGTTAGAGATTTAAAACACTTGACATTTCGATTTGGCGATACTGAAAAAAATATAAATTATGTATGTAGATATATTCAAGCTATCTTCTTCCAGATTGCTGTTGAAATTTTAACGAGACGTGGAATAATTGGGGTCGCTGTGTGATAAACCTTCAATACTCTGTGTTTGAAGAAAATATTGATTTACCCAAAAATCCCAAGAGATTCTTTTCACGTAAAAAAACCTTTTTTGACAGATGTTTTCTATTAAAAATTGAAACATGTAAGTTTACATTCCTATTTAGATATATAAAAAGCATGAAAATGTTTTGCGTTAAATGTTGATATAACTATCATATAAATTTTGATTACAATGTATATCCACACAAAAAGCTGTATGAAAATTTGAACTGAATGGTTCGGCTTAATCGCGGTGTTGCAGTTTAACAATAAACGGAAATCCGGTGTAAAGCGACAGCTTTAGTGTTGCATTTTTATTGAATACTGCATAGATCAAGGCTTATAATTCTCCTCCTTTTCATCTATTTCCCTTCCTCTTATTTTATAAAGATAGAGGTTAAATGACAAATAAAGATTGTATAATGCAATTGCATTGGGTCTTAGCCTCTCGAAGCTCTTAAATATACTAGGATTAGACTAGCGGAATCCAAGTAAGGAAATTGTAAACTTAAAACACATTTGGAACGAAACTACGAGACTTTGCTTAGCAATTTCAACCGCCTCTAGGGTTGCAAGATGAAGCTCAAATTAAATGTTACCTAACACGAGATTAATTTTTTTTAGAAATAACATACTCGTAGGTAAACTATTTCCAGTTTATATTTTTCCTACTGATATTATTTTTATTGTATTCACAATGAATTATCTCTCGCTATAGCGGTAAATTATGCGTGTTTACGTACATTAATTCACATAAAAGAAAGCAAAATATCCGTGCAAAGTTTAATCCGTAATCTATTTAGCATCGAAAACTACTGTAACTTTTCAACCCCTAAAGCGATTCTGATGTTGCATTCTGTCGTCTATTTGAAGTAAAGTTGTTTGTCAATGAATGGATCTTGGAGCATGTTGTTTAGTAAGCTTAGAAAATACGGACAGTATTTTTGGAGTCGTTCCGATCGTAATATATTTAAAAAAATACATACATTCTATAATACTAGATGCGGTAACCCTGACCTCAACAAAAGTTCTGGACTGTTTTCTTATGTAACAACCATGTTCTAATGAAGACTTTTTATAACCCTTAATATGACAGGTTATTTTTTTTAAGTTTATTTGGACGATGATCACAAATTTGGTACTTAGCTTGGAGGGGTCATAGAAAAAATCTACCTACTTCAGTATCCTGAAAAATCTACTTGCAAAATACTGGATATTTTTAAGTCGATATTTTCTTATTCTTTCATGGAATATATTGTACGGTCTCTAAGTATGGGTTAAAATGTATAAAATTTTATTAGTTATTCTTACATTTAAATATATAAATTTAGTTATGTTATCAGAGTAGCAGGCGAGACATTCTAATATATCACGATATTCTTTTTTTTGATAAAAAGCCTATTGACAGGTCATGGTCGAGCTCAATAGAAAATGGTTTAATACCTGACGTCTCTATCAAGTTCTGATACAGTAACAGGTGTGCAGGATTTGTTCCGCTGATTGATCGATGAACATATATACACGTGAACAGTATGCTACATACTTCGTCACTTACGTTGTTATGAATGTTAGTACTTAGTAGTACCGAACAACTAAAGATTGGGTCTGTGATTAAAATGTCATGTATGTATTATTTTTTCCATGAGACATTGATTGTAGTAATATTTACTTTAATTCTAGAAATATCTATTAAAAAATTTCTGACATCGGAATTTGAATCTTATGATGCTACTTTAAATTTACCAACGAAAACAAACTTCCTCCGCCCGCGAATCAAGTTCAAGATCTATCGGTCACACATTATATCACGGTACAAAGAGTGAGCGACGACATTAATACAATTATAACAAGCATTTAAACTATGATTCTAAAATACGAGAAGACGTGTACTTGAAAATCTACTCACGAGTTGCCACACTTTACAAACAAAGACGTGGCATACATACAAACTTAATCTGCATGGAACAATGAAGTTCGCATCGGTAGTACGCCTGCGAGTGAGGTGGGCTTTGTTCCGACTTCCGCCGCCTTTGGACTAATTACGGATGTATGTTTACACGTGTTATTTAACAATAACTACATTATTTCAATATGTGGATATGTAGTACGAATTTGAAGGATTTGAGGGGCATTTTGGGGCTAGCCTTTGAAAAGAGCATTTGCGTGGTTTGAACCCCGCACTTGGATATGTAAATACTTGATTTAAAAGTAAATTTTAAAAGTCCTATAGTTACTTATTTCCCAAGCATAACACTTGTATTCAGGACTATGTGCGTAACTTATTGGATCTATTTAAAAAGTTGATTATGTACTATCAATGTTTTAAGTACATTCGTTGATGAAAAAGCTGCAAAATTTCTTATAAGACGATTTAGAATACTATAAAAATAATTATTAAAAGGTTACTTACCTGATGAAGACCGCATTTAGATAGACGTTCTGCAGCACGATGGTTCAGTAACTTGAGGAAGGTGACGGATGGATAAGGGCTGCTCAAGACCAGGATGGTTGACGCCTACATGGCGAGGCCTATGTTTAGCAATAGACGGCGATAGTCTAAGAATAATAGAATATAGAAAATATGTGTTTCTATTACCTACGTCATTGCTTATATTGTATTGTAAAAGTTAGATATTTTTTTTAAGTTCTGGCTATTATGGCCTCAAGTCACGCGTGTCGCAATACTGTTCACTCACTTTGTTATTTCGTTTTGTATTTCTATATGAAATCATAGCCATGTGGGGCGTTTATTAAAATTCACTTTGTTATTTTTGCTTTTTTATGAAGCTGTATAAAGCGTTTGTCCGGTTCAAATGTATTTTTTAATTTTTGCGTTTGGTCTATTGTATCAAATTGTAGTAAAACATTTAGAGTTCGTTTGACCGTTATTGTTATGATGAAAAGTTTATTTTTCATTCAATTCGCTGTACGGGTTTTTGGTTAGGTGTTAATTTTGTTTGCCAATATTGAGCTTGCAAACAAACTTTTTATTTATTTGTGTGATGATTTTACTACATCGGCGAATGTATTTACAACTTTTGGTACTGAGAATTATGATAAAATACACGAGTCCATCAGAGGTCATTGCCCTTTCTTCATCATATGATTGAACGAAAGAATTACTTTCAGCCGTATTGTTTGTCGAAGTTCTTATGTAGTTATTTATGAATTTATCGATTCTCTATCAAATGGTTCACAACTTTTGCTTCTAATCATGGATCTCGTAAGAGATTCATTATAATTATAAAGAACTATTTTTTGTCTAAGTATTATATTTATTAAACCCTCTCAATGGTAGAGGAGACCCGTGCTCAGCCACTGCTGAGCGGCGTATATGGGTTGATGATAATGATTATATTTATATTATCTATGTATTGGCTACTTTCTGCACCGTCATTATACGATTATTTTTAAGAAATCCTCGTTTGTTTGAAATTATTTTTAACTGTAGTTAAAAAAAGTATTTTCCATCTTCACAGTCCATAAATAGGTACTTTATTTTTTCTTAATTTCGTAATTATATTCAAACGCTTCAGTTCTGTTTAGGTGACTAATTTAACATCCATGGGACCATTAGAAACCACAATCGCATCATTAAGCCCACTCTTACCAAATCATGAATCCTTCCATTTTTAACCACAATTGGTTCTGCCATTAACAATTATACATATTGATTACGCAATTTTAATCATAATTTAACGCAGTGTTCGAAATGAAACGAATCAGCAGTGCATGTGCAGATATTAAAAGTACAAGCAGCGGCCATATTGTACCGCCCCGTCTACGCTCGTTCGCAATATCACATAACCCTTGTGCGATATTAAAACTGCAATGGGGAAATGAAACTACCTCACTAATTTCTATTGAGCTGAACTGCTTTTTGTTTCTATTAGAATCTTAATCAATATCAGCCTGATAAAGAGAGTTTCACTTTGGTCTACTCAGGCGGTCTCGTACGGGTTGTACTACGTGACAAATCCAAGAATTTGTTGCATTTTTTCCTTACCATTTTAAAGAAAAAGTAGAAGTATCTGTCGAAAGTAAATTTCATATTCATTTATACATTGTGTTATTCTAAAATATACACATATAACATACACGTATGATATTTATAATAATTAATTAATCGAGACGCCAAAGTTCCATTCCCTTCAGTTTCTCATATAATAAGTGGGGTGAAAATTCTGCGGTCAAAAAACGAAAACAGTTAATGGTCGAAGTCTATAAAGTGACAATACACTTAACGTGGGCGCCGTGAGTAATTAAGAATAAAGATTTTTCTATTGCATACAACATAAAATTAAATCGTTTTCATGTTTCCGCGAGATGTTTTATCAAGACTGCATTTTCAGGACAATACATACCTTTAATTACTTTCCTTTTCTACACAATTTCTGAAAAAAATACATATAAAAACGCGATAACATTTTATATAGTATATTCGTTACATTCTCACGTACAATTGTGTGTATTGAGCGCGTCCGCGGGGAGTATAATCCGAGCCTCTTGTGACTGAACAAGAGGATTTGACGAGCAGAGTTTTCGGGATCATTGCGAACAGCTATTTGTATTTGAAGTACTACATCGCTTCTTGCTTTGAATTACTCATAAACTTTAATTTTATGGGTAATTGTTATTATTTTTATCATATGAGGTGGAGGCAGTACAAATAAAATTAGATCTTTTTTAATAATGGCTCTGTTTGCCTATTGTAATGCCCGAACCACTTTAAAATACTAATAGGTACAGTAAAGTAAGAATCAGGAAAGTAAGCTTAAAAGCGTTAATAAAACCTAGAGTTCCAATGAAAGGCTTTAACACCGATCACTAATAACTCCAATCATAAAACGGGTTTTATGTTTGTCTAGTGGAAGTACAGCGGAGTGTGGGCAGTGGAGATACATCCACAGAAGCCCAAAAAGCTACCTTGCCTTACAAAATTCCGAATAATCTCTAAGCCTTTATAAAAAAAAACAATTCACCATATTAATAAGAATATCCTGACCACGCAATAAACAATTAAACTAGACATTACACAAATAACGTGTAAGGGGGCGTCCATAAATTACGTGAGATGATTAAGGGGGGGAGGGGGTCGAGTTAAATCTCATCTAATATCACGTTAGGGAGAGGGGGGGTCTCGACAAATATCACGCAATTTTTTTTCTGATTGAAACAAAAAAAATATACCATTTTGGTCCATTAAATCCAAATTAATTACTGAATTAGAGTAGATATTCTTTTTTTTTTAATCACAGTAGCTAGATTTAAGTATTCTATTGTTAAATTTTAATTACATTTATTACTCTCGGCAATATTGATTACTAGTCTTAACTAGTCGTAAATAAAAGCACGAATTAAATTGTTTTTTTCTTTTTACAATAACAATCCAATGAGTTTACGTAAGAAACCCACATTTCGAAAAATCTCACGTGAGATTGGGGGATGGGGGAGGGGGTTGAATAAAATCTCACGACATCTTACCAAGGGGGGAGGGAGGGACAGAAAATTTAAAAAAATACCTCACGTAATTTATTGACGCTCCCTAACGCTTATAGGCATCTATGGAAGAACCTCTATTTCTATGGAGTCAGGATGGTAATATTCTGTTCTTATTGTATTACTTGTTTGTTAAAATTTTTATTATTACCACAACATGTATTACTACATATAAGTGATAGGTAGAAAGACAACGGTTCAATTATTTACGACTAAGAGAGAAACAGTCTACAGATGCGTTTGTTCCATCCAACCATATAAGTTGAGACTGTACGGTGACCAGAATTTAACGTTTGCTTGGACCTCATAATAAATATTACAAAATAGCTGAAATAAACAAACAGGTAAAAATTGTTTTTAGTAAAACTTAATATTAAAAGAAGACACTCAAATTGTATTTACTTGTATTGGTAGTAATAGCATACTATCACGTCTGTCTATGTCATCTGGGCACATTTTTAATTCGATTTTTTCCTACGATAACAAAAGTCAACAGAACACTAGTTTACATAAGTAAAGCTTAAGTTTTTAATATAATTTAGGATTCAATGACTTTTAGTGGTACTTAAGGTGTATTATTATCGGTTATGACAGAGTTGCACCAAATATTTGAGTGTTAGAAGCGCTCTCGACGTAATATGCAATATGTCGCTTCATACGTTCTATGTAGATATTAAAAACGCTCGACTTGAACAAAATTTAATATTTTCATATGAAATTTTACATCTGTGTTACTACACCTTACTTATCTAATAATTATTTACGCTTTAGCAACAATAGTTAATTAAGATATTTAAATCTGGTCGTGTAACAAATAGCGGCCTTATTGCTATCGGTAATTTTTCGAGGAAAACGTTTGATGGTGTGGATTGATCAGAAGGATTGAATGGGAGGTCAACATTTATGAAAACATCAAATTAGTCTTAGTCTATTACCCTTAATTCAGACTGTGTTTATTAAAGAATTTACGTACTTAAGAAATTATGTTGGAGAAATCTCAGGCAAGCGGTTACTGCCATGACATTTTCCTTATTATATATTGCATGAATATATGTACATATGTATGTATGGATGTATTTTTCATAAGTGTGAAAATATTCTATGTATCTCACCTGAAATTATTGACTTGATAAATGTGGTCCTTAAGTGAACTGTGGAAGACAAACAAAAAAAAATGCAAACCTGCTTCACAGCCCCTAGGCGCTGATGGCTAAACACCAGCTTGCTAAACGAGCGGCCGCGGGTTTGATCCCCGTATCGAGACAAATGTTTGTGTGATCCACAAATATGTGTTTGTCACTCGTAGATTCCGACACAATGGTATATTCCAATGAATTTAAGAACACCTATCCTACTTTTGTATGAAGCGTTGCGAATCTACGTCAGCTGTAAGCCTGTACCGTCTCCGGGCATCGCAAATTGGAGTTAATGAGATGAATAGATTACGGGATGTGGCGAGATGGTGTACTGTCGGACGGTTATATTACTTGTCCGGGTGTATCCGCAATTACCCGGCAATACAGATAGCGTTGGCTAAATGACTGTGACCCAAACACTATAAAAATAAATTGCGGTACAAAGTATATTGGTGAAAACGATGGAAGGAGTTTCGGTTGCTGTACGCTGTAAACTATCTTATCATCTTATTAATCAACCCGCACTAGGACAGCGTGGTGGAAGAAGGTCTAAGCACTCTCAGTTGTAGAGGACGTCCGTTCCAGCAGTGGGGCGTAAATGGGCTGATGATGATAACGCTGTACATATTTGACTACCGTACCCAAACAAACTTAATTAGTGTTAGGTAAAAGTCACTATGTGCTAGTAGAAAAAAAGTCGAAACACATAAAATAAAATTCTTACATCATTTTGGAACTTATTTAAAGTCGCAATAATATTGATCTTAATAATTATTCATTAATTAAATGTTTTTATACGAATTGAAACAACAGTATCCGGAAAAATAAAAATACCTTTTTCCAGTATCTGCTATTTCACAGCAAAAAACGTGAAAAACTAATCGCAGTCAAGCAAACAGCTATTGAGATTAGCTAATTGCCGAAATAACTGGAAAAAAGCCATCCATTTCTGACTTTTTCTTTTTGTTTCTGCAGCGGATATTGCTTTTTGTCCACCCGTGTGTTTCACTTTGAAGTTTAGACCTTTGTGACGATTTTTTGTTTCAATTTTCTTGTTGAAATCTGTCTAGTTTATTGTGAATTCAATTTTATTTGATTGTTATATTTCGCTCCTAAATTTGTGCAGAACACTTTAATGCTTTGTTTAGTAAAAATATGTTATTAATGTTTACTATGAATAATATTGAAAAGCAATTTAAATTATCATATCTTTACCAACCTCCAATAGATAGATGAACGCTGTGCTATTAAACAAAAAGCCACAGATTCACTTCTTACCGAAGAGTCTTTCGTAGTTTGAAATTCTATCTACCAGTAAACGTCCCAAGGCTGGGCTCAAGCCTCCTTTACAACTCAGAGATTACAAATAATTTTACACTTTTTATAAACTTTTTTACAAGGCGAAAAACTGTATGCTGTAGTATTATAGTATACAGTATAATCCGTACTTAATCTTCCGTTATGAATATATAATGTCTCCTGATGCATTAGGGCCCTTTGCATTTTTCTAACCATTAAACACGGCCCTTTTCGATGGGGATTAAGGTGACGCTTTTAGAAAAGGGTAAGTATGAAGGTGCTTGAAAGGATTTTTAAGGTCGTTTCTATCATCGCGTATATTAAATTCAGAACGAAGTTATTAATAGAATGTGCAGTATTTATATTTTACTTTTAGACTTATTTATCTTCTGTCATTGTAGCCGTATGTTTTCTTCAATAGTAGCAAAGATACAAGTATTCATATAGTATATTACCTACATTTCGAAAGTAGGAAGACTCAAAGGTAACTTTATTCAGCTGTTTGTTGCATTCTTGCCTCAATTTTAGTATAAAACGACTGTACAAACCGCGCTTACTCTGTTACTATGTCTTAATCGATACGAGGCGAACAGAACCACAATAAATATGTGTAGTTTGAACTTTTATTAAAACCTTGTACATTCAGTGAAGATAGTTTATTTAGTTGCTTATTTATATAGTTAATATACGCGTTTAAAAAGACCTTAAATTTGGAAAATATCGCCAACCAGTTGTCTGAAATTCTACACAATGTTTTGTCGTGTTTAGTCCGCAAACCAGTGAGCCGTGAGACATTTATGTGGTATCGTATATAACAGTCAGGTACATTAATTTACCTATTAATACTTTAAGCGTCTATTATTTTCCACGAAACCAAAGTGTGCGAGTTTAAAGCGACCCTAACTATGTGCAACTGCATATTTTCTAAACAACCGGTGAACGTCGATGGAGGAAACTGTTTCTATATAGAACTTCGCTTTAACAAACTTAAGCCATGTTTAACTAGTTGTAGTAAGCTTGTAATTGAATTTCGAACAGGTTTAGTGCAAGTATTAACTGAAAATCTTATCACATGAGAGATATTCAATTTAATGTAATAATGTCTGAAGTAAAATCTTAAGAGAATTTAAATGTTAGATTTTTTGCCATATAATTATATATTTAAAAAATAATCTAAAATCTTACAATAATGTTATTTTTAAAGGTGTAGTGAATGCACAGAGTTGACACAAGAGCACAAAATAACACGTACAATTTTATAATATTATGGACAGTAAGTATGTTCATAAAGCTTTCATATTGTTTCATTAAACAATTTATGACAGTTGTGTCAAAATAATTACCGAAACTAGTAATGTAATACAATAATACGTTATAGCATACGACCTAAAAAGCGTCTAATAATTGCCTGCTTTTTCTTAAGCCTAGTAGAAAAACAAATGCCTGTGAAAAACAATGGCGCCGCTATAAAGTTTCGGCAGACCTTGAGACGTGACCAAGTCAAAACCGCCGTTCCAATTAGTAACCTAGGCTTTAACAAACAAGCAGCTGAAATAAGCCAACTTTGGTGGAAGCAAATAAATCATTTCAAAGGAATAAAACCTACAGAGTTTCTTTATTTCTTCCATACACATAAAATACTTTGTAAACCATTGTTTTGAGACTGCTCGGATCTCCGTATTTTGTTAGGCTTAAGCCAGTTGGTTTACAAATTTGTAAGTAATGGTTCAATCATTACGTAAGCATTGTAGGGGGGTCATGATCTTATTTTTGACGAAATCGGGGCAAAGAGGGGAGTCAAGATGGTGATGAGGACGGATATTGGAACTTGCAGCATCAGATTAAACAAGGTGATAAACGATCTCATTAAAGGTTAACGAAAGGCAGATATATCTATACTATACAGGTATGTGTCGAATCAGGCAAAGCGATCAAATGCAGGTCGCACTGAAAATTTTTCGAGAGAGACATACATTCCGAAATGAACGTTTTGAAGCCCACCAACCTTTCCAAGAACAGGATGGAAATAGTTCGGCTCTGCGGCTTTGTTGATGCTGATTTTATTGAATTATTATCATCATAGTATGATCACGTTCATACTGGTAGTTAACTTGACAAGTGATGGAAGCAAAAACTGCGTGTGACAGCTCTGTTTGATCGTCCAAGGTATTTCAAGTAACGAATGCTGTAGACATGTATGATATAATAATGATTGTCTGCTGTCAGAAGCCACTCTATGAATCAAGGCCTCTGTGGAGGCAAATGGTTCGATCCCCGCCCGAGGTAAATCACCCGAGGTTTAAATTGTATCTAATACCAATGCTGCAAGACTTGTACCTTCATTTAAAGTAAGGGATATGTACCTATATGATTAATTAAGTTATATGTCATCTATCAAGCTTCTGCGATAGGTATCAGTGACAATCTATTAAATATTTCTGTAAGATACTATAGTCTAAAGTTTAAACAAGTTCGAATTTAAACTAATATTATCCTATAAACCGTTGCTTAAAAACGTTAAATCCGCAGGATAAACTTAAAACGCGACCTTCCTTTGATAGCACTCGATTTTGTTGTTTAAAATTCTACTTGAATGTCGTTAACAGCCCTTACTGCGCAGAGAAAACTTTAAAGATACACAACAAACGTTGTATATAAGTCGGAAAACGTTCTTGTTATCCTTAATTCTGAAATTATTTTGTATGAAAGGTTATGTTTCTCATTTCATGCTGAATAAGCTCTTGGTAAGAAGGTTGTTATTTAAAGAAGATAAAATAATGACTTTGCTTAATTTAAATGGCGCCTTATGAGTTATGAACTATTATTGTCAGAAGAAATGTCCGTAGGCTTAGTATTTATTAGAAACAAAAGCACCCTTCATAATAAACCTATTCCAAAAAAAGGTAATATGCCTTTAATGGTAAATAAATAATTGCGCATTATTCTATAACTTTATAATCAATTTATTTTTTCTCTTCATCAATGTGTAGGTACGATCGTTTTACCACGTTCTAATTATAGTAAATTATAGCAAAAAATATTGATATTTCTGGAGTCGGTATCCGCCAAGGAAACACTACAATATATCTAGAAATTTAAATAGTTAATTACTACTACTTCAAGTACTCTAGAAGTAGTTCAAGTGGTTTGGCGAACTTTGCCGGCTTTGTACTCGTACAAATTTGTTTTAATTCAATTTCTATGTGTTGGTCCAGACAGATTCGTTTGAGAGTTTTGCCGGTACAAAGTGGGCGCATACGGTTTCAGTTTGTGGTCGGTGCTATACCTCAGTTAATTAAAGCCTTTGTATAGTGACCAGAGTGCGGTGTATCAAAAACAGTGACAAAATTAATAAAGCTTGCAAAGTCAAGTCTTGTGTAAGTGTTTTATAGGTATCGTCCCCAATATCCGAATTTTTGATTAGTTTTGCTACTCTTTTTTGAGTTTTGAGCAAATTACATAACCAGGTAATAATTCGGGCTACGATATTAATACAATACGAAGTATTCGTCTAGCACAGCAGTATCACATGGTTATCACCGCGGAGGCCACCTCTGAAATAAGACTTTTTTAATTTATAATTACGGATGAAATCTGCAAAAGAAAATTCGTTCCGAAAAAATATATCTTAAAACTTATCCGAGCCTAAAGTATTTTTTTTACAAAACCAATTTCCTTCGTAGGAAATTTATAAAAAACAAATATTCTTTTTATATTTAGACTCACATCTATAAAGGGAATCAAAAAGGTTTGTATTCTATTTAAAGACATTACACGTGGCTTGTTTCAAAGTGAGTACACCAACGCACAGTCTGTGTAAGTTTGCCAGCCCACGAATCACCTCTTAACTAGTTGCTTCGTAGTTTGAAGGAGTATCTTCCTCTTCAGTGAGTATGGTGGAATGATTATGTCGAGTGACAAGAGTCTATTCTTTTTATTCCAGCTATACGAGCGATAGTGTTTTGTTTATCAGGTGCAGTTGGAACAATACCGATATAAATGTGTTCAGAATCCGTACGTTATTCTTATGCACACATTTTGTCTTGATAGTCAAATGTAAGAAATTTATTTGAGTAGAAGATTTCATTCGCTTCATACCTTTTTTATTTATTTATTTACTTTAATAAAAAAGATACACAGACTACCCAAATATTATATTTTCCTAATTTTATTGGAAGCAGGCAAAATTGAGCCTTATACTTTTGTTGATATTTAAATTTTTAGTTTCTGTTAGTAATAAACAATATTAACTAACAATATTAACTTCGACTTTAACAAGAAAAATCTAAAAATAACGAAATTATAAATATACTATACCTTCTATTGACATCTAGTTTAAGTCTAGACATGCTTTTCTCCCATCCGAAATTTCCAAGAGATTTCTAAGTAGTGTGTTGTTTCGGCAAAGTAACTACTTCCATTTAGCGTTGAGTACAAGTAAGTGTCGACGTGGGCCGTCATCTTAACCTAGCAACGTAGGTAACTATAAGAAAATCTTTGTTGCTTGTTAGCTTCCTTTCCTTCATATTCGAAGTAATAAATGTATATTATTCCCGAATCCTCAAACAACAGCATACTTGTTTTGTCATCTTCTGATTATCATCATCATCAGCTCATATACGTCTCACTGTTGATTACGGGTCTCCTCTGAAACTGAGAGGGTTTAGGCCACGCTGTTGGCGGACTACACACCTAAAATATTCCTAAGAACTTTTAGGTGTGCAGGTTTCGTCGGGATGTTTTCGTTCACTTTTAAAGCAAGTGATCATCTATTGTGAATACACACATAAATTCAAATAGTCAGAGGTGTGTGTCTGCGGTTTGAACCCGAGATTCCGCCGAGAACCGCTGAGATTCTTGACCGCGGGCAAATCTCGAGGAAACCACTATTTATTAAAATTACCAATAGTTCAGGGGAACTTATTGACGTTGTTTGGAGAAATTACCAGAATCAGTGCTGCTACCGAGAACTTCGCAATAGAAAAACCCAATAACACTTTGATAGACCGATCGGAGAAATTAACGCTTGATGTATTCTATTTGTCGAAGGACCGAATATATAGCCAACTAGCTCAAAAGGAAGCTTAGCTTATACTAAGAAGGCTCATAATATTAAAGTTACTTTCCACTGAAAACTCATGTGACGTGGAAGCCCGCTAAATTTAGTCACTAAGCGGCTTTTGGGAACACAGTTTACACGTAACAAATTAAACATAGGGCTGTATGTTCGTGAACATTTGTCTCGGAATAAACAATATTGTTAATGAGACACAATAGCTTTCGCAGAGTAAATGTCCCGTAGTTTCCGACGACTTTTGTTTCGTAACATTTACAGTTATTTTCCAGCGAGTGGGAAACTAAATTTAAGTGCTTATTCTGAAATATTTGTAACGAAAAATTAAACACTGCGGTATTTTTTTCGCAACGATTATTTATTTTCATTATGATGGTGAGGAATTAGGAATAAAAAAAGAAGACACAAAGTGGAAAATACATTAAAACGCAAATATAAAATTCTGATCAACTTTTATCTTTTATGGTTCTATTAAAGTCCGCTGTGCCGTTTTGGAGGCTATTTGAGTGAAACTTTCACATTAACAAAAAGCCATGGAGCAAATAGTTATCCAACTACATTCAAATCTGGATGAGCTGCTTAAAATTATGAACATATAAGCAAATAAAACAAACGATCCTCGGAAGTAATACCTATTAAACATCTAAAGTACATATTATACACACTGACTTCAAAACACGGAGCTCATAGAAACCGTATTTATGTATGCATAGAAACTGATTTCCATACATCCCTTCCGTCTCTACATAAAAATGAATGCCGCGTCCTTATATGTGCTGCTTCATAGCTGATCGGGTTTTCAATCTGAAACGTAATAAGACTTTCCGCTACTAAAATGCTTTCCACACTGAAGTATTGGACAAGAATATAAAAAATATTGATCGTAAAGAAACCCCTACCATGGATTTTTACGCTTACAGAAGTTTAACAAAAAAATAATATTAGTTTGTAGCAATGCGGATAATGTGGATACGTTAATTAGGTATTTTAATCATTAGTTTTAAAAAATCATGTTTTATTGTATAGTGAATATTAAAGGTTTATGAAGGTTGAAAAGTTTGTGAGTTAATCAGTCAAGGGGACGCCGCGCCGCCGAATAGTGGGATATTTGGTTATGGGCTTAAGAGCGTATAAACAAATCGCCGCTCGCCGAATTTCAACTCACACCAACGTAAATGCCGGCACACATCGACGTGCGGGGGGCGGGCGCTCGCCGTGTATAACACAACAGTGGTCAGTGACCGAGATCCTTAGCGATAAATTCGAATTTCATAAATGGATAATGAAATGAAAATATCACATATAAAATTGTGATTGTTCTAATCTTTTACATACATTATCTATACTAATATTATAATGAGGTAACGTTATTGAGTTTGTGAATTTGTGAAGTTGTAGAAAGTAAACTCTGGATATACTGAATCGATTTTGAAAATTCTTTTACCAATCGAAAGCTACGTTCTTTGTGAGTCTCATAGGCTATATATTAGTCCGAAAAATGATAAGACTTTTTTGTTGTAGCAGGATTTGCGAAGTAATTCGGAGAAAAAACGGGCGAACGAAACCGTTTTTTGCAAACGCTGTCTTACGTATGGGAGATATATAGTTGAGTCCTAGAAAAAAGTTGTAGAGCTTGATAATGTCTATAAAAAAGTCAGCGGTAGCATATGTCTAACTTTTAGGGTTGGTTCACTATAATCTCTTTTATGCTAACTAAATTTGTTATAAAATAAAGCATTGTTTGTGAAGGTGGTTTTATAAAGATTCTATTAATCCTTATCCAAATAAATGCTTTATTTAGTATAAGTATTTAATTTTAAAGAAATTTGCCTTTAACATGATTTGATTACAATGAGTATCTAAGAAGTTATCGCAGTTTCAAAATAATGATTCTTTATGTACCAGGCGCCGGCCGGCGCGTTACGGTTTCACGTAATTTGACCGATTCGTATGATTTTTGGTATGGGCATAAATAGGACTCTGAGGAGTAAAATAGATTTTCTTTCTGAACTCACGCGACGAAGTCGCGGACAACAGCTACTGTTATATAAAATTTAAATTATAAAATGAAGTGAGAAATTACCCAAAAAAGTAAATTTAATTGCGATATGGAAAGTACTGTTATTGATTTTGATTCTCTCATCAACCCTTATACGTCCCACGGCTGGGCACGGGCTTCCTCTACCGTCGACAGGACTCAGGCCATAGTCCTTCGATTTTTTATTTTATCTATTTCGTTCGTTGCGTCGGCGAATTGTCAAAGGTGCCGCGGTTTCAAAGGTGCCGCCGCGCATCGCCGGCCGCGGTGGCGTTCGCTTGTTCAATTTTATTAGTTCGTCGCATTGAGCTAATAGTCCAAGAGCTGGCACGTATTTTTGGGAAGGTATTGGAAGCAAGTTGAAAACTTGTCATATATATTATATCTCAACACGGAACTGCAGACCTGGCTGCAAAGTAGCGGGGCTAAATTAATCACTAAATTAAAAAAAAAATCTAAAAATAAATTTAATTCAATATATGTTGCAATATATTTATGTATGTATGTTGTAGTTAAACGTTAAAAGGTAAAAGTTAGACAGGTCTGCAGCTCCACATACACATACATAACCTCACGTCTGTATCTATCTTCCATAGGGGTAGGCAGAACTGCATTTCTGCAACCACATTTCGCCAAGTATGTACCAGTCCCACGTAATAGGGGCCGAGCCTATTACCGTTTTTCGGTCACATTTCCAGACTCCGTACTGCTACTGAAAATTTGCTAATTACAATAATACCCCCCGGCGCATACTTATACCGCGAGACCACGAGGCAGTCTGCAGTTCCGTGTTGGGAAATAATAGGAGAGCTATAACAAGTTTTCAGTTTGCCTCAAATACCAACCCAAAAATGTATGCTAGCTCTCCTACTATAATATTACTACCTACAGAGATAAGCAAATGACCAATGACGCAACATGGCGTCCACGAAATATTTTGTTTTGTTCTTTGAATCTTTACGTGTAAGTTTACTTATTTATTTTCGACATGGGCACTAACTGCGAAATGGCCTAGTCAGCAGCGTCTCCGCCTCCCACGCGGACGCTCAGGGTTCGTATCCCGCTTTTGACTGTTTTGTTTTTTATTACTTATTTACTTCTTTTTAAATTAACTATTTTAATAGTTAAATAAATTCAATCGAGAAAAACATTGTTAAGTATTAAATTAATTTTAATTTACATTAACTATTATACTTTCTAAATTATAAAGCAGCTAATAATTATGGTATTCATAAATAATAACCACATTTATATCTATCATTAATTATTTAACAAATTTTTCAATTATATATTATATATGAATAACTTCTTCATCAACCCATATACGCCCACTGCTGAGCACGGTTCTCCTCTACCATTGAGAGGGTTTTTAGGCCATAGTCCGCCACGCTGGCCTAGTGCGGGTTGGCGGACTACACACCTAAGAAATTCCTAAGAACTTTTAGGTGTGCAGGTTTTATCACGATGTTTTCCTTCACCGTTAAAGCAAGTGATAATTCAATGTGAATACACACATAACTCCGAAAAGTCAGAGGTGTGTGCCTGGGGTTCGAACCCGCGACCGCCGAGATTCCCGACCGGGTGCCCAAACCTCGAGGCCATCACTGCTTCATATGAATAACATAAAATATTATTTGGGTATTCACCAAACCGGTTTCGCTCAAGCCTCACCCCCAATATTAGAAAGCAATTTTTCTTCTATTACACGTAGGTAGTGTATGTTCTCCAAAGTTGAATTTATTGTCGTTACCCTTCTTATTAGAGTATAACCTCTGGTCTGGGCCAACTTGGCAGTCTATTTGAAGGCTTCACAGTGCTCGTAGCTTTCTGTGACTTACTATTTCGAAATTATATCAATTTCAAAATAAATTGTTTAAAGAGTTTTTAATAAAAATGTCTGTGAATCAAGATGTTACTAGTGCACAAACAGCTGAAGAACAAGTTCCTGATGATTCTATATATAGTTAAAGTTCAAAAATGAAATTAACAGTGCCAGTTGAGCATTTTAAAACTTTGCTCCAAAAAATAATTAAACAATGTCACAATATTCGAGTTGTATTTCCTATGAAGCAATGTTAATGGGTGAAGAAATCATTTAATTATTAAAATGGTTAATTAAAAAAAAAAATAAAAAAAACAAATGCGGAATTCGAACCGTGAGTGTCCGCGTGGGAGGCGGATACACTGCTAACGAGGCCATTTTACCGTTGGTGACAATATCGAAATACGCAGTCTAGTCCCAAAGTGAATTTATCACACCGTGCCCTCTCCTTGTAAAATCTGTGTTTACATTTTTATTTTACGTCAATTTCAAATTACAGCTAATGTTATCAAAATTTCCCACCAAGAATGCACTCAACCTTGAGCACGTTAGTGTCAGTTATAACTTTGAGTAATAACCTTAAAAACATCGATACAAGGACGGAGCCCAGAGCGATACGTCCTCTCTCTGAAAGGCCATGCGGCGGACTGATTTGCTCAGGTCTGCGCGCAGCGTTTTATAGCCCATTTTATAAAATTTATTAAAAAAGCAATAAGTTTAATTTCTTCAAAATAAAAATTGTACGTTTTCAAGTATATGTTCTTCTTTCATAAAAAAATTTTGCTCTGTTAAATAAAGTACCATATAAGGTTTAAAAAAAATATTTAGAGACAGTAATTTCTCAATTATTTCGAACGCTTTAGATATTTTATTACTCGAAAACTGGAGCTAAATCTTAAAATGTTCGTAACTAACTTTTTGCTCGGGGATATTGTCTATTTAATAACATTTTATTTTCATTACATATATTATGAATTTAACAAAATTTTGAGCCTCGAAAATGACTCTAAAAGTGAATTTTGACAACCTTAGCTCAGTTATCTTGTTATTTACCAAAATTTACGAAAAAATCTTAAAATGTTCTTAACTAACTTTTTAGATGAAAAAATTGCCTACAATAATTGGTAATTTACATATTTGTACAATGGGTCTTTCATCAACTTTAAGGGGTTCGAAAAGTACTGTTTTTGCCCAAATGACGCTAAATTTGTATATACGCTCTTAAGATGAAAATGTGCCAATATTGAATTGGGATATAAAAGTTATGAGCTATCTAACACTCACAATTTACATGTTAAATTGTGATTTTTTTTAAATAATTTTATGAAGAAGATTTTAAAAATTGTGTCATACATGTCAGATACTAACCAGTTGAAAATGTTTCATATGCAATAACATGCTACCTACAAATCATATTTTAGTATTACCGCATCCGCAGTACATCTTGTTGGATCAACCAAGCGTGTGACACAAATGACAAGCTAGCAAACGTAGTTCCCCAGATACAAAGCATCCGAACCGAATTAAGGCTAAGTATAATTTGACACATAAGGGAAATCTAACACGCATGCGGTTTAGTAATAGACTGCCGCTGAGCAAAATCCTCTGAACTTTCTGAGCTCAAATGTTTCATATCATTAAGCGATGTCACGTTTGCGGTGAACAGACACGCAGAAATGCAATAAAATTTATTTAAAAAATTGGAGATTTACTCCTTTTTCGCACCAGAATCGAAGGAGTAGCGGTTTTTTTATTGCGGGGTAGCGATCTTCTCATCTCTAAGTCAAACTGCTTCTTTTTAATGAATATTTGAAGATTAAAGATTATTATTCGGAATTTTAAAAGGCAAAGTGGGCTTTTGGCTAAATACCGGCATAGTTATATGTATTAGCGCAAAGTGCTATAGATTTCTCCGCAGTAAATGGACCGACAAAATTGTAGTTCTTTTTGTTTTGGGAACGACAAAGTAATCGCATTGATTTCTGATGCAAATTGATCTGCAGTCCAATTTAAGGTCAATTTGTGATGCGAAAACTCGGAATAACTTCGAAACTAGAATTACTTTTTGAAACTCTACGGTATTTTACGTACAAAATGCCATAAGAATTTTGATATTGATGTCTCTAAAAAAGGATTAAGTTAGAAGTAGAAAAATAAGAAAAAAAATAAGACTCTATCTTCGACTAAGATACCCGTAGTGTTTAAAAGTGTGTGTCTGAAAACATTTTCTTTGTTATTTTTTTCATCGGCTGCTGATGAAGAATCAATGGTAGTGGTGTTTTTTTATCTTTAGCTTTCAGTACAAGCGTGTATCCAGGATGTGTGAGCCCTCTCCTGAGGGGAGTTACTAGTGGTTTTATAAATAAAGTACACTGTTTACTGTTATGTCGTTTCGTGTAGTATACACGGAGAGGTGACTCAGTTTTAAAAGAGGGCACATCCTGACACCGGTTCTATATAAACAAATAACCCTGGCAGCGGAAGGCAAAGCTGTATTTTATTTACATTTCGTCATATATGTTTTTAATCATAAGTCAGGTAATATATGCTATTCGTAATTTTCCTCAATTTAAAAACTTTATAACACTGTCAGTCATGAGAATCGACTTTAAGAGCATTCGATCGCGTGAAAATTTTGAATTATTTTTTAATGTTTTAATAATTTTAATAACCTGCAATAAGAATGGTAGATAGTGGATATCTGACAAACTGAGATTATCTTGATTATTTCATATTGTAAAGACAAATATAATTAAAATTGTTAATGCCACTTTCAAGAGACATTTCAACCTTTGATGACCCTAACATGGCAAATAGTCTCAAACCGTGGAAGTTCCATCGTCCGAAACAGTCGAGTCCGTCCAGTTTGACAAAGTCTGAGTATGCAACAGTTTCTTGGATTGCACCAAGTTGTACAAGTCGCTTCGGTATGTTTCTTCACGCTTCATTCAGTTATTTGTTGAAGAGTTTTATACGGGCTGAATCTTGACTTCAGAAGGATTATTTGGCGAGGATTTTGTTTTTCTAAACTTGAAGTTTATATAAAATTCCACTTCGAAAAATAGGATTCCATATACAACTGCATTACGTCCGCCAACCTGCGCTAAGAGAGCGTGGTGAAATAATGATTAAAACCTCTAAGCTGTAGAAGAAGCCCGCGCTCAGCAATGGGTCTTACATGGTCTGATGATGATGATGAAGATACAGTTCTTGACACTATATTCTTCTACACCATTATAGTTACATCTGCAAATCCTATAAGGGTAGATAAGTACATGTTACATGTCATTAATCCCACGGGTTTATAAGTAATACAGCGCAACATTTTAGCGACTTGTAAATAGCCCCTTTGGACCCAATCAAGTGTATTGTTGTTCATAAGACTCCTTAACTAGTTTGTTATAGCTGTTATGTTAAATTAATGCATTCATTTATAGCGTCTGGAGGTAAATGACTTTAAAAGTAATATTAGTAACGAATAGAAACTGCTGTTTGAGCTGGGTTTGTGACTGTAAAATATATGAAGAAATGAAGTATTATTAAATAAGCGAAAATTTTGGTTTTATTTCGTAGATATTTATTTTTTCATATTTATAAGAAAATCGAAAATATATTTTAGGCACTGAACGTTAAGCATAGCTTTATATCGGTTTTAACTGTCGACATTCCAGTTTAACTGACTAAATTATAATTTAATGGGTATTCAATAACAGAATTAGTTAAAAATTAATAATATCAATCCTTGTTAAATCTAATATAATAATTCATAAATATAAGTGGATAGAAATTACTATAATGTACCAAATTTTCAAACCACAGAATTGATAAAATTGATCGAAATACATACTCAGCCTATCGCCGTACACTGCTGAACGTAGACCTCTGCAAGAAAGGGCCGTCCATCCCGGTGTTGAGCAGATCTCATCCATCCGTTACCCGCTACCTTTCTCAAGTCGTCGGACCATCGTGCTGCAGGTCGATCGAAAATTAAATAAAAATGGCAAATCTTATTGCTTAGCAAATATTTAGGCCAAGTATTAAAGCACCAACCTCTTGTGCCAACATTTTGATGTTTGGACAAATACATAAATCTCAAACGGAAATAAATTAAAATTCACGCAGGCGTGACCAATATAGAGGTAGGTAATATCGTTGCGGGCGTGTTAAGTAATGAACTTTTGGTTATATAATTATTCATATTTATCGATCAGATGAAGATGTTGAAATGAAATAAAATATATACGTTTATTTTGGTATTGGCATTACGTATTGTTTTAATATCTACACGTTTTTTTAATTTATTTTTAGTTTGGGCAAGTTTCGTTCGCTTGCATATTTCCTTATGTCGCTTATATATCTCATTATAATATAATGTGTACGTTATAATTTATATGTATTATATATAATTTGTTCTTCATTTATAGAAAGAAATGTTCTACGCATTTATAATACTTAATACTTTAGGTCGTTAATGTTTCAACCGAGCGAAGACAGGTAGGTACGGATATTTCTTAAAACTGCGTAAAGTTCATCCAAAAATAAACCACTGGTGCTACGAATGATTTATTTACGTCAAATTATAAAGACATACGACCCAGCGCGTCTTTATTTTAACCAACAAACTGGGTAATTTATGACATTATTAGTGTCAAATTTTGGTACTGAAAGCTTAGACCAGTTTAGTAAGACCTAAGCCGTATACTCATCTCTTTAGTGTCTCTAGGTCTTGGTTTGTTGGTTACTGATACAGAATCTATGTCTTCGTCACCTCATTATGACGTGTCACACGAGATGTGATGTCATTCAATCGTATACAGACGGTAGGATATTCTTATTTGCTTGAAATGTGGCGCCAGTAAATAAACTATAAGATTCAAGAAATGAACCTGCTTAAGAGATCAGTCTTTTATTCATTTTGACGACAACAAGGTCGGATAAAATATAAAAAAACAGCCCTTAAGTCGATAAGTTGATTTTCGCTTTTAAGAAAATTATTTCATAGATTAACTAAACGATTCAAAACTGGATATTTTTCGCTTTTTGATGTAATTCGAATTAATAAATCAGATGCGGTCTAGTTAAAATGTCGTCAGGGTAATATGTATTAATGTAAATCTCAGATAAGACGAAAGTAGGTGTTTTAGTCCTTTGTGTTAACCACAATAATAATTTGAATCTCTACACCAAGATGTTAGGTTTTAGGGAATTGTTTTGTAAAATTTATAGCAAGTGGTTCTAGTATTATTTGGCAAGACCGCCGCGCCGCGATTTTGACACTTTTCTAAACTTTAGCGTACATTTCAGCCTAATATTGTTTGTAAAAGTAATTTATTTCGTAATTTATTACGAGCACTTTGAATATTCTCAAAGGGCTTTTAGCCTAATTTTTTAATGTTATTTCTTTTGTTAGTTTTTGTGCTTCTCTTGTTTACGACTTATTTATCTACGTCATTACATTTTTTAGTGTGTGTGTGTGATATAATTTTGATTTAGATTACCTATATGACACCATTAATTTCCTCTTTTACTTTATCTGATTTATTTCCTCGGCTACTCTAGTAAGAGTGTACTCTACTACTGTGTGTGTAGTGTGTCTCTACGTGGAGTAAAGATATTCCCATACAGAAATGTTCGAGTATGCATATTTTCCTTGAGAGTGTAGCTGAGTTACCTTGTCATATCACGACAGTACGTGCAACTGTTTGAATTTTTCCCACGTTTTCCACAAGTTTGATAAACAGAGCATTAAGTCTTGATCATTTTTTTTTAAAGAGTACCCAGAAATCAAAGTTGATTTATTTTACCATTGTGTGTGTATTCATAATAATCGCTGTTGCTCATTCGATGGGCCACGTGATAAAGCAATTTAGCCTGAAGACGGTGCGAGTGTACAAACATATGAAGATTTTGTACATGACTGCATTTGACAGAAATCAATCTGCTCATATTTCGACGTTATCACCATTATTATAAATTCATGTTATGTAAGTACCAATTTATATTAACAGATGGCGCTTTTAAGTTTTTTTATTATTTTGTTTTCTTACCTTTGAAATTTGGAAACGTAGTGACGTAACAATAAATAAAAAAGAATATAAAAAAACATTTCACATTATTAATATTTTATTATGTTTTATTTTAATTTTGTGTAATTAGTATGGATTTGTTTTAAAATAGAATGATATAAATAGTCTTGGTTAAATATATTCATCAACGTTAGGAAATTATTCGCCTTCCCAGACTAGAGAATTCTTGTGCAAATTCTCATGCATAAATTTGCACTAGCCTGAGGCAAGAGTGATAATCTTATCTCTTTGAAGCGTAGATGATGCGGGAAATAAAAGGTGTATTAAAAAAAATACTTTTTAATGAAATTGTTTAATTACCATAGTAAGAATGATTAGATTTAGATCAAATATGCGCCATTTTCTTCGATAACCTGTTGCTATTTTGAAGATTATGCTTATCTCATAGAAGTCTTAGTTCTTATTGGCAAAAAATTGAGGCTTTCGATTTTCAAAAACCAGTATTGAATTAAATATTTTCCTAGCAATATAGTTCGCCAAGAACAGGAACAGATGGTTATCACTTGGTGGCTGGTGCCTAAATTAGATGCATAAGAACCTTTCAACCAAACTCTCGGAGCATCTGGTAAGTTACCAGATACTACACTATCTATGTGGGTTGACAATGCCAGACCAATTTCATACAAACATAAAGGATTCCTTTTTACCGCATCTATTAAAAGGACAGGGCTCTATTCCTCATCATTTTTATAAAAATATTTGCACCTAAGAAGATCCATTATTAAACTCTTTAAATAAAATTCCAAGCAAATTTGTCAACTTGAGCCAAATAAATGCATATATGCAGTGATTCATGTAGGTTGCGCCGGATCTTACAAGCAAACCTCGAGTCTGCAATCAGCTTAAATGGTCCGCAACCGACTTGGATATATTGCTGACTATTGAATAAATTTATTACTTTTAAACTCTAATATATTTCCTAGCTCTGGGTAGGAGACGTATTAAAACTTCTTTGATCGTTACTAATGAAAGTGTTTATGCAGCTTTTCAATTTATTTTACTACTAGCTGACTTGGCTAACTTAACTGCCAGTTATTAAATGTCGTCGTCGATATATTACTACACGACACTAACTTAGGTAATGGTAAATTTTATTTCGATTATTTTTTTAATAAACATTAAGTTCAGTGCTTTGTTATAAGAATCAAATGCGTCAATCAGGTGTCAGCAATATTTTAATTTAAACAATGTGTACATAACACATTGTTCAGCTTGGGATGCAGTCGGTTTCAATTCCCTTCATTGAAGCACTAGCGTGGGGGACTAAAGCCAAATACCTTCTCTGTTTAGAGGAGACCTATTCCAATCAGTGGGATGTAAAATATGACGTGTGACGCAGTGACGGAACTTCTATATGAGCCCAAAATCTCAGCAAAATTTCGAATAATATAATCAATCTTTCAAATTTTAATCTTTGTATTACAAAAGTGGTGTGACGCCCGTAACACTTTATTTGCTATTCCATATTTCCAGTTGTAACTGTGTCAGTGTTTTACATTTCAGCTTATAGAAAAAAAATGTCATGTCAGCTGTACTAGCATTGCCCATGCATCAGGCCGCTTGCAATCCAGTAAAACTATAACAGCTTCCCATAAATCTAAGTTTAAAAGAGTTAGCGTAACGCTGCTGAACTGGAAGCGCGTCAAAATTCATCGCCGAACTCCCGAACGATTCTAAATCGGCAAATCAATCAGATCTCACGTGTAGTGGATTTTTTGAAATATTCTTATTTACGAGGGCAGCGCACTGCGGAGCTCGCTGATTGCCGTTGAATAATTTATATACAACTTTGAAAAATGTTGTTGGAATTTTGACTCACAACTCGAGTTCGCCATTCTTATGGAAACACTTGGTGAAAATATCAGTGTTTTTCCTTCCTTTTGTTGTAATGTATTCATGAATACGGAGCGTTATGGACTGCAATTAAAGATATTTAAACAGAAACAATAACATTGTTGTTTTCATTTTAACAATTACATTATGAAGCTAGTAGTTAGCCATTAGCTCTAATAGGAGATTCGAAAATTCCGAAGGGTAATTGTTTAGGTCCATAGATCTTTAGTAAGTAACTAAAAAATAACCTAAATGCTTGTGGCAGTCGTCTGCTAAATTAATGATGTCGCCTCAATGCTAAACATGTAACATGGTTTTGAATATCGTTTAACGTATGTATTTGTGGAAGCTTTACAAACAATTCCTACATATTGTGCGTATTCGTACATACATAACGTCACACCTCTATTCCCCGAAGGGGTAGGCAGAGGTGCATTGCTGCACCCAAATTTTGCCAGGTATGTATCAGTCCCCCGTAATAAGGATTGCCTATTTGCGTTTTTCGGACACATTTCAAAACTACAGAGTCTCTGGTTTTTTCCATTTCGAAATTATGCACGGGCTGCTACTTAAAATTTCGTAATATAAAAACACAATAACATTTTACCCGCCCGGGAATCCGGGAACCCAGGACCTCTAATTCGCACGGCACATGCTTGTGCCGCGAGATCGTGAAGCAGCTATACTATATATTATAACTGTAATAATTAAAATAGATATTGGAATATTATACGTATAAGCAAATAAAATTGGCACGTAAAAGCAAGAATAAGACGAAATATAACTTACGAACGTACTGGCGATAAATTTCTGTAACACACAGATATATTGCTGTACCTGACCGTGTTTTTGTTTTATTAGATTTGTTCACTGCAATATTGTGAACAAAAGGCGTTTTGTTTTAAGTATTTACGACCCGAGGGACTTTTGAGGCACGATTTATTCCGCCTCTGAAGTTAAAAAATGTATTAAAGCGAAAATCTAGGTGTGTAAATGATTGAAGTAAAGTAGGCCGCGTTAATTTTTCATTGTTTTTGGGTTCCTGACAACTAAAATAAGTAATACAGTTTCGATTATGCGGTCTTACCTATAAACGTTACTTAATTTAACACGTATCTAAACATGCCTCGTTTCTTTAATGTGTCTTGTCCATTAGTAAACGAAAGCATGATTTACTTAATTTAGAAAAATTTGCGTTTATAAGTAAGGACCACATTCTTTATTGTATTAGGTTAACAGGCTTTGGATCAAGTTTCTTTTCAACATTACAAACACCTATTTTTGAGAAATATGTATTGTCTGATCTTGTAAACATTTGTCTTAGGTCAAGATTACAATTTGTTTCCTGGCGGCTAGTTAGCCTTAACTTAATTCGGACAATCATCTTCGGTACTTATGTCTTACAACTTAAAGATTTGATAAAGCGTTTCGATGGTTACATGTTAATGCCAAAGCATCTCTTTAACCCTTTAAATAAACCTGACCATAAACTTATTCTTCTTCAACCTTATTCTCCAGCTTCTAAACAAGAAAATGAATATTTTATTTCATTCATAAATTGAAGATTTTCGTATTTTTTGCGCTGCTCTGATAGAAAATGTGCCAAGACTGCGAATAGGTGTTTAATTAGGTTAAAATACACTGAATAGCATTACAGCTATCATACCAACATTAAGTGCTACTCAAAAGCCTTACTATTCCATTGACGCCATATTCAGAGAGATGTACCTATGGCGGTATAAAAGTAAATTGGGGAAATATTTTTATGAAATTAATTCTTCTTCTTCTTCTTCTTTCTTCTTCATCAACCCATATACGTCCACTGCTGAGCACGGATCTCCTCTACCATTGAGAGGGTTTAGGCCATAGTCCACCACGCTGGCCTAGTGCGGGTTGGCGGACTACACACCTAAGAAATTCCTAAGAACTCTTAGGTGTGTAGGTTTCATCACGATGTTTTCCTTCACCGTTAAAGCAAGTGATAATTCAATGTGAATACACACATAACTTCGAAAAGTCAGAGGTGTGTGCCTGGGGTTCGAACCCGCGACCGCCGAGATTCTCGACCGCGTGCCCAAACCCCGAGGCCATCACTGCTAATTAGGTCCATAAAATATCGTTTTGACGGTACGTACCTAGAGGTCTAGAGGTTGGATTTCCAGGTCGGGAGAAGTATACTTTTTCCCTTAGTCTGGAAATGTACTCAACAAAACGCAATAGAATGTCCCTTATATTAAGTGGGCCGTGTGGTGTGAGTGTGTATTTAAGTACAATTTTATAGGCAAACGTAGGTATGCTATGATTTAGTAAGGATGGGCAAAATTAAGGCAAAATTAGTGGTAGTTAGAACCGCAATTATCCTCATTATGTCGTTGAGTGAGCATATACAAAGATATCACAGACAAAATCCCGACAAAAAGTAAAAATTAGTACGTTTCCCATACAACATTCGGTATTAAATATACGTGGTTTGTATGGAAAATGACAATTATTTTTATTTTTTGTCGGGATTTTCTTTAACGCCATGGGGTTTGTAATCACTTTAGCTTTTAGCTGCCTAAGTTTCCTTAGTCTAAATACACCCTGTATATCATCTATAAAAACGCGTTCGTAGAAACACACTACCCTCCATTTAAATTCTTTCAATATATCCATCTTATGGTTGCCTTGAAAAGATCACCTTGAGTGATAAGGCCGCCAGTTGTACCTTTCCTCTTCTTTTTTGTGTATATTCTGTTTGTTAAAAATGTGTACAATAAAGAGTTTAAATAAATAAATAAACGAAGCTTTAAGTTGCAGCGAGAGTTTCAATCAATTTCCAAATATCTACAGCTCGACGTTTGCCTTTGTCGCGTCCAGCGGTGGTGCGCCTGAAATAACAACTGGGTAGGGATTTGGTCGGCTTCACTACACCAAACGCAGACGGATTACTCTAGCTTTTTTCGTGTATTGAATACTCAAGTGACGTTTGAATGTAAACGATTTTGTTTTTACATGGATTTACTTAGTATGGGTAGATAGATAAAAAATTAGGTTAATGAGGTTTTAAGACGGGATGGTCATTGCGGTTTTCGGACTAAGCCATCTTTGACTGTTCTTTTTTATCGAGAGGAGGCTAATGGGTAAGTCGGTATAAACTGCATGCAATTTCTTGATTTTTCGTTTTTTACATATTTACGAACACAATAAGTAAGTACCTGTATTCTTACCGTAAGATTTTCTCATAGATTCTACAAGCTTTGTAATTATAATTCACAAAAATGATGTTTGAAATGTGACGTACAATTTCAATGCCATATCCACACAGACGAATGTATACGTTATGATTTCGTGCAAACCTCTCCATATTATTTATTAAACAAACATTTCCCTTAGGAGTCGTTAAACCGTTTTCCTCAATTATAATTTAAACACGTGCCGGAGGGCTCACAGAGGCCCTTCGTGTAATTCTTTCTGCTAATTGTTCCATTGTGTTTTATTGTTATGCTTATAATGTTTCTTTAATTTTTAAATATTACGACAAATTGAAAAACTCGCATGTAACGTGATTATTGGGTTGTAATATCAGGATATCATATCATATCATCTTCATCAGCTTTTATAAGTCTCACGTCCTCAATAACTGAGAGGAGTTAGGAGTAAGTTCATCACGCTGACCCAGTGTGGTTTGGCCACCACCATACACATAAGAAATTTCTAAGAACTTATTTAAAAAAAAAACATTCCTCACGCCTATATTCCCCAGGGGTAGGCAGATATGCATTTCTGCACCCACATTTCGCCAGGTATGTGTCAGTCCCAAGTCCCATGTAATAGGGGGCGAGCCTATTGCCGTTTCTCGGGCACATTTCCATACTCCGTGCTGCTACTGAGAATTTCCTAATGGAAAAACCCAATAACACTTTCCCCGACCCGGTAGTCGAACCCAGGACCTCCAGATCCCCCGGCACATACTTGTACCGCGAGACCACGAGACAGTCGAGGTACGAGAACTTTTTTGGTGTACAGGTTTTTTTTACGATGTTTAATTTTACCGTTAAGGCATGTGATAATTGACAACGAATACATATATAACTTCGAAAAATCAGAGGAGCCTGGAGTTAGAACCCGCGACCGTTGAATTTTTGACTCGACCGTGCACCTAAATCTCAAGCCCTTTTTTTTTACATACAGCGAAAGAATACTAACAACCCCTCTTTTTGAAATTTGCTACAGTCATCACATCAGCTCCTCATAGTGAGATAGTTCTCAAAACTAATATTATTAAAGCAAAAAACGCTCGCTTTTGTGAACCAATAATTTCGCGAATAAAAATCATATTTGAGTGTGAAAATGGTTTGAATATTTATCCAATCTGCCGGCGGCTAGCAGCCGCTCTTAATATATGGAGCCTTCATTTTAATCTTACCAAATAAATTACTGCTAGATACTATGAATTTGAGTAAGGAGAAACGCCGAGTAAGTCAAAAGCGAAGTATTTACAGGTGTTCGATACAAAGTTCTTTCCTCCCCAACAAATCTAAACGTGTTTGGAAAAGTGCATTTTTAAGAATTTGTAATTTATGGTTGAGTGTGGTTATTATGATAGATGGAAAATTTAATATCTTTTTAACTTTATAAAGAAAAAGACAAAAATGAATTAAAAACTTAATTTTAAGGGTTTATAATAGATACACACACTGATATTTCTGTTAACAGCCTTACTTGTAAACGTTAGTCAATTTGACTGCAATTTTAACAAGTTTTATTTCATTTCTCTTACGTATGTGTCGTCAGTAATAGAGCAGGTCAAAGCACGATAAAGTATCAGTTAAATTACCTTTTGTTTATAAGTAAGACCCATTAATACAATAAGTGTAATGTAATAATCTATTTTAATCCTACATCATTTGTCATGGCGTTAATATTCATTAATTCAAGTATTTGATACAAAACGCCCCACAGTCTAATGAACCGTAGGGTTTAAGCTCTTAAAACAATACGGCAAGATTAATAGCGCCTTTAAATCAGGGGGTTTTAGCCCATTATAGAATTACTTTTACTGTTATTTATTAAAAGTTGCTGTATTTTTATTAAATTAGTGGCCTAACCTTGCTTCAACCGAGTAGAATAATAGTCGTTTATCAATAAAGAATAGTATAGGCGATTCATTAGTAACGGTTTAAATTTAAAATTAAATTTTCCGTGCTTGGGTAATAAAATTAGACGCAGTTATAGATGTTTTGTATTGAGAGATAAGAGTTTTTATTTAGATTGATGTAAATTATAATATTAAATATACAGGCTGTTCAGTCAATTTTGGTGGTCGAAAAAAATCTTTCAGCGACCTGTTAGATGTAACAAATTAGTTGTCATAATTATAGTTGTCAACCGCATCTTTGTTTGCCAAACATTACACTTCAAAAATTTGTTTTTGTTTCTGGTACATTTTCCATCGCTGCTCCTCTCCTAATATTCGTAGTGTAATGAATGATGATATATAGCTATTCACATTCGTAGACACATGCAATATTAAAATAATCTATCTGATGTACATTATAGTAAGTCCTGTGCTATTAACCTCACTCTCCAATTAAGATAGTTCTTGATGTTGCTTTAAAAAGGTTATAGAATAGAAGAAAATGTTTTCTTGACTATCATACTAGCTACAGCGTTGTTAATATTTCGAAATTAAGTATCTTGTGGCGCGCCGAATTCCTCATAAATTGCTAAAGGTCAACTCCACTTATTGGGAATTGTTTGTAAGTAGTTTTTCTTACACGCCATTTATTATTATAAACCAAACTACTTAGGCTGTGGCCACTAACTTCAGATTAGAGAGCACGTTTTTTAATTTCGTAAATTAGTTAATTATGATTAGTTTTGCCAGATTTTTGTACTGCTTTTTTACGCATTTTACCACGCTATTATGCAATAGTTTGAATAGGAAGGACAGTCCTTCATACGTCCTGCTGCTAGGCAACTGCCTTCTCTACAGCCAGAGGCGCTAGGCCTTAGTCCTCCACGCTAAAGTACTTCCTTACAATTTGTTCGTCCACAGGTTTCCTCACAATGTTTTTCTAAATCATTAAACTACGTAATAATTCGTATTGTTTTTGCTCTTAACTTGAGATGTGCGCCTGAAATTTGAATATTAATTGTTAGTTTGTTATTAAAAGCGTGGTGATCCAACGGCGGATAGGCTATGGATTAATATTAGTGGTACCCTTAACCAAATAATATAAAAAATATATGCAATACATCCTTTCTTATTTCTAGTCTCCTTAGGATATAAGATTTTTTATATTTACGATTCAATTTGGGAGCATTGCAAAGAGGCTTTGCTCAGAAGCAAATTGGCATCTAATTTTCATCCAGGCGTGAAATAAGTCATTCTGGTAGTTCATTGTCTAATATAAAGGATTGTGCGAGCATATCACGAGAAGTATATGGCAGAATATTTTCATTCTTTTGTCCAGTTTTGTACGTAGTAAATAATAAAGAAAATTTAAAAATACCTGGCTATTACAAAAAAATCTACAGTCATAACCTTTTCCTTCTTTACAAGCTTTTATTTACTTCACTTTTGTATGTATGTATGTATGTATGTATGTATGTATGTATGTATGTATGTTTGTATGTTTACAAATCTTGCAATGAAGATTTGAACCACTTCCAATAGACCGATTGTGCTGAAACTTGGTATACCTACGTAACTTGGATGACAATACAATAATATGGTACCATGGAGCTGGTCTGATGATGAGGTTGGAAGATCACCATAGAAACATCGGTTCTTGTGGACCGATTGAGCTGAAATTTGGTATGTCTTTGTAACTTCGATAACAATACACAAATATGGTATCATGGTGCTGATCTGACGAAGAGTTGGAAGATGCCCATAGGAACTCCGATTCCTATGGTCGAATTGAGCTGAAATTTTGTATATTTTCGTAACTTCGGTAACAATACAAAAATATGGCATCATGGAGCTGATCTGATGAGGAGTTGGAGGATGCCCATAAGAACTCTGATTCCTTTGGTCCAATTGAGCTGAAATTTTGTATCTCTTCATAATTTCGGTAACAATACAAAAATTGTATCATAGAGCTAATCTATTGAGGAGTTGGAAGAAGCCCACAGGAACTCCGATTCCTTTGGACCGATTGAGCTGAAATTTGGTATACATATGTAATTTCGGTGACAATATAATAACAAGGTATCATAGAGCTGATCTGACGAAGAGTTGGAAGATGCCCAAAGGAACTCCGATTCTTGTGGTCCAATTGAACTGAAATTTGGTGTGTCTTCGTAACTTCGGTAACAATACAAAAATATGGTATCATGAAGCTGATCTGATGAGGAGTTGGAAGAAGCCCATAGGAACTCCGATTCCTGTGGACCAATTAAGCTAAAATTTGGTATGCCTTTGTGTTTTCAGTGACAACATAATAACAAGGTATCGTTGATCTGGTGTCATGAGAAGTTGGAAGGTGCCCATAGGAACACTAGTTTCCATGGACCGATTGAGTTGAATTTCGGTATGACTACGAAGTGGATAGACTTAGAAATATTTCCAACTAAAAAGTTAAAAATAAATTAACGGTGAAAAACATATTTTAAAATCAAGCTTTTATTATGCACGAAAAATTAAAAAAATAAACTAAGAAAACATTCATACAATTCGTAGTTTTTTAAACTTTACAAGTAACAATTTACAAACGTGTTCGGTTTATCAGTAGAAGTATGATACATAACCATATATTATCTATAACTAGTATATTAATATTCTTAAGTGATTTAAAAGCTTGTCGCGCAATTTCGTTAATGCAAAGACCTCGGCCGCGACGAGCTTTTAGATCACTTAAGAATATTAATACACTAGTTAAAGTTATAGATAATATATGGTTATGTATCATACTTCTACTGATAAACCGAACACTTTTGTAAATTGTTACTTGTAAAGTTTAAAAAACTACGAATTGTATGAATGTTTTCTTAGTTTATTTTTTTAATTTTTCGTGCATAATAATTAAGAAATTGTATGATTTCTTCCCATTAGAAATATTTTAAGCCAAATTCATCTTTGAAGGTACATCATAAATACGCGTGAGCGTCATTTAAAAACAAAAAAATTTAAATGTAAATACCTCTTTCTCTGACATTTGCAATTCGCTGAAGAGGTTTCAAGTTAAGATAAATTTTCATTAGAATTTGTTTATACGAGTCTCATTGTCTCCCTGCTTAATAAAATTTAATTTTGATGCTTTTACACCATCTTAATGATTAAGGGCTGCCCAAAATTTGAAGGCGGAGTGAAACGCCAGGCGTTTTTAATTGAGATTTTGACAAAGCAAACTTTTCACTCGGCCTCATTTACATGTTTATTAGTATTACTTGGTCTTCTTTGGGATCAACTTGGTGTTAAAATTTGGCCAATAAACAAAGCTTTCATTTTATCGGCTCCGTGTTTTTCAAATTTGCGAAAAGAATTTGGGTCTTTATAATATTTTTTTTTCAACTCTTAATGAGGTTATTGTTGCAGTGTCCTGTAACTTTTTTTTTGTATTTCGGCACGAACTTGTTATATATTATGTTACACTTATATACGCGTATTGCGTTACCATACAAATATTATAGAGAATTGTCGGCCATATAGCTTTGCGCGTGTTGTTTATCTTCACTGTTAACTTAGAAGGTTGCAAGCGACATGCAATGCTCCTTATGGTCCGGAAGAAAGCCACTTGCAATGTTGTCTAATGTACGAGCAATTGCCAAAGAAGATTGTAGGAATTTTCAGTTTTTAATTAAATTTTGCTAAAATAATCCTTCGTGTCTTGCTTTAAATTCATTTGCTTATTCAATAAATATAGTTAAGCGTTTAAGAGATTTTTAAAAATAAAATATTCCGCATCTATTTAGAATTAAGATCAATAATGTGACCCAGGGATGACCCAACGAATAAGTGTGTCGAGTAATTTATTCCCTTGGCATCGGTTGCATGGGGCGTCACTCATCAATAAAACATTCTCAGACCAAAATCGCTCCATCCGACATCTGTAATGCAGATCGGTCAATCCGTGCGGGTTCTTTCGTAGCCTTATTGTTTGACTATTAATCTTTTTTACCAGTAATTTTGGTCATTAAAACTTAGGGAAATCGGATAATGTGAGATCTTTCATTTCTGTTCCGAGACAAATGAATGTTTTATCAACTTCTGACTGCTTTTGTGCTCGATAAGTGACCAAATATAAGCATATATTTATAGGACGCTTAGTATATTATATATTTAGTATATATGCTATATTATAATCTTTTCATTCCAATTGATGGTTAGTTTTAAACGAGAAATGTCCGATGTTCCCAGTTCTAAATTGAACTAAAAATTACGTAAGGTATAAATATGAAATTGCTTACCATCAAACAAATTTGTAACAATTAATTAAGTTGTTATTGACTAAATTAACGAACCAAATATTTGAGGAACAAATATAAAAGGGAACTCAATATCTTGGCTGTTAGTTTATTTGGCGTGCCGACGTTTTCGTAACGCTTTCTCGACAATATTATATTATCATTTTATGTAATGTTGGCAAGTAATTAATTGGTTGTTTTGAATAATTTTTAGTACGCTTTGTGGGTTCATTTTTATATCAATATCAAAAATGTTGCAGGAAACAAAAAACTGATAACAGGATAGGTGTTTACTAATTAAAATAAATGTGAATGACTTAAAAAAAAAACAACAAAAACCGCCTCCAAAATACGCTATTCCAAAACAGAGTTATATGCAATTAAAAGTAAAATAATAATTGCGTATTCTTCTATAACTTTATGAACAACTAACTTTATCTCTTCTTCAATATGTAAATACGATCTTTGTTTTTACCACACACTAATAATAATAAAATGTAGTGATAATTATTGATATTTTTGGAAATACCTTGTAATTCCGGAATGGTCGCTTTGCTAAATTTACTACCCATGAAAATAAAAAGCATTACGGTACGAAATAGAAAGGATTCTATTATTATTCAGAAATAATTTTTGAAAGGGTTGGACGACCGTTTTGCAAACTAAACCACTTTAGTTTTATGAAAATGAATGAAGTAATATCGGGTACAGTTCTCTGTTAGGGCAGCACGCAGTTGATACTCCACAAAGGCTGTGTAGTAAACGATCAAAGGGTTCCATACCTTTGGCACAAAGTTTGCTTTAATTAATTTCGTCGTTTTGCGGTTTGTTTATTGATCATATTGTTTGTAAGTGGATTGAGATTAACGGAATCCTAACTATTGGGTTTTCTGTTCTGAACAATCTGGTATATTATATTTGTGCAGATTCGTCTTTTACTGAGTGAAATTTTGAATACGTAGTGGAGCGTGAGAACACATCAGATTACTTTGAGAATAAAAGCGTCATTTGTTTTTACAAATGTACGCATCAATCTTACACTAAACCACCTCAACAGATTACTCTTAACGGGCAGATATGTGTAGACTAAGTACTTATGTATGTCACAAAATTTATTAAAATTTTACATTCTAATACAACTGTATTTGATAAGGAGTGTTAGAAAATCCGAAGATCAGGCAGTCATTTCAATCTATCTACTAGGCAATCACGCAATTCTATTTTAAATTATTTTGGTGCCACTGACCTAGTAAAGGATAATTTATATTCCAAACTTTCAAGGAATGTGTTTCACTCGCCAAATATTCGTCACAAAGTTGCCGCGGCACTTTTCCTCCTTCCGGAATGAAGTCGGATGTGACGTCAGTAGCAGACTGATTGACTAAGGCCATTAGTTAAGACGTCGCGATTGATGTCCGCCCCGGACATTTCATTACTGACCCTTAGTGAGGAGGATTTCTCTTCAGTGGTGACAGTGTTGTGGGTAGGTGAATACTATGAAAGGCGAAAATGGTAGTTCGAATATTTAACAACCTTAAATACAACTTAACATTCCAACTTTAAGCTTTGATGTTACATGTGCTTATGTATAATCTACATTAGAAAAGTGTGGTAGACTACGGCCTTTCCTCTTTTAGATAAACAGGAGGCTGGTGCCCAGCTGTGGGTCGTATATGAGCTGATGATGGTGATTTCTGTTTATATTACCCCATACCCACTGGGCGTATGATAAATGGGCAAGGGTCTCATAACTAAGAGGGATTAGAGCTACCAAATTTTTGATAAGCAAAAAAATCGTGGTGCCCTAATACACAGTTTGCCTATATTATTCAGTATTGAATAAATATAATTTATGTAATTGAATAAATATATTTTTCATCAATACAGATTGATGAAAAATAATAAAATTAGATAATAAGCGGATAACGCATCCAAAATACATGAATTCATTCTAGAAACTCGATGAATTTTATACTTAATCTCTACGGCAATACTAGATGAAATGTATACAGTTGTAAAGCTAATATTTTCATTAATACTAGTCGTGAATCTGGAATTTGTCGACGCCACATCCCGTTACGCCGACACAAACCACATTTGAAAGGGTAACTTTGGTACGTGTGCGTGCATAATTAATCTGATAATCGCTTCCCTTTATATTGAGCTCGCATTTCGCTTTTCAATTGTATTACGCTTAAAGATTTTTTTATGTTTTTTTTTATTATTTACTTATTTTCATTGCATTTTTTTTATTCCCAAACTGTACCTATTTAACTGAAATATTATGTGTTCAAAACAAAAATATTCTCACTGCCTGCCTTGTGGTCTAGCGATACAAGTGCAATAGTTTTAAAAAGATTTTAATATTGACGATTTAAAAGAACTTGTAAAAGCCATTTGAATAGTAACGATGATTTTGACTTGACTTTACAAATAAGTGCCGCGCCATCTTGAGGTTCCAGGTTACATATTATTAGGTTTTCACATTAGAAGGTTGCCTGAGAAATTATTATAGGCTCGCCACTTATTATGTAAGACTTATCCATACCTTGCGAACTGTGGATGCTGAAATGCACCTCGGCCCAACCCTTCTAAGATTGCAGAAGGGTATTATGTACGTTAAATTCTAATTTTATATTATTTGGCGCTGGTTTTCAAAAGAAAAAGGGAAAATATTAGGTTTGTAGGCGCATTATGTATTTCTTTTCGCATTTGATCCAAGCCAGATTATTGCTATTTATATTTGTACTCTTTATTTCCATTTTTTTATAAAACTTACCTCCTCATTTAAAGTAAATTAAACTGTAAGAAAAAGAGATTCACTACACGAATGCAGTATGAAAATGTCAACAACTGGATGGGAAAGAGGAAAGTGCGGATTTAATTTGTTTAAGTGCGAAGCCAGCAATGTTAATCCCAAAAGTCTAGCTTATATTTTATTTACGCCCGTCGCGTTGCGCTTAATTTACCAAAAGAAATGGAGAAATTGCAAACCCCTTTTTGGCGAAGCGTTGAATATTTTTAAAAATTGCTCACAGTGAACGTTGACAACCAAAGGATTTAAGATTCAAATATTATGATGCAAGCAAGCGAACTTAAAGGAAGAGGTGCAATTTTGCAATCACTTTTTGATAACTTTTAGTCAGATGTAATATAAACATATTTCCGTCCACTGCTCAACGTAGGCTTCCTTATATAAGCGCCAACTATCCCGATCTTGAGCACCCTCATCCATCCGCTACTCGCCGCCTTTCCCAATCCGTCAAACCATCGTGCTGCAGGACGTCGCACACTACGTCTGCCTAAGCGCGGTCTCCACCTCCAACACTTGTACTGCTCCACCGGCCGTCCGACAGACATGGCGGACCCACTTCCACTTTAGCGCGCTAATCTTGTGGGCAATGTCAATAAATCCTGTTCTATGGTGGATGGCTTCATTAAAAATGTTATCCACCAGAGAAATTTCAAGCATTGCCCGCTCCATACCATGTAAAGTGACTAATGTAAAATAACGTTTAAGTGGGTGTTTCTCACATATATTTACTGTAAACAAATGCTATTTCTTTGTTGTTGAGAAAAGCGAAAGTGCCGAAAACCTCGTAACGAGTGATCAGACAGTTATGTAGTATTCAGACGTAGAAAAAAGGCTCGTCGGTCAGTGACGTATTACTGAATCGTTTCCAAGTGGGGCGACGTTAGGAAAACACCGTCTGAATGGAACAAAATAATATTGTGTTTGTAACCACTTGCTATTCGAGCTTCATGAAATTTACATATTAGTTGTCTAGATTTTCACTTGTTACGTGCTATGAATAAAGTGGCTTACATGTGCTATATGTTTACTTATGATATGGTATACTCACCAACAGCTCAGATATAACAATTACAGGAACGAAATGAAATGAAATGTCGACATGACTCGGTAGTCTAAATGATAAATCTCAACAAATGAGATGAAAAACATCTTCGACGTTACATTACGCCTGGAGAGATTTATAATGTCATGCCTTTTTTCTATACCCATCTTTTTTAAACAGATGGAAATATCGAATCTGTTTAGTGGAACAAGTACATTTTTAGAGTTTGCACGTAAAAAGGCATATAAATATATTATTATCATACCGTTGTGTAATTGATTATATTGATTGGTAAACGAGTATTAACATACATATTATTATTTTATTTAATCGCGTCTCTCCATACCAACCACTTTTGGATTGATTTACTGTCACCGAAAAAGCCGTACAGTTTTTAAAAAAACATTTAATAAAGGTCTCGCTACAATTTTATTTTTACAAAGCTCTTTTCCAATATTAGTTGCTTTTTTTTTGGTATCATTCTTTCCTTTAATAAAAAGAGATTTAAGGACCCTTTCATTTTATATTTCCTCGCCTTAGACAAGATTTCAATTTGCCTAATTATTTTTCAGTGTCCGTCGTTTTATCGTCTTTGCTCTTCAAGCAGACAATTAGTGTCTTTTATCTTTGAGTTATAATCTTGAATGCCTTATTCTTTGTAAGGAGATTCATTACCATTTTTTAAGGTTATATTTTTTATTTAAAGATTTTTTGTATAAGAACTCTTAAGTGACGAAACCGATCTGTTGGTAGGTGTAAGGAAATTAAGTCTTAACTGTCCTGATGCTAACGGGATATCAACATAATCAGCCCATATATGCAGTGGCGTGCCTAGGGTGTCAAACTAAGGCAAGCCCAAATGTTTATTTAGTAGCAGCATATTTTTTTTGGTACGTAGGACTAATAAATATCTACCGGTTAGTACTCACATTCACGTTTATAACGTTATTTTATAAATAAACAATCGTTAAGTTCGTTATTCGGAACTATGTAAGGCAAGTCGCGCTTTCGGGCTTCTATGGAAGTACCGCCACTGCATATATGTATGTCCAACTGCTGGGCACGAGCCTCCTCTAAAACTCAGAGGGTTTAAGCCAATCACGCTGGTCTAGTGTGGTCTAGTCTAGTCTAGTCTAGTTGTCAGTCGAACGAAACAAAAAGTCATTAACATCCGTAATTAAAACGAATTTTACATATAATAATTTATTATAACAACATTGTACTCTCGATTTTTGGTAACAAAATTTGTACAAAGCACTTTCTTGAACATACATAACAATATTTCTCTTCTTTTTATTTATCCATATTACCTCTAAGATTATTCGTTATTTACTATTGGTATAATGACTATGAAGTGATCTTGCATACTGGTATGGGTTCGCATCCAGGGCATTCTGGCGGCATGTAGGGGACGCAGTTTTCTTCTCCTATGCAAGTGTAGTCGTCACACACGTCGGCTGTCAGGAGACAGGATCTGTACGCTGTGAGGAATAGAATATTATTAGTTATAATTTTTTGTGCACAAAAACATTACATCTCTTCTTGTTAAAACAAAAGGTAGATAGGACTGTTTCCAATCATGTAATGCTTGATTAAAAAAATCAAATTTTGACACGCTAAAAATTATTTAAGCAAACTTTTAGAATTTAAAACCTTTTTTAATTATTTTTTTACAAATAGAAACAATAGTTGTTCTGTTGAAAAAAAATATTTCAGTTCCGTGGAGACCGTTACGGTATACCTAAATGAATATAAACTAATTATTTATTTCGAGATGCAAATTCGTTTCGACACCATGTGGGTGATAATGTTAAAACCCCTATGTTCGATTATTTTTGAAAGTTATTAATCTATTGATGACCTCGTAGAAAAGTACAGTACACAAATAAAACATTCAAGGAATATACAAACAACTATTATCCATTCTATAAACTAAGAACGACTATTAAATGTAAGCCGATAGACCCACAGCCATATTATATTATTATTGAAATGAGTTACTTCCCACCTAAATAGTCTTACAAAAATTATTCAAAAAAATATGAAAAATGTGTCTTTTCAGGTATGCACATCTGCCTACCTTTTAGAAGAAGTCAGATGTAAGTGCGTATGTATATATGAATACTTAATTATAATTTATTTAATTAATACTTATAATTTACTTACTATCAATGCATTGTCCATAAAAGCAGCATCCACCGCAACACTGTTCGTGGTCGGCACACTGAGGAAAAATGAGTTTACCTGTAGATATTAATTCCGCTTTCCCTGGCTATCGCACGTATCGGTAAATCCTACGCACATTTACGCGTTGCTGGATTAACAAATACATTTTCCTTCCCTCTTTATTTATTGGAATTTTATCGAGTAAGGAGGTTTTTTATGCTTTAATAATTTTTACTTTCCTTCTGACAATTTTGTTTTTAATTTTATTAAATAAAGAGTTTTCATTTGTTTTTTTTTTTTTTTACTTTTAATTTGAGTTCATTTGTCAGTCTGCCTCAAATTTAAATTTGGAATATTTTTAGTACTATTTGCTCGCATCATTTATTAAGGTTTTGTGTTTACAACCTATTTATTTCTGAAATGAAATGTAATTTTGACAAAAATATAAGGAGATTAATATTTGTTTGGAAAAACAATTATACAGAAAATAAATGGTCATAGAAAAAATCTTAGCATTTACAACGTGCTCATTTTCATGACGTTTTGAGTAATGTAAAATAAGACGAGAATAATGTACTATGTTATTAGGATTAAATTTTAATTGCCATTATAAAGCTTAGTCGGGTTGGGTTGTTTCCGCGACAATACTGTGCTCCTCGCGATCTAAAGGCCTCGTGTTCGATTTTATCCGCAGATTTACATAATTCTCAATACAATAAAATATATATACAATTTTGATATTTTTGCAGTTATTTGCATTGATAGTTTTTCAATGTAATCAATCAACACCAATATCCATTGACTTAAATATACTGATAAAAAAAAATACAAAATAAAATACCTCTCTTCCGTAAACCTTGCAATCCTGCGCACGCGCAACTAAAATTACAGCACTTAATAACACTAGCAACATTTTGAATAAAATTAATAAGTTACATTATACGAAAAAACGAAAATATTTATGAAAATTGCGGTGAGGCGTGCTATATGCGCCTGCGCACCGACCTCGACAATTGTGGCCGAGATAGCGTTGTTGCAAATGGAGACTTATTACGTGTCCTCATAGCAATCACCTGATTATACAGGTTTGGGTGATTCCTATAATATCGCGAGGTTTATTAAGGTTGTGCGTATTTAGTTAAAGAATGATCGAGTATATTTTAATTAATTAATTAAAAGTGGTAAACGAGATGGAATTTATAACTGACTGGTTAAAAAAAGGTATATGAAATTGTATCTTAAAGTGCCGTTGTTTTTTTTATGTGTATCAACATTATAATCCAGTATCCGAAAATGATTCTTTTAATTTTCTTTTTAGGCAAATTAATAGGTCACTAATTTGAAGAGACTTCGTTAGAGGCTCTGGAGATGGTTATGTAGGCTACTTTTATTTGACCTCATTACCTAAGTTTGAAATATAATTTTCTTTAAAAGAATTATTACCAAAGTTTTTATAAACGCCAGTGAAGTCACAGGCATAAGGTAATCCTTTATCAAATGTTGTAATTCGATTAAATAATATAAAATAAATAATCCTCTATGCGAATGATAAATACTTAATAAGTGAATGCATAAATCTATGATCGCGTCTTCTTAGCATGATTTAAATTATTTGCTTCCATATTATTAGTCCGTGACTGGAGTGACTCCTATGTTCCTGGAGTGACTCCTTCTATTGTTATGAAGATTATATAATGAATTTAGTATTTAACATTTAATACATAACTTCACGACTATATCTCCTGAAAGAGTAGGTAGAGTTGCATTTCACATAACAGGGGACGAACCTATTACCTATTTTTCGTGGCACATTTCCAGACTCCGTGCTGCATCTTAGTATTAACTAATGATACCCATTAAAATTGCGCGACCCGGGAGTTGAACCCGGTCCTTTAAACCGCTCGGTACAACTTGTGCCGCGAAACCCAGTTAATACGATCTTTGCGAGTTATTTGCTTGTTTTTCTCTTACATTAAAAAACAAAAAACATACTTTAATTCAAGAATGAATGTTTCAACGAATGGAAAATCGTGGTAGAAGTACTACTATATTTGTAAGTGTTCAAAGTTCCAAAATACGAGTATGTTATTTTTTGAAATTAATAGACACAAAATCTCTTTGAAAACACTTAATAAACACGGGTAATGGTGAAATATTCGACCATAATATAGAGATCTCCCTACAACTATTGTGTTTTAAAAGCCAAACCAATTTTAGTTTGTATCAAGGATGGTTCGTAGGTCTATCGTAATTGGTGTTTGTATTACGTCACGCATGATCACAACTGTAAAGAATAAATTATTCGGTAAAAAAGTTAATAGCTATTCAAGTTGATTAAAACATTAAAAATATAATGAAGTTTTAAAATGTTTATGACATTTGGTATTGTCATTGAGGAAATAATGTTTATCTATTGTCAATTTAACGCCTCATTGATCTAATAGCGGTAGATAGGCTTGGCTGGGTGATAGTGACAAGGGCTATGATGTTCATAGTCCGGCTCGACTGTAGTTGCGAAAACCGTGGCATTTTCACGGTTTTTGCATTACAACAGATTTGTCGCCGCAACAGTATTTTTTATGTGCCGAAGAAAATTTTAACGAGTATGCAGGTTTTTACAAACTGAACTTGATTATTATTGTTAGCGGGTTCATTTTGATTATGTTTTTTTTTGATAAATGAGTGTTAGCGTTGTAATACTCCGTCTATTTCTGTGACAAAAATATTTGAAATCGTGAAAAGAATACGTAAAAATAGAGTCAACATTTCCAAAATTAATTTGGATTATAAAATTTGTCCAAGGGAGAGAGGATATAACGTCTTAAAAAAGGTTTTTCCAATTTCCATAACCTGTCCACGGTTTAGGGCCGGTAAATTCCTTTTTTATGTCAGTCCTGACCCTTTTCAATGTTATGCATCTATTCTTATGTAAAATGGTAAAAGCTTTTGGCGGGGCAAAATTAAAATGGTGTTATAAGGGCAAATTTACTCATTATTTCGTTTTTGATAGTATATTCGAAAGGGAATCATCGTCATTATCATCATGATTAGCCTAGTCATTCGTCCTCCTGGGCACGTGCCTCCTTTACAATTGAAAGTCTAGGCGTAGTCCACCACGCTGGCTAGTGAAATTCTTAAAAGCTTTCGTGTTGTGGTTTCCTCACGATGTTTGCCTTCACCGTTAATGCAAATGATAATTTATTGTGTATACAAAGTTATGTGAACTTCGAAAAGTCAAAGTGTGCATGGGTTTTGAATTCGCGACTGCCGAGTTTCTCGGCCGCGCTTCTAAAATTAAGTGTAATGGGGACTTAGTTGTTAAGGTGATAATCCTGTCTATTGGAAAATATTAATAGAAGCTTCAGTATCCAAAATTGTATTTTACAAAAACATTTCGTTTTTATCAAATTAAATTATATCGAAGTCAAACGAATCACAATGGTTTTCTTTACATCTATAAAACAAAGTTACAATCTTCAGCTTCACGAATAAAAAAGCAAATTAAATTTAGCGTCATAATAATTTCCGACTCTTTATGATTTACGTTTTGTCCGAGCAATAATCCACAGCGAGTCTGTGTTGCCCATTTATTACAAAAAATCTACTACTGTGTTGCCAAAAAATGTAAGTAGCTATTTTGAACTCTATATCAGAGCGCATTGGTTATGTGCAAATGAATTTAGGGAAAAAAAGCATTGAGCGATCGAATGGAATCTTGCATTTTATTGTAACTCTTATATCACACAACATAAGGTCGTCATTGTTTTGCAATAATTGAATGGAATTGGGGTTCCATTTTTAAAATTTTGTATTGAAGACTTTTGATGATTTATGGTTGGTAAATATTGGATTTTAAAAGCTATCACGTCAATATCTTTGAAATATGTACGAGTATTTTTGGGAGAAAATACAAGCATTTAAAATAGCTCTATGTATTGTTAGTACTACAGCACTTCTATATAATGCGTATACTTATTTCTAAATTAATCTTAATAGCGCAAACGAACCGCATTTAAAATTGATGAGAATTTTGTATTTAGAACAAGATTTTCAAATATATGCGAACAATTCATTTCAGATTTCGAAGATAGAATATTCGAACACAATAGTCTATTATTGTGGCTCTAAAAGCGTAACGAGATTGAATGACAATGACATTAATTATGTAGAAATCTTTTTCTAATATTAAGAGATTAATTTGCAAAAAAATGCTCGATTAGAAATGCATTGGATAAAATGATTTTATCCCATTTACGTATTTATTGACATTGAGAAATGTCTGATAATTTTTATTTCGTATTTTACAAACATATATTATGCAATACACTGAATACACAGATATTGGTATGATTTTCGGCAGATAACCTTTAAAAAGCCAATTCTTACGTATTGTAACCTTTATTGGTGAATGTGACGACGTTCCATCTGTCACGTGGCCAATTCTTGGAATCAAAGACGACTGAACTTTCTACGACTTCAATACAATGTATTGGAGATTGGATCGGTCTTGTGTGACCAAGATCTTTTCAGGGAAATTCATGTCCAGTAAAACAACATTGTTGGAGCCGATGTTGGATCAATGTATCACGAGGCACATATAATCGAACAGCCATCGAAAGTACATCAAAGGAATGTGTTTATTTAGGACGCGTGATCTGCCCTTGTAAACGTTATAACACGAATGGACAACTGAAGAGGTTAAGGGGAATTTGGACATCGTATATACTTTATATAGATTCAAGCTTTTATAGTCAAAGGTAATATACAGCGCAAAAAAATCCCCCACATTTTAACGATAATGTTTAAAGCCTCAGTCAACAAGATAAACTGCCATTTGGATCTTTGTGTTGATGGTTAAAAAAATTCCAATAGAAAGACCCAATCACTTTATATATCACTTTACGCAGCCCGAGATCGAAGACCAACGAGGAAGCATTAACTAAGCCATAATATTTTTATCTAAATTTAAGTTTTATTCACTAAATTCCCTCGGGACGACCCTTGTCAGACACAAATCAACTATTTTACTTAAGCTCAGGATATAGTATGTTATCCTTTTCACTCGTGAAAGGAATAATGGATTTAGTATCGTCTGTCGTCAGATTTTCATACATCACATCGCTTCGTGGAATTTACTGCGTTATACAATATGATCCGTTCAATTTGTGCGCTGAAATTGCGAGCGTAAAGCTTTTAAAGTGAAAGATTGGTTGAAAGTGGCAGGGATTTCTTAGATTGCTCGATGCATAGCTTTAACCTTTGAATTATTTAAATTGTTTTATACTGAGTAATCATAATGAATTATAAGATTATTACATGTCCTTGGAGAGTATTTTGGCAAGTCAGTGTACGAGGAAGCTCTGTACAAAAAATTTAATTGAATTCATAACAAGACATCGTCTTTACTGACAGCTCACTGCTGAGCTGCTTCTCTACCATCGAGTATATTAGTATTGAAGGTATCAGTATTCTTTTCTTTCATCTTATCCCAAAACTTTTTGAAAAATAATAAATATGTGAAGTATCTATTGTGTTCATACGCGTTAATTCATATCCCATGGCCTATAAAGCGCTAGTGTTGAAGATACTCTATATCTTCGTACCGGTTTAACTTTAAATAAAGCTAATTGCTCCACAAACAAGACAGGCGCTTGACGCATTAATAAGCAAAGTCAGGATCATAGTACACAGCATGGCACTTAGTTTATTAGCGAGTTGGAACAACGCCCTCGACACTGCAACGTAATGGGCTGGAACTCTGAACTAAAAGACACCCGTCAGAGTTATGATTTCCTAATGGCTCGTTTATTACCATGTGTTTCGAGTCGTCATGTCAGCTTATTTTGGGCGGTAGGTCTTATTCCGAAAATGGAGCAGTGGTTTCGAAATGCTTGAATGAAATGATATTTGTAGTGGAAATTCTGAGGGAATTTTTAACCATGACGATTTTCCTAGTTGTAAATGATTCTTATGGTTATATTACTGATGTCTTGTCCTCTTTGATAGCAATCATATGCGATATAAATTGGCTTACACATGAGTATTGCGATGTGTTTACGTTTAGTAGCAACATGTGTATAAACTCTGATTTTTTGTTTCTATTTTCCTACTAGGTCCAATGTTTATTTTGCTCAAATTAAAAAAAAATGATTCATTGATTTATGATTTCCACCCGTAATACCATTAAGCGTAATTTAAAAGAGACTCCCTATAAACATACAATTTCAGTATAGAATGCACATGGCAATATCTCTCAATCGTTCCATCTCGGGACCATGAGGGTTAGAAGTAATGACCCCGCCATCTGTAGTCGTAAACCTTTTTTAGGAATTATGACGTAGGGAAGACAATAAATCAGAAATAGGATACTTAAAATTAAATGAAGCCGTTTTGGGACTGCTATTGTTTTTTTTATAGGATCTCGACAGTGACCGCAGTAACACACGTGGCCAGCTATTTTAGTCCTACAGTATAAAAACGAGCTTTTTAACTTTCATAGGATTAATGTCCTTGGCTTTTCGTCACTTTTCCGGCCAAGTATAAAAAATTAAACTATCTGAATAGGTATAGTGAATTCAAGGCAAAGACGTGGATGAAAGATATACGAATACTTCAAGATATGTACATGGGGTTGGTTCTTTCCTTTTTTAGTTAAAAAAAAAAAACGGTTAAGTGATTTAGAATTATTAATATAATCCTCGTTTTAACAGTAAAGTGCACTTAAATCCAAATATGAAGCCTTAAAACTTTTCTTATAAGTTTTTGAGTTTCTTCGAAATCATGTTGAATCTTCATTTCGCTAATACGACTTAAGAGTTTTCTCTTAAAAAAAGTATTATTCATATATTTTTTTCAAATGCTTATTTAAAATATTCTCCGTAAAAAAACCAAAACATGTATACAACATTTATATTCACATCGGAATTTTGGTAAAGAGCTACTGATGGGGATTAATTTATATCGTGTGCGTTATGTTAATTAAAGCCCCGTAATCAAATTTTGTTTTAATTAAAGTCAAATTAATTTAAATTCCTTTTCTGTGTGAATAACTTTAGGTACGCGCGTTTTATTAACATTATATGGACACCAGCCGCAAACCGTTGATATAAATATTTTTGAATAACATTTTTGTCATTTGTAATCTTTCATCATCATTTTCATCATTTTCATCATCATCATTATTATCATCAGCCCATATATATCCCACTGCTAGGCACGGACCACCTGTACCACTTAGAGGGTATATTCCTTAGTCTATCACACTGGCCTAGTGCGGGTTGCCGGATTAATCATAATTATTAATATTTACGATTTCATCTATCAATTATAATAGTTTTCTTGTGTTTTTCATACCTCGATTTCATTTAAGTTTCTGTTCCTTTCTTCATCAACCCATATACGCCCACTGTTGAGCACGGGTCTCCTCTACCATTGAGAGGGTTTAGGCCATAGTCCACCACGCTGGCCTAGTGCGGGTTGGCGGACTACACACCTAAGAAATTCCTAAGATCTCTTAGGTGTGCAGGTTTCATCGCGATGTTTTCCTTCACCGTTAAAGCAAGTGATAATTCAATGTGAATACACACATAACTTCGAAAAGTCAGAGGTGTGTGCCTGGGGTTCGAACCCGCGATCGCAGATTCTCGACCACGCGCCCAAACCTCGAGGCCATCACTGCTTCCTTTAAAGAAGTTGAATATAAGCAGACACTTTTGAATGGAGCTCCGACATCGTTGTCAGACCATACTTAAGTAGTTTCCGCTTGTTTGACATTAAAAGCAACCAAGTTCGTACAAGTTATTTAAAACGTCAACAAAACCACAAACTTGAATCTTAAATTTTATTCATATCTAGTATTTGTACTGAGTTCATAACTACTTTTCTGCATAATTTCATAATATAATAAGTTTATTTGCTTTGTCGTTCGTTAAAGTTGTTTGTTTGAAGTTACTTTTCCGGACAGTTTTTACGTGACCTCAGCTCATTCTAGGGTTGCAAAGAAACTTTTTCTTCTTACATTATTTTTTGCTTTTATTAGAGGTTTTATTAATTAAGTAAATTCCCATTTTTTGTATTTTCTCCTTGATATTGTTAATGAGGCGTAACGTTAATATATTTTAGCCGGCTGACATACAACACGTAGGACAGCAGACATAAGAGTTTCTCGGATAGTCATTTTCTCTTAGGACAGTTGAAGAAACATCTTATTAATGAACTTATGCTGGCAGACTACAGAAAGGTTTGTGTTCTTACACTAACTACATAGTTTACTGATTTTGGAGATTATTGATTGCGAATAGCTTATAGGTTCGCAATTATGTAATTTGGACCAATATTGGTTTGGGTATATTTGGGGGGACTGGCCTCGAGGTTTAGGCGCGCGGTCGAGAATCTCGGCGGTCGCGGGTTCGAACCCCAGGCACACACCTCTGACTTTTCGAAGTTAAGTGTGTATTCAAATTGAATTATCACTTGCTTTAACGGTGAAGGAAAACATCGTGATGAAACTTGCACACCTAAAAAAGTTCTTAGGAATTTCTTAGGTGTGTAGTCCGCCAACCCGCACTAGGCCAGCGTGGTGGACTATGGCCTAAACCCTCTCAATGGTAGAGGAGACCCGTGCTCAGCAGTGGGCGTATATGGGTTGATGAAGAGGGGGGACTGTATGCAGAAATGTTTTACAACGTTTTGTTACGTTCCACCTTGTTTCAGGACGCAAAAATACAATATACGTCTCTTTTATGTGTAACTTTTCTCAAAAATGGTTCTTTTTCGCATAAAAATCTTTACCTAGTCCTACATATTGTCAAACAATGCCCGGATTATTACACCCCTGTGATTCTACTTTTAGTTCTTCTGCTTAGTTTGTAACTCATTTACAGAACTTACCACGTATCCCTTGTAACGCAATTCTGCAAGTGATGCATAATAGATTATTAATTCCAATGAATATATATAGCAATACTTGTGACTAATTTAGTGCTACAATATGCAACATTTATCATAGCGAGTCAATCCTCAGCCCATAGACGTTCCAATGCTGGGCACAAGCCTCCTCCACCATTGAGAGGGTTAAGGCTTTAGTCCACCACGCTAGTCAATGGAATTTGGGAACCAAAGAGATGTATTTCCTCATCAACGCTTCGAACAGGCGAAACGATTTTGGGACCTTTTATGTAACCTCGGCGACGTTGATCCGAATCTGGTAGGGAAGCACTTTGCCTCACACTTGACGGTTGATGACACATAATTTATTTATTTTTGGCTTAATATAAGCTTCTGGGACCTGAGGGACCTTAGGTGTTATGCTAATACTTTCGCCTAGCCGGCGTCTCTATTCCAGAACACTTTCCTCCACCGATTATGCTATTTAAAGCCACTAACATGATGGAAACGTTTTTAAATTCATCTATACTAATATTATAAAGAGGTAAAGTTTGTGAGTTTGTATGTTTGTATGTTTGAATGTTTGTATGTTTATATGTTTGTATGTTTGTGACGTTGTAGAAAGTAAACTCGCGATCTACTGAACCGATTTTGAAAATTCTTTTACCAATAGAAAGCTACGTTCTTTGTGAGTGTCATAGGCTATATATTAGTCCGAAAAATGATAAGACTTTTTCGTTGTAGCAGGATCTGTGAAGTAAGTCGGAGAAAAAACGGGCGAACGAAACCGTTTTTTGCAAACGCTGCCTTTTTCATGGGAGATATATAGTTGAGTCCTAGAGAAAAATTGTAGAACTTGATAATGTTTACAAAAAAGTCAGCGGTAGCATATGTCTAACTTTTAGGGTTGCTTCACTATAACCTCTTTTATGCTAACTAAATTTGTTAAAAAATAAAGCATTGTTTGTGAAGGTATTTTTATAAAGATTATATTAATCCTTATCCAAATAAATGCGTTATTTAGTATAAGTATTTAATTTAAAAGAAATTTGCCCTTTACATCATTTGATTTCAATGAGTATCTTAGAAGATATCGCAGTTTCAAAATAATCATCAAGTGCACAATAATTATGTACAAGGCGCCGGCCGGTTACGCTTTCACGTGATTTGACCGATTTGTATGATCTTTGGTATGGGCATAAATAGGACTCTAAGGAGTAAAATAGACTATAACTTATTTTCTTTCTGAACTCAACCCTGTAGTCTACGCGAACGAAGTCGCGGGCAACAGCTAGTTTGCTATAAATTTGTTCGATACTATCTAGTAATGGCCACTTTCATTAGTGCGAAATATATTTTTATTAATATAAAGTGAACACTTCCAATTTCCCTTAGGAAATCAATTGCATGTGGTATTAACAGCAAAAAGCATCGTTAGCGTGTATTTGATGGCAAAATATGTGTATTTTTTTGTTTGCGGATGCTTTTGGTAGCACAGGCTTTGGGGAATTTGGATTTTAATTTCTATTGGAAGTCGAAGTATTCCTAATATATTAGGTATGGTTATTTTGTGTTACTTCTCTAATCTCTTACCATTTATTCATACGTATATCAAGACTCTATGTCATTATATAAATTCTTAAGTACCTATCTCGGTCGGTCTCTCGTCGTGCTTAGTTGTGTGGTTGTGTACCTTAGTTGATGGACTGATTTTAATGTATTTGGATATGGAGTTAGTCTTTGGATTTTTTACATAAAACTGCGTTGTAGCGGAGCAGAACCAAAAACAAATTAAAATACAAGATACATTCATGGAGCACTTCTCAAAAAGTTATGACAGACGTTATTAAGTTATACACTAATATTATAGAGAAAGAATAATTGCATTTTTGATACTTGTTTTCGTGTACAGCTTAAAATTAAAATAACCGTATCTAGCGCCTACTTTTTAAATACCCTTGCGATATTTAACACTACAAAAATTGACTAAAGGTTGTAAAAATCCGCTAGCACGATGAAAAGATTGACCAATAAAAATGCAGACTAGGCAAGGCAGAATTAATGAGGTAAAAAAGATGGGCGTCTGCGACGACTTTGTCTGTGCTGTGCGTAATCAATATTCAAACGTAATGTTATTATGGCAAAGTAGTCTAGGTTCAGGAATACAAATGGGGCTAGGTGGTTGAAGTTAAAGGAGGGACGATGAAACGATTTATTACTTTATTTTGTATGCTTTTTCAGATACCACAAGATCAAAAATGAAATAAAATCAAATAGTACGGGAGGTAGCGTATTATTTTTTTTGTGATTTTATGCCGAATGAGTTTTATTTAAAACAATAGTTTGAAGTTCAGAACTCAGTAAAGTGAGCGACAGTACGGAAATTTTTCATCTCAAATCTGATTGCCCAAAAATACCAATATGTGCTTGACAATCAAATAAAGATTGATCCATTTGGGTCATACATAAGTTAACATTAAAATAAAATTACCACTTTTAAAAAATAGGTTTTTTAATCAAAAAAGGCTACATACATTCTACAAATATTTTTATTTTTTTATCGATCGCCGACGCTCCTACGTTGAGGCTTACTACAAAGCTCCCTGGAGTAAAGATAATCCCGTCACGCGGCGCCCGCGACAGTCGAACCCGACACCACGTTATGTCATTACTGTGTGATCAGATACAAGTGGAGATGCTTGTATTTACTACGGAATGAGTGAGTGTATGATCACGAAATATGAAAAGTTGGTAAAGAAATTGAATGTAAATGTGTTGAGGAATTTCTTAGGTCGGTAGTCCGTCAATCTGTATTAGACTAGAGTTACGACCTAGACTAACTTTCTTTATTTTTATGAAAAATTCTCTTGGATCCCCGTCTGCCTCAGAAAGGGGAAAGGGGGTATGCTGGATTTCCACCATTATCATAACAAAGGAACTCTGGGATCTCGAGTAGCATTCACCAGAATGCCTTCAAGATGTTGTTTTAAAATCTCTACTTGGAGTATGATTATAAAAAATCCTATCCTAAATACAGTCATCATTAATCGTCCTTTTGCTTTTTCTGTTAATTAGGTTGGTATGCGACGTATCAAGATAACATTGTACAGTCCATCACCGGGGAGATACCACATCTTATTTCTGTTACCGGTGTCCCATTCTTCCAGCGGAGTCTTTTTTTATCACTAACTAAACTAACCCACTGAGTTTTACAGAAGATACGTAGCAGTAGGTACGTCTGAAAATCCCCCATTTTATCACGCTTACCATACTTTTTTAGACTTTTTTCAGTCTCAACGTGTTTTAACTTATATAAAACATCGTTTCCCAGCGCGATAGTACGCAGCCGCTGTATCCGGCGCCAGACATGTCCGTAATCTCGCGTCCGCTCGCAAACTGCTCTCAGTTTCATTCGAGAGCGTGCCAATGATTTATGGATGCGTTTCCTTGTTTATTACGTTTACATCGCATCTCGTAATCATGAAGATACGGGAACATGAAGGCTTATTTATTTTGTAAAAAAGAGAAAGTCTGTAATATTTGGCGCTGAATGTTGGGTTATGTATTTTACAGGGGTAACATTTGACAGAAACAAAAATAGCATGTTCGTCGATGTATAGCTTACTCTCGTGTGTATGTACGTGAATGGAGATTTTAATATAAGTTGTAAATTTTCTGCATCCTGACTTCCCGCCTCAAAAGTATGGCGGGCGATATAGGGGATGCGGGTACGATTTTCAGCCTTTAAAATGTACTACATGGTTCTTAGATCAGAATCATCAGCTAAGATATTATGTGCCTGAAATAGGCTCGCAATCTACGTATTACGTCTTTTAGCGGCAGTTGGACGGTCCTCTACCATTGAAAAGGGTTAAATCCTTAGTACGCTAGACTTTACACCCAAGAAATTCCTAAGAACTTTTAGGTGTGCTATTCTTTCAACAAGAAGTATTAAAGCCGATACTTAAAGAAAGTATCCATGTAACTACTACATTAATAAGACTGAACAAAGACTGTATTTAAGTAAAATCATCCCTGCAGGCTATCCGAGGGTTTACGAACAGCGTTGATGTCTCGAGGCGAGAAGGTCGGCGACTCATCGGCCCTTTAGATGTCGTCACCTCGGAGACTTAAACGGGCATAACATTTTTTCCACTAAGATTGACACTAAATTGTTCGGAAGTAATGTCCGCTTTGGCTTTTATAGTTCTCTTGTTAGTGTCCGTTGAGTTGTGGACTTTATTTTAAAGTTAACAGTAAAGATACTAAATATTATTTTAAATAATTACAGCCCCATGGCGCAGTTGGCTAGATACCAGCTTGCGAAACGAGCGGCCGCGGGTTCGATCCCCGCACCGAGACAAATGTTTGTGTGATCCACAAATATTTGTTTCGGATCTGGGTGTTTGTGAGACCGAAAAGTCTCTCGTAGTTTCTGATACCCACGACACAAGACTCGTATCTTAGTGTGGGGTCAGGACTATGTATGTGACTGTTGGGTGTATTTATTTATTTATAAATATTACTGTTATTGGTATAGGTATTTTTTTTCTTTAAATATAGCTACTACTGTAGTTTTTCAGCAAACTCTAATATACACGAAAAATGTAGTTTGGGGCGTGTTTTAAAAAGCGATAATTTAGTAAAATGTACCAGCAGTATTAAATCAGATATTTTATAAAATATATATATTTTACATTTCAGTTATAAATTACACTTGTCGGTATTTTTAGAATTAATCAAAAATTCCCTTGGAAGTTTAGAATTTCTATGCCACGTAATTTAAAAAAAATATTAGAAATATTTTTCTACTACCATTCTACCAGTCTTAAATACTGCCATTAATATTCAAGATTCCTCATAAAATTTCTCAAATGAATAATACCCGCATAGTTTTTGCATTTGACAGATTCATTTTCTCGAAAAGTTTAAGTTAATTATCCCAGCCACCCACGTATACTGGACCGAGAAATTGAACGAGTTATTCAGCGCCTGAAAAATACCGTATCAAAGCAATTACAAAGTTGACCTCACTTTTTATACTAGCGCTGCAGGACCTTTTGAAAACTTTCAATTGGCTAATGCTAGTGTAAAGTCGGGAAAATACGAGGAGGTTTAAATAGAAAAAGTTTCTAGTCGATATCGACCGAAGCAATTAATACAGTGTTGATACTTGCAGTTTTAAATGTAGCGGGTTTTTGTGAAATAACTTGCTCGCACACTTCGAAAATAGTTAGATACGACACTTTCATAGTAATACTCACATGCAATATGTATCCCTATCAATCGTAAAGAAGGCTTTTACTCGAGAGAGGGAATTATGTATATGCGTTGATGATGATGATGGTGATGATAATGACGAAGTTGATGATGAAAATATAATTTTTAAAAGACAGGTAAATCTCCAAGAAGTACAATATTGTTTCAGATATAAATCACCTTGCGAAGAGTGATGTCGGCTTTACCTTACTTTTTTTATCTCTGTCATTCAAAATTTTCTTTCTGATCTATTTTTTTAGAAACCCAATGCACCCCAGAAGGCAAATCGGGATTGTGTGCATGAAAACTTTAGCTATATATTTCTTTGCTATTAGCGTTTATCAATTTATAAAAAATTCTTATGGGGGTTAGAAAGCGCGACAACTTTTGTTTACCACAAGCCCATGAGCTAAAAGCCCTAAACGAGCACGCAAATCTCAAATAATCAATTGTTAGTCAATCCTACGCTTCTGGTTCTATCATTAGCTATAGCTGTTTACTTGGAGCATTTCGTTGCGGCCTAACTTCCTGTAAAGTTAATTTGTTGTCGAACAACGAGCCAGCTGTGACACTTCGCCTAAAAGTGTTTTTAATCTGCCCCCTAAAGAGAGAAGTTTGATTTAGTAACTTAATTTTTGGCGTGTACATCTTATTTGGGCTGTAAGCACCAAGTTTAAATCTTGCCGCCGAAAGTTACTTTTTGTAAGAAGCTTACTTTGATTGATGGCTTTATTTTCAGTGTAATTACCTATATAGAAAAAAACTGTGTTATATTTGACGGTCAATCAGTCTAGAAAATTCTTAGTCCAATTTTCCCTCCTTTGTACGTTAACAAGCAACTAACAATGTTCTTTTATTAAGAAGGACACAGCACAAGTGATCAATTATAAATACATTCAATTTTAATGTATAGAGTCTTTACCACTTAAAATGGTAATATTTGCCTAAAAACACGAGACAAGATCTTTAAACCACATTTCTTTTGTTAATAAAAATAAACAACTTCCTTTTCTTTATTTTCCGGGCGATTAGCATATTCACAAGATCTCTTCCAAATGTTTTCTCAAAAGATTTTGGATAAGGTACTTGTAGTAAATAAAAAAGGCAGGGTGATGTATCTTTTCGTATTATGCATACCAACAATGTTGGCTATAAGATAGTATATTTAAAAAAATTAGAAGAAAGTGAAACGTAGGTTAGGCAAATTTTACTTTTCCAAATTTTTACTTATTATAATAAAAATTTGTTTTTGGTCGAAACATGAATCTTGTCAAAAAAAAAAACGTACTATAAAATATCCCTGTAATAAAATAACATTCTTTTAGCGAAAATATTTCTGTACCCTATGGCGACCCAGACACTTAAATCTTAAGACTGTAAAGAAATTCTGTTAAGTACTATTGATCCTGAGATCTTGCCTACTTATCATTCGGGCTATTTGCAAACAAAAGTACCCTGAATAAATGTATATATTTTAAGAATCGCGTAACTGCCTGATGTGCGAAAGAAATGTAGCCGCCTGGAAATAATTATGTCTCGGAGTAGCAACTAGATGTTGTTGGATTAAAATAGTAAATAACGAAGAAGAATTAACGACAACTGAAAGTAAAATGAAAGATTATAAAAATACTCGTCATCATCAGTCATATACAATTGAGAGTGTTCAGGCCTTAGTCCACGTCTCTCTTCCGCTGAGTACTCACTTAAGAAATACCTAAAAAAAATAGGTGTGTAGGTTTCCTTACGCTATTAAAGTACAGGGTAATTCATTGTGCATACAAATTCTGAGGTGTGTGGCAGTTGAACCCACAACCGCCGAGATTCTCGACCACACATAAGCCATCACTACTTTTTACACGCTTTTTATTAGCTTCACTTGTATGTATGTTTGTATGTTTGTAACCGACTTCTTCGGGCGCGATTTTGACCCACTTTAAACGACTAGATTTCGTTCAAAATTTGTAGATTTATCGAGGACCGATGACAATACACTAATTTGATAAAAAAAACCGAACTAAAAATAGAAAATAAATAATAGTTTAAAAAAACTAAAAAACACGCTTTAAATTAAGAATAATATTAAAAATTTCAATAAATATAAATTAATAATAGTGTGAATAAAAAAAAATATTTTATTTTAAAAAAAGCGTGGGGTGCTTTTTAAGATATTATCAAAATGATAATCACTCTACTCATATCTGTCAATAAAATATTTATAACTATTGATACCATGCACCCCACGCTTTTTTAAAAATAAAATATACATATTTTTTATTCACACTATTATTAATTTATATTTATTGAAATTTTTAATACTATTCTTAATTTAAATTTATTAAAACTTATTTTCTATTTTTTAGTTCGGTTTTCGATAAAAGGCGTGTTTTTTAGTTTTTTTAAACTATTATTTTTACTTGTATTATGAAACAGCCACAGTAGTGCTACAACGGAAATTAAGAGGCAATGGAAGCGAATCGACCCTCCTTTCTAGTTGAAAAGATTCACTCAGGCCTACCACGATCAGGCCTAGTCCATATATCACCTCTTTTGTGAAAAGGTCAAAGCCATTCTAAACTTGAAAACTTTTCGCCGAAGAAACGGCACTACAGCTTAAATATTATGGTTTTGTAATTTATATTTTCATTCAATTTATCAGTTTAGTTAAAGTTGGAATCTTTTCAACACTTTGATTAGTTGAAAACAGTGAATGAAACTTAATTAAAGTGCGGCCAAGTTGCAATAAAAACATCGACGTGCTTTTGTAAAACACTCAACCGTCGAGTTTGATCATGTTAAAAATTCAGAAGCTGTAATGTGTTCTTTATTTATTAATATCATTTATATTACGCGCTGGAAACTTTATTTTCAAACTCTGATTATTTTTTGGTGAAATTTCTTTTGACAAATTATATGAAGTAAGTAACAGACAGGTTGAATTAAGGCTTGAATAAGACTAAGAATGCTGAATTAGATATTTTGGTTTTTTTAGTTTCTCTAACGAAATATTATTAATATTCTTTACGTGCTTTCTCAGACAATGATTCGTAATATTTTATTTTATTTTATTTTATTAGGAAAACAAACAGTCACTTAAATATCTAATTAAACTAATACACAATATGCTTAAAGACTAATAATATGTTTTCGCATATATATATCTATAACACGAGTATATAATATATTAAACTGTCTGCCTACTTCTCTGCTACGAGAGATGATAAATAATTAGTAATAGCTTCGAGGTTTAGGTGACAAATATCTCGGCGACCGCGGGTTCAAACCCTAGGCATACTACCTCTGACTTTTTGGAGTTAAGTGTGTACTCACAATTAATTATTACAACCTATTTAAACGATGAAGGAAAACATTGAGAGGAAACCTAAAAATTCTTTGGTGTATAATCCGAAAATCTGCATTAGTCTAGTGTGATTGAACGAGGCCTAACTCCTCAGTTGTAGAGGAGGCTCGTGCCTATCAGTGGGTCATATAGGGGCTGACGATGATGTATTTAACCACTGGTTCTCGAAGATGCGGCTATGAAAGTATTGACATATCTACGCTTTATATCGTTGTCTAGACTTTCATCAAGACGATACTATACCTCATTCACGATAAGTTGATTCTTTTGGCAGATGTCAATTTTTCTGAGACATGACTTTGAAATAAAAAACGTATTATTTTATTATTTTAATGATTTGATAAATATAAAAAAAATACATACAATACAAAAGTCCCTAAAGATATAAGCGTTATCCAAAAATTTTGAGACTTTATTGCTTCAAAGTAAAATTAAAATAGGAATACTGAAACTAATTGACGTTTGTATAATGTTACATCGTTCGGACGGAAAGGGACGTAACATCGTTCATATCGATTGCCACGTCGATAATTTTATTGAACGCTATGATGATCATGGCTGTGCTCCAGTTTCTTAATAAAAACTGTTTTAAAGATAAAACTATTTAATTTTTCAACCTTAATTTTTACATACTGCGTTATTTTTGGACCTCCTGTCAACTTAAAATAGGTTGTTTAGACCATTAAACTAAACAACTTTTCCAAAGAAACATGGGTCGAAACGTGATAAATAATTCGACCCTCCCATAGAAAACTGCTCACGTGGTCGATTTCGTGTAGAAGGTCTGAATTTTTTTTTTACTTTTCGACCCGTGTTTCTTTGGGGAAGTTGTTTACTTCCGTGGTCTAAAACACCTATTTAAATTTGGCGGGAGGTCTAAAAATAATCCTGTTTAAATATTAAATAGGTACTTATTATGACCCACCACCGCTTATCTAAATAATGTTTTATATGTCGAAAGTAATAAAGAATTTCACACATAATGCAGTATTTTAAAACGCAATATTTTTTAACTTCTCGATATTTTCTGTTTCCCATCATTAGTCGATATGCCAAAAGAATCAACTTATCGTGAATGAGGTATAAGTCTACATAGTTTGGGTTTAATAACGTCCAAAAATTTATAATTACAAGGAGTATTATTAATGTTTAACTTCAATATTAATGAAATCTCTTGTTCGGCCGCGGCTCTAATGAGAATTTTCACAGCTTTTCGCTTAAACTTAATAAGGAGAGTGTTACACTCAGTGCCGATTTGGTTTTTATTAAAAGATATAGATAGAGGGATATTTATTTCTCTTTTGTTTTAATTTTAAATTTTACCTAAAGACAACCAAGGATGGAGATGTGGATAGAGAAATGAAAGGTAGTCATCATTGTACAAGAAAGAAAAAAACTTTTACATTGTACTTTAATTAAGATTTATTTTATTTATTAAATATTTTACCTACGTTTCCTCACTTTGTCATCCTAATATAAAAGATATTGCCAGATATATTCCGAAATATTAAATACATTCCAATATTAATACATTATTTGCGTCATACTCATAGTTTAGTTGGAGCATTCCATTTGCAGCGGTATGGCGCATTAGTTCGAGAGAATGCACGCGACTGAGCGGTATTTCACTACTCACTATAACAATAGCTTTGAAATTTAAATTATAATTAGAATTTAAATAAAATTATTATATTTGCGGTAGATTATGTATGTGTGAAGCGACAACGTATATAAGGCGTTTAAACTGCCACTGGTGCATACCAAAGCCCCCTTTAAAATCGTTCTGTGTATTTCCATCTAAATAAAGATCTTCTAATTATATTAATGTTATTATATTATGCGTATTATGAATATTGAATAAAGATTGTATTATAAAGGCCATCGCCTGCAATTTGTGCTATTCTGATCCATAGCGCTTTAAAAAAATTCGTATGTAGACTATCCGTATTACCCGATTGTTACCCGATTCGGTAATTGAAGACTAGGCTTTAGTTAACGCTGTCGAGAGTTTCTGATAGGCAGTGTCGATTAGTGTGTGCTATTCGTGATTACAAAGGGTTTGCGGTTTGTAAATGTGCCGAGTTCTGATTTCAATGCAAAATTCAACGTCTTATTTTAGTTGTAGGAGAATACTCTGCCCACGTTTCCTATTTTAATAATTAGTATGACTTGTTTGTGTTATCGAATGTATAAATAGTCATCTTACACTGTATATTTTATATTAAAAGGCCGGACCAGTACGAGTCGGACTCACGCACTGGATCATTGCATGTTTATAAAAACGACAAAATGTCTGTTGACTGGGAGTTCGATTTTAAGATTTATTTATTCCGTTTATAACCTTTGTTCTTATAACGGCAACACCTGTCAATATTTCAATTACTGTCTTTCTATCAAGGTTGTTCCCCTTTGAGAACAGTTTTCTAAACAGAAATACTTTGCTTCTTAGCGCAAGTTTGTACCGTGCGATCTAAAGCTTCCTGTTCGGTCAAAATGTAAGTGGGTTTTTCCATAAGGAAATTCCCAGAAGCCCGAAGCCCGGAATTGTGGCGGAAAAACTTAAACATGGTTGCTCTACATTATACATCGTGGGAGTAAAATAGAAGTGCGAAAATGTGGTCACAAAAATGCATCGCTTCCTACCCCTTCGAAGATCTAGGTGTGATTGTATGCATTAAGAAGGACAAGATTCAAATTATTAGTTGGTCTATATTTTCTACGGCTTGCAAATATGGGCGTGAGTTTACTGTTCCCGTAAATAAATAATGCAGTGCAACGACAAAAAGTATGTAATTACATTCACCGAGCTTAATGACACATTACAATTTAATTATATATACGAGTTTCGCTCAATTAATTCCCGTTTCAATTTACTGCGTAATTATTTAATTAATTGAGGAATTTTTGTGACTATCATGTTTGATTAATTTGATTCTCTGAATTAACAGAATTGAATTTTTGTGCTATTCGATAATCCTCTGTCACGGAGTACCTTGTGGTTTCGCGGCACAAGTATCTTCAATTATTTCGATTCCCGGTCGGGAAATGTGTTAATGGCTTTTATAGGTTTTAAATTCTCAGTACTTCTAAGTATCTCGTTACCTATCTCTTAAAGGAATGCGTGAGGCTATGTTCCTACATATATATGTACATATGTCCTATTTCTATGTTATGGATTTATGCCCTGGAATAGACTGCAACTCCTTCGTCAATTTAAGTCGTCTCCTTTCACTTTCTCCAATCATATTTTTATAAAAGCCTAAGGCTTATTCAGTAAAATATTATAATAAATAGAAGTAAGTGTGTCACCGGCCTTTATAATCCTTTAATAATCCAACAAGGTTCTCACAATAATGCGATACATTTGTCTAGGGAGAAAGTTTTAATTACAATAACTCGAGGATGTAAGTCTAATTACGTTTTATAATTAATTCTTAAACATGGCGTAAAATTCGTTACGTGTTCTGGGTTTTTCATAAATTTCATTATAATTTAATTTAAAAACATACATTGTCACGTATATAACCATTATTATTATCAGCCCATATACATATGTCCGTACTAGATACGGGCCTCCTTTATAACTGAGAGCGTTTAGGTATTAGTTTGCTAAGCTGACTCAGTGCGAATTGGCGCACTATACACCTAAGAAAATCTTCAGAAATTTTCGGTGTGCAGCCTCCCGACGACGTTTTCTATACTGTTAAAGTATGTAACAATTCATTGTGAATACACATAAGCTTGTAAAGCCAGAGGTGTGTATTTTGGGTTTGAACTAACGACCGCAATTTTCCTGCAATTTTTTTACATTTTATTCGATAAAAAACCTGTATCTACACGCAAACTACGTAAAAATTACGACTTTTAAACAAATAAGTCGAGCAAACTTACATGATTTTTGACCAGCGCTCGTCCCAAATACGGACTGTACATAAGCAAAGATAAACGCCAGCAAATAGACGTCAAGGACTTCAAAGCAGAGTGTACCGATCGAGTCCTTCATTGTACCCGATAATCTCCCTGGGAAGCGGCCACGGGCCCCGTGAATGAGTTTCAATTAATTTACCCGGGGAATTTAAACAGCGAGTTAAATTGACGGTTAAAGGCATTTTTGTGTCCGATTTTGAGTGTATATTATACAGGCTGTATTCCGACCGTGTTCGGAAAATAAGGCAGGTAATAATTAGGTGATTACAAAAAAATTAAAAACATACGTTTTTCATACAAACCACATACTCGTACATTTAATACTGATGGTTGTTAGGAAAACGTCATTTTTTATTTTTCATCGAGGTTTCGTCATTTTTAAACTATTTTAAACTAAAAGATTATAGCCGGGCATAGGTTTAAAATAGGATCAGGCCCTTATCGCCTATGCAAGTGTATCGCATTATTTCGTTAGTAATCAGCATGTTAAGGTTGAGAGCAAAGTGAAAATATCTTTATTCATGCAGTGTTTTATGAGATCTTATGAATAGTCAGCGCTTCGGAGTACTTCCCTTTTGTAAAGAAGGGGCACAAGAAACTTCAATTAAAATTGTGTATTAATGTGTAAAAAATAATAATTTTATATTATTTGATTATTTTAGAATCATAGCTAATAATAATAGGTTAAAAAATATTTCGGAAATTCAGCTAAATTATGCTTAAGGTAGAGAAAATATAAAACTTTATATTATGAAACGTTAAGCAACTGTTATTGGATAATTAATACCGTACTATTGTTTGTAATATTAGGAACCTAGTTTATTTACCATGGGTGTAGTTAAATGATTTTTTTTTATATTAATCTATTAAATTAAGTGCAAATTAATTAAGTGTAAACCTTAGAAAACCACATTGTTGTTATTTTAAACCTCAATCGGATTTGGCTAAAATTAAGTGTGATGAATAAAACCGACTACAATTGAAATAAATAGCCCATGAAAGATAATACCAATGTTAAGGATTAAAGAAAAGAAATAAAAAAGACTAATATAATCATTTTCTAGGAAATCCATAATCTTCAAAAACACCCAAATTGACCGAAGAGCATTACAAAATTACTTTACAATCTTTCCAAGATGTAATTTGTTCCAACACTGCTCAACGCCAACGGATCTTATCTGATCTTCAGTTATTAATTGACAGTGATTGATCGAATATTTCGTGACTGCGGTGAAAAATTTAGGGCAAAAACAAGTGATGTTGCTTACTGCCCCGACTTCAGTCGGACGCGTTTTATATTATGGTAAAAGAGATTTGTCCTTTTTTTTTTTTAAGTGGCCGTCTTCGCGCCACGTAGGGCCACCACGGTACGTGGGCGAGGAACGCCCACAATGGTTCCGCAGTCGCCCAGTGCGCCTCCGAGACGAGAGCGTCTCGGACTCCTCAGGTTTGAGGAGGTGCAGTTACCCCCCCACTAACCGGCGCCCGGAACTAGACCCGGCGCCTCCTCCTTCGACGCCTTTGGCGGGCTGGATCGTTCCGTTCACGATCCCGCTCCGCACTCTCCTTCTGCGACATGACATGCTCGCAGAAGGAGAGCATCGCTCGCCACGACCTCTGACTCGCGACCATTGACATGACGACGGCCGGGAGTGAGAGGTCTCCACCTACTACAGCGCGGAGAGCGCTGCGCTGAACCTCCCAGGCTGGACACTCCTCTAGTGTGTGTTGGGCTGTATCGTCTGGGCAGTTGTCACAATGGTGACGCACGGCCGACATCTCTTTCTGTGCCACCCGACACAGGTAGTGGCCGAAGCATCCATGCCCCGACAACACCTGCGTCAGGCGGAACGTCGCCGCAAAAGAGATTTGTCCAATAATCTAGTTGCGTATTAATTGTTTTCCCAAAGGGGAAGATTATTTTGTATGGTTGTATTTCTAGTACAACGTTTATACAGCATGGAAAAAGGCTGTGAATTTTCTATGTTTCAAATGTCAATGTGCTTGTAACCATCAATATTAAGCAGTACTCTGAAAATTCTCTCCCGTCTTTTGTGTCCATTATAATCATAAATTTATTTATGATTATAGAAGGTCGTGACTTTTTCCTACGCATTGTAATGGAATACCTTTTTTAAATTTAACGGAGTAATTTTCACATTCACAAAAATCGCTCTACCCGGGAATCGACCAGAGGACCTTTAAATTTTACAGCACATACATACCTATACCCCCATACCACGAGATGGTCACAATATAAACTCCATCTTGCTTTTATAATGTAACTTGGGGAAGTTAAAACAAAGAAGGAAAGTTGGAATCTCCCCTGAGTTACAGGGCAAATTGATTACACACGTTAGCTCTTATGGTTGAGTTATTTTGTCTTGTAGTATACTTGATTGTTTAACGAATATTGTATGTATGACGTCAAAGTCCCTGAATTGGATTGAAAATGGCAAAATTTATTAATATTTCCTTGCCCTCCTTTATCCATACTAATATTATAAATGCGAAAGTAACTCTCTCTGTCTGTCTGTTACGCTTTCACGTAAAAACTACTGAATGGATTTAAATGAAACTTTACAATAATATAGCTTATACATCAGGATAGAGCATAGGATACTTTTTATCCCGGAAAATGTAGTATTCCCGTGGGAAAGGGTATTTCGTGATCTACCAAAGCGATTTGAATGAAATTTGGTATAGGGAGAGGTAGAGCTCACAGAATTAACATGGGATAGTTTTTATACCGGAAAATGAAGTATTCCCGTAGAAATGGGTATTTCTGCATCTACTGCGACAGTTAAAATGATTTTTAGTATGGAGATAAATAGGAACCTAGGAAGTAACATAGGATACTTCCTATCCCAGAAAATGTAGTATTCCCGTGGGAACGGGTATTTCTGGATCTACCAAACCGATTTGAATGATTTTTGGTACGTGCATAAATAGGACTCTGAGAAGTAAAATAGACTATAACTTATTTTCTATCTGAACTCAACCCTGTAGTCTACGTGGACGAAGTCGCGGGCAAAAGCTAGTATATAATTTTTTTCTGATCAACTTACTTGCAAGAGCATGACAGATTAGGAACCGTTAAATTAGCTGCGATTCAGTACCCGGCGTCAAGACAGTGCCTGCTACTATTGATCCTGGATTACAGGAGTTACAGTAGCGGGTGTGTGGCGGAATAGGGACAAAAAAAATCTAATCACAATCATATTGCGATCTATTTAAAATACACCAGAAAATGAAGAATTTTGTGGGTGTGAAAACGAATCAATAATAAACCAGCATTAACTGTAAAAAATAGTAAATTTAAATAATGATAGAATAAAGCCGAGGTTTTAAAGAATCAAGGATACTTTTAGTTGAAGTCGTAGTAAACATGACTGAAATACGAATGTTGGATGGAAAATTTGAATGAAAGAGTAAGCTTGACCAAATCTTCACTGAATTATATACTAAAAAATAAAATATTAATAGATTAATCTTAACAAGCCTATTGTGAAGAAGGTGTCACCTTACTAACGTCTTATACATAACGTTTGAAAAATAGAATCATTTCCCAAATACTGCTGACGTCACTGCAACAACAGGGTGATTAAAAAGTAACTTTACACCGAAACGACAATGTCGGTAAACACTCGCTACGAATATACGGGACGGTGTTTTATTCATAACAGTCAGCGGGGTGGACGGAATTAAATTAATGTTGCAATGGTACGGTTAAATAATAACTTTGGAAAACGGGATAATTTTGCATCCCGGTGCTTTGTTTGGGGACAACGGGGCAGGTATCTGAAAAAAAGGGGCAGTCCCGTTCAAAATGGGACGTATGGTCAGTTTATCCATACTTATCGGAGATAACGCTAATATCTACTCAATGTGGTCTATGGTAGTTTCTTGATAAATGTCATGTAGATTGAAGAGCTGAAATATTTTTAGAAGGCGCGGAGATAGAACTCGTATCAATACCGAATAGTTATTATCCAGCTGACCAACCAAAATCGCTAAAGCGTGTCTACAGTACCCTGTGCCCTGTGCACAAGGAGCGGTCGCCATATTTGTGCTCCGTTAATTGAGGTTGGATACTGAGCAAACTCGCGACACACGGAACACTATGTACATTTTTCTACACCCTCTAGTTTCAGTAGCGAGTAATAATTACGCCAATTTGCAACTCCTGTTTATAATAGGGTGTCGGGTTTCGTGGAAAAAATGTACTGTAAGGGTATTCTCCGAAGTTATTGAAAATTGTAATTGTTAAGTAGATTAATTAAGGTGTTTTTTCTTGCATTCTTGTTCGATGAAAATGTATAAATTCATATTTATAGTTTTAAAAAGAAAAGTATCATATTCAACCAGTTTAATTCATTTTTTTCTTCTAAAATGTATTTTTTTATCTCACCGATAAAAAAAAACATTATTCAAATAAAAATAGACTCAAACTTTTCAAGAACATAATTAACCACCTTTTGTGCATACCCTATGCGGTGGGTATTCTTTGCATAAAACCTCTTTGTAGTTTCTGCCTTATTGAAGTTTGCTGTGAGTTACAAAGGCGTTTGGAAAAGATTGCACTATCGGCAACTTGGGATGCTCCACTGCAATTTCGCTTTGAAGAGCATGGTAATATTAGCAGGGCTTGAAAAGGTAAAATGGGTTTTTAAAATTTAAAGTAATATGATAATGTAAAATGAAGGATGTTGCGGTAAAAATAGTGACGACATTTAACGACTTTTTAGTTAAGGTCTAAAACTCAGAACTAACAGTTATCTCCAGTTTAAAAATATTCTATCGGCATCGTTAGAAAATGTCAATATATTTAGCAGCTCAATCCCCAGTCTAACCTCTACATAGACTTTATCTGAGCACAAAATGGGATTAACATAAATTCAATATCCGTTTAAATACTTGATAATCGATTTAATACCGTGCTAAATTGAAAAGTCGTCTGCCGCGGGCCATCGACAAACAGAGTCGCCAGATAACCAATCGGGTTATGCAAATCGGTCTGAATGATCGGTTTTAAAGAGATTTTACTCTGATTTATTATTAGATCATTCTAGGGTTTGATATATGTGTAAGCGATGACTGGCTAAAACTAGGGTTGAGAATATTGAAAAGATTTTTTTGGCAACGAGTTTTTTTTAAATAAAATCTTTATATCGTACTGTTATAGAAGAATCGAATAAAAAAAATTGCATGACCCTTACAGTTAAGTAGGCTAATTTGCAAAAATGTCCACGGTAAAATAATTAACTAATGGCCTTGACGTATTCTTCCTAAATAAAGTTGCCAAAGAGACCGGCCGTTCAAGGTAAACAAGGGTGATGTATGGAGTCCTTTTATTAAGTAATATTTCAACGTTCCCTGCCGATACACAATACTGTGTCAACCCTGAAGCATCAGTTTTGATGGGCCTTCGAGGAAACTGCTTAAGGACACGCGATACGGTTATATAGTATTCTATAGTTTGAAAAAGAATGGTATCAAACTGAGGAGACAGGAAAAGGAAATTACTCTTAATGTATTGTATTATTGTTTGTTTCAAAATTTAGAAATGTTTGTTCAGTATAGATATGGCATTTAATGTAAGTTTCTTTCGTGTAGTATTTTAATAAATAAGTAAATAACTGTCGCCATCGTCATCAGCCCCTATGTATGTATGTATATCGTACTCCACTACTGGACACTCCTCTACTAGTAAGAGGGATGGCGCTTAGTACATCACGTTTGCCTATTGCGAGCGATTGTGAGGACTGGGACGTATGAAATTCTTAAAACTGAATATCCTAAAACCTTTTTTATTTCCAAAAACGTAAAAAGAGCCTCTATATTTTTATATTTTTTAAAAATACTTTGCATTAATAGCACCATTAGGTAGGGCAGCCCCAGTCAGCAGTATGACAAGGGGCAACGCAACATAGCTATTTCTGTAGACCACAACCGTACAATGTAGCTAAAAAGGTTTCATTTTGTTTTATCCCGCCAATTTTCTGCGTCAATTCCGTGTGTTCTAATTGCACCAGGGACCTAGTAATTTTCAAAATCTTTTTACAATTATGAAGCAGTGATGGCCTCGATGTTAAGGCGCAGTCGAGAATCTCGCGGGTTCGAACCACAGCCACACACCTCTGACTTTTCGAAGCTATATAAATATTCAATGTGTGTATTTACATTGAATTTTCACATTCTTTAAAGGTAAAGGAAAACATCGTGATGAAACCTGCACATCTAATAGTTTTTAGGAATTTCCTAGGTGTGTAGTCCGCCAACCCGCAGTAGGCCAGCGTGGTGGACTATGGCCTAAACCTTCTCAATGGTAGAGGAAACCCGTGCCCAATAGTGGGACGTATAGGGGTTGATGAGAGATTTATAATTATGAACAAGCGTTTTCCCGTGTATGAAGATAATTAATTTTATTACATCGCCCATACAAATGTAATTACTGGTAAATTGCTATTGAATGTCCAGATTTGTTTTTAAATGTTCCGAGTGCTTTTAAAAACATGAACACAAGGATCACGTTAAAAGCCTACATGAAAAAATCGAGTGTATTCGGCATTTTTAAACGTTTATTCAATTATGGAAATTGACATACGTAGCTCTTATTTTATAAGCAATAAATGCTTATTTTGTTTGCTTCAACGGAAACATTAATGTTGCTTAGCATTCATGCTTAATAAACTTAAATTTTATTTTGTAAACAATTAGAGTGCTTTTCGTTTGGCTTGTAAAAAGTGTAAAATTGAAATTTGTCAAACGGTTTAATTTTGTTTGCTCACTTTATTTAGTGTATTGATAAAAGTAAAACAGTGTGAGTTAGATTGAATGAAATTCATTCAAAATAGAAACTTGGAATAGTAGTTAGCCAGCTTCTACCCTATTTTTAGTAATAACCATTGTTTCTTTTACCGAGTGTTGGTAGCTATTTATACAGGGTGTATTTAGACCGTGATCTAAAACTGAGGCAGGTAATAGCGATAGTGATTACAAACCCCCTGGCATTAAAGAAAATCCCGACAAAAAATATTTTTTTTGAGGTTTTCCATACAAACCACATTTTTTAACACTGATAGTTGTATGGAAAACGTCAAAATTGTTATTTTTTGTCGGAATTTTTAATATCGCCACTGGGTTTGTGATCACCCTCGCAATTACCTGCCTCAGTTTTCGATCACGGTCTGAATACACCCTGTATAATAAATTAAGTCAACATATGCTATGAATGTCAATAATAAAGTGGAAACTTTAATATCTTCTTTAATATCTTTAACATTTTTAATATCTTCTTTTGCCAGTTGGTTATTTTAAAATATAAATTCCTTTGATTTTGTTAATGGTACCCACTGTGGTGTTTTGAGCGCCTAATATAAAGTAGAAAAGTGTGCTTAACTTTCGCGTAAATCTCGTAATAATTTGAATTGACTTTAATTTTATATAATCAGTGTTATGGAATTTCTAGAAAAAAATGTTAACAATCCACTACTAAGTCATTAAGCAACAAAAGTAATAAATATTATTTTCGTCTCACATATTAATACACTTCAAGTCAAATGGAGTTAATGGAATAAGTATCGGAATTTGTACAATATAAGTCGACTAATTTTACTCTCGAGATTAATACGAACAACTTATCAAAGTCAGAGTGTTCTTGTGATGTAGAAAGTTATTTATTTCTTGTACCTTTTTATAAATATTTCTTAGTTGGATATGTATCGTGCTACTATTCCCCACAGAGCTCAGTTTTTTGACAATCTATAGATCACGCTTGTATCGTAGATTGAGGACAGGTTTATTTTTAGATGTTGGTATATATGATAGTTCCAGGTAAATAAGAAATCATTTATAGTTTCCATGCTGTTCTGAATTCTTAGCATGGGACCATCGAGAAATTTTGTCTTTCGCGGATATATATTTATCAATTCTGCGGCAAATGCATGCGATCGAAAGCCCGAAAAAAAAACCGAGTTCTAAGACAGGAAAGGCATTTTTTGTTTTATATTTGTTTAAATCTGTTACAAAATTAGGAGAATTCTAGAAATATTTTCGAAAACTGCAAAAAGCTTGCCCCATTTTTTCAAGGAAATGTAAACAGCTGGTAATACGTGGATATGTAGTTACTCTAAGAATGAGTGTAAGTATGAACAATACACAAAGACGGCCAATGAAATTACAAAAGACAGTCGAAGAATTTTTCAATTCTCAATATGCTTCCAACCTCATGATTGATGTTCAAAGTGAAATAAAATATGGCACGTTGAAACATTTTCTAACACAATCGATTTTGTACGAAGTTCTCAGCCTCCATTACTAAAGTGAAATAAATGGAGTACACAGGTGAACTCCATTATTCATATTAAATTCACATTTCTCCATTTAGTAATTGAAAGTTAACGAGTCGCCTGGAAACTACTTGTTATGAATGTTATAAGCGATTGTTGATAACGTTTAGAGAATACAATTCTGTGAATCGTTTTCCATTGTGGATTAGAGTGTTTGTGTGTGTTATTTTTTTAAATGCTGGATGTAAAGACCTTTTCATATTGTTGGTGGAGCTTTCCCTGCATTGTAGCGTAGCGTTTTGACCGAGTTGGTTTGAGTTGATATCATTTCTCGTACAGTAAAAATTTTGGTAATGCTGGTGTGACGAGGATTACAAAATAAAGATGTACCTGCCTTAATGTGGGATGCCTTTCCTCTTTTTGAAAAAAAATCTAAGCAAAGAGCTTAACTTCAGTATCTTGAATTGGCGGTTTTTTTAATAACTATAAATTCTTACTAACTAGAAGAAGAAATGTTACAAAATTTAATGACCTTCCTCTATTTAGTAATAAGAAAAGACTAAACTAGATAATTTTTTTATATATATATATTTTTTGTAATTCTAAATGTGCGCCAAGAAAATAACAAGTGAATTTTAATTTGTCACGAAGATTTTAAGATCAATTTAATCTTGCTCCGCTTTTATGAAAATCTGAACCAAAATACCTTTATTCAGTCTAGACCACTTTCGTAACGAACCAATCTATCGTGATCCATTCAACCCCTTATTCTATTATGTTAATATCTTTAGATATAAAGAAAAATAATTACGAGACTGAATGAATGCCGTGGAATACTAGTAAAATAGTTTTCAAATTTAGTTTTTATTAATTTTCATATATAGTTTTAACTAGTATTTATTTACTGTAAGTATTAATTATATTAAATTACCAAAAATCGGGAAAATGAAACAATTATTTTTAGGCAAATTAATAATGCGGAAAACACGACTTAAAAATTATACAAAGTTAATGAAACTTTACGATAATGACACGGTATTTTGAAAATAATCTGGAGCATAAATATCTGTTTAAGACACAAACCAAGTAATTATTACATGTATATTCGTATGTGGTTTCGACCCACGTCACGAGACAATGTATCCTGTGACAGCCCGACAGGAAGTGGGTAATGATTGTCCCGTCCATTGTTATAAGATAATAATAATTCCTATTCTCGTGATAAATCTACTAATGTTATAATCCCTCATGGTAAATAATTAGGAGATAAGGTAAACATAACGATTATTAGAATCTGTTTCTGAGTAAAACTGACAATAAGGTGGTATAAAAAGTTCTATAGATTATATTAATATAATTATGTTAATAACAAAATTTAAAAGAATGTATTGTACATAATTATTATTTTAACTCCTTTTATCGTTCTTTAAAAAAATGACAGTTGTCTAGCTTATAATTAGAATAGATATAAATTGTAAAATCATCGCTTTCACATCAATAATATTTAAATTAAAAGAAGAAACGTTGATAATCTATTTTTTTTAATAAACTTAAAATTTCGTTAAATGTTATGTTACGAGCTTCTTTTAAAATATTTTTTAACGTGTTGATTTTTTTACTTGAAGATATTTCGTAAATAACAAGAAATAATGTGTAGTAAATACACACTGTCCGAAAAACTATTTTTATAAAATTAAAAGAAAATATTTTACATCCGTTTATAGTATAATTTTGAGTTCACCGGTTTGATTCTCGGGTCGAGTAAAATGTTAGTATTTTCCATCCTTATAACGACATGTAGGTGCAGAAATTAATTTTTTTTGTAATGCTTACTTCTTCAGGAATACAAGCGATATGATTGACTTGACTAGTCTTTAAATAAATAATGGAACATTAGTTTATATAACTAACATAGTTGTGTAATTCTGTAATCGCCGAGCTCGCATTAACTATAGAGCAGTAGTCCCGTGTCACTCGTTTGGCGCTCGAGCTAATTTAGCGCGGCGAAGTGTTGCAATTCAATATGAAAGTGCATGTGGATTTTGGCCGAGCGCCACCCGAGCCTAATTCACGACTTACCGAATAGATTAGCGTAAATTTTGAGCGATGCGACGCACTCACACACATATTGTTTATACCTAATGCACTCAAAAGCGGTACATTATTACAACGGTGCACAAAGGGTACATTATCTATGTGCTATGTATGTAACTAAACAAAACAAAACCAAACTTCGCGAGAGAGGGCTAAGGCCTTAGTCTTAAACGCTGGCCTAATTACGTGTTGGGGGATTGAACACCAACGATATTCCTAAGAACTTAGCGTGGTTCAATAAGGCCGAAACCTTCTCAGATTTATAAGGAGCTCGTGTCCTGCATGACGTATAAGCGCTGATGATGATAATGACACTTAGCAAAATATTATTACAGTCTGGTTTTCACTTTTGATGACGTAATTTCTTTCAGAAGTTACGACGACGTTTGCAGTTTCTCAAATGTACGCAACATGAGAAAATCCAAGTCCGCATTAACATAAGAAAAAAAGTTGTTTTTCACTTGTATTCAAATTTTGTGTTGGTATAAAAATATCGTAGCCTTGAACTCTCGTTTTATAACGTAGCCTACCACTAGAAGTTGATGTATTTTTCAATATCTTTGGTCAAGGACAAATTGGTGGAATAATCATATAATAGGGCTACATTCCATTATAAAAGTGCTCTTTAGTACTTACATTGCTTCTATTTACATCACTATCATCATCAGCCTCTTGGGCAAGGGTCTCCTTTACAAGTAAGAGGCTTTAGGCCTTAGTCCACCTCGCTGGCCTAATAGTGCTTCTATCTTAGATCACAGTATGTATGATCTGGCGCAACCATGGTTTGATCGTTATATCTTCTTCATCAACCCATATACGTCCACTGCTGAGCACGGGTCTCCTCTACCATTGAGAGGGTTTAGGCCATAGTCCACCACGCTGGCCTAGTGCGGGTTGGCGGACTACACACCTAAGAAATTCCTAAGAACTCTTAGGTGTGCAGGTTTCATCACGATGTTTTCCTTCACCGTTAAAGCAAGTGATAATTCAATGTAAATACACACATAACTTCGAAAAGTCAGAGGTGTGTGCCTGGGGTTCGAACCCGCGACCGCAGATTCTCGACCACGCGCCCAAACCTCGAGGCCATCACTGCTTTTTTTCTCTGATCGTTATATACTTAATACTATTTCGAGAGTTAGGTACCTTCGATATTTGTAGTAGACGGTCATGGTCGGTGTCAATCTATTCGATAGACTAATCTAGTCGTAATATATGTGTCTGGAAAATCTAAATATCCTGAACGAAACTGAAAATTTTCCCATGTGTACCGGATACCAAATAGATATAATTTAGCGGAATGATGTATTAAAATCATCATCACAGATAATATTTATGTTTATACAACACTTTGAAATTGTGACATCAAAGAGCCGTGGTCCAAATAATATTTCACTGTATTTCATAAATGCGGCGAAGCTATGCTGTTGAACGACGGAGATTAGAACGCTCGCTGGGTGTATTGAAATATAGAAATTATGAAATCAGGAGTTCTGTGTTATTCAAATTAATTATAGTCATCTAATGATGACGATGATATATAATGCCCGTATATATCCTAACAGCTGCCCACAGGTCTCAGTTTAATTTGAGAGAGTTTTGGCTTTAGTCTTTCACAATGACCAAGGATGGGTTGGTGGACTACACACCAAAGAATTACTTAAGAAATCCAAGTGTGAAGGTTTCTACACGAAGTTTTGGTTCCCTGTTTAAATTAATATTGGTATTAAAAATAATGCCGTATAACATGTACTCTAGGTATAGGTTCTTTGAGTCACAAAATTAAGAGATAATTGCAATATTTTCCTGTCAGTCGAGATTACATTTGGACCACTCAGCATTATTAGAACAAAAATGCAGTTATAGTTACTGCTTCCTCTTTATTTTACAAATGTCATCATAGAGTCGTGGTTAAGATTAAATGAATCTTCTGTTATATTTAACCTTTTTTGCCGGAGGAGTAATACTTAGAGTATTAGTGTTACAATTCACTTAACTTCTTTCAGTTACAGACGAAGAAAACAAGTTGCGATAAGGCAGTAAAAGAAAGCGCAAAATGACTTTATCAACAACTTCCACAAATTCGTGACCAATGAAAAATCACAGACCCTTTGATTGGTGCACACTGCCCGGAATAAATTTGGTGTCGACGTGAATTTTTTACGACTGCTAATGGATTCGGATTTTGTTTTCAGTTTCGGCTCAATGAAACTTGTTGATAGGGAGCTGCCCTCGTTCGGGAAATACTCCAATACTTTTCGATTATCGAAGGTTCATTCGGGTCGGAAACATTAGCGTGTTCGAAAGTTATTTTAAAAAATCAGGGCTACTTGATGTGTCACTAAGAAAGGTTTGTTTGAAGAAATGTTTTACACATTACCCAGTCTATTTTAGTACCCGTGCGTATTGTACGTATGCTGCAGATTTTGGTGATAGATCATATTTTATGAACTGCTTAACTCTATGCCCATGCATTTCCTCAAGACGTAGGCAGAGTGTATGTGGTATGTATCAGTTGCACGTAATAAGAGGCGAGCCTATTGCCATTTTTGGACAAATACCTAGACTCCATGGTGCTTCTGCTAATAACGTAATAAAAAAAAACCAATAACTCTATGTCCAATCCAGGAATCGAACTAGTGACGTCATGATCATACGGCACATACACATGATATGTATAATATGTACTTGAGCCGCGAGACTACAAGCCAGAGAGCGTAGAGCTACTGAAAATGCTACGGACAACAATAACACTATGTTTCCATGTTTCATACCTCTTGTAAACCTATTATATGGTGGATGCTCGGCCTAGCTTACCTCAGCTTCAGTTTTTAAAAGCACTCCACGCTGTAATCCACCTAGCCCCTCGCACTAAAAGCATGAATAGGATATTTTTGAAAACGCCAATATAATATTATTTACTAAGTGCAATTTTCGCGTTACAGAATGGTTTGTGTCCTTATCAACAGTGAAACTACATCTTTACTGAAATTTGTTAATATTGTTTAAGAAGTATGTGGTAGTACTGGGTTTATTTCGTGTAATTAATATGTTCATTTTGAATTTGGGATAATAATTTTGTTTCATTAACCAATACCTGTACCCTAGTTAATATCCTTTCTAGGTTAGTGAGGGCGTATGTTGGACTGACTTATGTAACACTTATCAAGTGTTGTTTGTTTGATCTCAGTTTGACGTAGAAACGAAATGTCTTATTGTAGGGTATTGCTTCGATTGTTGTGTTGAAATAATTTATCGATGTAAAGCTCGTAAAATATAAAGCAATTTTGGGTTCCATCGATTTCGTATTTAGGTCGTGCTATTTTTATATATCTCTTTCAGATTCAATTGGCGTGTATCACCCTGCGGGATTCCGGACAAATTGGTGTTGGTGAAATTTGACCGCTTCCTTTGTTTGTGGCTTATTGACAAATTGTCGTGTCGTCGGTTGGTTAAATGTGTTCCTTTGGCTTCAGTTTCTGTATCTAAACCATAGAACAGTTGAATAAGACTAGAAAAGAAATGTCGGCATGCCGAGCGTGCCAAACCTGCGATGAGACTATCATATGTTTGATACGGCCGCTTCATGGCAATTCGGGTGGCATGTAATATCAAGACCTTAAATTTAATAGACTTCTCGTTCTTACAAACAGCCACACCCGAACCAAATATCTGTGGATGTTTTCTGTAAGAACAAAACACTATCATATTTACGTACTCAGGCTTGATACAAGTTTGTATAGGTGGACTTAGTGCTAAAGTCATTCTTTTACTTTCGAACCTAGGGTAGTTCAGAGATGAGTAGGTGTGTAAATTTCATCTTAATAATTATATACTTACCATGACAATGTTAAAGTAGTTATTTCCTGATGTTTCTCTTTTGTGTTCCTCTTATTATTGTAAAACATGAATATAAATTACCCTTATGAAGCATGCATACGTTTATATTGTTGACATTATGTTAAGTATCAGCATCATTAATATTTACAAGGTTTACCCAATTTGCTTCGGATTTTTGAATGCGAATATGAGTGAGCGAACATGAGTGGAAAATACGCTCTCTCAGATATTTCATGCATAATGTATTGCATTGTATGTAATGTGCGCAGTTAATGAATGTATTAGAGCAGAAAACAGGCTTTTGAAATTACATTTGTTAATAATATTGGATAGCTTAATACGTAAATAACGTACGTACCAACACGTTCATTTTTAAATCCTCTTTGCACCGACTTTTGAACTTATGACTCGGGCGGCGAGCCTTTTGCCGTTTTCGCCGACTCCGTAATAGTGCTGAAAATATCTTACTGGGAAAAACCAATTGCGTTTTTACCGATCCCCAATCGAACCCGTTACCCTAGGTCGTAGGGCTAACGTTTCAGAGCAGGAAAATCTGTTTATAAAAATTATCTTTGTCATTATTATTCGGTAGCTTAAAACAGTGCGAAATATTAAGTTTTTAGAACGGAGCTACGAAGCGAATGCGGCGTCCGCGTTTGTAACCGCACCAGACCATTTTCCTCCCCACACTAACACACTAATGTACATTTTGTATCTTATTGACCGCGTTATGAACGGATTGTGTGAGCGATTTGTTCTACCGAAATTCTATTTTATTTGAAAATATTTACTCTGTCATTAGACGGTGATCCTCTAACGTTTTATTCCAAAGTGAAGAGTTAGACAGAGGCGTAAGCATAGGCGTAGGCGTCACACTTTCCTTTCGTAAGTAAATTTTCACATTTTGCTTTAACTATTTTTGTTTTTATGTGAAAGAAAATAAATGAGGAAAGTTTTTAAATATTACCCTATCTCGAATCTCTCATTTATTCATCTAAGGCAGTTGATAGACGATTAAATTTTCCGATGTGATGAAAATGTTAAAGAGGTGAAGAAATAATAAAAAAATCAATGGTATTCCATTTTTACATATATATTTGGCTGTAAAGGGGACTGACCTTTGCCCAGAGAAGTGAATGCCCTTTAAAACATCAGTTGGGTATTGCGTCCACGTAGGTTGAGAATAATGTCCTTCTAAATTAAATTGTTAGGTAAACGTTTCTATTGAGCTGACTAAAAAAGGTAAGAGACTTATTATTTCATATATGTTTAAAGAAACGTATACCAATTCAAAGAGTAAAAATCCAATTAATACTGACTTACACCCGCGGTAAGGTTTTTGTAAATTTAGATTTTCCAAGACATATTTCCTGGTGTCAACAGCAAGCAGCCAAGTAGTTAAGGCCTCAAGCTTTATGCACCAGGACAATAGGTCATGACTACCTACAATTTTCATTTTTAATAGTAATAACTTAATCATCTAAGTCGATATAATACAAAGTAGGCAACAGATTTCAAACTTAAATAATAGTATCTTCTTCTTCTCTTCTTCATCAACCCATATACGCCCACTGCTGAGCACGGTCTCCTCTACCATCGAGAGGGTTTAGGCCATAGTCCACCACGCTGGTCTAGTGCGGGTTGGCGGACTATACACCTAAGAAATTCCTAAGAACTTTTAGGTGTGCAGGTTTTATCACGATGTTTTCCTTCACCGTTAAAGCAAGTGATAATTCAATTTGAATACACACATAACTTCGAAAAGTCAGAGGTGTGTGCCTGAGGTTCGAACCCGCGACCGCCGAAATTCTCGACCGCGCGCCTAAACCTCGAGGCCATCACTAATAGTATAGAAATAAGAATTGTTGGTTACTTACATAGATTTAGTGATGGCCTCGAGGTTTAGGAAGACAGTGATGGCCTCGAGGTTTAGGCGCGCGGTCGAGAATCTCGGCGGTCGCGGGTTCGAACCCCAGGCACACACCTCTGACTTTTCGAAGTTATGTGTGTATTCAAATTGAATTATCACTTGCTTTAACGGTGAAGGAAAACATCGTGATGAAACCTGCACACCTAAAAGTTCTTAGGAATTTCTTAGGTGTGTAGTCCGCCAACCCGCACTAGGCCAGCGTGGCGGACTATGGCCTAAACCCTCTCAATGGTAGAGGAGACCCGTGCTCAGCAGTGGGCGTATATGGGTTGATGAAGAAGAAGAAGAAGAAGATAGATTTAGCTAGGTATATATCTTTGTTGTCGCGAACCAGCACGGATATTTCTACCCTCAAGAGAATGCAATAAGATTACACAATTCCTCAGTTTGTACGTGACACTAAAAGAAATACACCGTCTGAAAATCAATAACAACTGGAAATACTGGATGTCGTATACACTCTCATCTTTCGTCGTCTATTGAAGTCCCTTCTTATATAAATTAGAGCGTTCTAAGTGCTCGGCCACCTGGCTGTGACGTCGAAGCCGTCTAACAGCCCGCAACAAAAAAAGTATACTAAGTGCGTCCATTTTCCCGCGGAAAACCTTTCTGCTACATTGTTACGTTGAAACAATGAAATATCCGCTTCGAACTGCATTGAACCGCCTCAAACCGGTTTGGCGCGGTCGAATCGAGTTCGTGTTCAATATGGAAAGTTTTTGAATGGATTGTACACGTTGTGAGGACGGTTAAGTAATTTATACATCCACCTCGGGCGTCTGCTCACCTGAAGCGGGGTGAAGCGGTAATTTTGGCGCTCGGCTTTCAATAACTTTTGTTCGTGCCATCGCTTTTATTGTTTTTTTAATCGTCCCGTTGTATAGAAATCTGGTGAACTGTATCTAATAGCACTATGACGCAATTGTTATAGCTTACTTAGTTACTTAGGAGGTACCAAAGGTCACTATATTTTGTGTTAAGTGCTAATATAAAAAAAAAAAAACTTTCAATACAATTCATTGTCACAGTGAAGCTTATTACATGGTGTGTCGTCGGGTGCAGTTTTCATTTGTGGAAGACTAATTTATTGCAGGTATTAAATAAATACGTTAAAGTATAGAATTAGAGTCCCAAGGAGGGTTGGCGTCAGGCAGGCGGCCGGCCGTAAAACATCTGCCAAAACTCTTATGCAGCATGTTTTGTCCTTCCACACAGGAAGGAAGGACAAAACATGCTGCGCCGACCCCAAATAAGAATTGGGAGCAGGGCAGGAGAATGATGATGACGTTAAAGTATAAAATTGAACATGAAAACTTTGAGTAATAATAACAACAGTCCCAGCTTTGATTCTCGGGGCATGAAGCGGTGCTGCGTTTTTTCATTAGGCCTTTCAACAATCTAAATTTAGGTACTGAAATATATCATAGCTTACCCTTTAACCCTTAAATAAACAGGCGTGTATTTGTTTGCATGCTAACAACAAAAATGATTTTATAAGGAGTAATATTTTGAAGTAGGTTTGTAAATAAATTGTTTTCATTTATTTGTATCGAATTGGTGGAAACAAGTGCACAAGAAAAATGACTGCAGCATTTTCCGAAACCACATATACAGTTTGTGCGGATAAATATTTGTTACGATAAATGAGTGTGCCGGTGTAATCCGACTCATCCGTGAAATGTTTGAATGATTTATTTGTGGGATTATCGAATATCTGTCATGGAGTGTAAATATAAATACAAAATCTCTCGCTCTGCCGACATTACCATACGTGAGCGATGGTTACACGTGAGGCTGTCACGCACTGTACAACTGGTTGCAAAATAGATGTTTATTTAGAAGTAAGAATGCATATTAATAAATGAACTAAATGAATAATAATTAAATTAACCCTCTCACTGGTAGAGGAGTCCGGTGCCCAGCTATACGATGTATATGGGCTGATAATGAAATGAATGAATAGCAGCCGACGTTTGAAAACTTGACCTGAGATAGATAGATGTTGTTGACTTATCCCATTTGTAAGTTGAAAGTTCCTACACCAATGGAAGCTGACTACAATACTGAAAAAAACTTAGAATAAAAAATAGTAACAATGTTTGGTGTGTGCTTTTTTAAGAAGGTAGCATAGCTACACCTACCTACAGATTGTTAATTATGTCCAACAGTATAACACAATTGTAAACCCGCGCAACAAAAACAAACATTTTGTTATTTCATCGAGCCCATTTTGATTTACACTGTGAAGGAGTTTTCAATTGAAAAAAGTGTGTATTAATTTCGTTGTTAACTGGACCTACAGTGAAGATACATACATTTCAAAGCACGCTTTTGAGAAGCTTGTATAAACTTGAATAATCAGGTCAAGTGGTATATCTTTTCGTTTTGCTTAACTTTTGATACATCGTCATTTAGTAAAGAGGCTGTCTGTTAACAAATACACACTAATCTGCCAATCATCTGTACAATTAATTTACTTTCTTCACTTGAATTTATATTAATGGTGCTTTTAAACCTGTAGATATTATAAACAAAAATTGAACGACGATTTCGAAGATATTTATTCAATTGAAATTCCAGTCTGACGAGAGCCGATTGACAATTTAGTGCGGAGATTTAGTGAAAAGATTTTGTGTTGGGACTATGTTTATTGAATTCACTAACGACGCAGCTATTGAATCTGTTTTATTGAAGCTGGATTAATAAGACGAGGATTGAAGTACATTTGGACAGTAGCAGTGGCGGGATTGGATTTGAGGCAGACTGAAATGAAATTCGACTTTCAAGCATTTAAAGGGCATTTGATTAAAGTTTTTACATAAACAACATATTTTTGTTCTTGCAAAAGCTTTTTACATAAGCAATTTGACAACCTTTAACGGCGAAGAAAAACATAGTAATAAAATCTGCATACCTCAAAGTGCTTAGGTGTCTAGTCCACGAATCCGCACTAGGCTAGATTGGTGAAATGAAGCCTAAAACCTTCCAGTTATAGTGGAGGTCGGTGCCAAGCATTGGGGCATATTCTACGGGCTGATAATAAATAGTTTAATAGCACAAACCAATACGGCAAACGTAGTAGACGAAGATGCAATAATTTAGCGTTTATTTAAGGATCATTTATAAATACGTTTATAAGAAGTCGTTTTCTTACACCGTGCTCTGTATTTTAATAAACAGTTGAACACCCCATATCTACAAGATGAAAAACAAACGTGTTCAATATTTTCCTTTGTATTTGAATATTTTGTCCCTTATACGTTAGATATTTCTCAGTTGGCTCGAGGTTATTAAATAAGGGATCTATTTTGTGTTTGTAACGAAATGAAATCTTCTCCCGCCGAGATACAGCACGTGCGCCGTCGTGTCCGATGTTTGTTTTCATTCACAGCGAAATACCTTTACCAAAAGGAGGTTTACAAATCTATTGGCTGGGTACGAGGTGGACAGTACAAAGTAATAATAAAATAATATTAAGTAGTTGTAAAACTGTAGAACGTAGGTACTTATTTATGTATATGGGCTGATAAATATAGAAAAAATATGTATTGCGTCTGAGTAAATATCGTTCGAAAGTAGTCTTCTTCTTCTTCTTCATCAACCCATATACGCCCACTGCTGAGCACGGGTCTCCTCTACCATTGAGAGGGTTAAGGCCATAGTCCACCACGCTGGCCTAGTGCGGGTTGGCGAAAGTAGTCTTAGCTTAACTAAATTAAATACCGAAGAAAATTTTGTTACACGAATATTCTTCCTAGATATTAGAGATAGCCAAAATATAAGAATAGAAATGTCAAGACTGCTCTAAACAGAGTTAAGTTCGAAATAAATACAATTAATTTTGATATCCCAATAACAATATAATTTAATTAACCAGACGGCTTCCTCGTAGATTAATATATGTGCGATGGTCTTATTTTCCTATCCAATTTGTGTTACAAAGGCGATGCGCGGATTCATTGACCCTCGGAATCCGCACTTCCCGGCTTAATTGCTTTCTCAATTGCACCCCATGTAAATAAATTGATGACAACTTGATACGTATATTGCATATTAATTCATTTTATTTGTATTCATTATATGTATTTATATTTTGTTTCATAATGTGTTAATGTGATTTTAAATTGACATGTAACATAAAATTTAGCCTAAAAATTATCATGACCAAAGTTTCAGGAGCGCGATCAACTTATCTCTCGTCCCATACTCGGGCATGCGCAATAATCTTCTTCTTCTTCTTTATCAACCCATATACGCCCACTGCTGAGCACGGGTCTCCTCTACCATTGAGAGGGTTTAGGCCATAGTCCACCACGCGAGCCTAGTGCGGGTTGGCGGACTACACACCTTAGAAATTCCTAAGAACTTTTAGGTGTGCAGGTTTCAACACGTTGTTTTCCTTCACCGTTAAAGCAATTGATAATTCAATGTGAATACACACATAACTTCGAAAAGTCAGAGGTGTGTGCCTGGGGTTCGAACCCGCGACCGCCGAGATTCTCGACCGCGCGCCCAAACCTCGAGGCCATTAGGACCCTACGTTGTGCGCAATAATGTGCAGTTTAAATTGTTTATTGTAGAGTCAGTATATAATACACATTTGTACATAAAATTGCTGTTGTTAAATGAACCACAACGATTATTCGATGTTTTATGGGCCAATCTGGGATTTGGGGGTCTAATGAAGTTTCGCCAATAGCCCACGTTCATCTCATCATCATCAGCCATGAGATGTCCGCTGCTAGACATACGCTTTCCCAGAGACTTCCAAAGTCTTCTATCGGAAGCGGCCCACATCCAGCGGCTTCCCGCGATTTTCACCAAATCGTCGGTCCACCTTGTGGGTGGACGTCCATCACTGCGTTTACCGGTACGTGGCCTCCACTCAGAGGCGGATTAACACATTTGGTGCCAGTAGGCTATTCCAATTTTCCGCCCCTACAGGCTAAAAAAATTTTGTTTTTTTTTTTAACAAATCTGCAAGCGCGCCCCTTTGTACCCTCGCGCCCCTAGGCAAGTGCCTAGTTTGCCTTTAGGATAATCCGCCTCCGCCTCCACTCGAGAACCTAACACGTTCAGTTGCTAAGATAGAAATGTTCCTGTGATTACCCTTTTGAGAAGACTTGTTTATAAAAGTAATACGTATTTACGACAATAAGTCTACAGAATTACATTTATTTCCTTGTTATCTGAGTATAACACATTTGTCAATATAAACTGCGTGTTGCACAAACAATCCACAAGTTAATATTTACGGTAGTAGCCCTAAAGGTCCAATCAGCTCCAAACTTAACCGATTAGAAACATGTGCGCGAAAAGTTTTCGACACTCCAACCCAATGTGATTGTAAGGGCTGTTACTGAAAGGAAGGTTTGTAATTGGTCCCGTGAAAATTAAGGATTGTTCGTCTTTGTAAAAAATCCAGATTTTTTGCTTCTGTATAAAAAACGAAGAAGGGAATTAAAATATGGTGAAAGTCATTTGTAGAATTACTGAAAGTTTTTCGTCATTTAAAGAATCCTTGTTACCTTTATAAAAGTAGTAAACAACACTACGTTTAAGTTTGCCAACGTGAACTTTATTATCATGATAGTAAGTTACTATAGGTACATAGTAACATGCATATACATGCATCAGCCCTCAAAGTATTTACTTTTGACGTGTACACCACCTGTGGATGTACCGTTATTACTATTGGTAGGATTTTATTTATTATTTTTTTTTTTCTCGAGGGGAAAGCTGCTTATGGCTCTACCTCCCGCCAGCCCTCGGAGAGGGGGGCAGGAGGCGTATGTCGGGGTCACCGGCCATCCAGCCCAGCAGATGTTAGTGCCGGGCTGGGTCCCTATCCTACCCTACCTGCATCGGCATACCGACCAAAACGCTCCGGTGGCCATTTTCGCGCTAGGTAGGGCGACCACGGTCCGCGGGATTGGTAGGATTTGTATGTTACACAAGGATTGGTAATTTTGTACACTGTAACACTTACTTTTTATTGTATATACTTACACAACTCTCTAGAACTTCTCAGCACGTTTTCCTTATCCGCAAAGCAATAGAATGGTAACTAATTACAAACACATGTGTAACATCGAAAAGTCAGAGGTCGTTTTAGTGGCACGGGTCACTGCTAACTGAGTTATTGCTCACTTAATAAAGTGATAATGTGATACCATATAGATAGATAGGTGAAATAAGTAAAGAGAATTTTACTTTTATTCATATGAGTAGAATTTGAACAGACCCGTGGCGCAGTTGGCTGGATACCAAGAGAGGCCGCGGGTTCGATCCCCACACCGAGACAAATGTTTGTGTGATTCTCAAATATGAAGTCGAAAAGTCTCTCGTAGTTTTTGATGCCTATAGCACAAGACACAAGATCTTAGTGTAGGGTCCGAACTATGTATATTACTGTTGGGTGTTCCTATTTATTGATTTTCCTCGGTTTAAATAATTTTATATTTTATTATGTGATTTGGCTAGACTGGTGGAATTAGCCGGCCATAGGAATAGGTAAGCGCATATTTCGGTTTTCGGGAGGTATGCATTTAACAAGACAGTTTCGTGTATTGGACAGGAGACACTTGTCGTAGAGAGTATTGCAAATACCAGATGGTTGTTTGGTCATTTTTCATGTTGTAAAAGAAGTGTGTTACTTCATTTAACCACTTTGTTTTTTTGTGTGTGTTTTTCGTTATGGTGTATAAGTGAGCAAATAATCAAACAAAGAAATCAAAAATTCTTTGGTACATTTTATTTGACACATTAATAGCTTGGTTACATAATCCATTGACATTAATTACAAGGCGTTTTGAACTCTATGTACATTACATACACTACTTTTTACAATATACTTTATAATGCCAATGACTAAGCAAGATCTTTAAATGTAAACGAAAACAGAAAAAAGTTATTTGGTCAATGGGCTCAATGTTCACTTAAGAACTATTGACGCAAAAACTTTTATCTCTACAAAAATCTTATATTTACATATTAACAGTTTTTTTCCTAACTGTACACTTTCTACATTTATAACTTTACACACGAGATTAACTTTATTCTGAGACATTAAACTAACACGCATATAAAAATTAATATATTTTTCTCTATAATTTATTTACATAAAGCAATTTTATTGACAATAATGTAATACATTTTTTATTAACTTATTGGTAAAACCTTTTTACTGAATAAAAAAACATTGCAGAAAAAAATAAACAAAAAATAGTTAAAAAAGTTTTTTAATTACATCTTAAAGTATTCTAGAATTTTTTGAAATACTTTTCAGTGATGATAGAAACGTACACCAAGAAGAAACGTACAAAACAGAAAAAAATCAGAAATGTTTATAAGTCTATTTCAAATAAATATTCTTCTGGCTTCTGCACGTGTATAAGTGCTGATAACTTTGGAGTCAAACGTCAGCAGAAGTATCTGAAAAAAAAGAAATAATTAATAAATTAAAAGTTTTTTATTGTTTAATAACTTCGTAGACTTGTTAGTGTAAACAAAATTACTGGAGAACAACTTCTCAAGTTGTTGGAAATTATCTTGTTTACATTTGAAATCTTCAGAAGTAATATTATTTGAATAAATTTTGGAACGAATAATTAAACTTCTGGCGATGAGATGTAGATACATAGGAATTTAATCGATCGTATCGTTTGAAAGTTTCCTTTACATGCTTGCTGTAAAAGATACATAATAAAACACTTTTAATGTTTACAATAATTTATATTAATGGATAAAATAGTAAGGCAGTATCTGCTAAAGACTTTGTTGGTATGTTTGTTTGTACGCGCTAATCTTAGGGACTACTTATCCGATTTGGAAAATTCTTTAATAATAAGTTGTATATCATCAAGCTCCGACCAATAGGAGCGCAAACCTTTCAAAGTATAATGTTTCGCATACCAATTTTTAGTAGTACAACGAGTAGTTATATTATATAACCACCTACGCCATACGAAACAAAGACTTTCTTCACGTTAAAGAGGGTAAAGTATTAGAATCACGCGGGTATTTCACGTGACAGTCAAGTTTTGGTCGACGTCATGTAAGGTTTTGTTTGGGACGTCATGTAAGGTTGTGATATAGATATATCACCATTTCAATTGTTTGTTTTAGTGTCAGTTCAAAGAAACAATTGAAATGAATAAAGCAATGAACCGGTCGAACCCGCGGCCTCCCGTTTCACAAGTGGCAAACTAACTGCGCCACGGGGCTGACAAATTAATATTTTACTGCTCCTCTACGTTTTGAATTTGAGGTAATATTGGTATGGTAACAATAAGTTCTTGAACTAGAAGAATGAAACGGTTTGATTTTATAAAGAAATTTCTTGTATTATAGTACATTCATCGTTAAGACAATGGAATGAAACTAGAAAAATCTATCGACAGCACAAAGTAAATGTTGTTATGATAGCCTCAACATTTTTGTTATTAAGCTTCATACTTTCTTTAAACACGTTTTCGTTTTGTTACGAGATGTTTCAGTTGGAGTACACAAAAAACAAAAGAGCGAGTTATTTGCTAATATCTTTCAATATTAAATTTTCACTAGATTGAAAACGTGGTATAATCTTATTAAAATATGAACATAGGATGGATTATTGCTCCTATGTAATTTTTTACACATTTAAGTATTATATACCGTTTATTGCCCCATAAGCTATTGTCATCAACGGTTAGTATGGTTTATTATGTTAAAACTATCGGTTGTTTTTATGTAAAATCGTAAAAAAATAATCCACCTTTTAAGAAACTTAATAAGAAACGCAACTTTAGAAAATTCGCAAACTTAAGATTTCTTGCCAAATAAAACTAATAACGTAGGTATACAAATTCAATAATTTTCGCCGGAGATATAGTTCAAGAAATTGCAATTTTTCAAAAATTCTATCCAATATCGGGTTACTGTATTGTAAAAAGTGCTGATACAGGTACTTGATCGGATTGTCTCTTTTCGCGTGGATAGCTACGAGATTAGTCTACTGCTAGCTCTTATTATATACGAGTATTTTGCAGTCTATTTACTGTTGTACCCCCAAGGGGTAGGTAAAAGTGTAGTTCTACACCCGCGATAAAATTATCAATATTTTAAAATTGGTGGTCATTTAATTTGAATTACTGGAAAAAATACAGCTAACTTACTGCAGTCTAAAAGGCGACTTAAAGGGGCCCTTGGGGTCGCTGGACGTGCTGTGGGGGCAGCGCGTCCTCACTGAAAGTGACCCCGAGAGGAGTGGCGGCACTGTGGCCTGTGTACGTCGCGGGCGCCCATCCACAACCGAGGCGCCCGAACCAAGAAGTGGGGGTGCAACTGCGCCCCCTAAAACTCCGAGACGGCCGAGACAATTACGTCTCGGAGGCGCACCGTTCGGCTGTGGTTAACGGTGTGCCCCTCTCGCTCACGTACCATGGTCGCCCAACCTGGCGCGGAGATGGCCAGCGGGGGGTTTTGGTCGGTATGCCGGTTTAATGATTTTGTTAGGGACCCGGCCCGGCACTAACACCTGCGCGGATATGACGTCGCTGCGCGCCGGGCTGGAAGACCGGTGACCCCGACATACGCTTCCCGCCCCCCTCCCCCGGGCTGGCGGGAAGTAGAGCCATAAACAGCTTTCCCCTCGAGAACAAAAAAAAAGGGACCACGTATGTATGTGGCTTGTGCGCGACTATTAATATCTACTAATATTTAAAATTATCATCATTAACCCATATAGTGGGTACTTCTTCCTGCTGGACACGGGCCACCTCAGCATTGATTTAAACCTTTATCCATTAAGTAACGGTTAATTATAATAATATTTACGAAGTTTCATAAGAAAAAGCAAATAAAATATATAAATATGGATGATATTATAAATATAGAAGTTGAGGTTTTAATAATGTGAAACTCAAGATCTTCCGATGACTTGATCAAGCGTGTTTTGCATGTTCTACAAAGTTTATAATTTTGGCCATCTGTTCACGTCGTAAGCAGTCTCCCAAAATTTGTAATTCCATAACAAAATCTTTGTATTTTAATGAAAAAAAAATTAATATCTTGTTATCAAGTTGATTCTCTTAAATATTCAACAAGATAAGTCAACAGGTGTGACTTGGGATTTGAGAGAACAGAGTAAGAACGTTGTGCAAATATTTCGTTTGTACAATGAATAGTAAAAGCGAATGCATTTGTTGTATAAAAACATAATATTTTACTTTGTATCTTGGTTTGAAATACTCATTTGTTAGCATTTGCTCTACTGTAATGACATACGTTTTCGCTCCAAGTTACTTTGTATTTAAAGACTCAATTTGCATTACTTTGAAAATGAAATGCCTCTTTATGTTTCCATTGGTAAGGGAGCGACGGAATAATTTCATGGTAGAGACAAGTTTTGGATTATTTAAAAGGTATGTAGTTTTGGATTATTTATGTATGTAGTTTATTGGTTCGAAAAGTTTTAGAATATTTATTTCCGGAAAGTCAAAGTCAAATCATCTATATTCAAGTAGACTTTTACAAGTTCTTTTGAATTGTCATGCTGATTTTTTTTTAAACTATTGCCGCTTCAAAACGTGTCATCGCTGTGGAGAAGAAACGGCAAGAAACTCAGCAGCAACGATTTTTACATAAACAATGTAAAGGTGGACTTAATGCCTGAGGCTTTCTTTGATTGATGCATTGATGATGTAAAATACCACTAGTAGATACTATATATGTAGTATGAAAGTATGACGTAAAATAGACGTATATTGTGAGTCACAGAATAGAACATTCGTCTTATTTGCCGCGCATGCGTGTTGGATGTGGAATGAAAATATATCACTCGCCTTCCACCTCGTTAAGTATTCAATGTGTTTTACAGCCAATGAAAATGATGTACCGTTCTCAATTTGTTTGCGAGCGGATTGGAGCTGAGTTTGGGGAATTGGGGCCCATAACCTCATTTATAGGTTTAAAATGATGTGGGAAATTTGATAATAGCACATGCTAGTGCAAAATTTAATGTTGATTCGGATATGATAGAAGTTTGAAGAGTTCCCAGACTCTATTGTCCTTTATTTTGTTTTTTATTATTGGATCATCAACATGATCGAAGTTGCGAAGGGCTCGTGATGAAGTAAAAAATAATTCTTAGGGATTTCTCTGATGTGTAGTCCGCTAACCCGCACTGAGCCAGCGAGGAGGCCTGTGCGCAACAGTGGGACGTCTATGGATTGATGATGATGATTATTATCGGACCGGATGGGACGTAGATTGATTGGCTAAAGCTTTGTGGATGACTTCGTCTGTTCAAAATTACAGACCGTATTATTATTTTTGATAAAATATTTCTTTACGAATATACAAATATATTTGGCTCCTCTCACTGAGCCAAATACAACCCTGCGTGTTCTTGATACATCACACCGAATATTTTAATGTTATATGTTCATAGGTAGGATATATTCAGAGCGTGAAATGAAGACAGGTGGTAATTCTGGTTACTATGAAGACATCTTATTTATATATGGTGGAAACAGAACGTAATCAAAAACAAGGATTAATAGTATAATGATTATAATTATAATGATTACAAAGACATTAAATGTAATATAACCAATGACATTTATTTATTTAACTCCATATGTATAATTAATGAAAATAAGATTTTCAATTCCTCGAAACTGACCATTTCAAACATGAAGATACCTTTTAAGTGAATATCGGAACAAAGATTCAGTGCAACACTGTAAAATTTAACAACGTTAAAAAGTCCCCGTTCCGAGTAGTCCCTAGGGTAAGAATGAGTTTTCCTTATAATGTTTCAGGTAGAAGACGGTTTGTGGCTCCAAAGAGGAACAACGGTGTGACCGTCTAACGAGCTCTATCAGGTAAAATGCGTCGACCTTTTACACTTTCCTCTAACTTTTATATTTTTAAAACGGTTTTAAAGAAGTATTTTTTTTCGTATTAATGGTGTTTTGCATGCCTTCTCATTTTATTTTCTCGAAAGAATAGGCAGATTTGCAACTTTATCAATAAAGGCAAATCTATTTTTCATTTCCCTGTGAAATCTTTCTTATATAAAAAAAATGCTGTGATCAAACGGGAAACAAAACCCGGTATTTCTTGATGGAACACTGCTACGTAACGGTAAAAACCAGGCAGTACACGATTTTTATTAAAAAAAGAAAACTGAGATTATTTTCAAATCATTGAAGTAATGACACATGAAGGGTCATTTTTCCATAAACTCCCGCCAAAATTTAAAAAAAGTAAAATACAAAAGCATGTATCTATACGGACCCATTTATTTTTTTACAAATCTTATGCGTAATGGCCAGTATGATTTCTTATGAGTATTTTTTATTCATCCGGTGTGTCATAAGAGCGCATCTTGTAAAATCGGCGCCAGTAAATGATACCAAAGTGGGTCTGCAGTCGTAAATAACATTACAGTCGGTAATAAAACTGACTTTTTTTATTACTTTATATAAGATTTTTTTTCGTTGTTACTGCTTTGTACAAAGCTTCTGTTTTCAATGGGGTTTGGCTATTATGTTATTCTTATGTTTATTGTTCACGTTGACGTGATTTATGAAACGACTGCAGCGATTAAATGCAGCCGTCGAACTTTAACTTCTTAGAAAAATGTTTAAATGTTTTCAATGTGTTATTTTAGTACATTTTGTAGAGATCTATAAAGCTTTTATTTTTATGCCTATTAAAATAAAGCAAAGTAAGCCAAAAATACCAAGCCAGAAACCACAAGAAAAAGAACAATGTCTTCAGAATAAAATTGAAGGGGTAAAAAAACGACCTAACAATACCCTATTTGTAACCTAAAGATGGCGTTATGTAAGGTGGGTTTCACGTATATACTTTTTGTGAAAACCTAGTGAAAGTATATCTAATGTAAGAACTTCGAAGTAATTCTGCACAACTATAGAGCAATTTTTACACTGCACCGGAATTGCAGCGATGTCCGACCGATTTGATAAATACCCTCTCAAGTTCCTACGAGTTGAGAACAAACAGTGGATTTATTGCCACTTCCTTAAGAGCAAACAGTCCGAGCAACGTTGCCGACTATTGAGAACAGCAACTAATAAAAGCTTTGAACGTAAACATTTTGAGTTTGTGCTTGTAACACGGAACGTGTCCTAAGGCCGTTTTACTGCTGGCTACTGTGGTGTAGTTATGTAGGTGGTTTTGTTGTTAAAACAAACAATAAACTTGATCGGCCGTAAGGCTAAGGAGCAAGTTAATTATGTATTGTAAATAAACACGTGAGAATTTATCATAAATTAGAATACGCTCAGGCAAGACGAAAGACATGATGAAAGTAAGTAAGATACCTAACAGTTCAGTCAGCTAAGCCATTAAATTATCAATTAATCCCTTATCAATTACACTTTATTCGTAATGCGCATAGTTCGATTTTTTTTATAAAGGCGTTCAATTGTATCATGTTGTGTTTCATCTTTGCCGACATACGCATAAAACATTCTTAATTGTGGCCTAAGATGTGTGTATACCATAACTAGTGTCAGAGGTTACATAAGCTCACATTATTCCAAGGCTCATCGAGTTTCAAAGGTTTGTATCACTGTTGTGAGTACAGTTGTGAAGCCCTATTCCTATTATATGTCATATATTTCAAGAGAATTAACAAACCTATTCAATTTTGAAATTTTTGCACTATACCCTTCCTACCTTTTTAAAAAAGTTATAACTCAAAATATTTTATTACAGGCCATTGCGAAAATGCGATAATATGTCTATTTAATTCAAGTTAAACTGCGCATTTCATGTCCCAATTGTATCCACGATATAATTTTTGTTAAGGGCAACAACTAATTTATAAAAAATATTCACACTGCGTAATGGTTTATTTTTACTATAACGGTAGAAATAAAAGAATAGTTATTTTAGGAGGAGAATTGAGCCTCCAATATACCTTAATAAGTTATTTGTACCTGGAATGTTAACATCGTTATCTGGGGCTTAATACTTAGGTAATTATATTAAGGGATAATCTCGAGGAAACAGTTATTAATAATAGAAACATAATCTTACCGTTGAGCTACAACGCTGATACTATTGGCTCCTTATCCGATGTAATTACAGATTTATCTACAAACATATACATATTAACGCAGTCTTCATTAGGACTCGGGTTGTCCTCCGGTTTCTCATCAGGGCTTATATTACTAATTCCATCCTCGTCATATCCTTTCAGTTTATCATTAAATTCAATTTTATATCTAACTGAAGGCATCTTATTTACAGTTGAAGTTAACAGTGATTCTTGCACAGTATCGTTGCCGTTGCAAGTCTTTTCTGATCTGTACATGCCGGTTCTTTCTGATTGGTTAAATTTTCTCTTAGATTTTTTAGTGACTAGTGCCCCTAGACATGGCAGTATTTGTTTGAACTCTTTTCTGAAGTTCTCGTTGAGCCACGCGTACAGGAACGGGTTGTAGCATGTGGAAGACATAGCAATGAAATGCGCGATAAAAAATAACACCATGTAGTACCTCCAGTCTTCCGCTAATGAATAAAAGTCACTACTTATATTAATCAGGTTTAGTGGTAACCATGAAAGACCGAATATAGCCACCATTGCTATCAACATTCTATTTGTTCTTCTCTTTCTTTCTCTCTCAGCGTCCTCTTTTTTACTATTCTTACTTCCCGGTCTCGATTTCAACCGATCATTTAACTTTACACTAACGCATGTATAACAAAATGCCATCACAATGAAAGGTATAACAAATTGCTTAATGGTAGTCACAGCACCAAATGCTTTTCTTATTTGGTCCGATGGCCACTGTTCAACACAATATATGTCTTGGAGGGCCATATAGTAGCCATAGGGGAAAGTGACAGATAAAGCAAATACCCAAATAAAAATAATTAACCCGATGCATGTTCTGATTTTCATTCGTGGTTTGAAAGGGTAGATGATGACGAAGAACCTATCGATGGCGATCGAAGTCAACGTAAGTGTTGAAATATACACACTGCATCCTTGTGCATAAGGCATTATGTGACAAAGGAGACTTCCAAACACCCATCTTCCTAGGAAAGTGTAAAGAGGTGTAAATGGTACTGCAAACAAGCACAACAAAACATCAGATAATGCGAGGTTCGTGATGAACAGATTAGTCACGGTTTGCATCGCACGGTTTCTTATGACGGCATAGCAAACCAGTGCGTTACCAAAAATTCCTACAACGAAGATAATTGTGTATGCTACGCAAAAGACTGCTTGGACCGCTTTGTTCTCAATCGGATCGGTGACATTTGATCCGTTAACGATGTTATAACCTTCGTTGTAAGTAAAGTTTTCATTGTAGATTGGCGTCTCAGTGGTCCATGCATCGGTCGGCATAATTCTGCGTTCTTTTTAACTTGGCATCATAAACCTTTTTGGTTTACTGTTATCATACTTTGTTTGAAGTTTTGTTTGTATACTATCCTTTATTTGTAAAACAATCTGTTTCATAATGTATAATTTTAAATGATCGCTTCTTGTTTATATTCTGCAGATTAAATTTCTTGCCTTTAATCAAAATTCATCTTCGGTATAATTTGCGTGATTTCGTTGATGAAACCTGTAACAGAAAGAGAAATTGTTAGAGGTATGATTGATTCGGCAAATTGCTGATTAATGTTTTGATCGAATGGCTTTGAAATATCGTTCAATTCCATTTGACGAAATGGCTAAGGTTTCCGAATTTCATTTATCGCTAATAAATGGATCTCCATATTACCATTTGCAATTTTTATATGCGAACTTATTTGACATTTATGCGATAACTTTTGTGATTATGGTTGGATAAGTATTTTTTGATATATCTTGTTTTCCCAGTATAATCATAGTCTTATTTAATCTTGGAAAAAGATTCCTAATTAATAAGTGTGTCTATGTACGATTAGTTTCTAAAAATTTAATTTATTAGCCGTATTTTAAATGTTGTTTTTGGTCGGACACACTGCCCCCGCAGTCTGACTAGCGTTCTCAAAGTTCACCACTGCCTATTTAAATTTAGCAGAGACTTTCAAGAAATGTGGATGAAATTAACGTTGATAAAACTCAATATGGATAGACAAGAAACGAGCCCAGTACGACGTGTATGGGCACTATTACTAAGAAAACTATTGGGAAACTTTGTCATATCCAGCGTTATACAAATACCATACGAATAATTCAATCTGTTATTATAGCTGTCGAAAACGTAGTTTATATTCTTACATAATTTAAGTGAAATGTTTGGAATACATTAAGGATGGATGGATAGGTACATTCAAACACGATGGCGTGTTGCCAAAACATTACGCCTCTGAATCATGTTTGAGTGTTTGAAAAAATTTCGAGTGGAGCAGATAAGATAGACTCGATGTGAGTGAATGAGATTTTATAAATCTTTTAGAATAATATTCGTTAGGAGCCAGTTTTCATGCTCTATTTTTCTTTGAAACTCATTCAAATTCCACTGCGTTTTATGAAGTAGTTCTATACAAACTCATTGTAACGACTCTTTTTGAATTTAAAGAGGATTTTTGCTGAATTTTCTTTGTGTGCGATGATATTTTTTCTGCCTATATTTTACATATTATTATAAAGATAAGCATAGACGTCTACTATGTCTATCATTTATTTCAACTAGATTTCGCCTTTTAATTTCGCCCTTTTAGATAAGATTTTGTTGAATGGAATTTTGCATGAAATAACTGTTTGTCATGGTTTAATATTAGCTTTTTTCATCACATCGTACATCACTTCGCCAATGTCTCCCCTAGTCGATTTCAATTCAGCGTAAAAATAAAACGTTTTTTTCAACATTCTATCTTCAAAGTGTTTATTCGTGCTTGAACGATGCTTGACGTAACAGACGTGTGAAATGACAGAGAAACAATTAGTTTTTTGTGTGATTTTATACATTATTTTTAAAAATAAAATAAACATAATGACTTATGACGACGGCTTGCGGATTTTGGACTTGGAATTAGAATTTGGACTTGCGAAAGCTGGACGCGGCGACACATATGTAGTTGTATATAACTTCACACCTTTATTCTTCGAAGGTGCATTTTAGTATCCGTACTTCGTCAGTTGTGTTTTTTTCACGTAATAGAGGGCAAGCCTATTTCCGTTTGTAGGGCATAACTTCAGACCACGTGCTGATACTGAGAAATTCGGAAAACTCCAATGACACTTTAATTGACTAATGATATAGAGGAGGCCCGTACCTTGCAGTTGGACGTACATAGGCACCTTATGATGCGGCGATATTTTACAAATTCTTAACGGAGAATACCCAAACTTCAAGGTTCTACTCTCAAGGTCGTACTTGCGTCTAGCAATGAATTATTTTTCATAGTTTTACTAGACCGTAAAGACAAGCTATCAAAGAGAGCTGAAGAAATGTTTCTTTCGCTCGGCGTACATTAGTGACGCAACTAATGTACTCCAAAGATGTTGTAAGAGCGAATGTTCCCACACAACACATTAAGGTGGGATGTATTTCATGCGTTAATTGTAGGCACTCTGTTTCAATATAAATCGTGCGTTCATTTACTCATGAATTATCAAGTCTTTGTTATGCGTAAATCATTTTTGCAATTCCATTGAACCTTTAATATGTGTGCAGGTTTCATCACGATGTTTTCCTTCATCATTAAAGTACGCGATAATTCAATTTGAATACACTCTTGACTTCGAAAAGTCAGAGGTGTTTGCCTGGGATTTGAACCCGAGCCCGATAAGACTTATGAAATAATTGTTACAAATTTCATCAAGCAGCATTCTGGGCTTTGCACCAAGAATGATTATTTGGCAAGTTAGTTCACTTATAAACTATAATATTCAGTTAGCCTAAGTTCATAGCGTCTATTAGTTAGAAAGACATTTAACCCCGTTGTATCATGCAGCTGTGCACAGCCTTTCCCAGGTCGTTGCTCTAAACATTCGAGGCTCCTTGCACTGAGTTTGCCTAACTACGGCAATCCATTTACCCCGACTTATATTAAATATCAAAACTTACTGTTATTAAGGTATTAACGTATGGATAATAATATAAATGAAAGATTTTGAGAATACGGTGTACTAAAATAGGATGGAATCGATAACATATGGATACGTATTGCGTGAAATGCGAATTATAGAGTACCTTATTATTACCCACAAAAAACTTGACTACGAGTCGGTTTGTTGCAAGACAGAAAAGCCTTTGAAAGTTTATTAGTACAACGTAGATAATTACACCGAAATGCACCCTTAATGGATCGTTTTTCTTCCGTACTGTCCCTCTGATGATTCAGTAAACTTTGGATAGTTGAAAATACATAAAATAAATAAATACACCCAACAGTCACACACATAGTCCTGACCCCACACTAAGATACGAGTCTTGTGTCGTGGGTATCAGAAACTACGAGAGACTTTTTCGGTCTCACAAACACCCAGACCCGGAACAAATATTTGTGGTTCACACAAACATTTGTCTCGGTGCGGGGATCGAACCCGCGGTCGCTCGTTTCGCAAGCTGGTGTCTAGCCAACTGCGCCACGGGGCTGTCACCGTACCAAAATATCAGAATAAACGACGGCGATCCTATTGCGGAGTGCTTTATGATCCCTACTGGTTCCCTCCTTAGCCACCGAAACCGTGATCATATACGCTTTTGACCTCCATTCAACAGTTCTGATACCACCACATAATGCAAAGCTGTAAAGTAAAAGTGTAAAGTAAACTGTGTAAAGTATATTGCTGCGTTCTATATCGGGCCAAAGTAATAAAGAAATACAGCGGGTTGGTTTTTTGAAACTGCACTATTTCTAAAGTAATATTAAGTAAAGCAAATATATGGTTGTAAATATAATCACGTATAAATTACATTTATTTTTATCCATTGTAATCCCACAAATTAATGTTTTTTCTCTGTGTTGTATATTTCGTACTCTACAAGACAATTATTATTGATAAGATACTGTTATTACAGGCGTATTTTACGAGAACCACTAAGAGAGAACGGTCGGTAATAAGGAGCCTGTGTGGAAACCATATTTCTGTCTATTCAATGAATTACGTGTCCAAAAGAATATCAATTGGAATATCAAATAAGAAAAAAAATATTTTACAAGAAAAGCAGCATTGTATTTACTTTTATGTATTACATAAATTGCATTAAAAAAAACTTCTATATCTCAACACTGGATTTATTAGACTTTTCTAGAACTAACACTACACAATACTTTACGGAATTCTTAAACATTGTGAGCGAAGAGGAATAAGACCGCAATCAACATCGTTGGAAGCAAAACAAAAGAATAGAATGAAGATAAAAGATCATGTACACTTTTGCAACTTCTTACAAACAACCTATGTTAGGTATGTTTGTTTCAGATAGATTCAACATTTTCAGCCTTTAAAACATAATGGACTGACCGCTTTTGATCGAATATTCAGCCAATTTTTACAAAAGCTTGACGCCAATTTTTACAGAAGTTGTGAAGTTTGTTAGCTTTGGGACATTCTTTAGTATATCTACGGTTTAGAACTACTTTTTAATAACTAATACGAGCTACGGAGGAGAGTTTAAAATTATGAAATTAAATTAAATTAATTATCACTTTATAATGAACTTATGAAACTTAGATCATAAGTGCTCAATGCTGATGTGTTATATTTATACTAAATCGAGTAAATCGCACGATCGATATAAATATAGAAACTTCATTAATATGAATGCTATATAAACAGATCATTTGTGATAATCCTAATAACTACCAAGTATTCAATGAATAATAAATTTGATCTGTAGCTTGATTAAGCTTCAATTACAACATGCTGAGAGCTATTGACTGTAAACTTAATTCATTGTTGCTATGCGACTTAGACATTTATACGTTAATAACCTTACTTCCTCGGTGGGAAGGTAAAGATGTATTTCTCCACCGACATTTCGCCAATCATTTTTTCGTAAGATCTTTTTTAGAGTAACTCCGTATTGTCGCTTTTCAAGCACAATTACGGACTTCGTGCTGACACTGAGAATTTTATTATTGAAAAACAGATAAAACTTGTCATTTAATGAATAATATAATTCTTACTGCCAATGCGATATTCATATCCTTTATCTCTGAGTTACGTGTATGCCGTCAATTACTTTGCCGTGTATTTTTTAATTGAATAAGTTCATAACAACTGGGACTACATGTAAAATTAATCTTTATGATAATTGTTTATTGAATTACCAATCACATTAAAAAAAATATCATAAATGGTTCAGTAGTTTGAAATTAATAAATACATAGAAATCGTCTATCTTTACAGTATAAGCAAAAATTATTAAAACTATACACTCTGATTTTCGGTGTCTGAGATCTAGAAGTGTAACTATCATCACCATCATCATCATCAGCCAATCGAAGTCCACTGCTGGACATAGGCCTCCCCCAATGACTATCGGACTAATACTACTGAGGTCGGACGACCTCGTTAAGGTCGCGGGACGTCGCTGGTTGCAGGCAGCTTCCGACCGATCCCGGTGGAAGTGGTTGGGGAAGGCCTATGTGTTGTCCTGGCTAAATTATTATTATTTTTTATTTATGATTATAAAACAAATATATCTATTAGTTTAATGTGGCTTAATTGTTTTTCACTACGAGTACCAGATTTTGCTTCCGAAAGTGTTCATTGTGTTCGCGACGGTTCAGCCACTAACGATGCAATTTCCTTCCATCCTGCGGCTGGCAACGTGTCTGCTATTAACCGTGATGGCGCACCATCGTACAATCATAACACAGATCTGTAACCACTTCCCATTCGCCGTAATGTGTTTCATTAGGACTGAGATTCCAATTTAAACGTTGTCATAACTGTCTGTCTTTAACCTATTAGAATACAAATACAGTTTATTCAAGATAATTTTACATATTTTTAAGTATACCATATATACATACGAATGTATATAACGTAGAAAAATTTACAAATTGCGGCTTTATCGCACGTGGTGAACTTTTTAAGACAACCAACCATAAGATGAATATTTTGAAGGATTTATTGGGAGGGCAGTGAACACAGAAGAGATAATTAATATATTATATGAATGCATATCGTTCATGGCTATTTGTAATCTGCTCTAGTTTTAAAAATACGAAATAAAATATTTCCATCAGTCAAGTTTTCACGAATGAGTCGCTGATCGCTCTAAGGCCAATTTGGCCGTTAAATTTGAATTTGTTTCTTAAGTCTGTTTGTAACTAAACATGTCAAATATACCGGATATACGACTTTTGGGTTCAGTCATTTATTAGTCTCATAAGAAGAAATAATCTATAAGTTATCAATCCTTTTACTTTCTTAATAAAATAATCGTATTATACCAAGTCTAATATTGTTAATATAACAAAGACTTCATCGGCAGCTCAAAGGCTAATATTTAAAATGAAAAGATTAATCAAGGTTTTGTTTAACAACACTATAAAACCACGTCTATTAGGAGCTCATTTCACCAGACAATAGCCTCAACCATTCCATTGTGCACTGGAAATATTTGAATAAAGTCCCTTTTCTCATGAAAAGTATGATTAAAAGGAGTTTTAATATTTTATTACAGTTAATGAAATACGTCAATTCAATACGGGGGTTTGTGAGCCATTTTCGTGTCACAAACAGACAATGAAACACACAGGGTTGCATTCAACAGGCCGTATTCATATTAACTCTTTTGTTAGTTATTTTATATTAATTTGACATGGCACGTGTTTTAAACATCGATGAGGCAAATTGACCGCGACCGCGAAAAATGTCGCATGAGTAATAGAAAGAAATAACTTCCACGATTTTCAGCAATTACATCCTATGGTGAGGAAACCTGCTTATCTAAAAATTCTAAGAATTTATTCGGGTTGTAGTCCATAAACCCGCACTAGGCCAGTGAGGTGGACTAAGGCTGTAATCTTCTTATTTGCAGAGGAGGCCCGTGCCCTGTTTCTGATATATTGGATATGATGATGATGATATTGGATTGTTCGTGTATGGATAGAATTCGTAAACCGACTTTTACACTTAATATAAGATCTTATTTCAGTTATACATTTTAAGAAGTGAGTTCTAAATAAATATTGCGTCAGCTTTTAAAGTCTTCGTTATAAGTGCATAGGTTTTTTGTATTTTTTTCTGGCACATTACCAAACGCCTAACCACAACCTACATTCAACTTAAAGACGCTGCATTTGCCATTGGTGTATCGAGAACGGCCACATATTAAAAAAAAATATTGCTATGTACGTATTCGTATTGAAATACCCATTGCTTTGTGTATTTCTGTTATTTAATCGAGGTATCCTATATTTTAACGAAGCAAAAACGGTAAATTGAAGATATTAAAATAATAATATTCTATTTATAACCCAGCTAACCTTAGTGCGTCTCTGCTGTGGCGCGCGTTACTGAGAGACGTGATACAAAATAACAACTTCCTTTAGCATTTTGAATGTACATTAAAATTTCCGTTGAACGGACACACGAACTACGCAAAAGAGTTTTTGCACCACTAACATTATTGGATTCGTTTCAAATCATATTCATGGATGCTTCTCCTGGTTTGATTTTTTTTAGTTTTGTGATTTTTAAAAGAGCGCAGTGATATAGGTGTGAAGTTCAGTAAGGAAGGTATCTATAACGAAATTTATACTTACTGCTTCGAATTTTCGTGGTACAAAGGTGTGCCGAGCGATTTTTGGGTTTGAAAATTTTGGGTTTGATTCTTAGATCGATCAGTGTTATTGGGTACTTCTTATAGAAAATTCTGCATAGACTAGCGCGAATTTAAGAAATCCGGCTTCCTCCTATAAAGTCAGTAAGAGTTAGGTACCTCCATAGAAGACCAAAAGCCCAGCTTGACTTACCAAATTCCGAATCTTTAAGCTTTAATTTCTTATTTATCAAAGCCATTTGACATATAAATGGGAATATCCTAAGTCATAAACAACCATAAACTAGACATTACGCAATTAACTTGTAATGGGCTTCTACGGAAGTACTGCCATTTTATCAAGTGGCACTTAAAACATTAAACTAGAATAAAGTCGAAATGCACTATTTCGTTAATTATAAAGTCGAAATGCACTATTTCGTTAATTATAAAGATGTGTGTTATTCAACAACACAAATATCAACCAAGAATAGTAAAAATAAAACTCGATAACACATTTTACGGCAAACTTCTAGTTCGCAACTGCATTATTCAAATAACTACCAAGATGGGAACCCGTATAATTTCTAGATTTTATAGCAGTCTTAAATCCAGTGACCGGGAAACTTAATCTCCTCAACAAAACACCCACAAGTATAGTCGTAAAATTTGCCAGCAAAAATAATACTTGTGGTTTGAAGACAGTTATTTTAGTTCACTTTTTTGTCTTAGCTTCAATCAAGCTAATTAAAAACAGTCATGAACTCTCTACAACATCTAAATATTTTACTTTAGATTTAAAAAATGAAAAATAAAGAAGCGAAATGTCGTTCTGTCACTTTTAAAGTACTGAAACTACAATCAAAGGAATTGTTTATTTTTCCGCAAACTATGCAATACTGTAGAACGTGATGTGAAGTGGTCATCGCTCATAGATCACTTTAGAAAGAGGGAAAACACTTATTGACCGTTATATTCGATTAATTCTTTTTTTTTATTATTTTGTGTTTAAAAAAGTTCTTATCAGCCAAAAAAATCGTCCTTGAAGGATCCGTCCTTTTTAAAACGTTTTTAATAAATGAAGGTGTGTTTACTGGTACTTACCTACTGAAAGTCCAACTAAGTTTTTACGCATTATGCTGTCCAAATACATCAGGATAAAGGGCGAGAAATTTGGTCTTACCCAGTGGCGGTACTACCACAGAAGCTCAAAAGCCCAGGTTGCCTTACAAAATCCCTAGAAATATTTATTTATTTATTTAAACTTCATACAAAGTTTGTATAGGTGGCCTTAATGCCTAGCATGGCATTGCATTATAAATATTGTTCAAGCTTAAATCTTTATTTAACATAAGCAACACTAACTCCACATTAAACAAATGTATAGACTATATAGTACACAATTGACGTGTAACGCTTTTGGACATCTATGGAAGTACTGCCACTGTTCTAATACTCCTTAAAAAGAAAATCGTCCACAGCGATGGGAAGGATAAGTACAGTTATGATTATAATTCGTACAATGATATTCATGACCTTTGTTTCTCATTCCATCTCGGCAAGGTCGACGATAAATTATTTCGGTCTACCGAAACGTCACGAGTATCACATCTACAATGTTACGTGAATCATTCAAATTGGATCCGGCGTAATATAACGTTTTACAAATTGATGTTAATGGATCGATAAATGATATTTAGTAACACACGCATGACGCCTGTGTATAATTCTTATTAATTGAAATTATATCACTCAATTCCTTAAAATTGATTTTGTTAAAATTTCTGTCGTGGATCTATTAATTGATAAACATTATCATTATAAAAAAATATATGTATATTGAGGTGTCTTTTAATGTAACAAGAAAGAGGGGACGATCAGAAGAGATATGCCGATCTTTCCATACATCAATTCTTGTTACCGCATGTATGTAGGAATAGGCAGTAACTATAAAATTCAAAAAAGCCTTTATTTCTTCCATTTAAAAATTACAATATATTCGCATCGTAAATTAATGTATAGGATACGTAACATTTTTACTTATTGTTTTCTCCCACTCTATATATCAATAGTACTCGTCTTTATGACGTTGACCTCCCCAACTTTCTTTTAACTGTCTGCCAGTATACAGTGTACAACCCTGGATTTATATTAGTGTAGGTATTTATTAATTTCTACCATGAACTGGGGATACGATGATGGATTTCTCAAGCTTTAATTCTTGTCTAAAGATATAAGTTAGTGTAATATTTATACTGCATTGCTGAATGTTCATAAATAGCGCATAATCAGCGTAGCTAGTGACGACATAAAATGGTTTATGCAAAAAACATTTTTTCCGCAGTCTCGTGTCCAGTGGGCGTTTTATTTGCGATATTAGTTTACGCAAGTTCACTAAAGACCAAAATAAATTGTGAACCAACTACGTAGTGTAATAACGTAAGCAAACCGGATAGGAGTAAAAAAACTGGTTTGGTACAGCGACAATTTTTTTTTCAAATATTGTAGAGCAGCAGTTAGGCCCGCTTCATTTTTGCAGGTTTGCGAAAAAAGGGGGTTTTTAACGTTTCAGTTAGGTCCATGCCAAAAATTTAATCATTAGTATATTATAGTTCGCTAACATGGGCCAATTTTTTACTTTATAAAATCCTCTTAAAAGGCCCGTTGTGGTGGAGCCCCGTGCCAAGCAGTGGAAAGTACCTATATGGGCTTATGATGTTGATGAAGTGTGAGCAAACCACTACTAAAGATAGATATAAATCACATAGTAGTAACTGACACTACACATTAATCACTTCTCAAATTGCGTCATTGTCCTAGTGCTAAAGCAATAGCTCCGTAAGATAGCACACATGATTTTTAACTGGAAAGGAAAGGAAAGGAAGGATAATGGTGTATTCCTTGACGAGTTACATTGAAATATACTTTAAAACGATTCCACAGAACGTGAGAGGGAATTTAAAAGCATTTCTCGTGAATACGCCGGTTTAACCACGTTAAAGTAACCTCAAGTACATTAGTGTTTAGGCTTTAAGACGTATTAGATTATGTACTATGGGCGGAGTAAATGACTGAATAATTTATTTGAGTGAATTTCAAAATGCGATTAAAATTTTAATGTGATGGTCGATATGATTAATAGATATATTTTCGCTCTAACGCCAAAAGAGGGTTGTTATAACATTATCGTATGTTTCAGATTAGGTTTTCTTTCGCTTAGAAAACGCTTCGCCTTAGAATCACTTCTTCGATTAAGCGAATTATTAGCCTCATTGATCGCCATCGAAAAAAGTCTAAAATTAACCACCTACGTATTTAAACGTATAGTTGTTCGTAGGTGTCTAAATCACGATGGTGGTGTGTTTGCATATCCTTTTATCTCGCCATGTTTGTTTGTTGAAACTGTATTATATCAATTTACGGTTTATATTTACAGAACTTTGTGTGCGTGTTTGTGGTGATTTTTCTTTTGTTTTCTTTTTCGGGTTTGAGGTATCTTATAAATAGGCTAGTTTTATGTAAATATACATTTTATTTGTAAAGATAGAGCTAGATAATATAGAAGGAGGTTTTTTTTGGTTAAAACTATACGGTTTACAAAACGTACAGAAGGGTAAAGGTTCAAAATATATTATAATTTTACAGAAATATGAGACGATTTGCATATCATTTTATAATAAAATACCATACAGTTCATGTGTCTATAAAATACATTTGCTATGTAATTTTATAATGATATTTTTAACTTAGGGGAAAATGCGGGAAAAAGTTCTATTTTAAATCCACCCTAACATTATTTAAATAGAACTGTCATATACATAGTTCAAAAGCAACTTGCTTATCGGATTACTGTACATAAATTATTGTTTAATTGAATCAGTAAGCGATTCTGCTTTAACATTTACTTTGATGTCGACATGTTATAATTGGATGTGTAAATTCAGTTAATTATGCTTTGATTCAATTAAAGATATGACTGGTTTATGACGACTTTCTAATTCAGTATGTAGTTGTATCGTAATAAGTATCGTTGATGTTTAATTTTCGAATTTCTGGTATTCTCAGATGGACGTGGATAGTAGTACTTAATATCATATGCCGTTTTCTTTTTTTTTACCTGGTTAACATACTTTTAATAATTATAAATGTTTTTTTTGGAACTGAAAAATGTTATGTCGCTTTGTTAGTTTATTTTTTTTATTAAACACAAAATTCATTTGATGATAAAGTTTTTAGGAGTTTCTGAAAGCTTTTTTCTCAATTTAGGTTAACTACCTAAAGGCCCAAATACTTTTTGTCTGCAAATTAATTATATATCTGAAATAAAATGAGTTATAGCAACTCATATCACCGGATGCATAAAGTCTTTTGTAAATATTTTCGCATTATAGTTACCTTGTGCTTTTTGGCACCTTCTTTAATTGGGCTGTTGTAACACATAGTAAGGTGTTAATGATGTAGATTACTATATATTAAAGTAATTTTCGTGACCCAATTTACTGATATATTTTACAGCGCGATGGAAAATAGCTTTAAATAATATATGTTGAAAATAATTAGGTCAGTGTTGCTCTGCAATCTTGCATTGTATTGGAGCAATTTCTTTTTCCGCATGTATTAAACAGAAATAAATTTTTGTTTTTCAGTATTTTTTTAAATCAATAAATAATCGTTGAAATAAATGTATTTGGGCTGATGATTATGATCCCTTACATTTTTACGTCTGTCTATGTATGGTTACAAAAAATGATATATATATTTTTTTGAAACGTATGTAACTACTATAAATTCATAGAGACTGGGTTCTCTTAGAAAAAATCGGATTAAAATATAATTTAGATACATTTAGTCAGATATAGAAAAAGCTATATTTGAGTCGTAGAAATAAATGAAAAATTTAGTATATGATTTGTTACGATAGAAATATATATTATACTAGCTGTCCCGGCAGACGTCGTCCTGCCTGGAAAATCTTTAAGCGATATGTCGACAGCAGCGCAATCTAGCGGGTCCAATTGTGTTTTAAAAACATCTAGGGACCCAGTGACATATGCATAGAATTTTTCATCCCAATCGGTCTAGTCGTTTAAGTAGAGTTTGAATGACGGTTGTGCCACCTGTCGAAAATTGGTCGTACCAACTCAGCAACCTTCTTTACTTCATGCACAACAACTTTAATAAACATTATCACATGACGAAATGCAAACTTAACGATTCTATAAAGAAAATACAATCAAACAGGAAGACTGTTCATTTTTATATTAATAGATTATACGAACTGATTCATCAATTTTTGCTATATTCCCTTCCTTTTCCAATGCGTTTCATTCTCCTATAATTTTATTTTGCTTTTAACTATTTATAAAGGCTTCAGGTTTGGTCTTATTACTGGGCCCGCCCTTGTAGACAGAGATCCCGGAGCCGCCAGACGTTACTTATTTTCTGATGAACGAAATGTGAACCATTGGGTAGTGTTAGTATGTACTACCATCGTATGCATACTCGCTAACTTGGTACATATATTTACATATATCAGCTGGACGGGATACTTAAAAGCATCTTCTCCTTACTAACACTAACAGAAAATAAGTAACGTCTGGCGGCTCTGGGACCTCGGTCTTTCAGCTATAAATTGTAAACCAGGCCCATCCAAGGCGAAAATAATAATTAGGCTTGATATATTTTACACAACAAATAGTTCTGAACGCTTACATAAATATTTGACAACCAACAAAATATGTCAATCCCTATTAATCAATAACACTATTCTTCGTTTTTAAAATGTAAAATATGCAATTATCCGAATGTTGTAGATATATGTTGTCGATTCAAAACCTTTATTTAAATCCCTTCTTTAATTTGAGGGAACAATTAACCGTATCGAAGGAATAAACATTTAACGTTTGACAGGACATTAAGTAGAACAGTTTATATGGGAAAATGGAATTCTTGATTTTATCATATTCCTCGCAATTTTTCCCTATTTTCTTACCGTTTAAACCTTCCCTGGACTTCAACGAATATTTCAAGACTAAAATTAGCCAAATCGGTCCAGCCGTTCTTGAGTTTTAGCGAGACTAACGAACAGCAATTCATTTTTATATATATAGATACCGATCTATTCCTATTTACTTATGTGTTACGTAACAATAGTATAATAAATAAATATATGTAGAGGAGCGTCAGTGATTCTTTCTGTCTGGGCGTTCGGTTAATTGTTTGGGACGTTGCATCTGATGGCATGTCAACCTTCTTCACTTTTACTCATTTTTTGTCCGACATTTCTGTGAAAGGCCATCACTTGGCTTTTAGAATTGGTACCTCGTCAAGCGTAATATTACGTAAATTATGATGATTAAGACATAGGTCTGGTAAAACTCGCACTTTAGATTTTCTCCCTTTTTTATGAAAGATCGTAATAGATACTTACTTATGGTGGATAAATTGCGTCTGATTTCAAAATATATATTAAACTTTTATGTCAGGGGGTCTTTTAAGCAGTGATGGTCTCGAGGTTCGGTCGCGCGGTCGAAAATCTCTGCGGTCGCGGGTTCGAACCCCAGGCACACACCTCTGACTTTTCGAAGTAACGTGTGTATTCACATTGAATTATCACTTGCTTTAACGGTGAAGGAAAACATCGTGATAAAACCTGCACACATAAGAGTTCTTAGGAATTTCTTAGATGTGTAGTCCGCCAACCCGCACTAGGCCAGCGTGGTGGACTATGGCCTAAACACTCTCAATGGTAGAGGAGACCCGTGCTCAGCAGTGGGCGTATATGGGTTGATAAGAGAAAGAAGATGTCAGGGTGAAGCTGCATGGTTCAATATTTTGTCTCCCGTTTTCTAGTGAAAAGCTCTTTGTTTCAAAATGTCTTTCATGAATGTTTTTCTGTCTAACTTCGTTGTGGGATCATAAAAAATTATATTCCCCCATTCTGTGCGTTCCGCTATTTATCCTAGAGGATAGGAGTCACAGTGACTGGTGTGTGGTGGTATAGGGCCGATATTTATTCTGATACATTTATTTTATATCAAAACCTCCTACTTTGTTTTTCTTCTAAACTTCCTTAAAGTTCCGAACAGTTCGGACTTTGAAAGGAATCAATCAGTTCCCTATCTGTCAATTTGCAAGAAACATCGACTTGCACTCAAGTTGCCAATGGTCTCTAGAGAGTAAAAGGATATCTACTAAATTTCGTGGTATCTGAGTGCGACCCATAAACATTTCTATACACTTCCTATAATAAGTATATGTATATTTTTGACGCGAAATACTTACGTTAATACGTTGGTGGTCAATAGCACTAGTGAGCTCCGCGTCATATAAAGCCTCTAGGATCGATTTTTGACTAACCTAAATTGTTATAAAATTTTTCTATTAGGAAATTCCCAGTTCCACAGAGTCTTAAAATGAGGCACGGAATGGGAAACACGATTCCCGTTTTTATTCAATCTACTGCTTTTTAAATATGGAATATATTATAAATAGTTGTTGTCTTGATGTTTCCTTTTATGAATACTGGTTCGTGCAAAACAATTGTTATGGCCAATAAAACTGGGTAAAAAAAAATGAAAGGCCACAATATTTGTTGGTAAATATAAATCACACACCTATTGTAAAAAACTGTTATACGTTATATTTAGAAATAAGTCATACACGTGCATATTTAGAAAAGGTTAATGCGCGTTAAAAATATTACTGAAGCAAATTATTTATGAAGTCGGTGTAACAAACATAAAATAGCTATCAAAACATTGAATCTTTACGCCTTTTCATTTTATAAACTTTGATCATTCCGTTTATTATTTCTGCGAAGAATGCTATTGCTGATTTTGTTTGAGTCACGATAGTGTGCTTTGTATTTAGCCTACCTTTACTATTTTATTCATTAAGATAAAAATATCCAAACACCTATTGCAAGGGACCATATTTCTTTTGCTGTTTTTAAGCATATTATACTATTTTTTCCTTCTTTTTTCCACTTCTTCCTTACTTCAACATACTTAATACCAGACAGACAACTATTAACTATAACTAATACATTTACCACTTTTCATATTGATTTTTATTTGAATTCATCCTGGGTAGAAGACAAACTAGCGGCTCATAGACATTCATAGAGTTCACTGTCAATCCTAGCTGTGCAGAAGTGGCAGTGTCAGAGGTATTGTAGAATAGCCTATCGCTAATAACCCAATAACCTTACAATTCAACCAAGTCTCTCCACAATTTATAAGGTAAGTCTGCTATTTCGATCTCGGCTCATCTATAAATGTTTCCTTATAAATTTACGTCATAAAAACAGCCAAGAACTTATTAAAGACACCGTCTTATTCTTAACTCTGAAGGTGATCTTTTAAACTCAAGAATATCGGTATATAACATAAGTCCTACGCATATTCGGTAGTGGCATTGTTCTCGTTCTAAGAGATTTATTTGAAAATCCGAACAGCGTTTCTACGGCGGCGTTGAAAACATAATACGGCAGATATTTATGCTGGAGGCGTAGATAAAAATATTGGGCGCTCTTGAAATCAATTTGTTTAGGTACGTGGATGAAGGAATTTATTCTGACTATATTATACGTTTGCCTGCTATAAAATAAACATATTTAAAATTTGATGTAAAATTATAGTAGGGAAAGTATATACGATGAAGATTTTTTGTCGTTAATATGATAAACAAGGACTTGTCGATTTAAAATTATGTCTTTGTTTATATAGTACCCTGGTAGATTCTCTGACAGCTTCTCCATAAAGTAACTCGTAAAGAATTATTTCAAATGTCATTTCGTTTCATACGTAATGTTCTGTTATATAAACATCCTAAAACTTGCAACTCCTATTCTTTTAAGATTCATTTACTCATAGACAATTGAGAATATGTGAAGGTAATCGGTGTAGTTTTATGCTATATAAGTAAATCGGAATTTGCAGATTTTTTGTACCTTATTGATTGATGGATTAGCTCAAGTAGGTTAATCGCAGGATATTTTCTAGACACATTACAACAACTTTTAAATGGGAGTTTAGCTATTAAAAAGTCTAGTCACGAACTGTTTTATGTATAAATTAGTGACAATTAGCGTTACATGCGCCGAGAGCCGCCTTGACCACTACAAGAGTCCTACTTTGTAAGGGCTGTTAATAACCTACATGATTTATCAATGTCCCCCGATAGCCAATTAGTTATGCCTTTTTAAGTAAAATTTGATTCGTTTATGCTTGCACTGAATTGAACGGTGATGCAATTACGGTAATGGATACACGGCTAAAGCAAATTAATATTTATAGAAGCACAGCGTGCTGTATTTTGAAATTCACATTCAAATTTACTTCCAACCCGCAAAAGGCTATCGCGGTGGACTGAGGCCTTAATCCCCTAAATTGTAGAGGAAGCCCGTGTCCAGCAGTGGGATGTACATACGTACATTTTTGGGCTAATAATGATGATGACGATTGTCCTTTTGATTTTAAATTTTAACACTTAGCAAACGTGGGTCAATATTATCTGCATTAGGATGATATTCGAAGAGTTTCTAGCTGAGTATTGGATTAAAACAAGTGGAAGAGGACTCAAACTCTTCATAATACAACAGCAGCATTTTGCTAGAGCTAAGAAAACTTGCGTTATTGTCAGCACCATTTTTAGTATTGCTTTAACGAAGATATTTTTTCCCACTTTACAAAGATCAGTTACCACGTGTTGAAACTCATAGACGTCATCACTAGACATTATGAATAAATCGTTAGGCAAGTCAATGGGGGTCAATGTTTTGTGAGCGCCACTTGTTTTTATGATACTGTTACTGGAAATTTGCGATTCATTCCTTTCTGACGTACTTCTTATTGAATATTTTGCGGTTATGTTTGAAGAACGAAATGTTGTCTATGCTAATCATACATTTTGTGTGTAGTGATTGAATTTTTAAGCAAAGTGATCGATGTATTACGTGTGTATGGAAATTAAGCTGAAAACGGTAAATTTACTTTGCTTCCCATTTGAAATCAGTTCGGATTTTCATAATGATGTAATCTAAAAGAATTTAGAAAGCGAAGAGTTGAAACCTGGTCAGAATCCAGTGAATTTACATTTCCGTGTCACTTTATATAAAAAAATACTTTGGGTAAAACGAGGCCTTTTTAAAAACTCTACAAGTGAGGTATAAAATAAAACCGTGTAGCAAGCGCTGTCTATTTTGGTTACACTAGGGAGTCGTCAGACAAGGCCCTGTGATTGGCCACTTAGTATTTTTTATTTTGCTAGAATATTGGAGGCTACAGGATCGAATCTTCCACTTCAATGACGGTGTAGATAAAAGCCCCTACCTTAGTTTTTTAACTCACTTCTTTCTGACAATTTACAACGTTTGTAAACCGCAGATTTGGGTCAGTGATCCGGGCATAAAGTCCTATTTTAGACCTTAAAAATGCAAACTTTATATTGTGTAAAATACACATCGACTATTTCAATGAAATATGGGTAAGTAATTGACATTGTCTGCATGACTATCTCGCTAAAGTGGAAATCGGCCGGCCCTGTGTGGCCGATGGAGCAGACAAGTGTTGGAGTAGAGTTACTTAGTCAGACATAGTGTGGGACGACCTGCAGCATGGTGGTCCGACGACTTGAGAAAGGTGCCGGGTAACGGATGGATGAGCGCTTCTCAAGGCCGGGACGGTTGGCAGCAGCAGACGGGGATAGAATGAGTATACTCAGAAAGAAGACAGAAAGAGTCCATGTGGTTAATAATACTCCCAATGTTTACATGCGAGCAATCCCACCCATCGAACGAAACACGATAGCTCCTATCGCTCCACTCCGTAAAATTGAAGCGGGAAATTTACAGCGCCTCGTGTTTGCTAAAACATTAATTCAGAATGGTATATGCAGGTGCAATAAATTCCGGCAGCAGTTGATATAGTTTGGATTAGATTAATGCCTCTTAGTCATACTGAATGTTGGTAATGCCATGATGATTATACAATGGTAGTTTACAGTTTGTAATAGATAATTTGGCTTGTATTATTAGTCATTGGCTATTCATATGTGTAGATCTATAACTAGAAGCATAAGAAGAGATAGCATTTGTATCTCTCTAACTAGTGGTGTTGGTAGTTAAGCAAAACTCATGTGTCAACGCCTAACCATCTCTAAAATACCATAACAAACCAAAATTGTTTAGACAGTACCATAAAATTCAATATAATAATAAATAAATAAAAAACAAAAAGGTTAATTTCACTCAAGTGGAAACATTCTATTTGTACAGAAGGGTTCCCTGCTTGTTAATCATAAATAAACCATATCCAAAAGTTGTAAAGTCCATTTTGCGTTAACAAATGACTGGTCTAACCCTACAAGAATTATTCTTGGCAGCCGATTTAAATAAGGGCCCTCGGGTCTCGGACAAGAGTTAATTTAACCGGCGATTTGAAATTACCTCTTTATAAAGGTAAGAGGGTTATTATGAGGAAATATTTATTATAATTTTATGGGCCACGGCGGACTGGTAAGCTTTTGCCATTTGCGAAATATGAAAGTTATTTTGAGTTTTAAAATTTATCTGAATTTAAAACCAATATTTCTTTAGTTGAAACTGATTTCATTCGCGGCTATATCAACCTTTAAGTGTATGGATAAGTCCAAATGCAGGGCACTGGCCCTTTTTACAACTAAGAGGGTGGGTGGACTTCACATTAAACAAAAAAACAATGAAAAAAAGACTTAAAATTGTTCTTCCCATATATTTTCTTAACTTTCTTAATTTCTTAAATTATTATCATAAGACATTTAACAGAATAATTTTGCCTAAACTCCCTTCATGTGTAATGTAGGGAATGTCTCCTGAGAATGTACAAAGGACGGTATCTGAAACATTTCATGCGCAAACAATGTTTAAAATGAGAAAAAGATTTCATTTAATATAACATAGAGCAATATTTAAAATGTTTCTCGCGGCCTCGAAGTACTTAAATAAATATATCCTGCTGTATGCAATGTAAACATTTATTCGAGTAGGAATAAATCAAGTAATTTTTGTGATGATGGTAAATTAACATAAATATATGAAACATATTTTCAATAACTTTATTTTTTGCTAGTAAAGAAACACGATTCAAAAACGGTCCAAAAATAGATTGACAAACATACTATTGAATTTAGCAGGAGTTACATTAAATTACCTAGTGTCTCAATTAAGTTTAATTTTCTAATCATAAAAGCATGGCATAGTAATGCATTGCCACGTGATATTTCCATATATGCTCGTCGTTACAATATTTTTTAGGCCAAAACTTTAGATTTCTCAGCTCAGAATTTAGAATTGTCAAATTTTGACTTGAAAAATGACGCGAAAATAGTGTTATTTATGTTACTGCAGGTGATTTATTTACTTTTTCCACCTATTAAATTATATTCACAACACAGGCTGTGTCATGGCGACTACATTTATAAAGTTAGGCTTATCTAACTTATGGATATCAGATACGATTGTATTTCCTGAGAAGGGAAAAGTTAGCAGGAAATAAAGCATACGCGAAGCGGCGAGACAATTAATTTCATTCATACTTTTGTACATAAATAAAGATGTGAAAATTTTATTTTATTACGATGAACGAAAATATGTTTTGATAACTTTCTAAGCTAATTTAGATTTAAATCGAATTTTTCGAAGTACCTACAATGTGAAAAAGAATTATGTGACTTTTACGTTACAGAAATACCCAGACCAGAAACAAATATTATTGTGGATCATATTTCTATAATTGATGTCTGCATCGAATCCGCGGTCTCTCATTTCGCAAGCTGGTATCTAGCCAACTGGGCCACTGTCAATATTATTGTAAAACGCTACCTTATTTCTATCATTTTTTATTTACCTGTTTTTAAAATGTGTTTAAAATTATATTTATGCCGAAATATTTTCTTTATTACACATACATCACATTAATAATAGTAAGGTATGTTTCGTACATTAAAACGTTGTCAGAAGCGGCCATTAGTATATCAGCGTGACCGACTAGCATGATGAAAAGCAGGGCCGTTGCAAAATATCCCTATAAATAACACATTAAGATGTTTTCATATCGTCCGTCTTTATTGGGGGAATAATAAAGCTCGCTTTTATTAGAGTTCACTAACCGGTTTATTTATAAAACGATTTTTAACGTATTTTGTCTATGGTACGGAGAGAATGAAATCGCGCTGATGTCATGTTGGTTTGAATTGTTGTTAATGCGTACAAGGCGATGTACTTATATCATCCTACTTACTATAATTGAAAAAGCTGTTTTAAAAAGCTGCTTCTCTACTTTTACAATATTTATACATTAAAAAATCTTACTACGATATGCCTTATTTTTAAATGCATTCTGAACACGGAAAAGAACTTATAAGTTACCAGACTTATGAGAATATGTGTGCGACGGACAAGTGTGGGTCACTAAAAACTCTCATAGTTTCTGATATCACATCTTACATATTTCACGAATCCGATATCGTAAATTTAAAAGTAGAATTAATTGATGACCCGTTATTTTTTAAAAGCGATTTTAAGATAATTCTTAAGAAATTGTAGAAAAACGATATTATTGTATTATGAGACAGACGTGTTTATTAGACTACTAGACGTACTTAATTCTAAAATTTCTATACCATCCGAGGTCACGTTATTTGAACAGCTGTGGCTCAGTTCTATTGTACAGGACATACCTTGAATTCACACGTGTTCCATATAAGTAACCCAATCCGAATCATCACGTGTCATAGTGGAAGCACAAAAGATTAGGGATGGGTCGTTGACGATTTTTGCGTCAACGAAACGTAACTGTTTTTTTTGCATTGGTGAACTAGTTGAAAAACTAGTTAAATTCGTCAACTAGTTAATATTGTTTTGCGAATAAAATCTCCTTGTTTTTTTATCAGGTAAAATTCCATCTGCAACCACGACGCCATATCATCTATGCCTTTTAATTAAGCCGTGTATGAATTCAATTAGTTTTTCAGAATCCATCAACTGTTCGTTCTCCATCGTGAACGGTTGATTCAACTAGTTCGTTGAATCACGCCCATCCAAAAAGGTCCATTCGGTTGGCCATGTGGCCCGGACAGACATAACGCCCTTTCATTACTGGGCATTTGATATCTTCGCAATGTTTCATTATACAGTTATGGAGAGAGCAGATGTTCCCAAACAACTGTGAAGCGCTTGGAATCAGCTCGTTTGTGGGAGTGTTGTGCGTGATTTGTCATAGTAGTTTAGTTGGCAATGATTTGGCTTTTATCAATGTTTTCTAATCATCATCATTGCTACCCAGCAGGCATGCACCCACATGTCTTCTCTACAATTGAGACGGTTTAGACTTTAGTCTTGACTTTAGACTTGCTTTAACGGTGAAGGAAAACATCGTGATAAAACCTGCACACCTAAGAGTTCTTAGGAATTTCTTAGATGTGTAGTCCGCCAACCCGCACTAGGCCAGCGTGTTGGACTATGGCCTAAACCCTCTCAATGGTAGAGGAGACCCGTGCTCAGCAGTGGGCGTGTATGGGTTGATAAAGAAAGAAGAAGAAGAAAGAAGACTTTAGTCCACCATGCTGACCTAGTTCAGGTGAGTGGACTAAACATCTTAGATATTCCTAAGATTTTTGTAGGTTTGCAGGTTTCCTCAGGTAAATTTCATGACAATTCATTGTGATAGATTGGTAATTTATACTAATTTCATAAATAAAGCTAGATACATATGTAACTAGTTAGCTAACAAGAATTTTAGTAAGTTTAAAATACAATTACGATTTTGTCCTAGACATGCTACGTGTAATACGCACTTCATTATTAAAGAATTTACTCGAATTTTACAACACTAGAATCTTATGGCTTTGCAAAAATGAATGTGATTTAATAACATCTGTGTGATTACCACTGCATTAACGCTTCATTTCCCCATTCCCTATCTTTTTTTAAATTTGAATTTATTCTATTACGATCGTTATTACTCCTTATTCACATAAAAAACTTAAGTACGAAATTATCTTATAGTGTAATAAATAATTTATTTGTTTAATTTCATCCTGAGCTTTTCGACGAGATAAAATGAGTAACAAGATATTAAGAAAAGAGTTTCGTATTTAAATATTTGTACCGTTCTCCAATTAATTAACACAATATGAAGTATGTTCAAGTAGCTACAGCTCTTAATGGAATACTTTAAATTTCACGAAACATTTAGGTTGATTAAATTCTACTGTTGGTATTAATATTGCATAGACTAACGTTGAACTAGCAGTTTGAGAATATGTTTGGAATTATCCAACTTTGAATAGGCTTTCGAAGAAGAAATTTTAACTATTTTAATAAGACATTCTTTTTATAAACTGTTTTAATTAATAAGTACTAGTAAATGAAAAAGTTTAAATGCTTGTTTAATGTGTCCCGTGCTGGGTGTTTTTTTTTCGCTTACTTATTGCCTTAGAAAGTCACTTTTAGTCCCCGTCCCCCAATGAGAAAAATCAAAGCTGGTAACGGCTAGTAACGCGGCATTTTGTAGCAGATATTAATATCACGACAGTTTTAGTTGACCTTTACCGTAATTTGAGTAAGCGGTAGGGCTCCCACCTTCACGTATCCGTAGTCCACGTCAAAGCTAGTTAATCTATTTGGCTGATACCTGCCGCGTAATGAATTTAAGTCGCGGCGGCTAGTGCTGTAACCACTCAAGCCAATTACTGTGGTGATAGACAATTTTAGAACGAAAATTCTTTTAAATTGCTTCACAAATATTAATAATGGTATGGTTTAAATAAGGAAACTATTAAAATACTGACAAAAAAGTACTGTTGTTGTGCTACACCCAATACAGTCCATTGCAGTAGCCATAGGAGGTTCTTTTATAAGGGGTAGGCCAAAAGCCTAATTTGCCTAGCAAAATTCCGAACAATCACAGTTCTATTTTTAAAAATAATTCTCGATATAAGTTCAAGGAACAATATGAATGCCTATAATAGGCATAGTGATGTTAAAACACTCGGTAATCACAATGCGAGAAAGCCATAAAGAAAATAATAACCACCGATAATGCCCGGAGCTGAAAGCGCTACCGACGTGTTTCATAGCTCATAATCATAAACGCCTTTTCACATTTTTACACTTAATGTCTAATATTTCGCTATAAAACTCACTGAGTTTGCACTTATGACTTATATCTTTGTTAAGGTTAAAAAAGGTGACGGTAGAGTATAATTATATAAATTATTAAGGCATATTATGGCAAAAAGACTAAGGCCTGAACCCTCTTAATGGTAGCGGAGGCTCGTTCTCATCAGGGACGTATATGGGCTGATGACGATAATGACGATCATGTCAAAAATAGCAGGCTACAGGTAAGAAACGACAACATAAAATAAAATAAAATTTTATTTTATTCATTTGTACAAAAATTAAAGGTACATGAAAATTAGTTTGGGAAAAAAAATCGCAAAATCTATACAATAGAATGCCATTGCTGCCGGTATAGAAGTAACATTCCGAGCGTTGTTAAAACTTGAAGTTGCCGGATCAAACCGATCACTGTCTGGAACTCCGTCAATTTTACTATTGTCATTCAAACGCCGTAAACTATTCACAGGCCCACGCGACAAACTTATCGCGAAATATATATTTATGCTAATTTTCATCATCATTATTAGCCAATGTACATTTCCTCTACTGCTGAGAGGCATTGCAGCTTTATTTCCGTTAAATACACAAGTTTTAGGCAACAGAATAGGTTACAATGTTTTAGTGAGGGATTTATTAATTTGAGTGGTTTGCAACTTAATTTTATTTATTTACATACATCCGTATATCGAACACTCGTTTTTAAATGTCACGTATGTTCACTGCTATCTGATCATTCAGATACATCATTGTATCTAGTACAGCATGTATCACTGTGGTGCGAACTCTGTTATCAGAACAGCCAATCTGGTTTATCCGAACGGGGTATACCCTAAACCTTACAAAACATCAATTAACCTGTCAATTAGCCCTAAGCCTAATCATAAATCAATTAGAATTACATTATATACATTTTTTTTTGTTTTGGCGTTATCAAATTTTGTTTAAGAATAAGCATGCTTTATTTGACACTGTGTTGAATTAAATTTCAAATTATATGCAAGCAACCTAGATTCCCTAGAGATACTGATACCACACGGTAGTCGAAGTAGCAATAATTTTATGACAGTTACGTCGATTTTGATGCTTTAGATAATGAGAAGTATTTATTTGGATAACACTAATCTTTATGATTTAAATATCTGACAGACTTTACGAACAAAGGACAATAAACATTATCTTGGTGTTAGATATCTGTTTATGATTGTTTAAAAGGATTTATAATAATTGTGCATTACTCTTATGACTTAAGTCTGTATTGACTGTGTCACACGACATAATTCGATCCTAGATTGACCAAATTGTTAGTTTCTATGGCACTAAAAAATATTAACGTAACATTACGATATCAATTACAGTGTCACTTATCAATAATTAAATAGTTGTCAAACAAGGTTAATGGCCGGGAAAAAACACCTTTGTTTTATTTAATTTTACTCTTTATGAAAATAAATTAAAAACTGTGTATTTATTTATTAAATTAAAAACCGCAATTAGTAGTAGATATTACATATCAGAGTGTTTGCTATATCTTAATTTCTAAGCGTTCAAGATAAAATTTTGAAACGCACTGGCATTGTATTACTGTTTACTTTTTCTAATGACTCGTTTATTAGCTTTGTAGATGATTATTATGCTACATTAATAAATATGATTTTATTGAAAATGATCAGCAAAATGAACGTCATAAAACTATTTCATATTGGTATAGGTATATTCCTCTACGCCCCTGTAACTTGGCCCTCAGTCGTTCGAGCGACAAATATACGAGTGTCTACCAATTGATATTCTTTTGTCCATTTTTATTCGGTTTTATTATCGCTGCATATTCACAATAGTGGTCACTAGCTTTATGAATTTATGCTTCCTTTATGTGTGAGGCGAAAAGGGGCTTGTTTGGGTGTCTTACTTAGTTGAAGGCAAAGCCGTATAGCTATAGATTGGTAATGAGAATACAGGAGTAAATGTTGAGAAATATACAATTAGGTTCTAGGATAGATCATTCGGGGTATTATTAATTTGATTTTTTTTCTGTAGTAACAAGTCTTTTTGTAAATTGGGAAATGGAATTCATTTCCATTTAATGGATGAAATTTATGTTAGGTCTTTAAATGGTGGAATGAAACTGTTTATGAAAGCGGTGGACTTAGGAGAGATCCAAGAGCGCATGCTACTGAGTTTTGCCTTCCAAAACTATAATCTATTTTATAAACGGTGCATAATTCCATAAAAATATTTTTTTGGACAATTACTACATTTTTCCTATTCACAACCACCCCATTTCTAAAAAGTAATTGAGCCTTATCAGGCAATGACCATCAACCAAGGTTTTACAACACTCATGACAGTTACAAAGATCGTTGATGAGTAATATTTAAATAATTAGAAACGATGATAAGTAGGTACTTGAAGAATCGTTCAAGAATTACTAGAAATAGTGAAGAACAAACACTTTATAGTTTTGTGAGAACTGACGTTGTTTGTGACTTTGAGCTCATGAAACTCTTCACACAATTTATTTGAAAACTTATTTCTTATTTCAAAAAGAAAGTATTTTAATGGCATGGAAATGACTGTCTATTATATATTTCGATGTTAAAAATCTACTAGACTTTATTTCTTTTTCTTATTACGCTGAAATCAAGAGGCATAATATTTCCGAGTGAGTTGTTCCTAAATATCATACTAATAAGTTGGTATTCATCTCCTCTACACGATTAACGTTTTTCGGAAGTTATGAGCTGATTCGTAAGTACCTTTACTATTACATCTATATGATAATTTGCGTGGTTTTACCCCATCGTACGGTAAAAGACCCAGCTCTGTAGTAAGGATAGAACACATGCTTTGTAGATTATTGCACGCCAGATGCGGCAAATGTATAAACTTGCACTTATTACTTCGTTTAGAGGTGAAAGTTAGGAAGATATTTTCTCGGCAAGAAATTACGTTTTATTTTGCTATCGAAAGTTGAGCAATAGGACCTTTAGGACCATTCGCTACAGTATGGCAGAGCGCAACGAGAAAGTTAATTGAATTACTTACCTTATTACTATAAGCAATGTATTTAGGCTGTGATCGAAAACTAACGCAGATAATAGCTACGGTGATTACGAACCTATTGGCACTAAAAAATACTGACAATATATAAAAACAAATGACGTTTTCCTGACAACCACATATGAGGCCTATAAAATCAAAACCAGCTAAACGCCAGTTGGAATCAAAGACAGTTAAATACAAATTTATTCAGTCTGTACTCAAATATTGTGGTATTTTTATAATTTAAAATTCAGATTTTTAGTGGTATTCACATTCTTTATAAATCTCTTTTAAAATATAAAATATCATAGCCACCTAAACAAAGTTATCGATTTTTGTAGATTACTGAATATTTGACTCACTTGGATTTAGCTGCCTTTGATTTTATAGGCCTCATATATTTAATACTTACGATTATAAGGAAAATGGCAAAATTTGCATTTTGTGTCGGTATTTTGACAGCCCCGTGGCGCAGTTGGCTAGACACCAGCTTGCGAAACGAGTGGCCGCGGGTTCGATCCCCGCACCGAGACAAATATTTGTGTGATCCACAAATATTTGTTTCGGGTCTGGGTGTTTGTGAGACTGAAAAGTCTTTCATAGTTTCTGATACCCACGACACAAGACTCGTATGTTAGTGTGGGGTCAGGAGTATGTATGTGACTGTTGGATGTATTTATTTATTTATTATTTTAACGCCAATGGGTTTGTAATCATCGCTATTTTCTGCCTTAGTTTTCGATCACTGTCTGAATAATATTCTGTATAATCAACATGATTGATCAAAAAAATATAAATCAATCGAAACGACCTAATTGTTTTTGTAATTATATTTATTTTCTTTTTAACTAAAGAATTTTAAAAACCCCTGAAGTGATCCATTGTTGTCATCATTAATAAAAATGGAATTAAGGGCGCGATGAAAATGCGAAATTGTTTGTTAGAGAAAAAAAGCCGGGCGTCTCTTCGAGGTATTATCATTTGATAATTAATTAACTTGACCGAAACTCGAATGGATTGTTAATAACATTTGTTTAATTATTTTCCCATCGTTCAGTACAATAGCTTGTCATTTTATTGCTTTGTCAATTTTTTTTTTTTATTATATTATTCAAGTGTAAAGGATTCAGAGAGTGAATTTCAGGAGGAGTTTATGACTGGTAGTTGTTAGCAATAAGCTCTAAACTTGAACTAGATTTTAAAATTGTCTTTAAAAATATACATTTCTTGAAATAGACGTCAAAATTACCGTATTACAATTAAATTATCGACGTATTAATATTTGAAAAACTGCCGGCTCCTTTAAACTAAATAATCGCTTTTTTCTAAGAACATATAGGTCAATTTACTACTTATAAAATACTAAATCTGTTTAGCTGTTCTTGACACAAACTGGTAAGTAGACAAAAAGATTGGCGTATGTAACATAGAAGTAGTCTTAAACAAAAACCCGTAATTTCAACCCATTCCTTGCATGTATAAGAAAAAATATATGAAAAGAATTAAATCCTCATAGGTATTCAATAGATTGTATAGACCGGGATTACTCACTTTGTTGTTGGTTCAGCAGTATATTATGTTGTGTCTCGTCTCAATGAACAGTTTAATTGTGATTATAATTCTATTACTCTCGTGAGTAGATTAAGCTTTACTAATGTACCTATGCCACGGAGGTAAGTAAGAGGCTTCTGTATGATTTTATATTATGCCTACTTGAAATTTATATGAAAAAGTACTCATGTAAGAGTCATTAAAATTTTTATACTGGCAAAATTTCAAAAAAATCAATTGTAGTCTTGATTTTTGTATTTGGATGATAATATATTCAATATTTTTTCTATAAATAGGCCTCATTTGAACTGTTGACTAAGATAATTCTTCTTTTCAGAAACGATTTTCAAAGTTACTAATCTGATATTTAATTTGCGGTAACAAGACAGTAACAAGACAGTAACAAGACTCTTTATTGTAAACGATAACAGATATGCAATGGATTTATTTTAGTATGAATATAATAATCATAATGATTGCAGTACGACAAGGGTAGTGTTTAATTTCCTTTGCATTATATAGAATAAATGAATCTATCGTAAGTTGGGTTGAAAGTTGCAAGAATGTAGTTGGCAAAGACGAATTATTACTGAGAGCAGCGGAAGAGACAATATATGAAGACACAGTACTACGAGGTACTTCTAACTAGCTTTATGCAAATCTAGTTACTTAGTCTTGAAGTGAAAACTAGATTACTGAATATCATTTGTTCGCTTTACTCAGCGAAATGAATCAGATTTTTTAAGTGAGACACCATATTTTGAAACATGATACTTGACTTGGTTTCATGGTACAAATAAGAGCCGTACTATTTAAAGGTTTAATTCCCGGGTTGGGCAGTGTTATGAGTAAATTCTTATTAATAGCACGGAGTCTGGATTTTATCTAGAAAATCGGTAAAACTCTTGCCGTTTAATAAAACGTTATGTTGTTAAGTTAGTTACTGGCGAAATGTGGATGCAGAAATGCACATCTATCAACCTTGATTGTGAAAAATATGGTTATGTGTTTAAAAGATTTTTTTAATAAATTTAAATATTCAGAATAGTCTATATATTGTTGAGAATCGTTTATACAGCGATGTACGAGTAAAGTGCAACTATGCAAATGAATGGAAAAATTGGTGCCAACCAAAATTTCCATTTGGTGACGCTATTTATCGTGGCCGTAACAAAATCTAAAGTACACATAATCTGCGCTGAGATAAAAACTAATACCAATGATACCATCGAAAGATAAGGTGGACCCAAAACTATACCGACATTTTATTAACTATGGTGAGTTTTGAACTATATATAGATCATTGATACTCATATAGTGACTTAGAGTATAACGCGCTGTGGTAAAGATTATAATATTTTCTTAGACGTTTCATTCTTTGTTTTATTGCTTATAGTTTATATCCTTTTTAATATGGTAATTTAGGCACCAGAGTTCTTGAACACATTTTATATATATTACCGTAAAATTGTAAATACCGTAAGATTATTTATTATCTATCTCGCGAGATTATGAAATTTAAATACTAACCTAACCTAACCTATTTCTATTGACACAGAGTAGACTGTAAGGCCGACCAATTCGACTTTTTAAGATTGTGATTCCAATAAACTATTTCTTAATTTTTATTTTTTTGGATAGACATTACAAATTCCTTACCTCGTATTAGAGATTCGTCAATCTATGTTGCGTCGAATAGAACTAAAACTGGATTCCTCGAAGAATTTAATCAGTTTTATATTCTATGAAAACAGCGAGTGTGTTAGTCCAGACTCTGAAACAATAAAACGTACAAAATATTAGATATTTAAACAGTTAATTGTATGCATGTGAATACAGGTTTTATGAATTAATTTGTATGTTTCATATTGAATCACTATTCGGAATAACACTATTTTACGAATATGTAAATTTAAAAAAGAAACAAAAACAGTTCGAACAAATTGAACCAATTCTTTTTTTTTTGTATTCAGTCTATTCGGCCAGCATTCTTTAGAAATAAAAAATAATTGAAGCATTCATCGAGTGCAATAAATAAAACATTGTGCTAGATTGAAAACTGATACTGCTTTTTTAATTAAAAAAATAGTCTAACCACCGAGTCAGTCGTAATAAAAAACATTTTTTTTTTCATTTTTGTGCCATGACGTGCATATTCATGTCGCCGATACAGAAACGATAATATCTTTATTGGTGCACTACTATCGATAACGTCAAATTTTAAAACTGTTCTTAATTGCATAATGCACGGAACACGCCTCTGTACATAATGGATTTATTCAAGTATACATTTTTTTAACTCTTATTTATAAGGTTACCGTGTAATAACTGATAAGAAATGAGGTTTACTGTATAAAGTGCTCTCAAATTTTGTTTTATGACGTTGATACATTTTTGTTCCACCAAAAGTTACATCCAAAGTTCGGAACTTACACTAAGAATCCTGTCTAGAACAATCTTACTAGTAAACTTAAACTTTGAGATACTTTTCGGTCTCACAAATACTTAGACCCGAAACAAATACATTCCTATTAGAAAATATTGGCACAAAAACAAAAGACTATCAACGAATGACGTAGTTGCATGGGATTATGGTTGCATATGCGTACTGCACTTGAATTAATGAAAAATTCACAACTCATCGCACCGATTGCTTCGCGATCAGACCTGATAACCCAAATGATTGGAATGCGGATACCACGTCACTGTTATCAAAACCGCCCACTGCAACGGATGTTCCTATTGGGGAAAAGTTATGCAAATTGAGTTCAATACTGGTAGTACTTAGAATTATGGATAGTGTTTATAAATATTTTGAAAATAATATAAATAAGAAGAAAATATATAAACAGACTCAACAGTTATACCTATATAAAATATGTACATACCCTTATGAATTGAGTGGGTCGTATGGCCTGATGATGATAAGAAGCTAATGTTAACATCCTATGTACGTAGTGCCTTGCTAGTAAAGCTCCAGTGATCTGATACATAAATAAATATTGGCATATCTATAAAGGCTCAAAGTATATTCAAAGATTTATACTTTTGCCGATACAGAAGGATACAAGAAGTAAAGAGGAACGTTCAAGTGCAGTAAGTTGGCAGTTTCTCAGCAACTCTCAACTTGGATTGCATCGAGTTAAAAGTTGGTAAAACTTTAAAGACAACTCGCTGCCTGTATCCCATATGAGTGCTCTTTAACGTTTGTATGCTCAACTGTGAAGATTTTGAAATAAGAAAGATTTTATTTACGTACATCTACAGCCTACGCATATCAGAAGAATCTATCCTTCTATGTCTCACTTTTTCTCGGCTGATTGATATTCTTACTGGGGAATCGTGTCGTCGACGAATTGGCAATCAGTTTTTCTAATGGTTTAGTGAAGTGACTATTCTAGCACCTGATTATTCATGCAGTATCATTTGAATAGCAAGAAATAGCTACTATCCGTCGGCTGATCTCAAGACATGAGACACTCGTTGCCTTTATGGTGGATACAAACATACCACGGACTTGATTACTAACAATATTACCGAACCAAACGCTAAAGTTTATGTTAGATTTCTATTGGTTCAAAATCGAAAAAGGCTTTTACATCATTCCATTCCACGTTAAATTTTTCGCCGTTCATAAAATAAATCTAATTATTGTTTTTTAGTCCAATCCTGTACAACATTTAACCTAGATTCCTAATAAATAGTATATTCGGACTCCTTAGTTAGTAGATCGTTAACCTACTTTCTATACAAATGTATTGTGTAAGCAAGAGAGAGTTTTTAGGACTCGTGCTACAACAAAGCAATATGACTGCGGGGAACAGTACACTTGGGGAGATTAAGTACTTTGTTTACTAGACGGGGTACGGACTAAGTACTATTAAAGGGTATTACGGAGGTTGATCCCGACATCTTGACGTTTATTTAAACTACATGTTTGTGAAGACTGTTACTGGCAATGTACAAAATTTGAGCGAAGATGGAGATTTCCCTTTTCCCATATAGCGGAGCGTTTTGCTGGGAAAATAAATAAATTATATTGTAACAACATACCCACATAACCTCACGCCTGTATTCCCCCTAAGAGTAGGCAGAGGTACATTTTTGCTGCACTAGTTTTTCAGTAGGTACTGTACCAAGTAAAGGTTTTCTTTTAGTTTCTCCACGACTATGATTTTGAATATCAAATATAAATCAAATCATTTGTAATGTCTAATATTGTGATTATTACTGTTCTCAAGATTAGCAGCTTCCAATCACACAAAGCGACACACGACCATAATTCCCAAGACACCTGTTCCACGGAAGCACTAGAATGCAAACCAGATTTATGTTTAGTCTCACAGTAATATCTCAGAGACGGTTTGCATTCTCCAAAGCAATGTATTTCCGTGGATGCCACGCAGTTTCACTATCTCCCATCTAAATATATTTAAATGTAAATAAAGCTTTTGATTTAAATCGTTCGCTTAAATATTGTGGTACGTTATCGTAAATTTTATTGCAGTTATTAATTTTAAGCGTCTCGTGACGTATGGATTAGTTTTGGAAGTCAACGAAAGTCACATTTCTCGTCTTCTTTATTTACTTTATACATACGAGAATTTCAGCCTTAATTTGAATGCTTTTAAATATTTAGATTTCTGTTTTGAGAGGCTTCATTGGTCTTACTGTGTAGACGCATTTTCCTGTTATCTTCAGAAACTACAATAATATTACGTGTATTTCTGCACCTGAGTTATCAGGTGACATTTAAGTGTAACGTGTGCTACATTTAGGCTAGTCTATCGCAGCTTATAGGGTATAAGTACGTGCTACTAATATTTGTATAAAAATATGTTCTATCCGGTAATCGAACACATGGCCTTTCGATGGCACCTTAGACTCCCGGACCAATAGTTTATACAATCTTTTTTTATACATATGCATAATTGCACGCTTATGTTGCCTAAAGAGATAGTCAGGTGTTTTACTGTATCTACATGCCCATTAGTTCTAGTTAACATGGGATGCCCGACCACGAAATTATTTCGTCATGTAGCACTTTGTTGCGGGCGTCGCGTCTCTATGTGTCCTATATCGCATGTACCATGGGGAGTGCTCAGATGAACTTTTTGGGTTAATACCGGCTGCTGAATTTCACCACCGCACCACACATCAATAATTAAAGTTTCATCCCTACCATCTGGATGAATGGCGCTCTTCGACTGTGCGGTTCAAACGGTGTCTTATTCCATGCACATCTTTGTGGAATCAGCTTCCGTCGGCAGTATTTCCAAATGGATACGATCTAGGGATCTTAAAAAAAGAGCCTTTATCTTCCTCAAAGGCCGGCAACGTACCGATAATTCCTCCGGTATTGTGGGTGTTCATGGGCGGTGTTGACCACTTAACATCAGGTAGCTCGCTGGCTCGTTTGCCTCCTATCCCATAAAAAAAAACACAAAATAACAAAGAACAATAAAATAAACGACAGTAAACAACCAACGAAAATAAATTAAACCATCTATAAATAAGGTCTGTAAATTAATCTTTATGAAGGAGCCCCTCAATAAATCTAACTAATTTAGGAAAATTAATGTAAGAGTGGGGGATCAAATTTAATTTCGTGTTTTGTATTTTTGGTTACCTTCGATGAAGAATTTTAATTAATTTCTAATTTTGACGGCAATAGTTCGAAAATCGATTCGGTAAGATTTGTTACTGCTTAATATACCGGCCATAAATGGATAACAGAATCATGGATAGTAACTACTAATCCAGTATTTTATCAGGATTAGAATGAAAACTATTTTGTATAACAGAATAATTTACCTATTATTGTTTCTGTAAATATATTAAAAGTAGCTTTGCCATCCGTTTTTAGCCGGGACGCAGCGGAGTCTAAAAACGTAATCATAAAACACACATCAAATGGGCCAAAAAACGCTATTTGGTGAATAGTCGGTGCAGAAATTCACTTCTCCCTACCCCTTCAAGGTATACCGGCGTGAGGTTATAAAAGTATTATTCTTCCCATGACGCCACAAGTAATGCTATACAATACGTGCCAATTATCATTCCGGGACAAACTTCAAGGACTTATGCTAGCAATGTATACTTAAGTTTATTAGAGCAAATTTCGTAACATTTCGTGATATAAGAGGCGTGACGTCAGAAATTATCACGTCTGGGACAAAACTGTACATCATACTGCAAGGTTACATTACGGTCTAAATTATGTGACTTGTTGCCAAGTGTGATACGAAGTCTCGTCACTTATCACTAATTAGAATCAATTGTAAGTGACTTTGATGAAACGAAAGGTTAAACTGTTACATCACTTACTGAAATTATTTAGGAAATATGCTTGTACAATGTTAGTTTATTCGCTTCCAACTGAGGCCTATAAAATCAAAACCAGCTAAACGCCAGTTGGAATCAAAGACAGTTAAATACAAATTTATTCAGTCTGTACTCAAATATTGTGGTATTTTTATAATTTAAAATTCTGATTTTTAGTGGTATTCAAATTCTTTATAAATCTCTTTTAAAATATAAAATATCATAGCCACCTAAACAAAGTTATCGATTTTTGTGGATTACTGAATATTTGACTCACTTGGATTTAGCTGCCTTTGATTTTATAGGCCTCAACTGTTCTTATAAAAACACGTAAAAATCAGTGACGTCATAATAAGAGGAAAGTCCTAAAGCATTTATAACAACTGTAAATAGATCCAACATTTAATGATTCTCGTTTGGAAACGATATGTCGATGGTTCTATCTCCGTAACGAGGCAAATGTTAGTGTGATCCACAGATATTTGTATTCTAGTCTGGGTGTTAGTGAGACCGAAAAGTCTCACGTAGTTTCTATGTAATACCCACGATATGTATCAGATATGTGTGTGTGTAACTAATTATGAGACTATTGGGTATATTTATTATTCAATGACTCATTAATATTTATTTCTTCTTTCATGGTAATACATCTCTGAAGAGAGACATTGATTGCGTATTCTTTTATCACTTTGAATCATCATCATATTCATCATTTGAGAGTCTATAAAAGTCCGTTATAACTTTTTACTTAAAATTTTATGAAAATACCCAAAAGAAAATAATTCCACATAAAGTCCTACTGCTGTAGAACAATTGTGTTGAGTTCTCAAGTTACACTCACATTTACTGCGATTTTCGTGACTGTAACAATGACACTAGGTCAAAACAGTTAAGTATATTTGTCTGTTGGTTAAATGCTAAATGGGCTGACAAACAGACTTTCTTGTAAGATCTATTTATTTTCAATATTGATTAGGTCTGTTCTCAATTGTAGATTGAATACTTGTTTATAAATTGAAAACGAAATATTAATTGAAAAGTTGCCATGGAAACGGCCTGTTGTTTTGACTATCTCGGTGCCTGGGGTCTTATTTATTACGGCCTCTACTTTTAATATACCTCTTGGAATAACAATGAAGGCTATTGTCACTTACTATTGCCTTAGTTTAAGAATTTTATATTTCTTTTGTATCATTTCTCTCGCGTCGAATGATCAGGGCAATGATTTTTTGATTAGGACTTAGCCCTTAGGGTCATTTTGAGTTAAACATTATTATCCAGTATGCCCTTCAAAATTCCAAATAACAATATGCTTAATGCATGCATGCATGCATCTTTGTTTAACAGAAGCAATTTATATATACCCCAGAATAATCCCGATATAGCACAATTACCGTATAACGCTTTTGGGTTTCCATGGAAATACCGCCACTATTACAGTTTATTAACACCATGTTCTCCTGTCGGGTATGTATAAGCGCCTCTGTAGACTATATGAAGGCTTTGGGAGACTAAGCGTGTAATCCAGGACGTCGTTCGTAGAACTAACGGACTGTGACAGTAATAACGCCACGCTTAATTGCTTCAGACTAAATGAATAAGTCGGCTTAATCCAATGATCTTATAGGAAATTGAGGTACAGCATAAATTAAGTTGTGATAAACTCGAGGGTAGGCGCGTGGTGAAGAATAAAGCCAAGCGGGTTCTAACCTGTGACTTTCCGAAGTTATGTGTGTATTTAAAATGAATTATCACGTACTTTAACAGTGAAAGAATCGTGTATGTACACATTTAAAAAGTTCTTAGAAAAATATCTTACAGATTATTCTTTTTTAGCTTAAAAACCTTATGAAAATAGAGTTAATGACAACTGAAACATGCAGTTGTTTGCACACTTATTATATCACATCTCTCTATTCTTAGTTGTCTGTAAAAATCGTCCTGTGCGATACGGCTATCTTTTGTACTAAATTAGCTTACTGTACTCCGCAGTTAAATTCTTATGTGTATCAATAAAGTTCAAATTAGTTTTCGTGGAAGAATCACTTAACAAAAGAAATAACACTATAGCAGTTCACTTATCATACTATTACAGAGCATAAAGTCGCCTGCAAGAGCGTTCATCTAATTTATTAGACGGTAAAAAGCGTTCTAAGCTGTCTAGCAAGTAATAGCACAGCGGTTAAAGGAAGATTAAAAGTAAAGCTGGCGCCGAGACAGCGACTATAATCGAGTGTCATAAAGATAATGCTCATTACGCAACTTTTTTTATCAAACAGTAATTGCGAACCCGTCAGCACGATAATAATACAACTGCGCAGAAGCAATTTCCCTAATTTCATTGCTCGAATAAAAATTACAAGCTCCATTATTATGTAAATGCGCGTAGAATTGTTATAAAGCGTGCATTAATGGATCACGTCATTGGCGCGGATAGTTTAAGAAAAGTTAAAAGCGTTTTGTATATTCGAATGTTTTCTTTAATTGTTTATACAGCTATAATAGCTATGTCGTTTGACAATCCTGCGACGCACGTGGATGCCTGCGAACTGAGAGGCTGCGCGATTGATCCCTGCACCGAGCTGAATGTAACCCGTAATCCGAATTAATAAGATGGCTGTGTCAAACATATGATGGTTTAATCACATGTGCGGAATGTTTGGCATGTTGGAATTTCCTTTCAGGTCTTTATAACCGTCCCACGTGTATAAATCCCATTTAATTCTATGTAATTTTTGGGATAATTAATAGTACTTTCGCTAGTGCCTCGTCCTAAGAGAAAAGCCACAAGAGATTCAATGAAGTCTTCTGAAGCATCGAAACTTATAATATCTCGAAGTTTGTTACAAAATCAAGAATGTCTTCGAATGCTTTACGGTGAAAACACTAAGTAAGATTGTTGGACTACAGCCTAATTTATGAAGACCATTGAAGATGATTGCACCCAATAATGGGTCGTTTGTGGCTTAAGGGTTCAAATATATTGTTTCAACCCCGATTTAATTGAAGCCTAACTAAATATCCTAGACATTTAGTATTAGTTTGTGAGCTACAATCAATATATTTTCGTCTTTAGTAATATATTATGTTTAACATATTTTATTTCTATCTAGATCACGTAACTGTAGCCCCAGCCTTTTCAAAACAAAATCTCTGTTAAAAAGTTGAAATTTTCTTAAAAGCAATCGTAACTAGATAGCGTTAAAAGTAACTTTTTAAATAGACACAGAAATATAGTAGAAGTTTTATTATCACTACAGGACAGAAGACCTTCTTGATAAATGTTGGTAATAAGTACTTTTTATGCAAATGTTTCTTGCAACTTAAACGCTTTGTAATGTGATAAAGCTACGTAGTGGAATATAAACTTTATGAATTAAACACTATTTAACATAACTTATGTAAATAGGAAACTAAATTTACTTTACTTAAGGAATTCCTTATCGAAGTTACGTTAACAACTCAAGTGATAAGAGATAATGCATTTCGCGTTGTTTGAGGCAATCATTTTCATAAATTGTATTTCTACTTGGTAGATGGAAATCTAACTAGAATTTGCTTGTCCATAGATATTCGTAAATATTTGTACTTTATGTATTATCTACTGTTTAAAAATGAATTCAGTTTTTACAGAGTTCCTTTCATAAATTATTTGTCACCCGTTAAGATCATTCTTCTCACATAATTTACTTTGGGTTATTTTAAAAATCAATCTAAATGGTGCAATTTATTACAATTAATATACTGTTAAACAAACAGAAGTATAAACGATTACTATTAGCTCTAAAAAAACAAACCTTGAAAGTGATGGTAAAAATAAAGCAAGCTGTCAATAGATCGTATAGCCTGAAGGCCGGCGATGATAAATAACATTAGCAAACCGCCAACGAATACCAAACGAAAGCAATAAACAAGTCAATCGAGAACAAACTCGAACACGTAATGTAGTACAAATAACGCCGAAATGTCGCGCGCCACGCCACCACGAACCAACTAAATGTCGCTAGTGATTTGTGCAGGTGTTGGCGTGTTTGTAAGTGTTTGGTCAAATGTTTGATCAACTTTCGATGTGTTATTTACACAAGAACGGTGTCTCGTTTTTATATTGTTGAAGGTCTAAATTTAGTATTGAGGCTGAAAGAAAATGTTTCGTCACATGTCAATTATGCCCACTGAAATGTGTATTTAGTCTTAGTCTTTAAATACATAGTCCTGACCCCACACTAAGATACGAGTCTTATGTCGTGGGTATCAGAAACTACGAGAGACTTTTCAGTATCACAAACACCCAGACCCGAAACAAATATTTGGGGATCACACAAACATTTGTCTCGGTGCGGGGATCGAACCCGCGGCCGCTCGCTTCGCAAGCTGGTGTCTAGCCAACTGCGCCACTGTCACTAAATTATTAAATCTTATTTAAATGATAAGTATGATTTAAAGACCAAATATGATTTAATAATCAAAAAACATAATCGTAAATGATTGTCTAAATTAGGCAAAGCCGCGATGAAATAAGATCCCAAGATGATTGTAGCACAAAATTGTTTATTATGGAGACGGGCATATTCAAATGTTCTTTGAAAACTGTTTTTTTTTTCTGTAGTATTGCCAGTCTTTGCTCTCTTTTCGATTATTAAAACGAGTCAATTATGTTGACCATAACATAGCAGAGGCGGTCCTGCAAAAGCCCAAATTGTCTTAAAGGATTCCGAGTAATCTTTAAGCCAAAAATGTTAATTTAATAAAGCAATTTGTCACATAAATGAGAATAAAGAATTATAAACTATTCATTACACAATTATCGTTTAACGTTTTCGGACTTCTATGGAAGTGCCGGCTCGGCCATACAGATATGTTTTTTGGAACGCCTCATATTGCCAGGTGCCGGTGGTTGTCATTAAACTGACAATTAACAAGGCATTTTGTGAAAACATGCTAATTGGCATAATGTGGTGGAGATAACGCTACATTGACTGCTGCGGGTGCAACCAATGTAAATGTCGAATAGTGTCAATGATTGTGGAGAATGTATGCGGGAACTAGTGGATATTATGGATATTTGTATTCCATATTGACCTTTTTTCTATCTATATCAGCTCAGACATTCTATTATTGCTCACGAGCTTTCCATATGACTTTGTCAGGTTGGTCCGATTCCTCTACGATAATCTTGTATTTGTGGCCGGATTGATGGCCAAAGAATTTTTCAAGGGACTTTTAGGTGTGCAGAATTTTGCACGATTTTTTTGTCACTGTTAAAGCGCGTTATTATTTATCTCCACATAACAGAAACGTCAATGGTGTATTTTAAATGATTCGACATTCAGCATTTTACAGTTAAAATATAAGTTAAATTGGTATCTACACAGTGCCAACATAAAAAAACAAAAGTGCATAGTCGAATTAATTTAATAGGAAGCCCAAATCTACCGATGTATTGAGCCTATCAGACCTACCTCCGTGTTATGTAAAGGAGATTTGGGGCTCAGCCAACCACGCCATCCTAATGCGGTTTTGTGGACGAATAGATTTTACAATTTTAAAGGCTCAAGGTATTTGGCATGATTTACGGGCGAATTTAAGTAACCTCTATTTAATTTTGTTCATTTAGTTTCGACCCCAAACCTTCCCTTATCTAATCAGCGCAAAATTTCTAAATTGTTATCAATCACATAAATAAAGATTACCGGTTAATGTAAGTTAGCTAAAATAGATGAACAGCCTGGACATATTCTTGTGGGCAAAGATGAAAACTATAAATATTTTGAACTATTATTTTTCCTTGAAAGTTTTCGTAGCTCATGCCAGGTGATAAATATAAAATTTTATGCACTTTACACTGCCTAAAGCGACTGACTTCTGACATCTCGCGGCAAAAGTACATGCTGTGCGATCTTTAGTTCAATTACCGGGTTGGGCAGTATTTTTAGGTTTTTCCATCAGGAAAATCCGCAGTAACACCTTGTCATGTATACAAAAAAGAAAAACAATTGAAAATCTTTGCCTGCTATTAATACGAATACGAATAAGTAATTGAGGATAAAGGGCAAAGAATAATTAATTGAGGAAAAATATATAAGGACTTGTTATCTTTATTACTGTTCCAAATATTTCTTCTTTATTGATATGCATAGTTTCCTGTAACCTTTATTGTTGCAAATTGTTTGATATCATGCAAATTTTTTCCGGGTTGATGAAAGTTCATTTTAAGATGTTAATGAGGGCATATATCATCGTATATTCTGAAATAGCGATATTTTGAGTATCTTAGCAGTTTTAAAGTAGTGAAGGCAGCTTCAAGATTTTCGGAAGTCACGTGTTTAAAACACGGGCACACCTCTGACTTTTCGAAGACATTTTAGTATATTCACAATGATTTATCACGTACTAACGGTAAAGGAAAACATCGTGAGTAAACACATCTAAAATTTTTTTAGAATAATTAGTTCTTAGAGTAATCCACCGACCTGCAATAAGCCAGTGTGGTGGACTAAGGGCTTAGGACCTAGTACTGGAACATAAATGAACTGATGATGATGAATTTAATCTTTATAGCTACTCTCGAATGTACTCCCGTAGGGTTTGACAGAGTTTACACTTTCGTTCACATTTCTCTAGCAATGTTTAACATTCCACATAGCAAGTGGACCCGAGTCGATTCTTCCAACACATTTTGAAACACTGCGCTGTTAGTGAGAATTTTCTAATAAAAATGTAATAACACTGCTCGACTCGTATCTATGCTACGGGATCTTTGAGCTAGTTTTGGGTTAATATTGTGAGAATTTTCTCTTCAGGTAAGATTCTGCTGACTGTTGTGCAGCTTTCATCACGATGTTTTCCTTCACCGTTAAAGCAAGTGACAATTCATGGTATACACACATAATTTCAAAAAGTCAGAGGTGTGCCTGGGATATGAACCCGTAGGCCGCCGAGATAATATAGGTAACTACGTAACTCAATATAAAGCTTTTAATCAGTGAAAAAAGTTATTTAAATATATATGTCAGTGCATTCGCGGATTTATTAGCTTCCGTGTTGTTAGGTTGGTGGCTAGAAGTCGCGTGTGAAACGAAAAGCCGCAGCTCCAATTACGGCGATGAGAAAATGTTTGAATGATGCACTAATAAGCAATCACGTAGCTTTGGATAAAGACTTGTACCTTATACTACGTGATTAGTTAGGGAATAATGTATACAAGGTGTATTCAGAATATATGTGACGATATCCACAAGGTGCTGGCAGCGGTTGGATGAGGAGAGCCGAAGATCGAGCCCAGTGGCGTGCCATAAGAGAGGCCTATGTCCAGCAGTGGACGAATTAGGGGCTGTTGATGATGATGATGATGATGATGTACTCAGAATGTGATCGGAATCTAAGGCAAGTGATAGCTACGGTTATTACGAACCCATTGACGAACATTAAAAACTTGACTTTTCCTTACAATTACATACATTTAATACCTATGGTTAGAAGACATCATTTATTTTTACTTTTTATCGATTTTTTTACGCCAATGGGTTCGTAATCACCGTAATTATTATCCGCCTTAGTTTTCGATAACGCTCTAAATGCACCTTGTAGAATATTCTATAACCAGAGGACTTTGGTGAAAGAAAAAAGTAAAATATTTCTCTCACGTTCTCAACCGGTTTTAATAAGATTTTGTTATCACTACATAGTATAAAACAAAGTCGCTTTCTCTGTCCCTATGTCCCTTTGTATGCTTAAATCTTTGAAACTACGCAACGGATTTTGATGCGTTTTTTTTTAATAGATAGAGTGATTGAAGAGGAAGGTTTATATGTATGATAACATCCATTAAATATCAGCACTGCACCCGTGCGAAGCCGGGGCGGGTCGCTAGTATAAATTATTATCAGTACTAGCACGGAATCTGGAAATATGCCAGAATAAATGCCTATTGGCTTGCCTTCTGTTAAGTGGGTATTAAAAACTAGTTAGCGAATTATATAACCTACGGACTACAACGAATGTATGCATGCCTACAGTAATAGATTGTTTTGTAATTTTTAATTTTTGTCGGGATTTTCTTTAACGTCAGGGGTTTGATCATCATCAACCCATATACGTCTTAGAAACTACGTTGTATTTTCGGTCTCTGAAACACCCAGTCCCGAAATAAATACTTGTGGATCACACAAACCTTTGTCTAGTTGCGGGGGCAAACTCGCGGTCTCACGTTTCGCGAGCACCACTGGGCTATCATATAGATTTAATTACTTTAGCTTATCTATTGAGAGCCCATTTCACTTGAGAATAGGGGGTATAAAACGTTAGTGGTAATCATTACAAAGCACTTACAACACAATGACATGAAATGGTAATTTTTCATTTAACTTAGAACATGATATTTATGTGATACAAGTAGAGGATTCGATCCCGGGATCCCGGTCATATTTAATCCCGAAAATTTCGGGACTGAAGTATGAACGGGATCCCGGGATCGAATCCTCTAGATACAAGCCCTGTTTTTTTATTAAGCTAAGTGTGGAGCCCAGGCATACCAGACAAAAATATATAAAATTAAATACCCTATGTTCTTTCTTAAGGTGCTATCAAGCTCCGTACCAAAAATCATTCAAATTGGTCCAGGGGTACTGGCCTAACAGTGTAACAAATAGGGTTAAGGTCAGGTTTTCGCATTTATTCCTTTAATTTTACAACTATAGTATACTTCAATAATGTTGTATACAAAATTAGTGTTTTTTTTACTAATAATCGATACTAGAGATATGTTGAATCATCATTCCAGTACATCGAAATATTACGCGGTGAATAAATTATTGGTGTTCTCTTTGTTTCAAACAAAACATACTGGTGACAACGACCTGCTAATTCATTGGGACAATACCGGCCGCAATAATATTGACTCAATCTACGACAAACACATAGGCTGGTATGTATGTTACTAAAATAGTTACATATCTAATCTTTTAGACTTTTTTCTCTAAATTCTGTTGGAGTCGATTTATTGGTTTTAAAACACTGTTAGAGATACTTCTGCCATGGAATACTATCGGAATAACTTGCAAGTGGGAAATTGTAAGTCATATTTACGCAGTTAGGAATCAAACCTGGATCTTAAAGGATCATTTCCACTTCAATTTTCAACAAAAAAATACGTCTTTCGGTAAGAAAATAAACCCAACAACGTTTAACGCGAATAGCCTCATAAATTTTCTTATCAAAATCTTATCAGACACTGAGTAACTTGGCAGCGTCGACACATAAACATTTGTCTCCGTCCAGGGATCGAACCCGGAACCTTTGGTAGCTTGCCTTCTAAATTGTGTCCAGTATCTAAACCATTGCGTCACCAAGGCTTTTAAACATAGTTTAAAATGCGGAATATGGAAAATTTTCAAGACTTAAGAGTTATTATACGGTAAGAAATTATGATTATTATTTTAAATGCAGCATTAATTCTTATATTAATGACTTGTTAATATAATGCGAAGGTTATTTCTTGTTTACTTGACCGATTAACACAAATCCATTTGTGTTTTATAAACCACGTGTATATTTACGTATTCATTTGAATAATTTTCCTATTATGGTCGACTGGAAATATTTATTGCATATTCAATTATATAAGAATATTGTAATTTATTATCATTTATTTAAGATATACAGATTGGTATTATGCAATAATAATATGTCAAGAATATTCGAACATTCTAAGATAAGTTTCGATGAATCATAGAGTTTTGTGATACTTATTGCTTTGTTTTTTTTTACAACAAAAGAAGCAAAAGTTAATAAAATGGATTTTGGAAGAAACTTTTGCCGTGAATTATTCAATAAAGTTCTATGTTGTACGCTGATGTTCAGAATATTTCAAATAGCATTCATTCATAAATTTATACTTATCAGTAAAATATGTTATACACTTTAAAAATATTATGCTGTTTTAAAATTTGATAATATCAATATCGTAGTTAAATCATTAAATAATAATGTACTCACCAAAATAATATTTGTGCGGAGAAAATAATATTTTTCTTAAAAAAATCCAGCCAGGAAAAAACAAAAGGCACGTAATTAAAAAGTTTAGTTAACAAACCACAAGAAATTAAAAAGTCTATGGTGAATTCCAAATTTAAATTATTCCACAAACTTTCGCCGAGATACGCTTGTCGCGCGCATCGACAGGGCGCCGTCACTCGACTCAACGCAACGATGTTTCAAGTCAGACTGACTACAGGCCAGCCACTGATACTGTACGTCACTATACTTTATTACCGAAAAAAAATTGGCAACTTTACGACGTATCGGATTTGTATTTAAATACGCTTTGTTTCATGGAACATGGTTTTAGTGACTGCAATCGATGTATGGGATATATGAAATGGCGGTTTTGTCTGGAACGAAAATTGGAAAACGGGTGTACCATTCCGCGTCGCATATTGCTTTACGATTGGATGAATCTCGTGATCGGTTTCAACAATTTTAACTTTGTGAGCTGCAACGCTTAAAGTATTTATTTTGCTATTATATTGCTTTCCGCACTATTTGCAATTTATTTTTGCAAGAATGACGTTTGTTTAAGAGGAAAATTGTAGGGATTTTTTTGTTACGAATAAACAATATTCCCTATAACTAAGTAAGGTACTTTTAGTTATCCTATTTTTGCGGAATCGAAATTTATATGTAAGTGCTATGTTGTAATTTTGCCGTAATTACCTACATGTTTTTCTTTTTTTATTATGGTTAAATACAGGGTGTATTTAGACCGTGATCGAAAACTGAGGTAGGTAATAGCGAGGCTGATCACAAACCCAGTGGCGATATTAAAAATCGCGACAAAAAACAAAAATTTTGACGTTTCCCATACAACCATCGGTGCTAAAAGTATGTGGTTTGTATGGAAAACCTCAAAAAAATTATTTTTTGTCGTGATTTTCTTTAATGCCAGGGGGTTTGTAATCACTATCGCTATTACCTGCCTCCGTTTTCAATCACGGTTTAAATACACCCTGTATAAAAATAAAACTGAATACATACTTGTGTGGATTTTTATTTTATTAAGAGTAGAATCCAATTTTTAATGTCATAAAATCGTAAGTAAGTTTGTTAAGCTTCATATATTTGAACTTGTCGACTATGTTTTTGCATAAAGTGACGGCCTATTGACTGTCAATTCGCATCCACTCTTCACTCAATTATTCGTTCATTAGTGCACTTCAGTCTGTCGTTAAACAAACGTGTATTTATTCAAATAGGCAGATCAACAGGTAATATAAGAGGTTTGAATGAAACAAATTTCTTTTGGATGTCCAACAATTGAGTTACGAGTTTTAGAGTAAGGATGAATGGAATCAAAAAATATATTAATACTTTTAGAGCTAAGTCATGAATTGTAATCATGATTCCTTCTTTATATTTTGTGGTGTGTTATTAATATGGTGTATGATATATTTTACTAATGATTAGTATACAATTTATGTACCACGGAATAATTGTCATTATTTAGAGCCCAAAATTTAAGGTCATCAAACACTCATATAGTTTCTCGTTCCAAAAAATCACAAGGTCAAATTGTATCAGCAAATTATCTTCAAAGGAAAATATAGGCGTTCCACCAAACTAGTTCTATAAAAAAAAATTAGCTTCAGCCAGCGGTTGTCCAAGCGTTCGATGCCCGCAGGGGGCAATCGCACGAGATGAGACTTGGGAAATATGGGGCTGTAAAAAGATTTATCAAGTTATTATTAGTATAGTATTCGTATTATTAGTATAGTAGTATAGTATTCGTCCAAAAAAATGACCGCTGAAATATCTTTTAAGATAGTGTTAGGCTTTAAGAGATTATTTGGTGTTGTTTAAGTAATGGAAAATATTGGTGTTTTTTGATTGGCCAAGTGGTATGGTTTGGGGAAACTAGAAATGTTTTTTCAGAGTCCGTGCTAAAAAAAAATCCACCCGTAAGTAAAATTCGGAATCTCTCGGGTTCAAGTTAAAATCCTATCAAAATAACTAGGCTTTTCAAGGCTGCCAAAATTTTCCAATCGACAAAAGTTGGTCTTGTGCCACATCATGATTGCTATATTATTCCTATTGTATAATATGTCAAAATATTTCTGTATCACTAAATAAAAGCGGCTCATTTTGCGCGTACACAAAACGGTGCAAAAAATTTTTCTGAGCGAAATAAATGAATGACATAAAAGTAAGCGATGATTTCATAGTCCTCTCATTTGCAGCCTTGCCAAGTGCTTTGAAAATAAAACTAAAGCAGCATGAACTGCGAGAATTCCCTGCTTTTATTAATACTTCATTTGAGTGTCAATAAACGTTATGACATTCCGGTATATGACTGTCTCGTGGTCTCGCGGTACAAACATGTGCTGTGCGACCTAGGGGTCCTGGGTTCGATTCCTAGGTCGAGCAAGTGTTATTAGGTTTTTCGATAAGGAAATACTCAGTTGTAGAAACTATAATATTGTTTTATACGTCATTATTTAGGAAGCTTGAGTGAGCACGATTGAGTAACGTAAATCAAAATATTGTAAAACCATTAAAGTTCGCAAAACCGAGTCTGCTTCGGTAGCAGTTGGACATTTGTCTATTTTATTGCACATTTCGCGCGTGGACTCGTAAAATGTTTGTAAGCGCTGACGCCGCCCGTGCAGACTGGACTTTTTACACTCTCCCTGAAAGAGATTACATAATGTTCCCAGTCTCGCCTCTCGGAACTTTCACACTCGATAGCCTTCAATATGGTGGAAACAGCGTTAAACATTTTACTGACTCGAATATGGGTTTTAAATTTTAATAGGGTTTTTATTCCGCCATAAAGCTTGGATATGGAAAAATTTATGCTCCAATTTGTTTCTGAAGGTCGGCTTACATTAAGATGGTGTGTCGGTGGATGCGAATGGAACGTACCACATCAAAGAAAACTCTAGTATTGGAAACGTAAACAAACAATTACTTTATTTTAATTATTTAACACAACCACATCACATATATTGGAACAAAAATGTCACATACATATATTCTAAGGTACTATATTTCATAAGTAAAACTATAGTGTGATCTAAAAATTAAATATATTCAAATAAAAAAAGGTGAATTAACCTGTCACTAGCTCGTTTGCCTCCATTCACATAAAAAAAAAGAAAAAAAAAAAAAACAAAATAATGCGGATTTAGGGCGACAATTAATACTTGCACCGCCTTTAGATCTGGTAGTAATTTTAAACAATCGTAACGTGAATAATAAACCCTGGGTGACATTTCTAATAACTGTCCGCTGTCATTCATCATTAGACCTTGTACATCCCACTGCTGGGCCTCCTCTATCATTGAGAGGGTTTAGGCCTTAGTCCATCACGCTGGCCTAGTGCGGGTTGGCGGACTACACAGTACACACTCAAGAAACTCCTAAGAAGTTTTAGTTTTTGCATGTTTCCCAACGATGATCATCAACTCTCGGTTAGAGTAAGTGGTTCATTGTGAATACACCCGTAACTTTTTTCATGGTTTTGAACCTGCGACCACCGAGATTCACGACCGTTCACTCATAAAAACGTTTTTCCAGTTTGCAGTTCCGCTGTCATCTGCAGTAGTGTCAAAAAAAAAAACAAAACCATTATCGCTGAGCTTTTCGCTTTTATTATTATTTTACGACTTTTAACATGGTCGTATAAAAATTAATAAAAATGGTCCTTTTTTTGCTTACCGCACAGCTGGATCATTTACAGCTTTTTTTTAAAAGCATGAATTATGCATACATACATATATACAAAAGCTACAAAATTAATGATATAAATGAAAAATATAATAAATTTTCAAATATTGAGTTAAAGTTTTCAATGTTTGTACTTTTAATGTGCATAATTGTATGTATACAGGAAAAGAATCTGCATCTTATACTTTCACGCCAAAATCTGCCCTATTTTAGATTAGATCCTTGGAATCAATTCCGTATATTATCGAGATTACATATTGAGCGCGTACTAACGTCTTACAACATATCTTTCTCCTGCCAGCACGATTTTTTAAGCTTTTTATGAAGAATTAGTACCAACAAAAACTCTAAGTATTGATAACGAATAAAGCAAATGCATCCTACAATGCTCATAGAATAAAAACAAAATTTTGTATTTACACGCCTCGGAGAGCTGATTAAGTCCGATTTGTATAAGAGAAATATACGACCCACTTCTGGGCACAATTTGTTAGGGGAATAGGGCTGTAGTCGACTACACACTACAAGCTAGTACAACCATGCCACGCCGAAGAAAATCCTGGCGAAAAGCTTAATAGATTTTACCTAGTGAAAGTGAGTGAGTTACGCAGTGATGGCCTCGAGGTTTGGGCGCGCGGTCGAGATCGGCGGTCGCGGGTTCGAGCCCCAGGCACACACCTCTGAATTTTCGAATTATGTGTGTATTCACATTGAATTATCACTTGCATTAACGGCGAAGGAAAACATCGTGGTGAAACCTGCACACCTAGGAGTTCTTAGGAATTTCTTAGGTGTGTAGTCCGCCAACTCGCACTAGGCCAGCGTGGTGAACTATGGCCTAAACCCTTTCGATGGTAGAGGAGACCCGTACCCAGCAGTGGGCGTGTATGGGTTGATGAAGAAGTGAAGGTGAGGATGAGCATAATTCATCAAACTTTTCAATTCAAATTGAAAGACAAAAAATAATTTTACCGTTCTTTTTTAAAAGTATATGACTTTACAACTGCAGTTCGGCCCAATGACGTCAGTCAATAGGCTGACGAAATTATTGATGTACATAATCGGCCGTCAGGCAAAGACATCATCAAAGATACCGCTGACCTAAAAACTGAGGAGGATGAAGCGGCTTCTTTGATTGGATTATTGTCAAGGTCGGAAATGCAGCTATTGATAAGTAAATGTATAGACCTTGGAACTGACAGTTTGTTCTATGTGATATCAACCTCCAATGTCCAAGGTACTTACGCAAAATATAGTACATATACGAAAAAAATCGTCATTTTGCAAAGTATTTTATTAAAATTGATTTAATATTTGTCTTTTGCGTATAATTCCAGACTCCGTGCTGCTATTGAGAATTTTCAAATGGGAAAAATTTCAATGGAAAAAAATTTAATAACACTGTCAGAATCGGAAATCGAACCCGAGAACTCTAGATCGCACGGCACATACAAGCGCCGCGAGATAACGAAACAGTATTGTGAATACTTAAAGTACCTGATATGTAACAGAAAAAATATGTGAATATTTACCAAAGTTGAAAATTCCCCAGAGATTCAATAATGCGATCAAAGACACGATATTTTAATATCCGAATATCTATACAGCCCTTTGTATTCTTACAAAGGTATGTATTATTGGATATTTTTAAACAGTATAACTGGCTTTAGTTTTTCATTCACAAAATTGTTATAGTCAAAGTGGAGTTTAGCAAATCGATGAAGATCCAACAAGATTATACTCGCTAATAATTTGCTAGAGGATTACAGCGACTCGTGAGGTATTAACCGATCGATATACATATTATATCTACTATGAACACTTGTAAAACGGCTTATAGTTCAACGTTAGAGAAGGAGGATCATCTGATATTTTGCCATAATCAGTAAGAAGCCCATTATTTTTCACGAAAGACGATTTTAACGTTACGATTTTCAATTTTAGGCGATTATTAAAGGCGTGAGGTTGTGTTTGAATATGATTATCAACGATTATTCCCAGTTGTTGATCTCCAAAATAATAAGAAAAATTAGGAACTCCTTCCCTATGTACTAATATTTATTACGTAAGAATTGGATTTAAAGAACGTTTATAAAGAACCAATTTTTTGGAACATTTACAATCATGACAGTCGCAATCATTTTATTAATTATTTGGTATAGAAATATGAATGTTAACTTGCATAAGAAAACAATTCATAATCCGAGAATGTGCCGAAAGCGGACAGTATGTATTGACCAGATTAAATACATTTGACATTTATGGCACTAATACAAAATGAACACAAGCATTTCATTACTCAGAGTGACACAGTAACGTTTTAAACAATGGCTTTAAAAATATCTTGCAGGCCGTCTATTTTGAGTATTTAATGTAAATAATAAAAATATTTTATTTTACAGAGCCATTTATAGAGTTTGAAATAATATGCTTGAATTTATGGAGGTTTTTATAACATAAAAAATGTCTCTCTTTTGTAAATTTTGGGTTGAATGTTTCAATTGTCGTAAGATAAATATGAAACATTTCCATTCAAACATTTCATAATCGTGTCTTTACTTTTAACTCTCCAGAGATAACACACAATATGTTTTATATCACACATTTTATTTCTTTCGTTTTGTTTATTATTTCAGCATAGCAGCGGTTTGAGTTAATTATTAGGTGATGCTGCAGAATAAAAATGCAGCATCAGGCAAAATTTTACTAGGTTATCCATTTTAAAATTCACAATAGCAACACAGAATCTAAGAATATTCGGGAATACCAGCAATAGAGTCTCCATTATTTATCATCATCATAATTGTCATCATTACCATCACCATCAACCCATATTCATCCGACTGCAGTGTAAGGAACTCCTCTAAAACTGAGAGGGTGTAGGCCTTTGCCTACCACGATGGCCTAGTGCGGATTAGTGCGGTCCCATTGTTTAGTGGCATTTAAAAACAGCTGGCGAAACGAGATATTAAACATACACCTCTGCTAGGCACATATCTTTTGTCTCCTTAATACTTGACGCATTATAAATATTGTGTACACGGATTCAAGCACGTATGCCCATAAATTTGCACTCACTTTTTCAAGTACGTACTTGCAGAATTTGAGGGAAAATAACAGTATATCAAGGGATAAAATTCATATTGATCTAATCCTTGCTCTTAAAATCAAACACCAAGAATGCAACTTGAAATGACTAGTTTTACTCAGCCTTTTCACTCGTATCAATACTAGTGTTGTTAAGATCATCATCACCCCATATATGACCCAAGGCTGGACACCGGCTACCACGCTTTTATTGCTTAAATAAAACGTGCGTGCCTTCGTAGGCCCTATATCTCAATCTCAACAAACTTATCTACTAAATCAACTATGTTAAATTATAAGGCCCATAAGAATTGTATGTGTAGACACACAAAATTTCAGCCACAAATTGGCGGATTAAAGGTGATTTAGAATCTGTCGTTAGAAGTGGCGTGATTATATTAATCCGTCGGTAACTTTGAGTTACGCTCAACAGCGGTTGTAAAATCTGTTCCATTATCTTTATGCGATGATGATAAAAGTAGAAAGTTATGAAATTACGCCCGTTGACGAGGCATGGGGCATTACCCGCGAGACTTAGACAGCTATGCATAAAATATTCATTTTAATTTCCATTTTCATTTTTTGTACTCTAAAGGGAAGTTTTTATACTCTGCTGCACTGGGAAGATGTGAGGTGAGACATGGCTCTTAAAAAGGATAAAACTTCAAGTATTTGATAATGGAATTAGAGCAGTAAAAATGACTATGACTGAATATTTTTAAAGAAACACCTAGCTGGCCATTAATTGCGAGGCACAAGCGTGCAATCTAGCGGTCTTGGGTTTGATGGCCGGGTTGAACAAAGTATTCGTTAGGGAATCCTCAGTACCAACGCAGAGTCTAGAAATGTACTTGAAAATCTTCGAAAATAGCCTTAATTTTATTAAAAAGTTACAAAAAAGAACGAAGAAATTCAACTGCTTACAACTTTTGGGATGCAGGTATTTCTTTATGCACTAATGTACTTATTAGTATAGGTAAACATGCTTTAACATATTCAGGTCACGGCTATACTCATCATTTTAAGCCTAAATCGCATACAACGGGTTTCAACCTCCTTGTTTATATACAACTCGGGCAGTTATTAGCATGTTCGTTTACTTTAATCTATGGATATTTGCTTTTGCATCGCTGCTCTGATATATGAATAGAGGTTACCCATAATAACATACAAAACTGTTTTGGCATTTATTGTAGTAGAACGACACACTCCTCATATTGAGTTAATAGTAATACTTGTTTGTAAACATCTGGACCGTTTCGTGTACTCGCAGCAAAGTATTTAGAGCTCCCCGGTTCGATTTCTGCGATTAAGTTTTCTAGAATTGTGCCCCTGAACCGGCAATAAGTTAGTCCTCAATTACGTAGGATGAAAACAAATTTCTTCATCAACCCATATACGCCCACTGCTGAGCATGGGTCTCCTCTACCATTGAGAGGGTTTAGGCCATAGTCCACCACGCTGGCCTATTGCGGGTTGGCGGACTACACATCTAAGAAATTCCTAAGAACTTTTAGGTGTGCAGGTTTCATCACGATGTTTTCCTTCACCGTTAAAGCAAGTGATAATTCAATACACACATAACTTCGAAAAGTCAGTGGTGTGTGCCTGGGGTTCGAACCCGCGACGGCCGAGATTCTCGACCGCGCGCCCAAACCTCGAGGCCATCACTGCTTTTGAAAACAAATTTGTTGAAATGAATATCATCAAACGTTTTAATATCAGCCACATCCCGCTGTACTTGAGTATTCACATCTCGGTCTATTAAAGCACGATATTCCAGTGAATAGGAACTGTTGAATTATCGCCTACGAATTCGTACACGTAGTAATTTAGCCGGTATTTGCTCACCAACTACATTCATCTGGGCGTCTCTCGTTAGACTGGTAACTCGATATGTGAATACGTTTGCCTGCACGAAGTACTTCGAAGAAGATAAAATATTCTCATTTCTGATATTATATTTGGAAGTTTTTGTTATGCGAGGTATGGTGTTTTATAGATCAGCTTTAAAATAAGGTATTATGGTAGATAAAATATAGCATTTAAGACAACGAGTGTTTAGCGTGCGATTGTAAAGCTCTGGGTTCGATTCTATGTATTTTTTAAAAAATAACCATAGGCGTACGAACGTGGTGCGGTTGGTATATGTCAAAACGACGACTGCAGTTTAGGTAGTATATAAACCGATCTATCTATATAATTATAATAATATAGCCTTTATTCAGATCCAAACATAATAATTGTTAACAATTCAGTCTAATTACAATATTAAAAACTTAACTTTAATATAAATATAAATCTTAAACTATTCTAATTTTTCTTCTTCTTCTTCTTCATCAACCCATATACGCCCACTGCTGAGCACGGGTCTCCGCTACCATTGAGAGGGTTTAGGCCATAGTCCACCACGCTGGACTAGTGCGAGTTGGCGGACTACACATCTAAGAAATTCCTAAGAACTTTTAGGTGTGCAGGTTTCATCACGATGTTTTACTTCACCGTTAAAGCAAGTGATAATTCAATTTGAATACACACATAACTTCGAAAAGTCAGAGGTGTGTGCCTGGGGTTCGAACCCGCGACGGCCGAGATTCTCGACCGCGCGCCCAAACCTCGAGGCCATCACTGCTTTTGTATTTTGCTAATTTTTTGGGGGTCTGATTGCCCTTCGGCAAAGGCCTCCTCTAACCTAATCCATTCACGTCTTTCTTCAGCCACTCTGCACCATGTGACGCCTGCGACCTGTCTAATATCGTCCTCCCATCTTTTTTCTGGTCTGCCTCTTTTTCTTTTACCTTCTTTTCTCTTTTTGCTCCATTTGTCTTTTCCTCTACTCATATGCCCTGCCCATGGCCATTTAAGCCTTCTAATTTTGCATGTTATGTCTATTATCTTTGTTCTACTTCTTATTATACGGTTTCTCAATCGGTCTGACTTTTCACATTCATCATGCTCCTTTTCATCGCGTATTGGCATGACGCAAGTTTTCTAATCGTGCTTCGTGATAAGACCCATGTGTGGCTGCCGTACATGAGGACTGGTAGTATGCAAGTGTTGAATAGTTTGCTTTTGGTATTCATATGAAGGTTTTTATGATGTATCTATAAGTATCTGTTAATTTTAATTTTAATGTTTCGTTTTTTCAATATTCGAATCGATATACTATAAAAAGTCATCAGTCCAGGTGGTTCTAACCAATAAATGTTAACAAATCGATCATTTTAGCACTTGATACCAGTGCATAGCAGTTCAAAATTCATAACTAGCACTAAACTGCCATATCGCCAATAAATTATTTAACGTGATCGTAAACATTGACGATCGATGAAACGTTGATAGTTTGAAATCCCCTGAATAAACAAATATCGACCACTTAACAGTTTGCTACCAACATTGTTTACGTTCGGACGATGCACTCTGCGTGAGGTCGAAACACCTTCATATATCGTGTTTACTGCACATGATAAATTAACTTTATTATGCCCTTTTGTCTGTCCATACTGAGTGTGTCGTTAATATTACCAACAGTAGATAAATTTCTGTGAGCAATGTATCTATCGACCTGTATATGGTTTGCTGTTACACGGATTGCTTTTAAGACTGTAAGGTGACTAGAAGACTAACACAAGTAATTTATTACTTGAATTTTAATAAGTAATCCTCTACAACAGAGAGGCTTTAGTCCACGACGCTGGCCTAGTGCGGGCTGGCGGTCTACACAACAATAAATTCTATGAGCTTTTTAGACGAGCAGGTTTAATCACGATTATGTGTATTAATATTGTTTATTTATTATTTTGATTTGTTTATTTTATTACTAAATTAAATATAGGGTAATTTAAAGTTTACAGGTTTTCTAACGATTTTGCCTTTCACGGTTACTGAAGTGATAGTTTGGTACGCACATAGTGTCAAAAAGTTAGGGACTTTTGCTTAGGCTTTGAATCCACGACTATTGAGATTTGCTTTTTACCTCGTGCATTACTCTTAAGGCCATGAAGACTCTAAAAAGGAAGCAATATTTTCGAAATATTCTACCAATCCAGTCAGCGGATAATGTTTTCGACATCAACAGCTCTAATCTAAAATCTAGTTGCTGGAAATACACCTCAGATTCCACTCTACTGCACGCGGCTTATATGGACTGTCGCGAACTTCAACGGCGAAGGAAAACATCGTGAGAAAACCAGCAGAATTCTCTAGAGGCAATTTATTTGATATGACATACTCACTTTAATCTTATATTTCTCTAAACACCGCTACGTGATGTCCATTTTTTATGTTTTTTTCTAATTCCTTGTAATATGAAGTTATAAAGTACACATTCTAAATTTATTGTTTGGTCATCTTAGGTCGGTTGTTGTGGGGACCGATTCTGAAACTTTTATACTTAGGGGCCTTCATATTACTCGAAAAACTGTTATTTGGTCGAAAGACTGTTCTGACTGATCCTGCCATGACATTTTTTATTTGTTTTTCAAAATATCGATTAAAATTTTCTAATGGGCTTGGGGCCCATTGTATGACCTCATTTAAAAAGATAAATGTGGTTATTAGGTATAATATAATTTAAAATTCAGAACACGCATTATAATATCGACGATGACGTGGCAATTCGAAATAATTCACAATAGAGTGCATTTTACGACTGCAGACTATCGCGTGATTAATGTTCTGAGAGCTAATAGCTCCAGTATTTACTGCACTGCCAGTCACACGTCAAGAGTAATATGCCACTTTAATAGCAATTTTATATCGGCCTTCTTTAGAGGTTTTTTTTTAATTTCACAAAACCAGAAGAGAGGCAGTTGCCATCTTGTTTTTGAACTGTTCCTATTTTAAAATATGTAGCAGTCGCCTTGAAAAAGTTGTTATCTTCATATAAGGCTTTTTTAAATTAAGCAGTGTTTACGGATACAAATCTTTTGTGATCAAAGTGACCTTGTTATTTTAAAATCTAGGCAGTGACGCATTACTCAAATCTTTATTAAAAACAAATTACACCTTCATCGTAATTGAAAGGTTTTTTATACTTTTACTTTTTTATACGTGATGATTTTTGTTCATTTAAGTGAAAACTCATTAAGGAGCAACTTATACGAGTAACTACGAAAAGTTAAGTCTGACTAATCCTGTACACCTGCCTATAAAAACATTTTTTCCTAAATCCTGTAATAGATACGTTCTATTAACATATAATACTGATAAAAATATGATGTAACGTGTAGATAAAATCGATATGTGTGATATCCTATGTTTTGATTCCTCTCAACCGTATTATCAGTGAGTAATGATTTATATTTCTGAGAAGTGATGAGTTGTTACAACATAAATAACGTCTATCATACCGACTCGTAACTTATTTGATATGAAGGTTGTAATATATTAAGTTTTTAAAAGTCGGAGTTCAAACGATATAGATATACAAGGTGTAGCCAGACCGTGATTGTAAACTATTTCAGGTAATAGTTACGGTAATTTCATAATATGTTGACGTTAAATAGCTGGAGAAATAATAAAAAAATAGCAAGTTTTTTTAAACTGATGCAGGTAATAATTTTAGTGGTTAGAAAAACATATCTTTTTGGAAGTTCTTACGATTAAAAGGTCCTGAAATTTCCCGGGTAGTATAAAATGATATTGGGTTAATTCTGAGCAGAAATACGGAAATGTGGGTGCAGAAATGTCCCTCTGCCTCCCGTCAAAGAATAAGATTATGTTTGTATTAAGCTAGGGTTGTTTGGTCTTTATTACAGCTCTATTTGTGCTACACTCGTCACATTTCGCCGTTACAGAGAGACTATTTCGTACCACTTAATGCTCCTTTTAGAAACATTGTGCTTATCATCAGGTACGGTACTTTGCACTTTGTATTGTCTGTAAAAATAACTTTAATAAAAAAAACATCAATATTACTGTATATTTTTGTCTGTAACATGTAACATTATGCAGAATTTATTGTTTTTATTCCTGATTCTTTCCTTCTACAATTGTTTTAGAGATCGTTCTCAATGATAAGACAACACAAATAAATAAATTCTTATCATTTTCATACTTTTTTCCATTGCATTAAGATTTTACATATACAAAAACATTGAATAATGTTTTTCCTTTGTGTGAAATATATCGTGCCTACTTCAAAGATTGATCTTCTAAAAGATTGATGACTTTGAGGACGAGGAAAAATGCGTGTAGGAATGTACTCTAATTCTCAGCACATTGCACTGTCAGATGTGGCTTCAATTTAATATGTTTATACCTTTTATACATATCAAATTTCATGTTGAATTGTTGTGAAAAAAGGAATTATTTGTAAACTCAAGAAACGTAAAAATTACAAAACAAAGAGCACATAAGATTTTCGGTACAAAAAGTCCATGTTGCGGACTTTTCAAGTTTCAAAAGACTTTTCGGTCTTACAAACACATAGCTGAAAAAAATAGGGCGTTTAAAATGAGATCCTAATATCTTGCAAGAGTCTGCTTCTTGCCGAATTTATAGAATAGGAGTCTCTTGCCACTTGAATCTCAGGGCATTGTCCACTGTTGAACGAAGGCATGCCTAAGTATGCGCCAATCATCCCGGCCTTGAGCAGCCTTTATCTATTAAGACATCGGCCCCCCGGACTTATATTAAAATTTATATTCATTAAATATTTTTTAAACGCTACAACTACTCAGACGCGCGCAATCACGCCGAAACCTAACAAAATTTACAGTGTGAATGTACGCAGATAACTCTCATAAGATAACTGCTGTAAACAACTATGATGTCATGTGTTATAGATCTTTTTAAACTTGTTTATGGAGTTTTTTTTATGTTGCTAAAAACGCAGCGGAATAAATTTGCCTTCATGCATTATAAATTTAAAAATACTACACGTGGGAAGCATCGTCGACTTTCATGTAGACTTCTTGAGGTGAAGGTCACTTTGTATATTTTATTGTATTTTCTTTGTCCTCATCATCAGCCCATATAAGTCCTATTTTTATGCACGGGCTTCTACTGAGAGGATTTAGGCCTTAGACCAGGGCTTCCCAAACTGTGCGTCGCGACGCCCTGGAGCGTCGCGGCAACATCCTGGGGGCGTCGCGAGGCGATCGGCAAACATTCGCTGTCCGTATTTTCCTGATAACCTCATATTACACTAACTACTGCTGTTTTTATTTCCAGTAAAGTAGGTAGTTTCGATGATGACGGGAGGGGGGGGGGGGGGTTCGTCGCAAGAAAAATAACAATTCTATAGGGCGTCATAGTGTAAATAAGTTTGGGAACCCCTGCCTTAGACTAACACGCTGGCATGGTGCGTGTTGTGGAAATATACACCTAAGAAATTCTTTATAAGTCTTAGGTGTGCCGATTTCGTCCCGCTTTTTTCCTTCACATGTGTGTATGTGTGCAACGGAAAATATACAAAACATAAGCCTTAGAAATACAAAATATTAATTCTGCATCCAATTCTGTTATCAATACATTATGGCGTCTAAAAACCTTCTATTTGAACAATAACAAGGCGAACGTAATATTTGGGTGAGTAATAAAATCCTATTTGTCCAATGTGTAATCTTATCAATGGCTTTATTGATGCGTTAACAGCACTCATTCAACAGCTACAGATAGCTGCAATCGCGTAATACGTTGTCCAGATAAGCAGGTATTGCTTGAATGGATATGATCTCATGTAGGGAAGTGATGATGCAATGAAACTTCTAAATTGATTCGGTAAATGAGTAAGGAGACTGCTATATATCAAGAATATCATAAAAATACCCGTTATTCCTTAAGAATTGGAAACATTCCGAGAATTGGTTCCGATATTTTTAAATGAAAGAAATTAGATGGGAAATAACGAAGTCTTTTGAGAGAAGAAAAATGATGAAATGAAATGATAACATTTATTAACCTTTTGAACGCCATTGTCGGCTATAGCCGACATGCAACGCCGTGCACTCTACGCCACGGTCGTCTATAGCCGACATTAAAGTAGCATTATTATTTAACGATAAATTTGTTCAATAAATGAGTTTCTGTCTATCATATCTTATTTATTGAAGTAACAAGGATATAATAATTCATATATACCTTAAACCTACCTATAAATATTTATTATATGTGAGAAATCCATGAGAGAAAAGATGCCAAAAAAAAGTCCGTATTAGATGGACTCCAGGCGCCATTGTCGGCAAGAGCCGACCGCTAGTGTTGTGCTAATTTTTTATAAATAATAAGCAAACTGTGCGCTAATGTACGAAGTAAATATAAAATTTTTGTATTATTTCATAAAACAAATATCATATTATATTTATAATAAAATAAACAACTCATTATTGATTAATTAATAGAAGAATTATTTAAAATTCTTTACCTACCCCCTATACAATCGATAGTCCTAGAGTACAGTGTGCCCATTCTTATTTTATTGTCTTTTATGACTGTCCTTTACGCCACGGTCGGCATTAGACGACTCACTTAGTCGCTGTCCGCGTACGAGTACTCAAATAAAGCTGTCCTGTGTTCGTGTCGTTCTTTTGTGAAATACCAATTGCCAATCCCCATTTCGGGGGATTTATCTGGCGCCTGACGTTTCGGCGAAGGTGACGGGGACTATGTAGATTATTAAACATTTTGTATTTGTCCCAAATTGATTTATTTAACATAATATAAGACGGAGACTCTTCTAAACCCATACTTTAACCGCCATTTGGCAAACAAATATTTTTGTCATAGTTATCTTCTTTCCCAAACAACAACAATCCGTCCACAAACAGTGTATTTCGAATTAAATTAATTTTTTTTACGACATCAATTGGTATATACTTTTATGATAACAAAGAAGTAACAAAAATAAAAGATTTATGATATTTTTTTTGCAAAAGCGGCTTTTACTAAAGTATTTCTTACAATACAACCATCGCATCGAAACATATTGTAAGTAAAATAAGTAATTGTATTTAATGTAGTTCCTAAAATAATCCTTGACGGATTAATATTTTATTTAATTTTTGATGCTAATACATAATATCGTGCACCGTGCCGCGCGCGTCCCCTCTCTATAATGAACCGCGAGCATGTATGAAAACACCGTGTCGACTACGCCAATGTCGGCTAGAGCCGACAACATCTATTGAGTAGTGCTGGGGTAATGTTACTGTGTAATATTTTTGACTAATGTATTTATCTTCAAGAAACATCGTTGTAAGCCATAGTATTTGCTATGTAAAATTACTAGTTTGATGTGGGCTTAAAAAAAACTTCATTTCTAATATGTTGGTAGATTTATGCACATTATTTTTATTAGAAAATAAAACGTTATCGACATGCGATTCCCATCCCTATATTTTTTTAGGTATTTATTGCAGTTTTGAGGGCTTGGCGTGGGGGACACGGCGAGTGTTTTTATGCGTGGCGGTCAAAAGGTTAAGGAAAGTTATTTCCAGTAGCAAAAAGAAACAACAACACATGATAGATTTTTCACTTATAATTTTATTGCCGGCATGGAAAAGTCACTCAGTTAAATTGAAATGGTGTTGACTGTTAAAAAAAGATTAACCTTGCCTAACCCTAATCCTCGCACGTGTAGGCAGCCTTGGTACTTTGTTTCAATAAAGTAAATCCTCTTTTTAAATATTAAAAAATTATAATTAGAAAATTTCCTGATGAATCTGAACTTTGTTCGATTTCCCTTCTATACCGCCTAACTCCACTCCAGTCTTGTTTTGACGACCTCTTAAACACTAGAATTTCCACTATTAACCATCTCTTATCTCTTCAAATTGTTTAGTTTTTCTATTTGTTCATACAGATTCTTGCCCAATATTTGACTCGGCCTCGACCAAAGTGATCGATGACAGCGCTCTCTTTAATTCAACTTGTTGTAACAAATGGCGCAAGTTGTGATATCGGGCACAAATTAAGTACCGCATCGGGAGCATTTGTTCCAGTCGCGTGTGGTGTATAATTCATTAAAGGGTTTACGCAGTATTGATGTAGATTAGTTAAACGGCAGTGGTTTGCGGAAACCACATTTTGTGTGGCGATATTATTCATCGCACAGGTATCATTGATATTTTAAATGAATACGAATATAGATGTTGCTAACGTAACGTGCAATTCAAGACAAGTTAACATTAGTCTCATGTCAGATATAAAAAAAAATGGAAGCCCTAATTTTAGTACAAGGGACTCTTAGTTTTGTATACTTTCATCTGATTTTTACTTTGTCTATTAAAATAAATATGTGTAATTTTAAATTACTTCCTATGAAATTTTTGATATTATTATAATTTGAGGAATAAATTAGTGAGCACTTCGAGCATTAGAGCTATTTTATTGAAAATATAAAATTTGCTAATGTGTTCTGTTCTGCTAATTTCTAGTAAGGTATAAATCTTTAAATACCTTTATAATCTCTAGCTCTCAGTTTTCAATATCAATGCAGATTATTTTAACACGATTAATCGCGTCTGAGGTTAATTTAGTAGAACAACAAGCTCTATGGCGCTTAATTACGTGATTGACTTGAAGCGCGTCAGGGTTGAGAAGGCACGTTAATTATATGGAACACCATCCATCAGAGTCGCCTGAGGACCTCAATTAGATTGAGTGTTATAGTTTCATTATAATAACAGCTAATATTCACGTTAACACGGAAAATAGATGTGGTGTTTTTGCATTACAAAGTAACTTAGCATCTTTCTAATTAGGAATGGATTGAAAGGTGTGTATACGACTAGTGAATGTTATCTTTGGATGAAAATTTACACACAGCATATATTCAGACCGTTATCTGAAATTGGGGCATGTTATATCTAGCGTGATTACATAACCATTGGCTTTAAAGAAAAAAATAAAAAAGTGACGTTTTCCATACAATCATGTTTTTTCGGGATTTTTTTGAAGCCAATAGTTTTGCGATCACCGTAGCTATTAACTGCCTTAGTTTCCGATAACGGTCTGAATACACCCTGTATACAGCCGTAAAATTCTTGTCTGCATTTATAATTTTAACTAGCAACGTAAACCTGCTTCAGCCGGGTTCATAAAATATACGAGAAGAATACATGATTTTATGGTAATATTATGATACATAAGTAAGATTTTTGTAGCTCATAGAAGACGTACCTAGCTTATATCGCTATAAATTTAATATATACTCAGCCTATCGTCGTCCATTGCTGGACGTAGGCCTCCCCAAGAAAGCGCCAACCATCCCGGTCTTGAGCAGCCCTCATCCATCCGTTTCCCGCCACCTTTCTCAATATTATACATCTAATACTGCTTATATAGAGCTGCCATCTAAGTTCAAAATTGGTTCGGCATTTTAGGCATAAATCCAATGCTGCATGTACGTATGTCAATATAGATATATATTATTATGTATGTAATATATATCCATTGTTATTTTTTTCATCTTCCGCCACCAATAGCCAATCGAACTTATTATAGGTAATACTATGGTGTTCTAAGTGAAGAGATTTAAGTGTTGTTTAATACCATCTCGCCGCGAAGCCACGAAGTCGTCCTGTCGGCATAATTAATGCGTGAGACGTGGCCTAATCTGTGCAAACTTAAATCATAATCACTTTAACGAAATTAATCTGGGTCGAGGACGTGATGATGGATCGGCCGCATACATCTTGGTTTCCACAACCGGCCTGGATGTTTTACATTAGAAACTATTTGAATGTTTATTTTGTATCAGACTTTTATGTACCTACTTGTATGTTATGTTTTTTTTCTATTACATATTAATACACTGTATATTACGATTTTATGAAATTCGTTGCTCTCCAAACAAATTTCTCTAATTGTTTTAAACAATGATATGGATGAAATGTCACAATAGCTATTAAAACAATTTGAATAAGCACAATAACTATTAAAACAATTGGAATTCTTTTGTAAATTGTGTTACTTGCTTGATACGGTATTGTTCGAATTAACGAACATTTTCAGTATACAAGCGACCTCCATTCATACACAGCGTATTATTTCTGAAACAGTTCCACTTGTTGAACCATTTTTTCAACGTTGCTTCAATTTAGTACACACAATATTCCACAGATGGCGCTATTTCCAACTCCTGTTTCTAAATACTTATGTTTTGTACCATGTGGAGTTCTCGGGTTTGATCGAGGAAATTCTTAGGAGCAGCACAGAGACTAACAAATGTCGAAAAGTGGGTGCAGAAATGTACCTCTGCCTAGCCTTTCAGGGAATCCAGGCATGAAGTCATGTACGTAGGTACGTATGTTTTTGTATGGATATTAGTTATTGTAAAGGTGTGAATTGAGATCAAATGTCATTGAACTCGATGGATGAACATGGCACGTATCAATATCATTTTAGATACTAAATAACTGACAACAGACGTCAAGTACTAACACATGTTTATGCGTACCGGTATTGCGTATGTCGGGATAAATGTTAAAAATGAAATAATTTCATTGTGGATACCGAATGTCGGAAAAGTCAAATACAGTAAAAATTGATTTTTACCATAAAATAAAGCTACTAAATTTTTTATTATAAATTCCTAAGTCATGAGTAGGGTAACCTAAGTTTTGTTTTTAATATAGCTAAAGACTTCAAGAAACTATTAGGTAAATGGTATTGGCTTATCCCTTATTACGCATCCATAAAGGATATCAGCATTGTGTATAGAAAAATACACATAAATACATTATTATATATTACACACAGTATCAGGTACTGAATCATCTATAGGTAAATCTGCCTTAAACTCTTTTACGGTAAAATCGCTGACCTAATTTGTTATTTTCGTAACTGGTACCATAGATAAGAACGAAGGCTTTTTACTACAGCGTCCGGGAAAGCTAGGCCGGCCTGTTAAGCTGCCATAAAGTGAGCGCTCAGCTTGTCGTAAAAACAATTGTTGATTGCAGTTCCAACTCAACCGAAGTACTGAATTTATGTTCTCAGTATAAGCGGTTATCTGTATGCAGAAATATTTCCATCTACTCAAATACCTCAGAGATGCGAAGGCGTCAAATTGCAGTGTTTGATAGTAAAAAGTTGAATGGTGATGCAATGTGTTTCGAAAAGTGTATTTGAATGCCCTTAATTTTGGTTTTGTACGTCTTATCAAGGTATTTTTGGAAAACAAAGTGAAAATAAAACTGCTCGCTATTTTAATGTCTGTGCTGCCAGTATTTTTACTTCTGTGATACTAAACAAATTGTGAACGCTTACTTAAAAACTAAGTAATAAAAAAAAGATTTTTACCAATTGCTTGATTGACAGTAGAAATCAGACTAATCTGGTATCATCTTAAGCGTGATAATTGCACATTCTAGAGTCTAGTATTAGTTTGTGGTCGATGGATAAACTCTTAGACTTTTATAAAGTTAAATGAAAAAGGAAGAATGTCATTTTTATCTTATTTATTGCATTGATTTCGAATAAGGCGGTTGTATCGACCGAACTGAAATGACATAATCGTTTTAAAAAACCAACAAACTACTTGTTTTAAACGCACTATAGTTATGAGGGTCACATTCGAGTCTTGCAATAAAGTTCAGCAGCTGGTATCAATCGTAATAATGCCTTCCTTATATCCTAGTCTTAGCTATTCGCTCTGTATGGCAGTATTAAACCGATCTATAAAGTTAAGACGTTTCTCATGCGTCCTGAATTCATTGATGTGCGTACTTAAACCACTGTAATCCCGTTTTACTGTGCGAAGATGTTATGACTTGAAGTAGAAATTGTACGCCTCTCTAAGACTTATTTAGTTCCTCTACTTGCATAGATTCCTGTGCCTTTAATGGTTTTTCTTAGAGATCTGTTACTTGATCCATACTAATATTATAAATGCGAAAGTAACTCTGTGTGTCTGTCTGTTACGCTTTCACGTAAAAACTACTGAATGGATTTTAATGAAACTTTACAATAATATAGCTTATACGTCAGGATAGAACATAGGATACTTTTTATCCTGGAAAATGTATTACCGTGGGAATGGGTATTTCGTGATCTACCAAAGCGATTTGAATGAAATTTGGTATAGAGAGAGGTAGGGCTCACAGAATTAACATGGAATAATTTAACCTGGAAAATATAATCCCGTGGGATAAACATATTATAAATGCAAAAATCTCTCTGCACTTAACCCTAGAGTCTTCGCGGACGGAGTCGCGGGCAAAAGCTAGTATCTATACTAATATTATAAAGCTGAAGAGTTTGTTTGTTTGTTTGTTTGTTTGTTTGTTTGTTTGAACGCTAGGATCTCAGGAACTACTGGTCCGATTTCAAAAATTCTTTCACTATTAGATAGCACATTTATCGAGGGAGGTTATAGGCTATATATCATCACGCTACGATCAATAGGAGCGGAGCAGCAATAAAGAATGTTTCAAAATCGGGAACATTTTTTCCTTTTTGTGAGCTTCCGCTGCGTACGCTGCAGAAACGGTTAAAGCTACGCTAAAATAATGTATGACAGAATTATTCCCCTTTAAAAGCTCTAAATAAAAGTCCGCGACAGCATATGTCTATCTTTTAAGGTTGGCTCACTATAACGTTTTTTATTCTAACCAAATTTATTTTAAATAAAGCATTATTTGTGAAGATGTTTTTACAAACATGATATTAATCCTTATCCAAATAAATACGTTATTCATTACAAGTATTTAATTTTAAATAAAATTGCCCTTTACATCATTTGATTTCACTGAGTATCTTAGAAGATATTGCAGTTTTAAAATATTGATCCAGCGCGCAATAATGATGCACAAGGCGCCGATCGACGCGTTACGGTTTCACGTTTGAACAATTTGACCGAATTGTGTGATTTTAGGTATGGACATAAATAGGACTCTGAGAAGTAAAATAGACTACAACTTATTTTCCTTCTGAACTCAACCTTGTAGTCTACGCGGACGGAGTCGCGGGCAAAAGCTAGTATTCTATATAATTTCATTTAAAGAAAATTAAGGATTTATATATTACATCGAGAACGGAAAAGTTTCTCGTAGTCTCGTGGGGTCAGAGCTGTGTATGTGACTGATAGGTGTATTTATTTATTACCAGTCTCGCTTCTTCCATCGTGAATGCCGTAAAAGTTCGGAATGTAATATGATTTAATTATTGTTATTTATTACTAGGTTTTAAGACCTTGTGCTCTCACAGAACATGCTTGCTCTAAGTGAAAGTTCCAGGCTCGATTCCCAGATCCGACAAAATACTATAGCGTTTTTCCACTAGAAAGCTCACAATAATAGAACGGAATCCGAAAATGATTCTGAAAAATGGCAACAGGCACGCCCGCAAGTAATGACTTGGGACTGATACATATCTTGTGAACTGCAGCTCTGCCTACCCCTTTAAAGAACACAGGCGTAGTTATCTATTTAAGTTATGTTTTTAGATAACTTTATTATGTTTTGATAGCAGAGTTGTGTGTGCCTCTATTGTGTGTATGTATATATATATACCTACCAAGTTTGTTACGGTCCGTAGGCAATCTGTGTATATCTACTATCAATATCAAAACGATCTCGTCCCATAAATTTAGGTATACTCTAACAAAGGTTTAAATTTATCGTATTTGATATAGCCAAACAATATAGGATCTTGGTGCACAAAGACCCATTAATTCTCATATCCATAAATAAAGTTATATCCATGTGAGAACCTGCATACAAAATTGACTTGGTCACAGTAAAGTTACACAAAACATAAAGATATTTCTTTTACATACCCACCTCAAGAAATGTAAACGTGTGATATGCTAAAAACTTAGCTATGTACAGGCGATCGCAAACTTCAGCAATGAAGAAGAGGACGCTAAGAGAAGGATGTCAAAGACTATGAAATACTTAGCACGAAGCTGGTCAATCAATTCATTCTGTAAAACCTTTAAGGCTGCTAGTCCATTCAATTCAGTCCCTTACTTTATCTTTACTACTTCTTTAACTGATTCTTATTTAGCTATGCTAGCTAATTTATGACGATGACGTCAAAATGAAGTAGGATTATGACAATAAATAAAATTATTTAGTTCCTGACGCACTACGCCCTACCATCGCCCCTAATAGTCTAGCCTTGTTGCCAACTGAACAATAATCCCCCAAAGCGGTTTATTTATTTAATTAATACATCTAAAAGCATAAACAAATCCCCGAAGTGAGTGACGTAAACGGCGCAAATCCTTGCGGAGCCGCCCGTGCGTTATAATGAATGGCGTCACAACAACGTGCTTTCGCATGGACAAAAGCAAAATGAAATTAATAACTGCCGGTACATGGAGTCTATGTGCCTGACGTCATCATCGCTTTGACGAGTGCTCATAAATAATTAGCTTCAGTTTTTTGAACGAGGAATGAGAACTTAATCGTTTTTTGGTACCCGAATTTAATGGCCAGTTCTTTTAATCATTTTGATCTTTTTGCAAGTGATTATTGTTTATAGCTTTCACATCAGCCGCTTCTTTCAAGTTATGCGGGAGTTTTTTGGTAGGTTTGTGTATTTAAGTGGGGCTCTTGTGTTTATTGACATTTAGCTATTTATTTTGACCAATAAATCTATTCTGGTGTTTACATAAAATGTTAACAAGTTCAGAAATAACTCGTTGTACATAATTTTCCACTTCTTTGTCTTTATTAAGAATCGAGAATAATTCACATGGGATTCATATTTAAATATGACTTTAGAATGTGAGACTAAGTTTGGTTCCCAGTGAGGACGCCTACTATGCTGGAATCTTATTCAAACCTGCCATTATTAATTCATTTTTTACATAAGTCACTGTCGGACAAGCGGAATGGTACGATATTAGTTAGTAATGATGGTTTTAAAATTAGCGGCAACCTCTTTCTCCCACTTCTTTTTTTACTCGTGCATGGAAAAGGTAGCAATCTGAAATTTGGTGGTAAGCGCATTGCGGTCCAAAACGCGGCCTATTCGTTATCGGAAATGCGAAACGCCCGTGTAGACGACAATTTCACTTTCGCTTCACGTACGCTGATCACTATCTGGATAATTTTGAATGTCCTATCACTCGCAAATAAGGCCTTCTGCAATTTTACTGACCATACTATAAGCAAAATGTTGTTTAACGTCGATTTTCTGTGACATGATAGAATTGTCTTACCAAAAAGCACGTTGCAAATATTGTCGGATATAGAACATATTCAATATCGCTCGGTTTCTGTAACGTCACGTACAGGTATTCTCTGCTTATTTTGTAAATTGCGTGCGTTCCCACGGGAATAAAGTTTACGGAAAAACAAAGAAGAATAAATGGAAAATCTTTGTCGTGGCTCATGTCAAAACTTAGCACAACTTTTGTTTTTACTCACGTTAACTTAGTAGCAATTCTGGTTATTTTCGTGTTTCCTATCAGTACATATGTATGCCTGCTCATCCCTCTTGTTATTGAAAATCTTAATATTGTACTCCTGGTTGCAATTTGACCGATTTATAAACATATCAAGTACATACATCCAACTAGGACAAGACATAGTCTGGCTCCAAATTTAGTAATTGCCGCAAATTCCCACCTAAGAGGTGCCAATTCCCAACCATATAACAGAATCGCTGACCTAAATAGGATTATCCAATTAGAACTGTTTCCACCAATACGAAACATTTCCTCGATTCGAGATTGATGCGCCTTTTCAAATTGCTTACGGGTCACGGATTTGTAAGTAATAAAGAAGAGGCCGCGAAATGCTTCAACAAAACTGACTTTTGTCCGACCGACCGCCCTTCCGGATCGCCGAAGCTTCGGACAAATTGAAATGTCATTTCGACGACTCAAACGACTAAAGTTTGGATTTCTTAGTGCGCAGAAAAAGTGGCAAAGTCCTATTATTTTTTTATTAAAGAGGTAATTAGTGACAATAAAGCCCAAATTACTTTTTCTTAATCTTCGGATTATCCCATAGTTTTTTTAAGATTGTCTGATGTGATAGGAGCGTCTTTAATGTAAAATTTATGAATTAATATTTTTGATAATACCTAGGTACGATGATAATATTTTTTAAACGGACAGCTATTCTATTATAATATACTTAGAAGTTTAAGCATGGTACGAAAAAGAGTCTCAGCAAGCAAGAGTGGAATAACCGACTATAATTGGAAGTCTTCAGGGTCTCAAAACTCTATTTCGACATCCCTTACTTGTCATCAGATGTGTTGATCTGTATTAAAAGAGATCTAGTAAAAGTAGAAAAGATAGAGATTAGTAAAGTAACAAATAACGGTTTTTGCGGAAATATTACTGAGGACATCGTGACCCCGATAGTAGTGATAAATGATTTTTCAATTTCATTTCCTGCATATTTAATTTTATTCATACCACAATCATAAAAATAACGCTCAATTAGGTATTTTTACGATTTTTCAAAAGTTATGAACACAATTCTGCATAATGAACCTTAATGCTTTTCATCTAACCAATCTTATAAATCCCGCATACAGAATAAATTGGAGAAAACTTAAAGCAAATACGAACTGGGCAGCTGAGAGCTATTTTTTCAAAATTTAATTATAAAATGTTAATTTATCACGAAACGAAAAGCGTTTACCTCTGGAATTGTTGATTAAAAATATAATTGGGTTTACTTAAAATGTAGTACTTAAAATGCCGAATATGAATTCACACGGATTTGCGTTCATCACGATTACGCCCTGCGAGTCCTTTGTGTTTTGTTTTTATTTCTTTTGTTAAATATATTTTTGATTTAGGTTAAATATTTTGTGGTAATTATTTTTTTTGATTGGCTCGATCAAATGGCCAGTCTATAAGTTTATTTCATTTATTTGTAAGAATTTCGTTCTGCTTCTTACAAAAGATTAAGCATTGCATCGGTCATTTGTACTACTTATTTATTTAATTATACATTTTAATAATTTACGTGCAAAAGATCAGCAAGCTGAAGTGGCAGTGGGCCGGTCACATCTGTCGCAGAACCGACAACCGTTGGGGTAAACGTGTTCTGGAGTGGAGACCACGGCTCGGCAAGCGTAGTGTAGGACGCCCTCTGGCTAGGTGGGGTGACGATATCCGCAAGGTGGCTGGCAGCGGTTGGATGAGGAGAGCCTAAGATCGAGCCCAGTGGCGTGCCATAGGAGAGGCCTATGTCCAACAGTGGACGAATAAAGGCTGATGATGACGTGCAAATCAGATTATCCTACGGTCTCTGCACAAAACATGGCTTGCACCGCATAGAGTAGAATAGAGCGGATACATTGGATACTATTCCATTATAATATAGTATTTTATAATTAAACAATACAAGAAAGAAATAGAAAAAAAAATAAGAAAAATGTGTAGTGGGAAATGAATATAATATTCACAACAAAAATAAGTAATTTATTTATCTAGTATATATATTGCTTTGATATACATAAAAATATCTCATAGAATACGCTTGCTACTTGAACTTGATACAGAAAAGTCGTCTAGGTAAACTGCAGGCTATTGAACAATAAATATATGAATAAAAATCTTTTAATTTCAGTTTAAATTTTGTATTTTTTAAGATGGTGCAATTTGAAATATTTCTCAACACTTTTATGTTATTTAATGCACCTAAGCGGCCAATGCAGTAGTTTGGAATCTGAAAACTATTCAAATTTTGCCAAGTTCGAGTAATTAACGGTTGCTTAATGTTAAAAGTATGCAGGCGCAATAGCATAAACAACACTAATGAGAGTGGCGAGTTGTTGTAGATAATGGCCACTAAACTGTCACTGAAGAAGCAAACAAGGAGTTTATTAAATGAGTTTTTATTAAAAATATTCGGCATGCACATTGAAACTTTGATAAGGAAGTTTGCCTTCATTTTTAAAAAAAGAATAAAAATGAGAACAGATTAACAAATAATATTATTCACCAAATGAAAACTAGATTTGGGCGCGCAGTCGAGAATCTTTGTAGTCGTACGATCTAAAGCAGGCAGACCGAACACATCTCTAACTTTACTTTAAAGGTCCTTAGGAATTTCTTAGGTGTGTAGTCCGGTGCTCCGTACTAGGCCTGTCTGATGGACTGAGGCCTAATCCCTTTCACTCGTAGAGGAGGTTCGTGCCGAGCATTGACGTAAATGGATTGATGATGATAGAAAAAGGAGATTTGAAACAAAAGAAATAGCATGAAAACTCATATCTTTTTCTGCTTTCTATAAAATCTTCGCTTACTTTTGTGACTCCCGCAAAAATCTCCGTGGAAAATTTTCGCAAAATCATCCTATCACACATAGGACGTAATAAGGAGTGCTTTATGACGTAGGATTAACGATATACGGGACGGGTGACCACCCGCAGTTCCAACACGAGACCTTATTGCATACTAAAGTTAATCCAATAATTTAGATCCTTATCTCGACTTTATCACAGCTATCATTATTTTTATATTAATAATTATTTTTATACTTTGTAATATATGGAGTAAGAAATTATATTTCTGTATATAATTCTGACTTTCTCATGGTCGCAGGGGGACAAGTATGTGCCGTGCGATCTAGAGATCCCAGGTTCGGTTCTTGGGTTGAGCGTTATTGGGTTTTTCCATTAGGACAGTCTCAGCACCAGCACGAATATGCCTGAAAATCGACAATAGGACCGCATCCTTCACTTGGTACTGTTTGATATTGGCGAAAACTGAATGAAAATATGCACTTTTCTTGCCTCTTCGTGAAATACTGGCGTGTGACGTGTGGAGACACATTTCACCTTTCGCCAAAAATATTTTCGTTCCACATAATAGAGGTCCAGCCTGTTACCGTTTTTCAAGCACAATTCCAAAATATTTCTAAGAATAAAGCAATATAAACACCCAGTAACACTTTTTTTATAATTTAAGTAGGTCGCTTGAAATATACGAGTACTCCACAACTTGACCACAAGTGAAAAGACGCCAAGAACGAATTATTTTTTAAGTGCTCCGTGAATGAAAATGTTATTCAAATTTAGATCGTAACCTCATAATACAGATTAAAATATAAGTGGCCACTTCACTTCTTATTCAACCTCGCGATCTTATTAAAGAAATACTTGAGAGAGCGCATGAACGGTTGAAAATAAGCGGACTATTAAGTATGGCAACACTGAGAAAAACATATTTTTATTCTTTATTGTTAGGAATATTTTATAACACTACGATAATTAAATGTACCGCTTGAAGTCAAAAGCAATGATTGAAAATTTATCCTTAAATTAGTTTCAAAGCTTCTTTTTGATAACCGTACATGAGAACCGTACGCTTAAAAGTGCAGCTAAACTTGTATTTGTAAACGTGTATTTAATTTAAAACACTATTTCAACTGTGAGTTAGAAGATAAATAGTTTTTTAGACGACAAACAAGGCAAGAAATGCGGAGAATTTCATTTGTTTTTTGTAAAATAGACCTGTGTCTAAAGCGTAGCTGATCTCCATAAGTGATAGTCACCTTTTAATATTAGACAGTTTGCTTACTACTTCGAAGCAACGTAGTATTTGGTTTCCTATTCTAAAGTTACTGGATACATGTCGCCTCTGACAAAGCTATGTCCATGAGTGGACGTCTTTCTTTGACTAAACAGTTGGCTAAACCCCAGCATGCGAAACGAGAGGCCGCGGGTTCGATGCACGTACCGAGAGAAATGTTTATGTGATCCACAAGTATTTGTTCCGGGTCTGGGTGTATTCAAAACCGAAAGATTACTCTTAATTTCTGACACCTCTACAGGGCTTGTATCTTAATGTGGGGTCAGAATGTATGTTACCATCGGGTGTATGTATTATTAGAAATTATTATGAAGGTATGGGATTAATTCAACATAACTCATTCTTCTTATCGTGTTTGTGACTGTTGGGTGTACTGCAGAGCAGATTTATTTCAATCATTATTTTTCTATTGCTTAGAATAACAGGTTACGAACACGGCTCCAAATACGAGGTTCTTTTTTCTTCGATAATTATCAGTTTTTAATATACTATTAATGTGCAAGAAGACACAAATGATATCTGCTTTAAAGCTGTTTCGTGCACTTTATCGCTTTCCATTACACTCCGCCGAGCCTCGTAACATTCCACCTCACTACTGACTTCACCGCACCTCACACCTTCACACTCCGCTGAACTTCGAAAGCCGAAATAGGAATTGTAGTTATGCTCCATATTGTATATTCTATCGATATACAAACGACATACGTTTTCTTTGTTAGAAATGCCAGTAAATAAAAAAAATACATTTAAAAGTAAACTATTTATTTTTCTATTGTTATTAATTTATGCATTTGATTAGGTGTCTTAAAAATAATGTGAGTGAATACATACATATACTAATATAAAATCTAACGCCTGTAGAGGTGCTTTTCTGCCCCAATCAAGACAAATGTTTGCGTGATTTTCAAATATTTGTTTCTGGTCTAGGTGTTTGTGAGACCGAAAAGTCTCTCGTAGTTTCTGATCTGATTGTGTTTTAGTTTGGGATCAAAACACTATTAACTTCTGTTCCAAGAAAAAGGTAACAACACGACACATTTTTACATCAAAAGCAATCCACGCGAGTACGGAAAATCCCCTGTTTATTCCTCATTTCTATTTTCCTTATAAAGCGATTATCCCCAATGTGTATTACAGTTATAAATGAAATTTATACAGCACATTTGCTTACAAATACCTCCACTACGCCTCCAGAACTGACGTGCGGATAATTATAGGAGGATTTACAACTTGTTTGTTGTCTTGATACTTGTAGAACATCCTCCTTTATTTGCATAGACGGGAATCTTGAGCATTTAGACAAAGGAAGAATAAGGCTTAGTTACGTGTCTTTATCTACCTTCACAGAAATTCGGGAGTGCAGAGACTCTCGTTTAAACAAAGCCTTAAGAAAGTGCCAACCATCCCGGTGTCGAGCAGCCCTCATCTATCCGTTGCCTGCTACCGTTCTCAAGTCGTCGAACCATCGTGCTGCAGGACATCTTACTTAGATACTTCACTTCTGTGGCATTAAATCATGAGATGCCTCGATGCAATACAGACTACACCTTCTGATATGTAGACGTATGTATCAGTGGCGGTACTTCCATAGAAGCCCGAAAGCCCGACTTGCCTTACATACTTCCGAATAACGAACTTAACGATTGTTTATTTATAAAATAACGCTATAAACGTGAATGTGAGTACTAACCGGTAGGTATTTATTAGTCCTACGTACCAAAAAAAATATGCTGCTACTAAATAAACATTTGGGCTTGCCTTAGTTTGACACCCTAGGCACGCCACTGATATGTATATAGCTTTTAATTATCATTCCAATTAAAAGTGAGAGTGCAATGGATCTCAGATAGCATTTAATTTGTTTTTAACACCGCTGCATTTAAAGGGATTCGTTGTAAATAATTTGAAATGATGTGTGTAATGATATATTAATTTCTTGGAGTAAAATGAAACTTAAAGTTACCAAGAAACCTGAATCATTTAGAATACAACGATTATTAAAATAAATTGTTTTATGTATTTACTTCGCCTCGAGGTTTTGCGGTCCAAGATTATGCCGAGTTACATAGAGTTCTTGGCTTCGATTTCCAGATCGAGTAGTGTTATTGAGTTTTTCTATTAAGAAATGCTCAGTAGCAGCACTGAGTCTGTAATTGTGCCCGAAAAACGGCAATAAACTCGGCCCCTATTGCGTGGGACTGAAAAATACATCTTCATAATCATCAGCTCATATATCATCTGCTGGGCAAGGGCCTTCTCCACTATTGAAAGGGTTCAGGCCTTATTCTAGCCTTAGCCTAGTGCACATTGCTGGATTATACACCTAAGATATTCTTAAGAACTTTTAGGTGTGCAGTTTTCCTTAATTATATTAAAGTAAGTTATATTTCAATGTGATTACCACATAACTTCAGATAGTCAAAAGTGTGCCTGGAGTTTGAACCCGGGACCACCAAGATAATCGCACACGCACGCCTAAACCCCACCATCACTGCTACCTATCTTTTTATACACACGCAATACCGGGCAGATACAAATTTCCTACCCATTCATCAGTACCGTCTACACAGCTTCCGTAATTCATTTTTATAGAGCATAAACACACTAGGACAAAACAAAGCGTCAATCACCACATATTCTTTCAAGCTGATGGAAAACTTCAAGACGGATTCCGTTGTTAATACGTCTATCGTAAACAGCAATTGTGCGTTCTGATGTAAGCCGTATTTGCATCCATCTCCGCTGTAAGCGTTGTTTGCTCAAAATGCTAATGCTTTTATTGCTCACAATTTATATGATGATTGTGAGATAAGTTGTTATTATCTAGTGTTTTTTCGCAGTCGCAACTCAGTTGTGTGTAAAGATCGTTGAGTTTACGGAAGAGAAACTTGTAAAGTACTGATATTACGAAATAATTTAAAGACTAGTAACTACTACGAGGAAATCATGACATTTGTCTAAATTCCACACGTACCTTTACAAAAGTGCTTAAAAGTACCAAAACACATGACCTAGGACGTATCAAGGACAAGGCATCAAGCTAAAATTTGAATGTTTCTCGGCGACCCACTCGGTAACAATTGAAGTATGACTCCACACATTCCGAGAGCCAAAGAGGCCCTCCGAAGATTAGCCACTGCTTGTTTGCTTTTATCTCGTTGACAGGCACTTACTAACCTCAGGTACAATTTTTGGGACAAAATCGGCCATTTGCGTCACAAAACCTTCCTTACGTTACGTGTGATACTATTTACTTTTACTACAGTTACAGGCGCACGTATGTTTAAATACTTCAATGACTTCTTCTTCATCAACCCATATACGCCCACTGCTGAGCACGGGTCTCCTCTACCATTGAGAGGGTTTAGGCCATAGTCCACCACGCTGGCCTAGTGCGGGTTGGCGGACTACACACCTAAAAAACTCCTAAGAACTCTTAGGTGTGCAGGTTTCATCACGATGTTTTCCTTCACCGTTAAAGCAAGTGATAATTCAATGTGAATACACACATAACTTCGAAAAGTCAGAGGTGTGTGCCTGGGGTTCGAACCCGCGACCGCCGAGATTCTCGACCGCGCGCCCAAACCTCGAGGCCATCACTACTCTGCTCTTCAATGACTAGCGTGAGTTATTTAAAAAAATAGTTTAAAAATGGAACATGGATGAGTGTTATCTAGATGTGATCGATAGATGTTTAAGTACATTGAAATTAAAAGATGGTGGGAATTTCTTGAGCGAGTAGTCCTTCATCATGTTTAAGTTTTAAATCTTTATTTAACAAAAGCAATTTGACGTATGAATGAGAATATCATGACTAGATAAAAAACAATTACAAACCACATTGCTCAATTAATGTACAACGCTTTTGGGGTTCTAACGAACTATCGTTATTAAGATATATGAAGCTGCCGCAAGAATAAAGTGATGATTTAACTGTAACTTTCAATAAAAATCAATCGTTTCTTGAGTCAGGGATATCGATGTCGCTGGACACCGCTTCCCTCCGATATTGAAAATTCAATAAACGACACTAATTATGGTCATTGATGTAAATTAGATATGTATTTGGAAAATTATACATAGTATAAGAAGTTTCAGATTTTTTTCATAAGAAAACATTTCACTGTATGGAAAACTATCTTATCAGCACGCAAACTGAACGAAAGGTAATAATAATTACAAATTAATTTACAAACATCAAAATCAGTTGATACATACTTAAGTATAAGTATCAAAATGTCTCGAGCTATTAATGTGGAAGAGCCTTTAACGTCGCAGATTTTCGAAATAAGAACGCTAGGTTAGGGATGGTGCCGTCGAACGCTCAGTTCGAATACAGCTGGCGAGCGATACGTACTGCTCCACACCGGGCGACAAGTTCGCGCAACGGCAAACTTGGCTACACATCTTAACATTTAAAAAGTGAATAAGAAAAAAAAAGATGTCTATGGTTTATACTGGCTGATGACAATTTTAGCCAGGACGCTGAAATAAAATAAAAACGTTCCTTTTTTGAACTTTTAAAGTGTAACTTTTGTGTAATTTTGTTTCACACACTTTTTATGTTTACGTGAATATCTACAAGATACAAGGACAGTGGAAATTACTGTAGCAAAACTTTTTAAGGAATAGTTTTATTGCTGATCTTGTGGGTTTTCAACAATTTTCATCTTTGAGCGGTAAGTAATTAATATTATCTTATTACTTACTAAAATATAAATAATACCATTAAATGTTTCTACTTATAAATTTGAAGTGACTTATAAAAAATAAAAAACAATTAGCATGATATTTATTTTAGTTTTATATTTTCTAGTAAAAAATATATTGTTGCATCTTTCGGATACCATAAAAAAATACTCAATATTTTATATGAGCTGCTTTATTTATATGCGGATAATGCACTGTTAAAATTTTAGTCTGTGGCGGCCGCTAATTGATACTGCACTTAATTTCGGTCGGTTTGTGGTAACTAATAAAAATCCCTCTACTTTTAATCTTCCTTACTGTTAAAACCTATTCTTGAATTTGGCCATTATATTATTTAAAAAAGTAACTGGCATAATACACGCGAGTGCCATAAACTTTAAAAAATGTTAATTATAATGACTCAATACCCAAGTGCACGTATTCCTAATTTCAAATTGCATAACAATGTTCTATAATTGAAAAACAAAATGCTCAGGACTGTTTGAGGACATTATGCTGTATGACTTTTGGTGACTAAGTATAATGGTACTTTAATCTTCTGTCAACAAGAGCAAAGACTTAAAGTAGTTTAGTTGAGTAGTAGAGACTACATAACTTTGAATTTATTTATTTTTAAATTAAGGAGTATGTAGGAGAAGAGTTTTCGTTCTTCGTAAAGTTTGACCTATCTTTTTCCATGGTTTTAGATTTATTTACTATTTGCGAATGATTTATTAAAGATATTTCGGATATGTAAGTACATCTTTTTCCATTCATTTGTTCAAATATAAGTGAAATAAAAATAGGTGACTGAAAAATTACCTTATATAGTCCATGGCGAAAATTTAAATTTCATTAACTTATAAGATAATTTAAAACGACCATGTTGGATTTCTAAATTCTTTGAAGCAACAGGCACACACAATGCAATGTAATGCAATAAAAGATTTTTTATTGTAACCCAATCAAAAATACTTTAAATCAAACGGAAACAAACATGCCTCCTATTATGTATGTGTATGTATAAGAAAAAGAAAAAAATATTTATTATTAAAGAAAACTTACATTACTTGGTCTAACAAAATGAAATATTATATTTTAAAAAAATAGTAGTTTTTTTATTTTCTTTATTTGATGTACGACAACCGCCATTTGAAATAACACAATACTAGTAAATGAAATTCCAGCAATCTAAACAAAACTATTTTACGTTACTTTTCTGTAGTACCACGTCAGTCGACCCGCCCTATTCACCTAAACACGTTGGCACCCCGCGAATATTCCCAAACGTCGAAAACTAGAAAACTATGCCTTGAATTCAATTCACACGCCACAAATTAGTACCCACCGCCCCCATTAGGCTATTACACCGCTTCATATTACCAACGATGTGTTGTCTGCCCCTAATGAATGCGTAAACACTATGTGAATTTGCCGTACATTTTGGCAACGTTCGCTCTAAAACCACATTGGCTTTCTAGTGACATGCAAAACAAACAAATCCGTCATCCAATCATAAATAAGGCTTGCTATATTGATTAATCCCACGCGTTCTAAAATATTTGTTATCGACGAGATAAGTGGCGATATTCAGTTCACATCACGTCGACTCCATCTGTTTTTTCCGCCAATGGATGATTAGATATGTGAGTTTTTGAGTTTGTATTTCCATCAGCCTATATCCGGGACATCTTCTTTTAATCGGATCAGGCTAAGTTTAAAAAACTTTGTTAAATGCGAGAGTCGCATACTAAACGCCTGAAATTCTAAACAAAAAATCTTAAGCTTAAGATTGCAGATTACTACTTTTTCGTTTTGTTTAAAGTTAGTTATAGTTCAATGATTCCTATTTAACTTGACTTTGTCCTTGTAGGCCCTGGGGAACTTACTTTTTAAGACACTGTGGAATTCACTGACCTAGAAATATTCTGTAAAGAATTTTCTGTGTTGAATGAAATTCATAATCCTACATTTCTTACTACAACCACTTCAGGAGATCTACTATCTCCATACTACAGTTAAATACAACGTTCCAAAATCGAAATTGTTACGTGGGGAGTTAAATTGACAAAACTATAGTTACTGCTAACATTGCTCGTAATTTTATTAAAGTTGACATTATGAAGTGAGCTCCGGTGCGCACCAGTTTTATTTTTATTTAAGAGGTAATTTCGCCCCAATTGCGTCATCAAGGCTAAATGAGTTCAAAAATTGTTAATTTGTTCCCTTAATGAAACAAACGAGGGTGTTTGTTTCCGTCAATTTTTAAATAAACTGGGCATTTTGATTACGCTAGAATGTTTTCGGCAAAACGTTGATCCGCGGCTTAATGCGCAGGTCTCATTTACGAGGATTTTTAATTAAAAATGTTCGGATCATAAAATAACTCGGAGCTTTATGACGGAACGGGCCAAAAATCACGAAGAGACGCTTAAAAAGAATATGTCGACTGCGAAAAACTGGGCTTAAATACGTTTGGACGTAATATTACAAGCGCTAGAACAATGGATTAAATTACAGTTTCAGCTAAACTTCTACCTAGCTATATTAGCACATATAAGTCCCACTTCTGGGCATTGGCAGCTTTTACAACTCACCATCATTCCCCTGCCCTGGTCCCGATTTATACCTAGCGGTCGGCGCAGTATGTTTTCTCCTTCCACACATCCCTGTCAGCCGTCATGTCTTCATTCACCCCTTTCTTTTTCATATCTTCAGTCACGCACTCCATCCATCTCTTCTTTGGCCTTCCTCGACTCGCCCATCCATCCACTTTCATATTCATCACCTTTTTTCCTACATATGATTCATCCCTTCTCATAATGTGCCCATACAACGATAGACGGTTTCCTTTCATCTTTTCTATCACAGGAGCTACTTTCAGACTTCCCCTAACGTATTCATTCCTCACTCTGTCACTCCGTGTTATACCACACATCCATCGCAACATTCGCATTTCTGCTGCATGCAGTCGTCTTTTACAACTGTGAGGGGTTAAGCTTTAGGCTACCACGCAGGTCTATTGGAGGTTAGTTAACCACACATACATGTTTAGGGATTTTCTTAAAGGAGAATTCTTAGTATACGTTTCGTCATGACTTGTCCTTGGCCATTTAAAGTCGTAAATAATAATTAATTGTGAATTTACTAATTGCTTCCACAAGTCAGAGGTTTTTATTGATTTTGTTTCAAATTCCAGGAAATTGAATTGACGATTGCCTAGATTTTGTATCAGAAAATCGGCTTGCTAGAATACTTAATCTTGCTACGAGCAGCGTAACAATAGCTCCCACTAAAAAAATTATTATTAAGGAAATGCTTATAGAGTTCTGCTTTATTTTTTAAGCGTAATTGCAGGTTATGTGGAGAAAAATCATAATAAAAACGAGATGGTTTAACTATCTCAGATCTTATCGTTATCGGTCATCTAGACGAACGTAACATGGGCTGCCTCGGGAACAAGTGGAGATTACGCTAGTCCTTGGTATTACGTTTAGTAGAGGGATTTTGCGGTTATAAATATTCACAATAAATTATCACGTATTTTAACGGTGAAGCAAAACACCGTGAGGAAACTTGCAAACTTAAAAATTCGTTGCGATTTCTTGAATGTGTGTAAATTTAATGCGTGGCGGATGAAAGCCTAAACCTTCTTTATTGTAGAGGAGGCCTGTGAATGAAGTAAAACCAAATTTATTCATTATTTCAGTCCATTCGTAAAAGAATTTTAGTCATACAACAACAACAAATATTACGTCAATTTTATGGTATGTAATTTCAAAAATATCTCTGGCTCTCAATGACCTAAACTCCAAGTAAACTTTATTACACGTTCATAAAGCTTTAATTCCTTTATTTATAACATATTTATGGTATATGGTTCCAACGTAACATCGCAAATTCATTCTCTACTCAGTCTCCAGTTTAAATGAGAGATCGTTAGAACCTCAGACGTAGGTTTTAAATTTAAATGTAGCTTGCAAAAGTAAAAATACACTGTAGCTACGAGCGACTAACACATGTAAATTAAAAACAATGATAACAGTAATAATAATTTTATTACGTCCGGGCACGACATAAATATTGATTTAAACTGAAGGACGATATCGTTGAACGTTCGCCTATCCCTTGGGAAGGAGAGTAAAACTATAACCTCGTAATACTTTATCATTTGTTGAAATACAATGTATAAAACATACTTTGTTGGCTTTATCAAGGACCGTTTTAAGGTACATATTTATAGTTGTAAAAAAAAATCTTCTTTACCTAATTAAGGACAGGGATACAATGATATCTCTGGAAACTGGAACTCTTCGTTTTGCTATTAAAATAAGGTACAAAAATAGAATTTGACTGGTAGTTATCATTATATGATTAGATACTACGAAAGTAAACAAGTGCCAATTTTGAAAGTGGTCATAATAAAATCGTACGTTTGCTATTGCAAGTTACAATTAAAGTACAAAAATATTTTGTATCCAAGCTCTTGTCAGTATCTTAAAGAGGTAGATAAAGCTATGGAGTTTCTCAAACACTGATTTTGACATACCGTTCTATATTTTCCGGTTAAGGATAGAAATGTCGGTATAAAATAAAACAAGACTAATAAAAAAAGTTTGTTTTATTTTATTTCCCACTGCTACTTAATATCAAATTCGTAAAACTGCTTATATTATATAAATATGTGTCTCTGTTTAACAACATCGGCGGCGAAAGTTGTAGGTTAACATGTTAAAGCGAGTATGTAGCATGATATTTTTGGTTCATTGCGTGTTTCAGTGATCCGTGGTAAACAATCACGATTAGCGCGGCATGCATTCGACAAACTTGTAGATAACGTACGGTTTTATCTGTCGTGCTGTTACCAGGAAAGTGATGTGAGCGCGACACTTACATTTAAATACATAACATCCGTACATAGCGTTTGTTTAGTGGAATGTTTGCTATCTCAAAAAAACTTCGCGATCATCATGACGTCGAAGAGTCAAGTGAAAATAAGCCTTTAGCTAATTAACACATTTGTTTTACCTTCATACAAGCGAGTTTACATAGAATGTTTCACAAAAGCAAAATAACTAGACGTGTTATTATACAGGATCATTTCAGACCTTGATCGGAAACTAAGGATATGGTAACTAGGGATTATGGTAATCACAAAGTGACGTTAAAAAATCCCGACAAAAAAAAATGGACGTTTTCCATACGAACCACATATGTACATTTAATACCGACGTTTGTATGGAAAACATCATTTGTTTTATTTTTTGTCGGATTTTTTGATTATTGGAGCAAACCGAACATCTATGGATACTCTACTACAAATAAATCGAGCGTAGGGTCAGTTTTATATATTTATAGTTGTAGAGCTATCCCACTCACCAAGAGGGTCGTTAAATATTACTTTACCTCAAGACAGCGGGCAGAGCCTTAGCCAAGCTGGAACGCTTTTAATCAGTACAACCTAAAGCGCTCTAGCGTGACTACCATTATGAGCATGTTTCTAGTCTCTGAAACAGAAAATAAATAATATTAGTCGCGATTATAGACACACATAAAAGAAAGAGGATGACAGAGGTTTTCCGAACCCCGAACATATAAGCGACATCCGAGTTTCGTCGAATTTTCTAGATTTTAAATTTGTGCCATTGAAATGGATGCACCATTTTATTAAATTTCGTAGAGGTACTATATCACAAATGAAAATTGCATAAGGTTGTCTCCACATGGAGAGATAACGTACATACGTTATGGCGGATTTTACCTTGCTCTACTTATCTTAAATTAGGTTTTAGGTTACTTCGTATTAGGACTTAGGTTCTATACACATTATAGAAGAATAATCGACAACAAACATATTATGTTATACGAAAACACATCAACGGTTCCTTGAGATTAAAATTTGTACGTCATGGTACTTTTCTCTTCCTTTCCATTCCATATTTCCCATAGTCTGCATCATCATCTCATGTATGTATTTAAATTGAGTGCGGGTTGTTCATATTTTTTATAATACAGATCTTAAAATATCAAGCCAATCATCATTATGTAAATTTGTGATGTATGCATATTCGATAATAAAGTTTGTTATGATCCTAAGCGTAGTTGAAAAATCTAATTTGAATCTTAAATTAGCAGTCTTCGTAATCAATATATCAAGTGACATACCTGCTATTAGCGTGCCGATGCGACAAGAATCTTCAAGTATGTGGAGAATTCGGATAATTTTATCAAGAATTTGGATGGGCTTGGTTCATAAAAGAATATATTGCCTAGACGTGATCTGACACTTAGAATGTGTGTGCTTTATTGTGGGGCAATAAAATTCACAGACATAATATTCAGTCAACACGAATTACTAATGGACAGACTGGTGTCTGGTATTTGAATTTTCGAGAATTACGACCTGTGATTAAGTTACATGCAGCAATCAATTCTGTACTTGGAAAGCATCCTGAAGGAGAGTGAAAACAAAACTCATCTCAAATTTTGTCATCGTAAACAGTCGCCATTTGTTCAATGAGAGATGATTGCGATGTCCACTCCGAGATAAATTTGGTAGTGTATAATCAATAAAATATTTAATTGGATATGAATGTTTGTAGGAACTTAAAAACTACCATGCTCTCAAAACCCTAGGATGCAAAACTTTTGTTTAAAATTGAGGATCAGGATTCAATATAAGTATAAATGTTAATGAATTTTAACCAGTTTTTTGAAAGTTTGGATTTCGAGGAGAGTTGTACTCATTGTATTACCCAGAAAACAGGTTGGTATTAATGTGACATGTGCAAATAGCCGTCTGGTTCGTGATTTAGTTTAGACGACACTGAACCCACTTATCGTAATTTTGTAATAACATAACGTTACCTAATCGCGCAAGTATCAAAATAAAACAATTAAACCCTCAATAGGGGACCAAAATACTACCAACGATTACAAGTTTTAGCACATCGGACACTTTCTGATTTATTAGAGGATTTCGCTGCGTCCTACGAAAACATTTCCCGTTGGCCCATATTTGCCAAATGTCCCTACGTTGATTACACTGACATATGGAACTTTTGATCTCATGTTATTAAGTCCCTTCTATGACCGAGTGCGTCGTAGATCGCTTTTTTGCTGCCAGATATGTTGTTTTCATTTTGATAGTAATAAGTTTTTTGACGGTTTTTATTTGTTTATTTCGGGGGACATACATGTGATAGGTCAAATAGCACATGTATTCTTTTTACTTAATAATATAGCGGCTAGTTAAGGGCTAGTTAAAACGTAGGCTGCTCAAGACCGAGATGGTTGGCGCTTTCTTGGGGAGGCCTACGTTCAGCAGTGGATGGCGATAGGCTGATTGATTGATTGATTGATTGAAAGCGTAGGCCCTTATGCTATATTTAGTGAAAAAGAAAGATTTTAACTTTGTACTGGTGCATATAAGCCCAAATGTTGTTTTGAAAACATACGAAATACTTATAAAATTCGTAACTAGATTTAACCAGTGACTTTTATAACAACGTCTTCACTACTTGGATCCATAACTGAATAAAGAAATACAATTTAAAAATTTGTTGAGTAAATTTTGGCATATCAACCTCACTTCGCTTTCTGATAATAAAAAGTAATAACAAATTAATGACTGCTAATAAAAAGTCTTCATATCATCGAACGCACCTGAATCTTGTATAAAAGATAATTTAAATTTGTTCCTATCATAAAAGCATGTACAAACCGTTTATAAATATTTGATGGGAAAAGAAAAACTTTTAAAAGAGAGGCTGAAAAACATTATTAGATTTTAATATTAAACTATACGACATAATTTCTGGTACGATCAAGGAACGTAAACAACGTCTGAACATTAGTATAAATATTTATGTGATACACGCGGAATTACTTTTTGCACCATCTGGATATTGTAATATTCTTCAATTACATACACAATACACCTGAATTATGCACTTGCGTAGATATTACACCTTTTGAGATTTTTTATTTCATAACAATCGTTATAATTACTTTGTAGAAATAAATAAAAAAAATGTAAGAAGAGATACTATATGAAAGGGTATTTGCATGAATCACTACATAGTATAAAACAAAGTCGCTTTCTCTGTCCCTATGTCCCTTTGTATGCTTAAATCTTTGAAACTACGCAACGGATTTTGATGCGGTTTTTTTTAATAGATTGAGTGATTCAAGAGGAAGGTTTATATGTATTATAACATCCATTAAATATCAGCATTGCACCCGTGCGAAGCCGGGGCGGGTCGCTAGTAATTGATAAAATGTTGACACTGCTATGTCGGTAGTTTGGGATTGTTATTGTCACAATTAAAATGGTTTGACATTCTATTTATAAGATTAAGTAAAATAGTGCTAATGCATACTATATGTACACATATCGTGAAAATAAAGAAATTGGGATTACATAACATTAGCTGTTGTCCGATACAACTAATGATGAATGAAATGAGTTTTATTTCAATGAGAGATATTATATCTATATCACAGAAGTTTATACTTTTATTGAAATACGATATTTTTAATTATGGGCAATAACTTCAGGACTGTGTAACGAAAGGATATGGCTGTTTTAATGAAATGCTAATGGACTTCTCCTTGTTGACCCATTTAAGTCAAAACGGATTAATTAAGAGTTAATTTCGAATGCTTCGTGACGTCATCAATATTCTAGATGATGACGCAATACTTGTTACGAATTTCGTTTGCAGTGAAATATATTTTCGTTTTGTACGTAGAACATTGCATTTTAATAATTCAAACATCATGACCTACGTTTGGAAACAATTACATTTGGCCAACTTTCTGATAATAATTCAAATAGCTGGTAATACTAATGTATGTTGCTAATTATGAACATATTTTTGCAAAACATGAATTTCATATTTGTTTTAAGTGCTTATATTTTAATAAAATTTACATACAAATATAAAATATTTGTATTTACTTAAAAGTCCTAAATTAAGAAATTTTACCACTCTATAAGTACGCTTACATACATTTAAATATCACATAAATAGTTCTGAGTAATATTTTGTTCAAGAGTCATCAACTGTTAATGCAAATGTCACCGGCCATGTCAGTCTTGAGCGCGACGTTTAATTTCACATTAACATCAGTGATAACGGGTAATCCGGTAATACCCGTGATCCGCGATACCTTATCACGGTTGACAATATTTGGAAGTGGTCCGAGCGAACATTTTTGATTAGACACTTTACAAGAAAAAAGCTTTCAACGTATATGATAGATTCATTTTGCGAGTATGTGTTTTTTATTTGAATATATAGCTGTCTTTTTTTACTTTTTGACTAAATATTGAGTTACTAAAGTATGCCTGGTATTAAAAGCTGTGACTACTGAGATAGTGACTCCCTAGATCGTATATCTTATACTAATCCTAAATACGGTTTAATGCACTAATGTAAATAGTTTCAGCCATTATACATTTACACCCATTTCCCTGTTACAGTAACTAAAAAGCCACTAGGGGCAGCCTATTACAGTTCTGAAACCTTCAACTATTTGGACTTGAAAAGCAAATAAAAAGCGCTCAAACTAAAAGTTGGTAAATTGTATAATTGCCGCGAACCTGCTACATTTAATTTCTGGGGTTGCGTTTTTATAACGAAAAAACATTTTATAAGTAAAAGTTTTAATTATTACTAACCATTATAAAAAACATTGTTTTTAAAAACTTCGTAATTTATTAATAAACGATTTTAAAAAGTGAAGTTTGTTGCTGTCCCGTGCTATCTTGAGGTCCCGGTTTCGGATAATTATTTAGATAAAGCTACGAAGGCTTAAATAAGTATCTGAGTTCCAAACTTGGTAAGGCCACTATGGCGTGACGATTTTAAGACACTTAAACAAATATAGTCACTTATGTTTTTATTCGACGACGTTTATATTAACAGCCTCTACCACGACTAAGAGTTTTGTGGGCCAGAAAACATTGCATTAATTTTATACCCTAATCCTTAACAAACGACCTACATACAAAAAATAGAACAAAATCTAGTCTTAGAGCTAGTGCTCTAAAAACTGGATTAACCCGCATGTCCGCACCACTTTGTATGCTCTCGAGTTACAATTTGTGTCGTAACAGATTAATCTTGCGTTGTGTGTTGTAGTGACAACAAACATTAATATGTAACAGGCCAACTAGGAGATATTAATTCGTTTATTTATTCATGAGTCATTGTACTCTGTTGAGCATGTCTCTTCGAAATGTCTTCTAAACTATAGATATGACAAAAACAAACACTTTGGAAAACAACTTATTTTATCGTCGAATAATTGACGGCCTCTTCCAGGGAACCGGGCATGAAAGAATATTTAAGTATAGTTATTTAAGAAAATAAATGCACATTATATTATGACGTTATGAAATCGTCTCTCTGCGGAAGTTACAGCATGAAATCTGTTTATCGATATTTTTTTGTGTTTAAAGCGCTCCGATGTTTTATTGAGTAGTTGAGATATTAAGTTAAAATTTCACTGTTTTAAGATCTAAAATTTATTTCATCAAATCATTATCATTTGGCACGTCATATCTACGACCAAGCCAAGCTAATAGATAGCCCTTAATCAAAATTCTATTGATTACAATAACTTAACAGAAAAAGACACTGGAAATAATGTAATATCGAAAGTGTTCTGAATCAATACGACCTTAATGAAAATAACCTCTCATTCTTGGTCGACGGCCAAACGTTACCTGTTTACTATCATTAGTTGTTCCATTTTATTTGTATTCCATTTGTACAAGAGTATGAAAAATAAACGCGTATACAATCTATATGAAACACGTTTCATGCCTCAATGATTTATTTTCGCTTTCATTTCACCTAGGATATAAATCATTTGCTTTTGTTTATACAGTTATTTTAAGATTCGGATTCATGCGAATAGAAAACTTTAATTTTATGAATGGTTTCCAGATATTCTCGTTGGGAGAATGGTTCTTGCGTTGGTTATAAAATATTTTTATTTAGCCACAGTAGATTTTAAATGTTTAGTGTTGGCCTCGAGTTTTGAAAATTAAAACGATGTGTGTAATGAATGAAGGAAAACATTGTAACGAAACTTCCAAATTTCTTAGGTGACTCTTATTTTTCTTCTTATCTAAGGCGTGTAGTCCGCCAAGCGTGGTGGACAATCTTCTTCTTCTTCTTCATCAACCCATATACGTCCCACTGCTGGGCACGGGTCTCATCTACCATTGAGAGGGTTTAGGCCATAGTCCACCACGCTGGCCTAGTGCGGGTTGGCGGACTACACACCTAAGAAATTCCTAAGAACTTTTAGGTGTGCAGGTTTTATCACGATGTTTTCCTTCACCGTTAAAGCAAGTGATAATTCAATGTGAATACACACATAACTTCGAAAAGTCAGAGGTGTGTGCCTGGGGTTCGAACCCGCGACCGCCGAGATTCTCGATCGCGCGCCTTAACCTCGAGGCCAGCACTGCTTCGTCTTAACATTGAAGCAATAAATTTATCACACTTGCATTTGGTAATGAAACGATTAAGATATTTCGATACTAAATCTTTACTTGCCTGGGTCACTAATTCGTTTTCTAAAATTGACTTGAACCAAAAATGTACAGAGTTAGACCACCTAATATCGAATATATCTGTATAGTTTTGTCCACCTTGTCTGTGATGTAACCACAGTAGTTTCACATCACTGGATAGTCTATTCGGACCGTGCTGCCTTTGCATCCAATCACAGTGCAATCACTTAGCCACAGTTCATGTGAAAATGGATCTATATTCCATTGATAACATATACATACATGCGCACTCATATTTGTATTTCGTAGGTTGGTAAACGTGTATTTTTGCTTTTTTTTGTCTTACTTATTACCGATTTTCGGACATATTTGTAGGCTTCCTACTGCTAATAAAGAAACGTAATGAAACCCTAAAACCCAATAATACACCCGAATATCACACCTCTAGATTGTATAAAACGTACTTGTGACTCTGAGATCATAGAGAGTCATTGATGAGATTATTCAATGTTTCAAACTAAATCGTATCGAGACGTGGTTGTTTTGTTGAGCAGTTTAAAAGAAGGCATGGATCAGTAGTCCGATTGGCGATCGTGTTTGTCAATTAAATTCAGCCCGATCGAATCATTTGTTTGTTGATTAAATATGTAAATGCTTAAATTGATTGTTTATGCTCGTTTACATGAAGCTAATTGCTGGTTTCTGTTGTAAGTTGTGTCTATTTTTATTTTAAAGATATAATTCGGTCTTAATTTCGTTCGGACGATATATAAAAAAATATTGCAAAATGCCGGTTAGAAATAACATCATTGCACGTGCCATAACCTTTTCAGAAAGACTTTTTAAACTTAGCAAGAAATTCTAGAAATTGTATGACGTCAGTCCCGTTTCGGTGAAGGGAAAATAAAACGGTTGAATTTGTCTGAAGCCAAGTTAGAGTGACAGACACACATACTCGTTCGTAATACATGGCGAAATGTGTGGGCAAAAATGCACCTATTCCTAACCCTTCGGAGAACTCAGGCGTGAGGTTTTGCAAAATCAAATAATACTGTTAGTACGGAGATTGAATCGCACACTTTTCCTCTTACCAATCCAGTCGTTTCCCATGCAACTACGCCACGAAAACATTTAACGAAAGAGCGAGAGCAAAAGAGCGATTCAATTTGTCGATTCAATCTTTTATTCATGTCAGCGGGGCAACCCTACCTGCATTTGAAATTTCGAACTCTTTACTTGATATGATATTCTATAATCCGAATACATCAACGAACTAATATTTTCTATCCAACAATGCTTGCATATTGGATTGGGATCCGAAGAACCACAAATAGGGTTGGCGAAGCATAAAATGCGAGTCGTATCCGATTTGATATCCAAGGCTTTGTATAGCCAGACCGTCTTTTCTATCAATTCTTAGTGCGCCCTCAATTAAAATTTAGCTCTAGTTTTCGTTAATTTGGTTGAGAAAATAAATTTAATAATTTAAGTTCAATAATTACATAAGTAGATCTATACAAATGTATTATTTATAATTTTAGTCCTACAAAACAGCTTATTTACACCTACATTTTATGTTTATTGAGATTGTGTTAAGCTCGTGAAAAGAATTCTCGATAACTCAAAAGGCCTTACTGTGTTACTTGCATAATATGTCCATAAAATATATTTCTTGCGACAAAGATTTAAAATCAAGAATTGCAATGAACAATAACTTTATACGTTTATCCTCAAAGTACTTCGAATTCCCACAAAATGTCGCCTATTGCTACATGAGGTTACAACGCAGTATAATAGTCAGAAATACACTCTGCTTACTCCTTCTATGTTCAAGCGTGAACGTATATGACAGCTGTAAGATATTTCATTTCGTTAGGTTGGCAGCGATGTTTGACACACGCCTTTTGTCTACCCCAGCCTTTTGATTCAGTGCCCTCTCGACGAGACCTCTTCAAACCTCTTTTTCATTGTCGCTAACGTTTGAACGAACATTTTTTTCTGGGTCCGTTATTTGCGATGTGAATACATGGAGTTTCTTTTCAAAGAGGTTAGAATTATTTGTTTTTATTGGAAAAGAATAATTGGGTAAAGGAGTAGGCGAGCCTTTTTTTAACAATTTATATAAAAAGTGTATGGCTTATCAATTTTTTGTATTGATGTAAATACTCCTACACAACATTCGTATATATGCTTCTCATCCCATATAAATTTTTAAGTATTGTATTGCTTGCTACTCAACTAGTCTTGTACATTCCTCTTCCCCATCACATAGCCTTCCTTATTGCTGACCGTAGTTTTCCCCTGTTAGTATTACTCCTAAATTAGTCCTTCTGCTTCGCAACGCTACCTGTTCCTGTCTTTGACATCGTGGAGGGGTTAAAGGCTAGGGGTCGAGAAAATTTGGTCCGACCATTTGATGGGATCCTAGCTGAAGAAGGTGCTCGAGCCAAATAGTGGGAGGTATATATTCTGATGATAATGATCTGAAGGGTTATGAGTCTCTTTTCTTGTATGTTGGATCTTGCAAACTCCCAAACTTGAAAATGTTGTTCGTGGATCACATAAGCATCTATGTAAATCAATAAAATATTAGGGACATTAGTATTTATCGTTTTACCAAATAACGTAATGTTTGTAATTAGTACAATTTGTAATACAAATCGATAATATAAATTTTAATTGTAGTTTGACACGAAAACATGTTACCTCACATATGTTTGAAAGTATTGTTAGAGTGTTTTGTTAATAGGTATTAGCATCGGTAAAATTCCAATTCATTTATAGTTTAATAATAAAATTCATCGGTATAAAATGTCATTCAGTAAAATATATAAAAGTTCATGGGACTTAAAATGGATTATCATGATGAATTAGACATATTTAACACTTCGATAAAACATCAAAAGGTTTTTTTTTAATTTACATAGATATAATCATCACCAGCCCATATATCTAGGTCCCACTGCTGGGCAAGGGCCTTCTCTACAACTCTTAGGCCTTAGTCCACCACGCTGGCCTAGTGAGGGTTGATGGCCTACACTGACACACCTATGAAATTCCTAATAAACTTTCAGCTTGCAGGTTTTATTAAAATGTTTTCTTTTACCGTTAAAGCAGAGATAATTCATTGTGAATACACACATAACTTCGAAAATTAGAGGTGTTAGCTAGAATAGTTAGTTAAAATTAGGTTTGAACCCCCGACCGCCGAGATTCGCGACCGCGCGCCTAAACCTCGAGGCTATCACTGTTCCTTAGGACAATATAGTCCATCATTAATTTGATTATAATGACCAGTTATACGCACCAATCCTAAAATAACACTCCGCCACACATGAAAAAATCACAGAAACTATGTAATTTCATTGAAAATTGGTCTTGTAATTTAGGCGTGGCTATCTGACGGCAAATCCTGTCTCATTCAAAGGTTATACGTCAAACGAATAGATAGCAGATGAGCTATCAAACATGACTTATCTTCGCCCACCGACGTCATTAACACCGACAAATTCCCGATTAAACAAGAGCCGCAACATAAGTAACAAAAACAGCGTTATCTATATGATCCGGTATCGCTTAGGATTTCATATCGGCGTCGTAAATCGGCCTTGCAATCGGCCGGTCATCCGGTTTATTGCGTGAGGCCATTAGCCGTTCATTTATCTAATCCTGTGTCGGTTCTGTTATGTGATGGCATTCTGATAGTGCTTAATTGTCTCCTTAATCAGATAGAATGGAATCTACGGCGAATAAAATAGGAACGCATGCATAAGAGTTCCTGGTAAAGAATATTTTGGCTATATCTATTTCTGGGCTGGTTCTATCTACGCGAGACCTTAGTTTTACTTGAATAGGAGAGACGTGCCTAGCAGCGGTATGTTAGCGTATATGTGCATGAGGCGTGGACTAGAATCGATATCTCTTTTAACTGTCGTGTTCATGAATTATGGGGAGACAGAGCGCTGTTTGTAAGTCATGTTAAGCCCGGTAGTAGGGTTGACGAGCGCAGGTTGTAGTATTTTATTCACTAACCGGCAGTAATCGATAATGATTATCTTTTCAGTCGATAAAATTACGCCAAATAGGTTGAAACAAAAGTATTTAACTATTGAACTAGTAACTAAGATAGCAGACATAGATTTAATCAAAGGTTCGTAATCTGTGACAAATAAAATTGACCATAATTTTATCGAAACAAAATATCTTACCGTAAAAACTATTTCTGATATAAATTTCATTTTATCAAAACATAAACATCACAGAGAAATAACAGAAAAATTAAAAAATAAATAAGTAGTCTAATTACCTTTGAAACGTATTCTGTGTAAGTACACCATACGAGTGACTAATTGGTTATCATAAAGTATTCATCTTCACCTATCAAGCCCGTTGTTCAGCCGTGCTCATAAATAAATGACATGCGTCAAGTTCCCATGAAGTCGAAGGTGAAACCTCGAGAATTAAAATCAAATACAGTTTGATTTATTTCAACACATAACCCATCACATTGGAATAGGAAGATACTAAATAAATAAATGATGGCCTCGAGGTTCAGGCGCGTGGTCTAGAATATCGGAGGTAGCGAGTTCAAACGCCAGGCACACCTCTGACTTCTTGAAGTTATGTGTGTAATCACGGTGAGCTATTCCTTGCTTAAACGGTGAAGGCAAAAATCGTGATGAAACCCACACAACTAAAAAAGTTGTTAGAAATTTCTTTTCTATGTGTTGTCCGCACTAGGTCAGCGTAGTAAATACTATTTATGGAGCTTGCTAGTCCCTTGAAATCAAGCTCAAAATACTGCAAAATGTGTATACATTTTCTTTTTTTTATTAAGTTTGACTTACAGCAGACGTGTTAATCGAATTAGCGAACTACATAAAAACCAGTGGCCCAATTTCAGTATCGGACCTTGAGACAAGAGTCACAGCTTCCCCAGATGCCTAGTTTCTCAACCTAGACATATAATTGTGTTACGCATTAATTCAAAGTGTGTTTTGGCTTTCTGGATGAATATTCTTTGCTCATGTTTTATGTTACGAACTAAGTAATTTTTTATTGAGACCGATTCATATCAACCGAGAAAATCCTAATCCAATCTGTTAATTGGTTTAGTGTAATTATAAACACACAACAGAATGCTCTAGTTTTTTCATCGCCTATCAAATGTTGATGATTTGTGCGTTGACATTTTTTTATAAAAGTAGGTAAATTAAAATCTAAATTAATTTAATTATATTTGTCTATTATAAACTGTTGACTTGAGACAGACCACTATCATACGTCACTAATTGATACAATTATGTCGGCATATTGATAACCGAATATACAGAAGCTAATTTACCATTTACGATCAGTAATTTTCACGGTAGGTCTAAAATAATTATTAAAGCAAATGAGGCATTCCAAACACTTTTGAGACGCTACGAGTATAGGTATAGGCGCAGGAAGCACTAAAAAGTTTGAAATCATCCGTCTATAGACACTTCTTTTTTCAATTCAATTTCTCTTTTTGAAAGATCCCGTGATAATTAACAAGAGTTTTGGTGTCACTTTGCTGATGACATGAACTCCAAGATTAAGCTCAAGATTTCTACAATTGACGCAGCGAGCCCGTTATCTCCTTTGTCCTCTTTAGTACCAAACACCGCACTTACTTACAAATGTAATTCACTATTAATTATCTCAGCGCTATCGGTCCATTAATGATCCAATGTGATAGAGTAATTAGACCAAATTTATTAATATTTACTAGATTACACGGCGTCGAGATTACCCATTCGGTACGTAATTAATGGGACGTGTTGTAATTGCTGGGAGTACTTTAGCTCAATTGCTACTAGCGGCCTAACTTGGGTTCATTTGGGGTATTATATTTTTTTTTTACAAAGTATGGATATGAAATATTGTCCCCTTAAGATGAACGTTGTTACTTAGATAAAGTCGATTGTAAGAAGGGTTGTGATGAAAACAACCAGCAATTCTGAGTTATGTATTAATTCTGCATTGAAATGGTTTTACTTGAATGAATAGAAGGAGTAACAGTATAATATTCCTGTGTTTAAAAAAGTTAATTCCGTAGTTTCAACATAAAGTTTTGCCATTCATCTTTAAGTGTGTTATAAATCCTTCTTCGTCTACTTTTGAAACTTTAGTGCCGTTTTTTGTCTTAAACCTATAAAAGAAGAATAAACAATTAATATAAATATTATGATTCGTATGGAGAGTCAAAATTATTTCAACACATATTGACATCGAACCTTATTAAAAGAGAAACATGTCTTTTTCCGTAGAACCTTTTTATAACAAAACAAACAAAAAACAAAAGAACTCCGGGTAACGATTTTTATTACACGTGTCTCAATAGTTTGTTGTTTAAAGCGGTTAAAAATACCTATTTAAAATCAAAACTTAAAAAATAAAATTTCAATCAAATTGAAAATGTCTTTTAATATTCTGGAAAATAACACGGTAAGTAAATGTTCGTAAATAATATAATAAGATACCAGTTACTATCCGTAGCTGCGCTAGTTTTCGTCCAGATTTTATCTATAAATTTTATTTAAAGTAATCTTCACGAACGGAGCATTTTTCAGCGGTTAAGTCTGCTCCACGTTCCCGCAATAATAAAGCGATTTGGGCGAGAAAGCGTAAGAAACAAACTTAGTCTGACTTTTATAATATTAATTAAGACGTACAATTTTAACACCTTTTTTTGTTTTACTCTGTATAATTTAAAAATTTGAAATATACAAGTACAATTTAGATTTGAGGAGGATATTACATTATTTTGTAAATATTTTTATAAAAACTGACCGATATAGAAGTGGAGTATGAAAATTTTATTAAAAAATATATTGTAATTACCCTGGTATAAGTCTGATTCTAGGGGGTGAAATTACTAAACAACCATGTTCTATTATTATTCGAACCATGCTTTAAACGCCTGTGTAAAAGAACTTAAAATGACATCATTGCTGACCTCCATTTCTTCCATAAGTACCAATTTAATTCAAATCCGCTTTTGAAAAGCAATCAACCCGTCTGTCAAGTACAGGAGGGTTCCGATAAGTAATTCATTTGAGACAGTTGTTACGTTTTATTACTTCCTCAATACAAGCCCTCGGATATTGTCCCGAGACATTATGACGCTTATAATTAATCCGGGATAGAGATTTATTTCGCTTAGATTGGTGGAAAAGACGCTAACTTGGGGAAAATAGCATCTAATTGCTTTTTGCAGGTGGATCATTCTAGGAAACGGATATGATTGCTAGGGTATTATTTTATATGGTCCCGTGGTGCTGCTGGTCAGTCATTAGTTTGTAAATAAAGGGGTCGCGGGTTCGACCCCCGCATATAAACAAATGTTTTTATGAGACTGGAAAGAGTCTCGTAGTTGCTGATACTTACGACTCAAGAATTGGCTCAGAACTATTTATGTGATTATTGGGCGTATTTATTTACCTATATATCGCAGCGTTTGTGGGTTTCCGAATCAAATATTTTTAAATAAATGTTTGACAAGATATATTATTATTAATCAAAGAATACACGGAGATGCACGGGATTTCGCATCATCGTACTCATCAAGTTAAAAAACCAGAAATGCAGGGTATATCTTAACCTATAAACATCCCGTGGAGTCAAGTGACAAGGGTTGTCAGATCCACGTACATTTTATATGACGCTATAGTCATTGACCTGATGGATACCGCGGAACTTACGACCAATAAAACCGCCACAATTTATAGGAAGGGTTAAAACTGGGATGTGTCAATCGCACGGACGAATTGGACGCCAATCGATTTTGTTCAATGTAATTGAATAAGTTTGTAATTGGAGTTTGGCGGGAAGGGCCAACGCTTTGTGTGTTTATGGCTTCTGTGGGTCACATATAGGCTTAGAGTCGGGTGCGACATTTAATAAAATTTTAAGTATCTTTTGTACGTTTGAATTATTTCTACTAAATCTAGTAGGCAAATTTTACTTGATGTTTTGTTGAATAAAGGCAGAAAAAAATAACTACCAGTTTTCTAAGTACGTGAAAAGCTTTGCTGATTTTTTTGGGTCTAATATAAATTTTCTATTTTGAGGAATCATAGAGCTCTTGGAATTTCGGCTTGCTGGTTTTTTAATAAAGCCAAATATAGTAAGGAATATGATAGGACGGATGGAGGTGGAATATTGCTGGAATATAAGCTAGACTACTGATAAAATCCGCATATGAAGAATGTACCAACCAAATGTACCAACGAAATTCACATTTCTTATTATCTTTTGTATAAGACCCTAAGATATGCAAAGGCTTCGCATTGCAAGTATATTGCAATGTATTTATTTGTTTTATTTTATTATGTTTGTTTATTTGGTGATTCTGATTACAGTAATAATGCTATGTCAACAAAAGTGTATTTTTATTAAAAATATTTTTATAAAACTGAAAAACAAAAGATTTTAGTTATTAAATATGTGTGGTTGTTCTTTGTGTAGTAATTAATTATCATTAAACATAGCATTTCATTTTTAGGACAGAGGCAAGTATGAAGATTATTTTTCTATTAGCATCACTACAAGAGAAAAAAAGAAGACGAAAAAGTTCTGTTAATAGTTGAAAGATATAGAAAAATCATTCAACCGCAAATGGCAACAGTAATGTCTCACACATAAATGATTTTATCGTGTACGTAGGTCGCAGGTGATATCATAACGCGGACACTCTCTTATAGAATATTGCACAACACGACGACCCAACCCTACGTGCCGATGACTTGTTTATACGTAATCCTTATCCTTTCTTATAACAACGATAGTATTTTTTCTTTCTTACTCTTCCACACCTAAATTACTGAACCTAGTTTGAGAATATTTCTGGGACGGATATATACGAACAATAGCTGCAGTTTCTTAAGGTTTTTTATTTTATAAAAATTCATTGTATGAGAGCGTAACAGGAAACTTGCATTTTTATATAACTATACATTACTATATTTAGAACAGCTAACTATTAAATGGTCTAGCCTAGGTTTTATATGGTATTGATATAAGTAAAGCAACATAGTACACAGCACGCAACTCTCTCGCACAAGAAGCTAAATGAGGTGATGATATGGGCATAAAAATATATTACCCATTCCCCGCAGCCATTACCGTCTGCGATGTAAACAGCTGTAATATTGTTTATTTTCCAATCATTTACTCTGGCGCTGTGGATTTTTCCTCGGATCGCTTTGAAGGTTCGCCAGCGACGCAAAAGTCGATGCTAACTCGTTTAAAAAAGCTCTCCGGATGTCATACAATTTCCCTTCCATTTGTAGCGATGTTTTTATGCGAACTACTGCGAGCTTGAGGTTCTAAAATGTTCTATAACACTCCGCTTTGTGTACGTCGCCGAGTCAATGACGGACTTAACTCGGTCAACCTAGTCTCCGGGGTGTTGCGAGGATTGCACTGGAGACGATATTGCCATCCGATCAGTTTGACGTTGCCGTCTTGGTAAATACTGGTACCAAATATGTATACCTACGCTATTCAGAAGGAAACTGTTTAATACAGTTTACTGAATGAGGATTTGTAAGGAATTGTGATTTGATGTCAAAGAGCCCGACTAAATAAAATTAATTTTATATAGGTCAAAGAAACGTATAGTTGAAAGTGTGGGTACACCAGTTACCCATCAGTTCTTTGAGATGCGAAAAAATATAGAAATAATTCTTTACTTTTAATGTTGTGCAGATAATAATTTTTGGACCTTCTGAACATGTAATACTTTACGAAGAATGTCTTGTAAAATTGTGGCACGACAAAAAATTATTACAGCGAAAGCAGTTTTATAGTTCCTTTTTAGCATATCTATTCTAGTATAGCGTTACTTTTTTAATTATTTATGTTGTGCTGAAATTCAACTGCCACTAGCCGCATAAGACCAGCGTGATGGACTAAAGCCTAAATCCTCTCAGTTGTACAGGTGTCCCGTGCTCAGCAGTGGGACGTATGCGGTCTGATGATGAAGTACAAAAAAAGCCTAAGTATTTAAGAAAAAATTGCCATAAATTGTTTCACTTTTATGACCCCATCAACTACATATGATAAATTAAATTCACTGTTCCATTCTTTGCAGACATCAATAGCATATACTCCGATACTATTTTCCCTACTTGATTATATTTTAGATGGATTGCATTCATAAGTCATCCATATCTCGTATTGTACGAACAATATTTCTTTCTTTATTTACGATCTCGTAACCTGTCAGAGTAGTTGAAGAATTGCTCAGATAATAGAACTTGAGTGACTTGGGCTGCAATATTTCTGGCTGTGAGAAGTCATAAGTGAATCAAATATTTCAGGTTTTTTTGACAGTAAGATTATTCGTTTCTTTTCTGTTTACATATTGAAAAACATGCTTTAGACTTTCATAATCACAGATTAGATGGTACATGTAGTAGATGAGTACGAAATGTTAAAAGATCATAACGAAAACCTTATTCGTCTCTGAAAAACTAATGGTTTTGAAATCACAGCAAAGTCAGCAATTTTTAACTAAAATACCTCAGTTATATTGTTTATATTAAAAATGGCATGAATCAACAGCCCTAATCTTAAGGTTGCCAAAGACAATATTATTAAATCGTATAATATGTTTTTTTTTTATTATTTGTCGCCTCCAAAACATTTCATCTCCGTTCTTTTGTTGATTTTATCATGCTTAAAGACGGGGATAATACCAACATTTATTATTTTAATTTCTGTATATATTTGTTTTTATTTTCTTTAACATTTTCTTTAGTTTCCGAACGCCTTGTTGTAATGCTAATTAATAATTAATATTTAATAACAATCGCGAAGCTATTTTGGTTGTATGAATAAGGTCCTGTGGGATATCCTTTAAGAAGTAATTAGTAAGTTATAAATATTTATTTACTAATGTTTTTGTAATAAATCGATGACTTTTTTTTCAAATGATATAAAAATAAATTTATAATTTTTAATCAAAAAATCCTGAGAGTTTACAGGTATGCAGGTTGCGTCATATTTTCTTTACCGTTAAAATACGTGATAATTCACTATGACGACAGGAACCACAAAGTTGGTGGTTTTGACCTGCAATTGTTAAAATTATAAAAAAAGGAAAAATATAAAAAATAAATAGTATTTTTGTCAATTTGAAGTGTAATTTTCGCGTATAAAGATACGGGTAACGCTTAGTTATAAATGAAGGTCTAAGAATACATTTCCACATAATTAGCGAAATGCTTTGTCTACAAAGTTTTTAATGGGATAATGTACGGTACATTTACGGATTTTAATAATAAAAGGCCTGCGGTATTATTAAGCTCGTCGGTAAGCTGGTAATAATACTTTTTGTTCGCTTTTACCGCCACATAAATATTGCAAAACTTTGTAGCTTTATTTATCACTGTCATGATTTCAGTCATATTTTGTTAATAAAATACTTTTTGTGAAATTTACTATGGAATTTAGTGTTTCAAGCTTAAATTAATTTAATATGTTTTAGCAATAAACATATCCACGTATATCAGTTTTTGAGGGATACTTGATATTTTTTATACTTCTACAAGGTAGCTTAATTGACTATTGGAAATTAGCGATTCCATAACCGCGAATATAGATACAAGTAAGATCAACAGAGGTCTTGCTACGTCAGTCACGACACGGTTCAATTTACTATACTTTATTAATATCTACAAATCTAGACTAATCTTCTTCTTCTTCATCAACCCATATACGCCCACTGCTGAGCACGGGTCTCCTCTATCATTGAGAGGGTTTAGGCCATAGTCCACCACGCTGGCCTAGTGCGGGTTGGCGGACTACACACCTAAGAAATTCCTAAGAACTTTTAGGTGTGCAGGTTTTATCATGATGTTTTCCTTTACCGTTAAAGCAAGTGATAATTCAATTTGAATGCACACATAACTTTCGAAAAGTCAGAGGTGTGTGCCTGGGGTTTGAACCCACGACCGCCGAGATTCTCGACCGCGCGCCTATACCTCGAGGCCATCACTGCTTTTTTGTTTGCTACGCTAATGTCAAATGCCAATCTTTCAATATTAGATAGCCCGTATATTGGAAAAGACTATAGGCGTTACGAACAATAGAAGCTGATGAGCAATGCAACATGGGGTAAGAATATTCCTTCGAAGTGTCATGTTCAGCACAATGGGTCGTGTGTCAACTAGTACTTTATATGGCTGCAATGTGAACAATTTGCCTATGTTTTCAGGACCCAAGACGCGAAATGTCTACACGTTTTGAAACAATTACTCCATTGAACTTCACATAAAAAAAAAAATTAAAACATACCCAAAATAAATATGAGCAAAGTCGTTGTCAAACTTTAGAGGTGTAAATAATAAATTCGACTTGAGTTATTACAATCACGTCAAAACTTTAAATTAAATGTTTTTGGAGTAACATTCTGCAGTGAGTTATTTATGATTTAGGTCTTTCATGACACGTGGTGTGACATGTAATTTACGAACCTAACATGTTTAATATATCGTACGGAGCTTTATTGGCCTCGGTATGTAGACGCGCAGTCGAGTATTTCTGCGATGGTGAGTTCAAATCCCAAGCACTCTGACTTTTCTAAGTTACGTGTGGCTTCATAATAAATTGTCACTTTAACGAAGTGAAGGAAGATATCGTGAACAAACCTGCATACTTAAACTTCTTAGAAAATTCTTAGTTGTGTAGTCCTCAACCCGCATTGGGTCAGCGTGGTTGACCAAGACCTTAATCGGTAGTAGAGGAGGCCCGTGCGTATCAATGGGACGTGCATAATACATGCACTGTATCAACATCATCAGCCATCGGCCAACTGAAGTCCACTGCTGAACATAGGCCTCTCTCAATGATCTCCTTAGTGACCTATTTAAGGCAGCCTGCATGTAGCATGTATCTTCTTCTTCTTCTTCTTCATCAACGCATATACGCCCACTGTTGAGCACGGGTCTCCTCAACCATTGAGAGGGTTTAGGCCATAGTCCACCACGCTGGCCTATTGCGGGTTGGCGGACTACACACCTAAGAAATTTCTAAGAACTTTTAGGTGTGCAGGTTTCATCACGATGTTTTCCTTCACCGTTAAAGCAAGTGATAATTCAATTTGAATACACACATAACTTTGAAAAGTCAGAGGTGTGTGCCTGGGGTTCGAACCCGCGACCGCCGAGATTATCGACCGCACGCCTAAACCTCGAGGCCATCACTGCATGTATATACATATGTATCTCCCTGCATATTAATATAAACATTACACTGCCTTTGGCAAGCGACCTCACAGCCTGATAAAGTTGAGATAGTGTGAACCAGTACACAAGCTCTCGCCCCTTCAAGTCGTGTAACAAGGTTATCTATTAATTAAGTATTTCGTCCGACCGAGGTGGGTAGTGGCGGAAATCAGGGGCTGCAAGCGGCGAACAACCGGCCAACTCCGTTGTAGATAGCTGTGTTTACTCGTGCAGTCGCCTACTGTCTGTTTGACGTAAACGAACTTTCTATTTACATCCAACTTTGGGTTTTAATGAATCATTTTGCCCTTGGTATTATGTTGGTAGATATCGCATATGAAACCTGCACACCTTACATTTCTTAGGTGTCTTCTTCATCAACCCATATACGCCCACTGCTGAGCACGGGTCTCCTCTACCATTGAGAGGGTTTAGGCCATAGTCCACCACGCTGGCCTAGTGCGGGTTGGCGGACTACACACCTAAAAAATTCCTAAGAACTTTTAGGTGTGCAAGTTTCATCACGATGTTTTCCTCCACCGTTAAAGCAAGTGATAATTCAATTTTGAATACACACATAACTTCGAAAAGTCAGAGGTGTGTGCCTGGGGTTCGAACCCGCGACCGCCGAGATTCTCGACCGCGCGCCTAAACCTCGAGGCCATCACTGCTTTTTCTTAGGTGTGCTTACCGCAAAACCGTATTAGGCAAGCGTGGAGCACTAAGACTTAAACTCTCACAATAGTAGAGGGCTCCCGTGCCCAGCATTGGGAAGTAAACGGACTGATAATAATGTCTGTCATGGTTTAAATGATACTTAGAAGTTTTGGAGAAAGAAACTTGATAATCTAAGACTAGGAATTTCTTACTGTGTATTAAGACCACTAACCTCTACAGTCTACATACATAGGTATATTCATCATAGAAAATTTCCAGTCAAGCTCTAAGACCATTTAGAACACACTAGACTCTAATTGTTAAATTAGATTTAGCTCTTTGAAATATTTACCCACCTGTAGTCGCCCTCTAGGAATATATGTAAGTTTCAATATCAAGTTTAAGTTTGTGTTACATAGTTGAAGGTAACAGTTTGACTTTTAAATTTTGATGCTGGAGTTTTGAAAGGTTAAATTACTTCGAATTTCGGGTGTTTGCCTCGATTTTGCAAATTTAAATCTTATGTTCTCTTGTAATTAGTGTAAGCTTTAATGATATTAAATATTGTATAAAATACATTATCTTATTTAATTTTCCTTTTTTTTATAATAAATGTTGTTCAATGTAGGTCGCTTCCATTAGTTTTCGCTAGAAATGTCCAGAAGAGATTTCATAAAGCCGTCTTGTGGCTTGAAAAATAGTGGCGGTGCCATTGGTCTTATTTCGCAACAGTTTTATCAGATCCTACACGACAGAAGCGGTACTTTCATAGAAGCTCAGAAGTCCAGTTTGCCTTACAAAATTCCAAATAAATATCTTTAAACTTTAAATCTTTATTCAACATGATCAATTTGACATCTTCTTCATCAACCCATATACGCCCTTTGCTGAGCACGGGTCTCCTCTACCATTGAGAGGGTGTTAGGCCATAGTCCACCACGCTGGCCTAGTGCGGGTTGGCGGACTACACACCTAAGAAATTCCTAAGAACTTTTAGGTGTGCAGGTTTTATCACGATGTTTTCCTTCACCGTTAAAGCAAGTGATAATTCAATTTGAATACACACATAACTTTCGAAAAGTCAGAGGTGTGTGCCTGGGGTTTGAACCCGCAACCGCCGAGATTCTCGACCGCGCGCCTAAACCTCGAGGCCATCACTGCTAGTTTGACATATAAATGAGAATATCCTGATCCTAGAACTAGACATCACACAATTAACGTGTAACGCTTTTGGGATTTCATAAAAGTACCGCCCCTGATACAGTAATACACTGAATATACAGTAAAGAAACACTGCAAATTAAGAAATATAGACTGGTGTTATAATTTCCATACAATTTTCACTTGGCCATACAGTACTCAACTTGCGGCTGAAGTGGGACATTGGGGAGTCGTGTTGGCGGTATAATTAATTTAGGCCGGGAAAATAGTCCAATTCATCTCGCTGTGCCTATCTCACTAACATGGGCACGGTCATAATTCGGCCAATAGTTGAATGAGCTTAACTGACAGAAACGGTGAGTTACATAAGCTCTTTTAACATTTATGTGTAGCTACTATGAACACTATTGAATGTCTCGTGGGTCTCTCATCTCAAATGGACAAGCCCGAATTTATTAGCAGTTTTTTAATGTCATTCAAATTTGCTAAATAAAAATATTGGAGTATCTAATTATATGTATTAGTTTTTTATTATACTAAATTATTTTTTACCTGCCTCATTTATTCTGCAGTACAGACTGCTATTTAGAGGTTTAATTAGATTTCTTTACTCCGTGCCATCAAGAATTTCGGAATGGAAAACCTGAGCTACTTCTTGACATATTTGCGCCACTGTCCCAAATCTAAAACTGATATTATGTAGATCCTATTTCATTAAACAGTAGAAAAAATTGGCTTTCATCCAGCAATTCTCAAGGCCGTTGATAATAATCAGTCAATAACTAATGAGACGGTAAATATTTTACAACCCTAATATCAGCAGCATTAAAGCATCAAAAATGTATAAGAAAAAATGATATAAACAAGATTCTATTCACATTACGCGAACATACGTCGTCTATAAATTACCATCGTAAACATGATGATTAATACACATTTTTAGTGCTGTGTCCGTTGTAAATCTGAAATAGAATGTTTAACGGCTTGTTTGCATAGTTTCGTGTTTTTTGTGAACGGATGAAGGTATTTGCCCATTGGGCCGATCTTCAAAATTTATGCTAGGATGTCCTATTCCATCCTGTGACTAAAGTACTGTTAAACATAATGTAATTACATCGAACATACGTACACGCAGGTTTGTATCTCCGAAGACATGTTTTCACACGTATGTTTCACCACTGGTGCTCCAATCCATTAAATATCTTTGAGCCTATCAAAAAATAAGAAATACAGAGAATTCAGCTGCTATGATTATTTTAAAGGATAACAGGAATAAAACAGGAAATCCCTTGATTATATAACTCGCCCTTATGCCCCCGATTTAACTAGCCAGTATAAATATAAGTTTAATAATATGAAATGGTGTAGGCGATTACCACATTTAGCTAAAACTTTTCTCAACATTCTAATTCCGTGGAAATATATTTCTAACGGCCATTTTCCTGTAAATCACGTCGTTTTATATTTAAAGTTTGATTTTTACAACGAACGAACGAACGAAAGAATGAATGAATGAACTAGTGAATGTGCGAACAAATCGACGAATTTGCGTACCAATTTGTATGTTGTTCGAATTTTTCGAATTGTGAATAGGGGATTGTTAGCTCGCGAAATCAAATAACAATATTCAATTCTGTTTTTGAATGACAACGAAAAAGTTTACACGACTACAACTAGAGCAAAATATGAATAAACTTTAACCAAAAAGCCTTTTTAAGGTTTTCTTTATAAGCACTTTTGCTGAATCACATTGTAGCGACTATTGGGGAGCTGTGACACAATTTATGATTTAAAGTTGTATGTTAATCGACTGTTTTAAGAGTGTCTACTCAGTTAAACTTTTTTAAAGATTTTTGCTTGTATAAGAAAATATTATATAAACCTGTGATAACTGACTGAGAGCTATTAGTAGTCACTAATAGCAGCTCTTCATTTTGGTTTGAAAATGTTATCATTACACCTCTGTTTCTAGTATAATGAATAAGCGGTAGACAGGCGGCGACACTGGTCCCCATACAAAATTATTTCTATCCCTACTCTTATTCACCTGTTCTCATCATAGCATTCTCCAAGAATAGAACAGAAGATAGAACACACTGAGCCATATCCCTGAACGAAGGAATACAGTAGTACGGTTGTATTTGCATGCAACTGTAGTTACACCGGATCTAAGCTGACATGGACTGATGTCTACGTTACTTGCAATGCAGATGGTCGAGCAAACCTCCCCCCCTGCAAGCTGCATACACAAAGACGAATAAAATAGGTATTATGCTCGTAACTCATGTTGTTAATTTGACAAAACTGTGGCGCAGTTGGCTGGACACCAGCTTGAGATACGAGAGGCTGCCGGTTCGTTCCCCGTATCTGAGATAAATGTCTGTGTGGTCCACAAATTTTTGTTACGACACTAAATGTTTGTGAGAAAAATCTTTTTTTAAAGATTGAATAGTCTCGTAGTATCTGATACCCGTGACACAACATTTCGACCTATGCATCGAATAAAGTTATATGTGCTTTTGCACAACTTTTCATTCTCAGCGATTTAAACTTAACTGGGCACAAAACTATCAGTAAATTTTTATGTTTTTCAAACAATAACAAAATTTATGATCATTATTACTTTACTAGTGCAATATGTAAACAATTTTAATTCTATTATAGACATAAAAAGTACTTTGGTGTTATAGTCATAAGTAACCTTATTCGATGCATAGGTCGATTTGTTTCTTAGTGTCCGGGTCTTAGCCTTAGGGTCTGAACTATGTGGTATTGGGTGCATTTATATTCATCAGTATCGTTTTTTTTAAATATATAAATATGTAAGATGAAGTCATGTACTCGGAAAGTTAGACGTGTTACGTATAAACACTTTGAAACTTTTCTGAAGTATCTATTTTCTGTTTATGATGTAGTGAACACAAAGCAGAGTTAAGAATGTGTTAGATCCATCACTTTAAAATATAGCTTTGAAGCGATCATTCACAATATGAATGGTGCGCTATGTAAACATATCTATATTGTATAATGTATAAATCTAAATTGTAGAAGTATGCATTCATTGAAGTATTAAAAATATGCGAATTTATGAACGTCTAAAATAAATTCATTGTTCGAACATACGTAGGTAAATACGGTAACAGTGTGTAATGATGAATCATAATAACAGACTAATATGTCATATATTACCTACCGTGCCTCGTGTTCTTGTGACACAATGATGTCCCATGCCATCTGAAGATCCCGAATTCGATTCTCAGGCCTAGGGTATTTCTTTAAGAATTTTTTTAGTGTCAATTAGTATAACATACTCGTACAATTCTCTCTACAGATAGTACCTAGTAAACAAAAACACGTTAATCAATATAAGAACGAGTTATATTTATTTGTTCAGTAATCTACAAATGAAGATCAGATAAAATAGATATGCTTTGCAGAAAATTCTTGTTTACCGTACTCTTTAAAACCATAATTCGTTTGATCTTAGTTAGCCTTGGCTGTATCAGTTAGTTCTAAAACAAAATTGTTCTAACATCCTGCACATTTTCATACGGACACCTGCATCATTCATCATATTGTTTGAAATATCTCATTTGCTTATCTGTTGTTTCGCAAAGTCGTTTATAAAAATATCTGTGCACCACACCTATTTATATCGCCTCAAGTTTTTGAAGTAGCTTTAGAAAATTCGCACTAGGAAAATATAAGTCATGAAGATGCCAAATGGATCAGATTATCAAACTGAAATAATTTTACTCACAGCGTCTCATAACATTTGCAAGAAAATGTTCAATTCAGTCTTTATTAGAAATATTAAACGGATGTCTTGAATGATGATGAATCACAGCCCCCGTGGCGCAGTTGGCTAGACACCAGCTTGCGAAACGAGAGGCCGCGGGTTCGACCCGCACCGAGACAAATGTTTGTGTGAACCACAAATATTTGTTTCGGGTCTGGGTGTTTGTGAGACCGAAAAAGTCTCTCGTAGTTTTTGATACCCACGACACAAGACTCGTATCTTAATGTGGGGTCAGGTCAGTCAGGTCAGGTCAGAAAGTCAGGTCAGGACTATGTGTGTGACTGTTGGGTATATATATTTATTTATTTTAATTTATATTCTTAATATTATCGATTATAAAATAAATGAATGAAGTGATAAATTTACGATCCACAGCAAAATTCGTTCTTTTTTTTATTTTCGCAAACTTTTAATTATACCACAAATCTAATGATTCGCATTAATCGATAATAATCTCTATGAAAAGTTAATGATTTTAGTGATTAACCGCCGAGCCGTCTCGAACAGGCTAATTACGATATCAATTTATCTTTCAGAGTATCTAGATGGATCGTAAAAAGTTGACATCAAAGGGCTAAAAGGTTGATGAGTTGAAGCATCGAAGAACCGATGATCGATCAATAGTTCTCTATTATCTATGCAGATGGTAAGAGAAAGCTGTCTTTTAGTTAGCTATCGACATGAATTAAAAAACACACACACCCATATTTTAAGAAACCCTAATTTTGTTAATATAATCATCATAAATTGAATATTATTCGTTCGTGTACGTGCCAACTCTGGGTACGGCCTTCTGTACAATGAATCATATTTTTCATAAATTAAGAGCTTATACTAGACGCAACGATGATCAATGGGGATTATATATATACTCAGCCTATCGCCGTCCTCTGCTGAACGTAGGCCTCCCCAAGTAAGCACCGACCATCCCGGTCTGGAGCGGCCCTCATCCATCCGCGACACGCCACCTTTCTCAATTCGTCGGATCATCATGCTGGAGGACGTCCTACACTACGTCTGCATGTGGTCTCGACTCCAACACAATGGGGATTAATGAGGTATATTTATACATCATTTTATTGTTTCCTGGTCCCATACAAAGACTTCTAGAAAAGGCCGCTCTAACTAATGGGCCGATTTATGTTCACAAGTATGCGTGTTCCGTTTTTATTCATTCCTTATTTGATTTAAGGGGTTATAAAGCGTGGCCGGTGTATGTGTGTTCCTTGAATAATTTCGGATGTCAATATATTATGCTATTATCGTGATACATCGAATGTGGTGAGAATATACCATCTGGCATCTCTTCGATCGTTTATACTAATGAATAATTGAACGAATAAATTAATTAATGAAACGTACAGATATAAATGATGAGCACAAAACATATCGTCATCAACCCTTTCATATAAAGAAAACAATGTATTTTGAGACTAAATTTTGAATGGACAATTTCAAATAAACATAAATAGAACTCGCGGATATTCACAATGTTGGTTTTGAGTGAGATATTTTGATTCTCTGTACTGCCATTTTCAGGTTCAATTTCCGGAATTTTCCCTCTGCAGACATTTCTGATCGTAAACTATTGATTCGAGGTTATTTTGATACTGGACTCATCAATGAGTTGAATTCGATTTAAATTAACTACGATATAACTTGGGACAAATATTCATCAAGGGTACGCAAATATATACTACTCCCGCTTTTAATGTATGTTTGTTTTAGAAGACATCCTCTCACTTTTTACTAGGCATATTTCCAGAACGCGTGATGCTGTTGAGTATATGCTATTGCTACATGAAAGAGGCAGATAAAATGAAGTCCAAAAAAATTCTTCAATCACCCCATATATTTTTTTAAAAGCTATAACATACGAAGCCGCCAATATATCGACCTATGTATCGAATAAAGTTATATGTGCTTTTGCACAACTTCTCTTTCTCAGCGATTTAAACTTAATTGGGCACAAAATTATCAGTAAATTTTTATGTACTTCAAACAACAACAAAATTTATGATCATTATTACTTTACTAGTGCAATATATAAACAATTTTAACTCTATTATAGACATAAAAAGTACTTTGGTGCTATAGTCATAAGTAACCTTATTCGATGCATAGGTCGATATATTTATTTATTTATTTATTTAAACTTCATATACTACATAGATAGTACATAGGCGGATATATATATATATATATATATATATATATATATATATATATATAGATAAATCTAAAATAAATATCGATAAGATGACTCTGCTAACTCTTTGAGATACAGTTCTCGTACTCTCGTTTTAAAAACTTCACGTGTAGTGGACGTCCTTATTCTGAGCGGGAGCGCATTCCATAGAAGAATGGATTGGATGTTAAAGGAAGAATGTACGAAGTTAGAATGATGTGGAGGACAGCGAAGAAGTAGATTTTTAGTGGAACGTAGATTTCGGTTGTGGTCAGACCCTAAGTGTTGAAAAGAAGAAGTTAAGTAAGAAGGTGGATTTGGAGAATGTAGTAAGGAGTAAAGAGTACTAAGAGCACGCAAACTACGGCGTTGTCGAATGGAGAGCCATTTAAGTTGGGAGCGAAGAGAAGATACGTGATCGTACTTGCGAAGATTATAAATAAATATATGAATAAGTAAAAAGAATTTCTTCTATAAATTGAAGAAACTGTGAACGATAAAAGAGACCGGCTGTAAACAAGGGACAGATTTGCCTTACGATGAAATAAAAGTCTTTTAAATGTTCATTCGTATAAAATTTCCGGCTTCCACAACTTTTAGTTAGTACATTTGTTTTTAATGGCTGTCGTTATTTTATTGTTTATTAAAGTTAAGGAGAAAATCTTTTTCTATTCTAATTTCATTATAAAAACATTTTACATTCATAAAACGAAAAGAGCGTGTAGTGAACCGAGTCATTGATTCTTGCGCTGTAAAAATTTATGAATTTGGCTCTATTACAGGTCAAGCCAATCAAATCAGAATATATACAAAATATATACCTTTACCAAAATATAAGGAAAAATCAATTTCTAAACGCCTAGAGTCAAAACAAATGGATATTACACAAACTTTTACATTTCCGCGGAAAAAGAAGCCATTGCTTTTCATTTCATACTTCACACTACACCACGGACGCTGTACAAAAGTTACGGTCTGTCTAACAAAAAGTGGGTCACTTCATTAGCTCACTAACGGTCGGAAGGCTGAGTTGGCCTGGAGAGTCTTTATCGGAAATTTCAAGCCACAAAGTATTTTTAATTACCTTAACGACCACCTTTAATATGCATTGAGATCGACCGCTTCAAATTCTCTTCATAAGAGCGAAACCTACGCTGAATATATTTGATGAAAACTTGTATGCTAAGATCTATGGAATAACAAAACATATTTCATGCCTTACATTGCGAGTCTTGCTGTATAGTTTACAGAAACAATTTCAAAATACATATACAATCCGATTGGAACAAATATTTGTTGTCAAAACAAATATTGCTTCCTACAAATATCGAATCCGTAGTGTTCAGACTCAGCTCAATCTAAAGCTTTGAATGAAATGTGGATGGAACTTGACACACAAAATAATTTGTTACTATACTTTAAAATCGGATATATAGTTCTTGTAGATATTATTAAATAACACCCCATAATAATTCACCCACGTATGAATTTGAAGTGAACACAGAGTAGGTACAGAATAGAATTTTTTACACAAAATTTTCAAGGAAATAAAAAAAAAATCAAATAAGAATATAAGTAATAGCTACTGTGCTTATCCTGTATTTTAAAATTGTATCTACGTCACAGGATATTTTTATCCCGGAGCGGGCTGTCGTGCCTGTAAGCAGATTAATTAATACTTCAAAAGTTTACAAACTCAACTTTTAACTTTTTAAAACTGATGGCGAACTTTTTCCTCTGTTTTTAGTGAATTAATTTTTTCCTCGAGCTACCGTCCTCGTGTAATAGCGCTCTTCAACATTTACTTCTGATTCGCTTAATATTGTGTTCTTTCTGCACTAATGATAGTATTTTTTACTTTAGTTGGTTTACTGTAAAATGCCCTAACTACCTTCCACTACGATCTAGGTTAAAGACGCCACTTATAATTTTATTATACACTATCGGCTTGTTCAAATTAGAAAATTCTCTATAGCAGTATTGTGGCTGATAAATTTATCTGGGAAATGATGATTAGGTACATGTGACTTAAATAAATAACGATTTATGTTAATCCAGAAATGCACCTAGGGCTTCCTCTTCGAACACACAGGCTTAAGTGTGTGATCGGTATTAGATGCAGATAGATAAAGTCTGATCCCAAAGACTGATAGATATACCTACAGTAAAATTTTGTATAACCCGATACACTAATTAATAATTAATTGTTATAATAATTTTAATTATTAACGGTTTTATTGGATACAATTTACATGTTACGATGTACGTGACTCAAATCTGTTGCGCAATAATTTTGCATATTCATGATAGCTGCGACGGAGACGGTAATCCGAATACAATTAAATAGTTAATGATCCAATGCTTAAAGCGATACAAATGTTACGCCTTTGTTCGTTGACAAGATCTGGGCACACGGACGACACATTCTCAAATAAATGTGAAATTATGTTGTTTTGATGTGGGTGAAAAGCTACGGTGAAGGAAAACATCATGATAAAACCTGCACACCTAAAAGTTCTTAAGAATTTCTTAGGTGTGTAGTCCGCCAACCCGCACTAGGCCAGCGTGGTGGACTATGCCCTAAAACCTCTCAATGGTAGAGGAGACCCGTGCCCAGCAGTGGGACGTATATGGGTTGATGATGACGATAAGCTTATGTGAAACTATTGTATGTATTTATTTATTACGTGATAGCCTCGAGGTCTAGGCACGCTGACGAGAAGATTGGCTGAACACACCTATGACTTTTCGAAATTAATTTCAGTATTCACAATGAATGTTCATTAACTACTAGTACCTTAACGGTAAAGAAAAAGGTCGTAAAACAGCGCACCTAAAAGTTTTTAGGAATTTATTAGGTGTATATTCCGCTAACCCGCATTAGGTCAGCTTGGACTAAGGCCTAAACGTCTTACTTGCAGAGGAGTTCTGTGGTCATCACTGAACGTACTATATGATGATGACGACGATGATTTATTAATCAAAGATAAATAAATGAAATTCAATTAAAAAAATAAACGACTTCTAATATATAGCATAAATTCATAAATTTAACAAATCGTGAATGAAAATCACATTACATTTTTTTTCACATAATTTTTCCCAATCATATTTTTCGCAATTTTTGTTTTGTAGGCTAACATCATTCGTCAAAGTCTCTGTTATTTAAAATTTCCTTAATTTTATCATCTTCACGTTTAGTTCTCATGGTGACATTATGTTCATCGATTTAAAGTCGAGCGTGTGCCTCAAACCTGTTCCGATATCGACGGCCGTAAAGTTTAATTGAAGATGTTTAGTGCCAGGTCTTACTTGCAAATTTGCTTGCTCGTAAAATAGATGAATTAGGCACACTGGGAGTGATGTTCGAATTACCGCTTGTGTAATATATATATAAATATACATATAAAGAATAAGTGAGTAAAAGTAAAAGAAAAAAACATAATGAATAATTAGATATATTATACCGGATACATTTTAAATAGTCATAAAAAATATTATAGACCTTTTGGCCTATGTCTGACAGTAATCTTTTCACTGTTCATGAATTAATGAAATTTTATTTAGATAGCGAAAAAGTACAATAATTTCAGCGTGGTTGTCTTATGCTACTCATATTGATTTTATAATTTGAGTAGCTAGTTACTGTTTATATCATAACATTCTTTCTTCAATTTAAATATCATTCGTTTCAATAAGGAAAATTATACACGTACATAAGTTTAGACTTATGACCAAAAATATTTATTTATTTTTATGTTATTATTTGACCTCACACAAAATTGAATACAAACACAAAACAATGATAGTAACTATCTCATACACACATAATGTATTTTGATTACGTATTCCATTCACACATTCGGTTGAGGCGTGTCATCGTGGATGAGCATCCATTAGACGAATAACCAGCTAAATTACAAGACGGAGTTGTGAACGTGACCGAACTAGGTCAAAACTTAGACATAAAGAAAGGTATAGTGCATGACCTGAGCCAATCATTCGGTTGATTAAAATTACATGCATTTGTGGTACATCTAAATATATCTAAGTATAGAAGTTCGTATAAAAAGTAATGTAGAATTCAATTGTGTATACCACAAGTTTTGAAAACATTCATTTCTACATACCAACATACTTAAGATAATAAACCTACCTGATGGAAGTGCCATTAAAGATGTGGTATATTTTACGAATTGTATACTTTCTACGCTTACAGATTTTCATCTGCGACTAAGATTGACGGATTCCTAGAACCCCCACCTCCATATATGGTTTTGTGTCTTCTTATATTTAAATAATGTGGACCATATGATAGCTGTTGAAAATTTGCCGTTAGGCAAATCATATTTATGACAGTATTTTTAAATAATGTTTTATATCTAAAGTTGCTTTTTTCCAAAGTTATTTTACTCTGTATTAAGCGAAAAAAGGGACAATTTTAATTAAAATGAGTATAAAAAATGTGTTCTATCAATTTTAGTCGCTTACTTAAATTTACTAACATCTCCGTTTTAAATCCCAAACTCGTATTGAAACCGCATTACATTCCATTCCAGAATGTAATCTGATCGTTGGCAACGCTTATAAAAATATTGTGTTTGTTCGGCAAATATATTTTGATAATCAAAACTGTAATGTAGGAAGTAAACACAACGAATGCAATGTAAACATTCACATCATTGGACGGAATGACGCACAAGGGAAAAAGATCGATTCACATTCACCAAATTTCAATGGGTTGGTAAACAACAATTTAGGACAAGTGTTTACGCCAACCCGTGTCATATCGTACAAATTGTGATAACGACAATATTCGGGATAATACACCGCTTTCTGCCTTGTCAGACTGTTTGGGGTATAAGGGACCTTTTTGCAGCGGAAGCAACCATTTACGAACTGTCAAGTTAGCCGTGACTATATTGGGCAGAGCAAAGGGAATGCTCTGCTGAATTTGAATTTGTTCTACAGTCTACTGGGACTTGCTTCAGCTTATACTGGATTGACGTATTAAGAAGTTTGCGACTAAATGTCTGTTCGAGCTTGTCATAAATGTTATTAATGAAACCGAATTATTATTTCAGTTACGGTAAAAACTATTTAAAAAGTAACTGACATGTACGCGAACCAATTACTATGCTATAATATTGATAGTTTAGTACTGAAAATTAAATCTTTGTTATAATTATCAGGACACCTTAAAATTCTTAGAAATATTTGAGATGTGTTCGCTAAGACGCACTAAGCCAGCGTGGTTAATTAACGCCTGTTGAACCTAATTCTTCTTAGCTGAGGCCCGTACCAAGTAGTGGGATGACTGTAGTATAATTGAGTATTTATTGTTTTGATACACTATTGATATACTAATTGATTAATTCGACAAGGTGGTATAACCGTTTAGCAGGAAACTGAATCCGACAAACAGCCTAACTGTCACGTATAACTCCGTCAACAAGATAACTTAGAGCATAATAAACTAGCTCACTCCTCATTATTCCGATGACAATAATTAAGAAGGTATTTATAATTCTGCTGATACTTCAGAGTTCGGATTATTGTGGTGAGAAATAATTTAAAGAAAGTGTAAACCATTTTAAATCGATACTCATACTTGGATAGGATTTGCACAAGAGAGGTTGTCAAATTAAGAATAAGGTCGGTGCGGTAGACGCTACATAACCCCTAAACTACAAACGAAATTAACCCAAAACGAACAAAATAAATAGGAAGGTGGGTGGTGAACGTGTACTTCTAATTCAATTTGGCCAACCCTCATGGCATAATCAAGTCAAAATTACTTCGTCTAACGTTTTCATTAAGTAGTTTCTTTCCTTGAATTTAGCAAGACTTGGCAAAGTTCTCGGGTCAGCTCTGTAATACATTATCTCGATAGGATCAGATGGAGATTGCGCAATATTGTTAATATGATTTATATTTGTTTGTGTAAGTACGCTAGTTTCCTACAAAGGAGGTTCTGCAGAATGAATAAGACATTTGTTATTGTGCATTTCTCTTCGTCGACTTCAGAGTTGGAATCGCTTGACAGTGATATAAAAGAGTGATATTCTTGGTATAGTATTTAAAATATGTAGCTGCTATCTTATATGAATAAAATACATTTACAAATGATCTCAGCAGTTGTAACGTCGCGGTGTCACAATAGAATAAATGTTTAATGGATTGTCAGTCTTAGAATTAAATTATACATTTGCAAAAACTATCATTATGATCCTCTTTAAGAAGCGTCTACAATATTAGGGCGCAAATCCATCTTTACTTTGCCCAGCAAGACTGTTTAAAAAAAATCTTACCAGGACACCCTAAATTTAATCCGAGCTGCATTTAGTATAAGCTATTAGTGGGTGTTTTTGCCTGCATTGCAAACCATAAAGCAAATTGAAGTAATAGAACAGCAAGGGTCAAATTGCTCCGTTGCACGATACGAGATTTGATGACTAAGCGATGTGTGTACACGACACTCATCCCAAAAAGCGTTTACTTGAATACGAGTGTCTTGCACGATAAGAGAAGGCTCTCATCCCAAACCAGTATTTACCGTAAATAGTGTATTATTTTGAGAATAAACGAATTTGCGAACTCTGTTTGGATGGTATTTGAAAAGTGTTGTTTAAAAATCTTTTGTGTTTTAATTAAGTTAAAGACGTATGACAGTATAAGTTATTTCAATGGCGAATGTAAACAATAATATGAATCGTACACGCTTTATTCTTCGTAATTATAAGTTCTTAGGAAATTCTTAGGAATTTTAGCTCGTCATCCCGCGTTAGTCCAGCGTGATGGACTGAGTGATGCCTAAATGTGACGCCTAAAAATCTGTTGGCGACAGTTAGAAGCATTTGTATTAATTACTCTCCAACATCAATAGAAGGCTATTTTTTACATGCTCCAACCATTTTTTCTATGAATTCGAGGACTCTTTCTTTAATCTTCTATTTATAGCAAATATCTGCTCCTTTATTTTGTGGCCTTTATTAATACCAGTTACTTTTTATAGCGATGATCTTATACACAATATACGACTTCAGTTAATCTACAATCAGTTATTATCATGACCGCTTACGAGTGAATATTAAACCTAAAGTTATTATTTTACTACCATTCAGCTTCTAACTTAGGTCCACAGCAGTCGTTCCTCCTAGCATTATTATAGCTATATAATATAATAACCAATAATGGTCCACTAGGTTTTATAAGGATAGTTCCAGCGTGCCAAATATAAGCAAACTCAAAGATTATTTGAGGCCTCATGCGGCATTATTTCAGTTCTATTCGACATGGCCCGCTGCCAAATTGTGGGGCAATGATTATTAATATTACAGTCCAATATAAGGCGAAGTTTGATTGGAATACGTATGTATGATATCGAAATTCTCTGCTTTAAGTACTTTTAACTTTTTACGACTTCTTTGAATACCGCTGTTCATGTTTACGGAATTGGATTGTTATCGGAGTTTATTCGATTGTTTTGGAAGTAAAGCTGTTGATATTTGTAAAAAAAATTGATGTAGAATTATTGTATTGTTAGTGTAGCTTCCGCTGTGTTCCCCGGGCTACTGAAGCCCGTAATGTGTGTAATATTATAATTTATAAATATTTATTTTAATTGAATACAAGTAGTTTGTTTCTTTTATAAAAACTTTACCCTTCATTTGGGCTCCTGATATTTGATACAGGCCCTTTCCAAAGCACGCTACGTAGCACACATTACACAATCAGTATATTATAATGTTCCTTTTTTGTCCATAAGCCTAGGCTCCACCAAAAATAAAAAATAATAGCAGTTAATGACACAAACAAAAAACCTCCAAACTAAAATTATAGTACATTACTTACGCAGGCACATCAACAAACAATAAATCAATTTCATTCATTTCGTGGCCTATATTTTCCCACTTTTCATAGTCTTGAGTTAATACATTAGTAGTTAATTTATCAGTGTGATCACGCCCAGGTTAAGTAAGACAAATAGTGTCGGAGAAACGACCTTGCCGATGCCTAATTGCGTTGATTACCTATCGCTTGCAGGCTGTTATTTCGAGTCTACAACTTGGCTGCAGGTAATGTCACTTTGTCTGAAGAGCTCTTGTTTAGGTTTTGGGGTACTTAAGTAGGATATTTTAGCGTCAAGTTTTATCTTAGTCTTGATAAAATCTGACGCTAGGATAAAAATGTTTGTAATATTGACTGGACAGTATAACTGATTTTTTACTGACTGAAAAAATTATTGACTTGACACTCAAACACGGGGCTTATATCATCATCATCATCATCATGTCAGCCCTGTGTTGGTCCACTGCTGGACATAGGCCTCCCCCAATGACTTCCACCGGGAACGGTCGGAAGCCGCCTGCAGCCAGCGACGTCCCGCGACCTTGACAAGGTCGTCGGACCACCTTGTCGGGGGACGTCCCACGCTGCGCTTGCCAGTACGTGGCCTCCACTGGAGAACTTTCTGGCCCCATCGGCCATCAGTTCTCCGCGCCATGTGGCCGGCCCATTGCCACTTCAACGAGCTAATCCGTTGGGCTATGTCGGTTACTTTAGTTCTCCTACGGATCTCCTCATTTCTGATTCGATCACGTAGGGAAACCTCGAGCATAGCCCTCTCCATAGCTCGTTGAGTGACCCTGAGCCGTCCCATGACGCCTTTAATGAGAGGCCACGTATACGGGGCTTATAGTTCGAAAAAAAATATTATATTGTTTTTATCATTAGCAGGTTGTCTGTCTAACTACGATAAAACATTCATCTTAAACTTTCAGGTGTTTCTTATTCAAAGGAAAACTTAAGTAAACACGAATGCAGTAATTTTAACACACGGTGATGAAAAACAAATAAAAAAGCTTGTTACAAAACTGTACTCTAAAGAATTTACGTGAATCCATTGACGTAGGGCGAAGCTATAAAATCTCTCTTTATAAACGCATGTTTGCTCGTTATACTAAGAATTTCTTTAAAGGAATTCTCAAAGTATTTCGCCCCAGTCTCACAGCTCACAGCTGTCGCCATTTTGCGTTCCACGCGACGCACTATTTTAGGTTAAGAAAATTTTACGCTTCGGATGTATAAATTGTACAATTTGTAGTTGAAAGCTGAAGGAACGTTTCTCATTAAATATTTTAGTTGCATACGTGGTTTACATGATGTGACACTTGTAGAATAAATAGAATATTTTCAAATAGTATTTCAATAATTCTATGATGCTGATGAAAGTAATATCTTGATTAGTGTTAGTTAAATCAACTTGATATTAAAATAATTAGTTTTTTTCCTAATACTTTGTAAATATTTTTCTTTTCATTCATATAATACTAAAATTATATTTTCATATAATTCCAATGAGGCACAGGACTCAAGTTGTTTAGTGTCACCAAACGCTAAAAAATATATATTTCGACGAAAAATTCTAAAGATTGTACACGTAAAAACTCTGAACAAAATCAATCAAATTACCATTTGAAAACGGCAAGTCGAACAAACTTCTAAATAAATTTCGTCTACTTCAACGAGACCGGCTGAGGGTACCTATCAATAACAAATTTGATTGGGAGACACTTTGATTGATCGGTCGGCAGGTACCCGTACTACCGACGTTCATGCCAAACAAATTTCCTAGGGACGGCTGTCAATAGGGCCATTTGGTGCGACCGCCGACTCATCCTTCAGATTGAGGTAGATTCGATTAGTGAGAAATATTACCATATGTGCCTGGACCCGGTTTTTGCTCGACTCAACGCAAGTTTTGTAAATTGCTTGCGTGAATTCCTGGTGATGTGTTTACATGGCGACTTGGCATTTTTATTTGTGTTGACATTTGTTAAGTTTCAAATCAATATTTAAAGTAGATTAAGTAGAATAGAATTTAGATTCACTACATGGGTGTTCTGTTTATGCAGTGGGTGACGATAGGCTGAGAATAACATGAGCGTCTTAAGTTTAAAATATCTTAAAATAAAATGCAAATGATAACATTTTGTTTTATAAGAAAAATAGCTTTTTGAACCCACTATTTACGTTAACATTCTTTATACATTGCTGAAGTCTACCCAAATAATAGAATTACCTACTTTTGTTTACAGAGTGATAGTTTTTAACTTGCACTTACCTTACTGAATGCATAAAAGTTTCTATTATCTTTATAGAAGTCGCAATGACGCCGCTTTCAGATTGTATATAAGTGTCGTAACGTGTTGAAACACTTTTAAGTTCCACAAACGAGGGTATAAAGCGTTCTCAACAAGTTTCATTTGGCCGCGTGGCCTGAACTTGTCAGTGACGACATGTTACTCAACTATATTTAATGTGTAAACATTCTCAACGCAACTCAGAAAGAAACCTTTTAACTTTTTATTAAAGGTACTTTGTTCAGGGATTTTGTTGAAATTATAAAAAAGAAAATTAAAGTAGGTACCACAGATTTTTGTAAAGATGCTATCATCATTAACCCATAACTTTCTCTACAAGTGAGAGAGTTTAGGCCTAAGTTCACAACGCTCGCTTAGTATATGTTAGCGGGCGGTTGCTTAGTGTGTGGGTTTCCTCACTTCATGCTATAAAGTACTGTAATTGTTGAAACACTTAACGCTTATACGGCTAATAGCTGAACAATTAGTAGTGTAATTTAATAGTAATATTTTGTTCCGTTATAAGTGTTAAAAACTCTTAAAAATAAACGTTAGAAATACAACTACTGAAGGTTGTAATGCAATACACTCTCTTCAGTCAACCTTATGTGATATAAAGCGAATCGAAATTTAAATTATTTATTAAAAAATACTGCTAAATATACATGTCCTAAGAAATAGAGTAAAAAGCCATGTTTACGAGGTCTAATTTATCAAATTTAACATACAAACTGCCGTCAAGGGAGCACAGAGTAAAAGGTTTTGTCTCATTCTTAATTAATACGTGAGGTCCAACATAAAGGGACGAGATTCTTTCCCCTGAGACTTGCTCTTGTTATTTTAGAGTGCTTTGTTGCTTGCAATTATAATTTCATGTCCAGATTCATTAATGCCGAAGTTGTCGGGTCGGGTTGAAATTTGATTATTATTATTTCGTTAAAGCGCCAGCACATAATGGGGAGCAAAGTTCTCAGAAATTGCACGAGGTGAGCTCGTGACGAAGCTAATTTTAGCGAATTCGTAATTCTAGTGTTCTGTACACTTGATTGCTGAAGGCAATAAATTAGATATTTATATACAGACTGCTTTAACTCAAAGCAGGGTTTATACTTAAGTGATAAGTAAATAGATCATAATATTAACTGCTACTCATATAATAATCCTGACTAACTGCATAAATGTGTTTATATTTAAGCCCAAACGAAGGTTATCATTATTGTAAAATTAGCCTTTGTTGTTTGAGTGTTATGACCTCGAATAACTTTTTTAGTATACGTGGGATCGCCGCGAACTATTAATTATTGATTTGCAATGGTGAATATATAACTAAAATTTGTCTCTATTGGAATTTTAGTTTTTTTTTTAATATCTAAACTGACCAAAAAATATTTAATATCGCAAAAAAGAATAAATAAATACAGTATGTACGCACTTTTATGGTCGTATAGAAAAGTTAAGTAAAGTTCTCACTATAAAGAAAAAAAGTTGTTGCGTTAAATGTAAATTATGCCTTACAAGTTCTAGTTTTTATGTAGCTAATATAAAACTTCGTTGAAACGAGTCCAACATCAATCATTTTATTTTACGTAGATGTTTCTTTACAAAAAATACTCCATTAATCACTTCTTCTTTTACATTTCAGTAGGTTTTTATACGACACTGTAATGGTCATTCAGATGTTACTAACTCTTTCAAATATTTTTTCCGATTGAATTTTTTATTAACATAAATATTTTAAAAAGGTATTTAGTTGAATGAAAATATAATTGTGACCCTTAACCATTGAAGCGATATTAAGGCGGACATCAATACGATAGCCAAATTGTTTCATCATTATCAGCTTTTCAATAGTGGACGAAAGAACATTGAAGAGTATAGAGCAACGTCTTCGAGTATAGTGCCCCAATATTCCAGTGTTTAACTTCTGATTTTTTAAACAAGTGCTGAACTTTAAAATGTGTCACGGTTAAATCTCGTTATTAACGAAAACTGCTAAAAAAATTTTCATTGTTAAATCTTTTAAGCCCTGGGCAGCTTTATAACACTCTTTATAAATGCACATACAGCGCTTTTACCCAAGTTGAGCACTGCTTTGCGAGTGCACACTCAGAGATTTTTGTGCGTATTAACACCCAAAAAAGATAACATAATGAACCCGCCTTTATTTGGTTTCGTGAATTCTTAAGCATAACACTGCTTGATATAAAAAACTGACTTCAATAAATATATTCTCAGCCTACCTCTTGTCCAATCTAAATGCATTTAAATGAATATGTCAATTATATTATCAAGCTTGCAAAAAAAAATCGAAAAATCATGTTTTCTACAAACTTTTACAAAACATCACATTTTATCATTTTTCTAACTCCATATTCTCTTAAGTTCCACATTTTTTTTTCCAATAATCCATCATACAAAAGAGATCACATGTTGAGAAAGCGTTGACCGATTACATTATCGTGTCGATACCCCTAATCCCGCACACTCACGTATTCAATGTCGCCGTAAAATCTTTGTGAAGCCATCGCTTACAGAAAAAATATTGATGAGGCCTGGCGAATTTTAAGAGTGCAAACGTAGCATTTTCTGTGCTTCTTTAGGAGATGTAAATATATGATTTCTTAGACCTACTATCGGACAGTTAATGATCATTACATTAAGAATCAAATTATTCTTGGGGAGGCCTACGATCAGCATTGAACGGAGATAGACTGAGTGTTTTTATTTTATTAAATTAAGAATCTTCAAATTTTAAATGTTACGTGATCACGTCATTTTTCCAAGGGTTGAAACAAATAAATAAACCCAACGGTCACGGACATAGTTCTGACCCCACATTAAGATACCAGTCTTTTGTTATCAGTATCAGAAAGGTTGAGAGACTTTTCGGTCTCACAAACAACCAGACCAGAAAACATTAATTGTGCATGTCAAAAATCTATGTCTGCGGAGATCGAACCCAAGGCATTACGTTCTGCGAATTATGGAGTAGGCTTATAACGTCACTGCCAAAATAGCTATTTAAACAATATTATTTAAAGAAACTTCGGATCTTAACAAGAACTAAAAAAATAATCTTATTCGGTATACAATTAAATTTGTACCCAACAGTGCTAAAAGGCCACAACATTGCCGGCATCTTACTCAATTTAAGTCTTAATATTTTCCTTGGAAAAATTAAGGCGAGCGGCCAATTTTACGAAAAATATAATTGAGTTTTGTCAAAGTCGTCGACAAGTTGACACATTTCTTTTGACACAAGCTTGTAAAAGGCCGTAGGTTTGATCTGCGTACCGAAACAAACGTTTGTGTGATCTACAAATATTGTTCAAAAAGGACCTTAGTTACTAATACACACGACACAGGATTTGTATTACTGGGAGTTGTATGTAAACCTTAGTAACATTTGCAATAGGGGTTCTTAATTCGCTTGTTGGAATGTTTACTGCTTTTATTTCGTGTAACATTTCGTTGTGAATTTCAAATGTTTTGTTTCGTACAAAATTTACATGGAGCTTGTTAAAAACGCTCTAAGAGGGTTATTTACAAATGTTCAACATGTCGACCTAATTACTATTTACGTAACAAAGTTAATAAAACATTGCATTGTTACAACCCACATATCACATTTCTGGATACTCGGAAATCGGGTTTTAGTTAATCATGCTAAATATACGCGGATTGAGCTATTATTAATGCACGCAACCGAATTAGGTTTAAAATTTAATCATGTTTGTGTGTTGATTTATTTCATACCTCAAAATCAGAGTGAATTTAAATTGTAAACATTTTGTACAATATCATCAGCCTATATACGCCCACTGTTAGCCATTGGCCTCCTCTACAACTGGGACGGTTAGGCCTTAGTCCACCATATCGGCGGCTTTTGTATAAGTCAAGAAAAACTGGTGTATTACTTAAAAAGTAAAGAGAGAAATCAGTCCAAACAAAGATTTGATTTGAACAGCGTAAGTTGTCAGTGTCACAGGCTTTCAATTTCCTTTAGCAAAACTTCCATTAGTACTCGTGAAGTAAGCACAAAGTTGAGAGTACGTAACCGTTACACGATGCTGAATAGTTTATTACTCGGAATGCTATTTCTTGGAGTCGGTGCATGTGTTTCTTTAGCAGCTTTAGCTTTGACTAAAAGAAAACATCATAAGTCTAGCATTGCGGAATAAACTTGCTGTAAACAAACAGTTTTCTCAGTAATTGACAATTGTTGTGCGTTTGGCTTTGAGTAACCTTCGCATTCTCTTATTCATTAAAACACATTTCTATATTGAGTTTTTTCAATGTTCAATTTGGTACCTTTTGATTAGAATATTATGATGACTTTTTTTTACTATTTAAAGTTAAGTTCCATATCTAAGTAAACTGTTTATCTGATGTTAGGCTTTTAAATATCACACTGAACGCATGAATTATGTCACCAAACTAGTCTCATGTCGGTCTTCAGTAACTCGGCGATAATAGGTCGACAGTGTCACCTATTCATACTAAATGTCAAGTCAACCATATTGCTCTTTTGCCCTACCCATAGGGTGTAAACATAACTGCTTTTTTGTTTTATAGTATACAAGTAACATTGCATTAAATTGCAATATGCATCATAATATTACAAACACTAGACATTCACTCACGCCTGCATTCCTCTAAGGGGTAAATATATTTACATTTCTGCACCCAAATTTCGCTTATTGTTTTAATCCCAATAGTAAAAGGGGGCAAGACTATTGGCGTTTCTCAATCACCATTAAACACTCCTGCTGCTACAGAGAATCTAACTTTCATCATTCCAAGGTAAATACTTGTACTGCGATAAATGTAACGCATTAAAGTTCTAAGGATGCTCTTGGCTTGTCTCTTAAGCCATTAGTCTTGACATCTTTTGATGAATGTACATTTGTAATGCATGCATAAAATCTGTTGCACGATTCACTTCAACCGCGCTACAACTGGGACGCTTTGATTCCGGTCTTAACATTACTTAGCCCCTGCTGCTTTACGAGCTCCAAGCACTTAGCGCAAAACAGAATAAGAACGCTGTTTAGAATATATACATAATATATAGTGAGAAGCTCGATTATTTAATAGAGCTTGAACTAGTTTCAGAAATATCTTATAGAAGTCTTTGAGATGGTTTGTTTACGTTTGGTTTACTATGAGTATAGCTTTTGTAAGAGACGTCAATTCAGGTATCATTTGGTGATGACAGTTAAAAAAATAAACTATGCAATAGTATACATATATAAATAACTAAATGTCACATACATATATGTATATTGTATAGTTTCCGACCCTATAAGGAACAAGTCTTATATCGATTTCTTACGGTGATGAAAGTCCTTCCTTTTTATCATCAATTTGTTTGCAATCATTATTACTATTATTTAAAATACACTTTGTAGAAACTCAAGTGATTTTCTGAACAATTTAGCTATAGAGCTGATATTAAGCTAGCCTTTAGAGGGTTTCTGACGAAATACTCCAAAGCTAAGGCATCTAGAAACTTGGGGATTTCTGCTAAATCTATGTTCATATATATATGTGCATATTAGGTGCGCAAATTGGTTGCCTAAGGGGGTAGGTGCTTACAACTTGAATCCTTTGCCAGACTTCGGAAACTTGAGAGCTTAAGTTAATGCCAAAATATGCCAAGTCGAATACTCAAGTGAGCATAATGTTACATGGTTGTTTTCAATCCTATAATATTTAGCAAGAGTGTTCTAAAGTCGTTTAAAGGGCTGAAGTCTTCCCCATATTTTTAACCTTAATACCTAACCTTAACTTAACCGTAGTAAAAGTTTATTAAGGTATTCCTGCAGTGCTCCTGCGGCGGAAGTAAATGAATGCTTTCAAATACTTCTATCGCATTCCTCTTTCGAGATAAACATCGCTTTAGATATATTTTTACTCGCATATATTGTGACCACACTGAGATCTGAGATTGTTTACCAATTTACACATTACTGGAATGTTCGTATACTACTTGTTAATTACACCAGTTGAAAATGGACATTGTGTGCCACAAAAATCTTCCAGTCTTTGAACCAACATAAATATTTATCTCGAAAAATATAACTACTAAAATTAGTACAGTCAATAATGACGTGTTCAAAGTACTGTGCTTAATTTTATTACATTGATGAAGTAATTAGCCTATGATGCAATATCTTTATGAATGAAGTGATCAAATTTTGACTCAAACATTTATCTAATCTAAATACCATCGTACGACAACCATACAAACGATTACAAAGCTGTTCAAATATTCAATGAATGGGCTTCGACCGTCATTAATCATGTCGCGTCAAGTATAGAAATAAACCCTTCAGGGTAGCTGCTGAAATGATTAAACATGGGATGTGTTTGGTGAAACGTGCTAATGAATTACATCGTCCTCATGGATAGAATATTACGTCCTTAAACAAAGCAGTAGCTGTAAATAATAATAAATACACCCAACAGTCACATACATAGTATCAGAGACTACGAGAGACTTTTTCGGTCTCACTAACACCCAGACCCGAAACAAATATTTGTGGATCACACAAACATTTGTCTCGGTGCGGGGATCGAACCCGCGGCCTCTTGTTTCGCAAGCTGGTGTCTAGCCAACTGCGCCACGGGGCTGTCAATAATGATGAGTTCAAATGTAAATAATAAAAAAAATAATATAGTCTGTCATTTTGCCCGATAAATAGAATGAAGAAAACTTCATAGTTCATTCAAATGACGCAAATATTTTTGATGAACAACGTCATAATAATATTATCATGACACACAATGTTAACAACAGCAATAACGTTTAAATCAGCTATTAGATGAAAAACCTATAATTGCAAGAATTCGATCAGAATAGGTCCTGATCTCATTATCGCTATAAGTTTCATTTTTATAATTCAATGATCAAGCTATGAGAAATCTTCATTACATTTATATTTTGTATTATTTACAGACTTCTGTAAATGAAAACCAGTATCGGTGATTCAGTTTTCAAAGGGTCTAATCAGTTCAATTTCTGCCATTCACGTGTAGTTGGAATTGAAACAGCTAATGGCTAACTGTGTCTCGCATTTGCAATCGTTTCTCGTAAATTCATTTTTAAATTCAATAAAAAATATTGTATCTCCATAACGTGAGGATGTCTGTGGATAGGCCGAGGTGCATTTTTACACCCACATTTCGCCAAGTATTAATAAACCCACGTAAAACTATATTCACTTGAGGCGCAACACCATCAGGCAGCTTTCTTCTTTTTTAAACTAAAAAAAATAAATGTGTTTAAAGAATATATGCGAATTAACTAGTAATAGGTACATAAAATATTTTGGTGCATATTTATTGACTACTTGTAAATAACAATATTGTAAAAATAAAAAAAAAATCCAATCCTCAGACAACATTATATATTTGTGACTTTGTTTTAGAAATAAGATTCCACTGTTAAATAGACAAGAAAGAAAGAAAGATACTGTAACCCAAAATATTATAGAAAAAAAAATAGCCAAAAATTTAATTACTGTGACATTGTTCAAAATTGGCTTTTCGATCCAGATTGTAGAATTCGAGAATGCCAGAAAATTCATATTCAATTGCACGTAGGATTAAATGTTAAGGTAAATTGGTACCGGTTGGACCAATTCCAACGAAATAAACAAGAAAAAATAATTGCTACCTTTTTTCTCTTAGATTTATGTCTGTGCTTAAAAGCCTATCCTAGACTAACGATCGTTCTAGTAAATGAAACACTTTTGTATTAAAATGATAGAAAAATAGAATACAACAAAACTCTTTTTAGAAGTATAGGCATCTTCGGGAATAAGAACCGCAAGAATAATCAATCTTATTTTATCAAAAATCAGTTTTAATTGCCAGACGCAAACACATTACTTTTTCGGCATGTATACGAATCGAATTAGGTAGACAATTGAGTTTATTATTTTTTTATTCAAAGTACGGTGCGCTAGTGCCCTCTCTTTAGAATTTTACGCCACAAGATGACCCTTCAACCATAGACGCGACGCTTCGCTAGAATAAAGGTTACCATCAAGTTTAATTCTGATTTTTTTTGTGTTAAGTGTTGTTTTGATAGTGCGCCGGAATATTTATTATATTGGAATATCATGTTTAATAAATAATATTCGTATAAGGTTGAATGGCGACCAACGTGTGAATCAATCTAAATTTAAACATGTTTCCTATTTAGTCTAAATAACACAAACAAAATAAATTACAAGTGTAATAATACCTAAAATATATATTGTCAAACATTTCAAATTACAAATTCCTTAAAATAGCCCACAAGGGAAACCCACGTTATTAATAAACGTAATGAATAGTACATTGTCATTATATTGTGAGGGAAAATTACAAATTTATAAATAGCACCGACGTTGTGTTATGTCCATGATATTTGCATTTTTCGAAGAGAATATAAGAAATAGAATATTATAAAACATAATATAATAGATCCAAGTTCGATATCCGAATTCTATATCCACGTTTAGTGTTTTTTCATGCTACGAGAGGCGAGTCTGAATGCTTGAAAACATACCAGTACCAAGAAATTTCTAGCAAAACAATCAATAACACACTCCCAGCCCCGGGAGTCAAACCCGGGGTCTCTTGATCGCAATCCGCACATTAGTGCCGTCGGACCGATACGCGAGGAGCGCTTAAAGCGCAATTTCATTCAAGATCCTTCATTTCATATTATGCAAACAATAAATATTGATTCTGTGCATAATACCGTTGGCTTATTCAATTTTATATTGAAAATTGTATTTTATTATGATCCCTTGACAAATATATCGATGAAACATTTACGTCTTATTTCAATTGAAGATGGAAATTCGAACAATAATTTTGTTCTATATGTATGTATAACTGAATGTATTTTTGTATTTGATATAATCTACAACCACCTTTCGAGGATACACGCGTATGTCTCACATACTTAGTTTTATGTACAGCACATTCGCAATAAGATTATTAAAAAATTTCAGCTTGCCGAGCTTGCCGAGCCTACGATTAGAGTATCATTTATTTCACACGACGTTCTTAATAATTCGGGTAGCGTGTTATATCAAGACTAGTCAATATGCGACAACCAATAGCAGCCCTTAATTTAGGTCTGATTTTTTTTAATATTTCTCGTGTGATCGTAGCAGAATGAATAGGTGATAGACAAGCGGCGACACTTGGCCCCATACAAAATACTGTCTATTTTTCTTGTAATCAGTTGTACTGTGACTTGTGACGTTATGAATTGGAGATAAATGACCTCATTTTTATAATCACTTTCGAGCTTCGTTGCACAATAAAAGGTATAAGTATGTAGTATAGCCATGATATAGTAATTAGTCAGCTTAACTACAGTATAAATGGGCCAACTCAGCCACATCGCTCACATTATCACATAGAAGCGACATAAATTTAATGATCTATGCCGCGGAAACACACTAGCATATATTTTATTACCCCTTTCTCCGTAACTTCAAACACAATCAGACTTCTAACTTTGCCTTCTAGTCCAAGGTCGATAATTTTTAAAACCAAAAAAAATCATAATAGGATGAAACCCATTAGAAAAGGAGGGAAATATGATAAAAATGAAAGGAAAAATAATTTACGGGCGATTTGAGGTTGGGAAGGGGATGGGGGTGAGGTTTTAAGGGTAAAAAACGATTTTTCTCGATTTCCGGCAAAACTAAAAGTCCTATCGAAAAAAGTCAAATGGAAAAGTTGTAGATAATAAAAAGATCTAAAACTTTTGTATTTACACTTTTTTCACATAACCTCAAAATTTATGTGAAAAATTCAAAAAACTAAGTTTTTGGTTTTTTATTTTTATCTTTTACAAAAATTTCTTTTTTTTAACGAAATTTTGTGAAAACTTACCTTTTTATGTCCCAAATACGCTGTAATTTATTTGATTAAAAATATTTATTTTTTCACCTTATTTTGAATTAATATCGAAAAAACACCCTAATTTTCAATCGAAAATTCACCCGTCAAAATATCAGCTTTTTTCAAAAAGTTGGTATGGTTTCTGTTCGTTGAAATCTCTACTTTCCGATGGTGAAAAAAAATATATATGTTACTATGGTAAATCTTCTCAGAAAACGCAAAAATTAATTTCAATCTTTAGGTTATGTTAAGTTAAGCATACTATTTTTTAAAGAAAATATTACGATTTTTATGGTTGAGTTGATTGATACAGATAAAAATAGAGATAGTATTTACCTTCCTATGCAGATTCGAAAAGTTTTAAGACCCGCCGGTCTGGGTCTTACTACATACATACCTACTATTATATACTATATATTTCGTAGCAGCTGTTACAACCGCTAGCCTAACCAGTATTCGAAATACAGTAAAGTATGTAAAGTATACAACATCGTTTATAAAAATACACGTGCACGCTGAGTTTCTTGAAGATAATTGTGACAAGTTTACTTAAAAAAACAATAAAACTTTTCGAATCTGCATAGGAAGGTAAATACTATCTCTATTTTTATCTGTATCAATCAACTCAACCATAAAAATCGTAATATTTTCTTTAAAAAATAGTATGCTTAACTTAACATAACCTAAAGATTGAAATTAATTTTTGCGTTTTCTGAGAAGATTTACCATAGTAACATATATATTTTTTTTTCACCATCGGAAAGTAGAGATTTCAACGAACAGAAACCATACCAACTTTTTGAAAAAAGCTGATATTTTGACGGGTGAATTTTCGATTGAAAATTAGGGTGTTTTTTCGATATTAATTCAAAATAAGGTGAAAAAATAAATATTTTTAATCAAATAAATTACAGCGTATTTGGGACATAAAAAGGTAAGTTTTCACAAAATTTCGTTAAAAAAAAGAAATTTTTGTAAAAGATAAAAATAAAAAACCAAAAACTTAGTTTTTTGAATTTTTCACATAAATTTTGAGGTTATGTGAAAAAAGTGTAAATACAAAAGTTTTAGATCTTTTTATTATCTACAACTTTTCCATTTGACTTTTTTCGATAGGACTTTTAGTTTTGCCGGAAATCGAGAAAAACCGTTTTTTACCCTTAAAACCTCACCCCCATCCCCTTCCCAACCTCAGATCGCCCGTAAATTATTTTTCCTTTCATTTTTATCATATTTACCTCCTTTTCTAATGGGTTTCATTCTATTATAATTTTTTTTCACTTTTCATTATTTTTAAAGGCTTCTACCCTGGTCTATTCTGGTGATGACAATAAGTAATTACACGGATTGCATTCAACAACAAAAATTTGGCTCATAATAGCTACAACACAAGCTGCATCATGTATAATAGGTAATACTTCACATTTGGACTAACATTAGTGATGTTTATTTTTTAATTTAGCACAAAAATAAATATACATTCACTGGCGTGACATACGTTTAAATAATACTTAAGACGTGCATAGATAGCATTTTTTTAATTTTGACAACTTAGATAAAACGAGAGAAAAAAATCAGAAAATGTACATATTATATTTTTAACAATATTTTTAGTGCAAATTTCAGGCTTTAGATGACTGACTCGATATTAAATATAGTTCACTATCATTAACCCATACCCTGCTGGGTACGGGCGGTCTTACTTGCCTACGTTGGTCTAGTGCGGATCCGCGGATTGAATAAATCACACAAATAATTTATAATACTCATTAAATAATTCAAGAGGAGCATCGTCAGAACGCATCATTCATGAATAATTCTCAGACCTATTAACAACGTTAAAGTCAGGTGCTAAGCATATAATAAGGGGTATAATCCCCTTAATCCATTGAGAGACTACCAGAATATTGTGCATATAATCCACTCGTGAAGTTACCCCAACTAGTATTACAGGCTTTAGAGAGCTTAGTCGTGTATCCGAACGCAGAGAACCCCAATTTTCTATAGAAAGGACAGGGTAGGAAACAAATATTTGGATACTATCACTGGCTTAATGGAATTATGATTTTTATTATGAGGAGAAAAGTTGGGTTTCGAACAGTTATAGCATACTGTATGATTGGTTGCAATGAGAAATTCCTTAAGTCGAATGGAGCCTGTCGTATATTAAGCCAAAATATGTGTCAATAAATAAGTCCTCAATAAGTAAGTTACATAAATCTTAATTCCAAATATAAAATTATTAATTTTGAAAAAAAAAAAGTTACTGGTTTTAGCAAAAAAATTATCCCCATGTTAAGAGCGTATAAACAAATCGCCGCTCGCCGAATTTCAACTCACACCAACGTAAATGCCGGCACACATCGACGTGCGAGGGGCGGGCGCTCGCCGTGTATAACACAACAGTGGTCAGTGACCGAGATCCTTAGCGGTAAACTCGAATTTCATAAATCGATAATAAAATGAAAATATCACATATAAAATTGTGATTGTTCTAATCTTTTACATACATTATCTATACTAATATTATAATGAGGTAACGATTGAGTTTGTGAATTTGTGACGTTGTAGAAAGTAAACTCTGGATATACTGAACCGATTTTGAAAATTCTTTTACCAATCGAAAGCTACGTTCTTTGTGAGTCTCATAGGCTATATATTAGTCCGAAAAAAAGATATTAGTTATTCGCTGTGGCCGGATTTGCGAAGTGAGTCGGAGAAAAATCGGTCGAACGAATGGGTTTTCTGCAAACGTAGCCTTACCCATGGGAGATATATAGTTAAGTCCCAGAGAAAAGTTGTAGAGCTTCATAATGCTTACAAAAAAGTCAGCGGTAGCATATGTCTAACTTTTAGGATTTGTTCACTATAACCTCTTTTATGCTAACCAAATTTGTTATATCATAAAGCATTGTTTGTGAAGGTGTTTTTATAAAGATTCTATTAATCCTTATCCAAATAAATGCGTTATTTAGTATAAGTATTTAATTTTAAAGAAATTTGCCCTTTACATAATTTAATTACATTATGTATCTAAGAAGATATCGCAGTTTCAAAATAATGATCAAGCGCGCAATTTTTTGTACAAGGCGCCGGCCGGCACGTTACGGTTTCTCGTAATTTTGACCGATTCGTATGATTTTTGGTATGGGCATAAATAGGACTCTGAACTCAACCCTGTAGTCTCCGCGGACGAAGTCGCAGGCAACAGCTAGTGTTATATAAAATTTAAATTATACAATGAAGTGAGAAATTACCCATAAAAGTACATTTAATTACGGTATGGAAAGTACTGTTATTTATTTTGATTCTCTCATCAACCCTTATACGTCCCACGGCTGGGCACGGGCTTCCTCTACCATCGACAGGACTCAGGCACGGTAAAAATATATATACAGTAGCTTATCTTCATACAAACGGGCCAAAATCGAGTTATACCTACGCGCCCGATCTCGGCACGCGCTCGGCAAGCAGGCAGTCACGACTGTGCCGCAGCCGCAGTGACGAACGGAGGGTGTCGTTTTAAGCAGTAAACGCGCGATTTTTATAGAATGACAAGTAGAATATATTGTGCTGTGTATGGTTGCATGAATTCTTCAATAACGCACCCAGGTATAACTTTTTTTAGATTACCTGGAAACTCCGAAAGGTAAAACTATACAATGATTATACTTATTAGTAGGTAAGTAAGTAATTTAAGTGTTTTTAAAGGATGATCTCCCCTTGAAAAATAAATAAGCTAGACATGTAGTTGAAATGATCTCCGATTAATGTATTTCTGTTGCCGCTTTAACAACAAATACCTCTAAATAATCATACAATAAATATGTAATGGTTGCCGTTTTTTTCTCGGTACTAATATATATTTGTTAAAACACGAACTTGTTAACGAAAAATTCAAAAAACTTTGCAACTATATTTACATAAACATAAGACTGAAATTATTTTGTCTGCTACTCACTCTAGTAGTGTTACGTGGCAAGCGCCGACGACCCAAGTCCCTTTGATAAATGCCGCCGAACTCACCGCGCTTGCGGCACGATAATTCGATGGCTCCAATGAACACTCCTCTAACTCAAAATTTTGAAATTTTCGTTTTTCACGTAAATTGCTTTACTATTTAATCATCATCATCATCATCAGCAGCCCATATTCGTCCACTGCTGGACATAGGCCTCCCCCAATGACTTCCACCGGGAACGGTCGGAAGCCTCCTGCAGCCAGCGACGTCCCGCCACCCTGACAAGGTCATCGGACCACCTTGTTGGGGGACGACCCACGCTGCGCTTTCCCGTTCGTGGCCTCCACTGGAGAACTTTTTGGCCCCCTCGGCCATCAGTTCTCCGCGCCATGTGGCCGGCCCATTGCCACTTCAACGAGCTAATCCGTTGGGCTATGTCGGTTACTATTTAATAGTAAAGCAAATTTCACTTAATTTTCATGTACGTAATTTTCACAATTTCAATTAATTTCCACGTAAATTGCTTTACTATTAAATAGTAAAAAACGAAAATTTCAAAATTTTGAGTTAGAGGAGTGTTCAATGGAGCCATCGGTATTACCTTTTTGAGGCTAGCGGTGATTTCTTGAAATGTTTGACTTGATGTCAATTTTATTAAATACACTAATAAATAATAACATGCATTTTTATTGAACACACTTCCATTCACAAAGTATTTCATTTATTTAGATAGAAAGTCAAAGGAGGTAGATTTATTTAAAATGTTGCGGTGCGCAGCCCTATCGCATGTTTACGATCGCGCGGCGGCAGGCCTTTGTTCTCAAAATGTGGCCGAGTCAAAATACTGTATGTAATATTTTTACCGTGACTCAGGCTATAGTCCTTTGATTTTTTCCTTTTATCTATTTCGTTCGTTGCGTCGGCGAATTGTCAAACAAGGCGCGGCGTCAAAGGTGCCGCGGTTTCAAAGGTGCCGCCGCGCATCGCCGGCCGCGGTGGCGTTCGCTTGTTCAATTTTATTAGTTCGTCGCATTGAGCTAATAGTTCAAGAGCTGGCATGAATTTTTGGGTATGTATTGGAAGCAAGTTGAAAACTTGTCATATATATTACATCCCAACACGGAACTGCAGACCTGGCTGGTAAGTAGCGGGGCTAAATTGCATGTTGCAATATATGTATGTACGTTGTAGTTAAATGTTAAAAGAATAAAAATAATACGTCGGGCTTATTTTTTTTATTTTGGGGTTGATTTAGCCCCGCTACTCATAGCCAGGTCTGCAGCTCCACATACACATAGATAACCTCACGTCTGTATCTATCCTCCATAGGGGTAGGCAGAACTGCATTTCTGCAACCACATTTCGCCAAGTATGTACTAGTCCCATGTAATAGGGGCCGAGCCTATTGCCGTTTTTCGGGCACATTTCCAGACTCCGTAATGCTACTGAAAATTTGCTAATTGCAATAATACTGCCCGGCGCATACTTATACCGCGAGACCACGAGGCAGTCTGCAGTTCCGTGTTGGGATATAATAGGAGAGCTATAACAAGTTTTCAGCTTGCCTCAAATACCAACCCAAAAATGTATGCTAGCTCTTCTACTACAATATTACTACCTACAGAGATAATCAAATGACCAATGACGCAACATGGCGTCCGCGAAATATTTTGTTTTGTTCTTTGAATCTTTACATGTAAGTTTACTTATTTATTTTCGACACAGTCTCTAACTTCGAAATGGCCTAGTCAGCACTGACTCCGCCTCCCACGCGGACGCTCAGGGTTCGAATCCCGCTTTTGACTATTTTGTTTTTTATTACTTATTTATTTCTTTCTAAATTAACTATTTTAATAATTAAATAAATTTAATAGAGAAAAACATTTTTAAGTATTAAATTAATTTTAATTTACATTAACTATTATACTTACTAAATTATAAAGCAGCTAATAATTATGGTATTCATGAATAATAACCACATTTATATCTATCATTAATTATTTAACAAATTTTTCAATTACATATTACATATCAAGGCTCACCCCCAATATTAGAAAGCAATTTTTTTCTATTACACTTAGGTAGTGTATGTTCCCCAAAGTAGAATTTATTATCGTTACCTTTCTTATTAGAGTATAACCTCTGGTCTGGGCCAACTTGGCAGTCTATTTGAAGGCTTCACAGAGTTTGTAGCTTTCTGTGACTTACTGTTTCGAAATTATATCAAATTCAAAATAAATTGTTTAAAGAATTTTTAATAAAAATGTCTGTGAATCAAGATGTTACTAGTGCACAAACAGCTGAAGAACAAGTTCCTGATGATTCTATGTATAGCGAAAGTTCAAAAATGAAATTAACAGTGGCAGTTGAGCATTTTAAAACTTTGCTCCAAAAAATAATTTAACAATGTCACAATGTTCGAGTTCCATTTTCTATGAAGCAATGTTAATGGATGAAGAAATCATTTAATTATTAAAATGGTTAATTTAAAAAGAAAAAAAAGTAATAAAAAAAGAAACATAATATGCGGAATCCGATCCTTGAGTGTCCGCGTGGGAGGCGGACATACAGCTAACTAGACCATTTCGCCGTTGATAACAATGTCGAAATACGCAGTCTAGTCCCAAAGTGAATTTACCACACCGTGCCCTCTCCTTGTAAAATCCGTGTTTTCATTTTTATTTTACGTCACTTTGAAATTACAGCTGATGTTATCAAAATTTCCCACCAAGAATGCACTCAACCTTGAGCACGTTAGTGTCAGTTATAACTTTGAGTAATAACCTTAAAAACATCGATGCAAGGACGGAGCCCAGAGCGACACGTCCTCTCTCTGAAAGGCCATGCGGCGGACTGATTTGCTCAGGTCTGCGCGCAGCGTTTTATAGCCCATTTTATAAAATTTATTAAAAAAGCAATAAGTTTGATTTCTTCAAAATAAAAATTGTACGTTTTCAAGTATATGTTCTTCTTTCATAAAAAAATATTGCTCTGTTAAATAAAGTACCACATAAGGTTTAAAAAAAATATTTAGAGACAGTAATTTCTCAATTATTTCGAACGCTTTAGATATTTTATTACTCGAAAACTGGAGCTAAATCTTAAAATGTTCGTAACTAACTTTTTGCTCGGGGATATTGTCTATTTAATAACATTTTATTTTCATTACATATATTATGATTTTAACAAAATTTTGAGCCTCGAAAATGACTCTAAAAGTGAATTTTGACGACCTTAGCTCAGTTATCTTTTTATTTATCAAAATTTACGAAAAAATCTTAAAATGTTCTTAACTAACTTTTTAGATGACAAAATTGCCTACAATAATTGGTAATTTACATATTTCTACAATGGGTCTTTCATCAACTTTAAGGGGTTCGAAAAGTACTGTTTTTGCCCAAATGACGCTAAATTTGTATATACGTTCTTAAGTGTGCAAATATAGCTCTTACTCTTGAAATATTAAGAATAATTGGAATGCAATAAAGGAATTTTCGATAGTATTCAAGTTGTTGACTAATTTCGCCCTTGAAAGCTCAAGATGCTGTCACTCCTGGGCCAAGTCATGTAAACCATCATCACCATCATGTTAACTCATGTAGACCATAATTGAATTGAATTCAATTTTTAGTATTTCAGTACCGATATAATCATTTATAGTATTTAAATCATGACTACATCAGGACATATTTTATTGCTTATTGCATCGTAGCACAGTTACGACGTAGCACAACGTAGACGATTGTTCTAGATATAACCAGGTCTTTTTTAGTCTCTTTTGAATACAAAAACTCCCCTTACCTTCGCAACTGTTTTTTGAGGAAAAATTTGAAGCAAATATTACAACTATTTAATATTTAATTGTGAAAAAATTATTTATTTTAATATTGAAATATGCAGCCGTGTTGAGATGTTCTTGATGTTTCACAATAAATTACTTGATCGCAACGGACAAGCGTACAAGCTTAATGTCAAAATTCTAATTCATCTTCCTCCTTTACCCAGAGCACTTAAGACATCAACTACGTTTATGTCAAAAAACAACCAAGCCAAAATTGTCGGTCATAATTTCTGTCATGAGATATTTGATCACGCAAAATGAGCCCGAATCACCAACGTTCCTTGTAATGGGACTGTAATTTGCATTCGTTACAATATTTTCAATGAAAACAAAAGGATTTTTTTTATCGTTGGAGATCGAAACTGAAGTGAAGTAAAAATGTTGTGATTTCGAACCAATGTTTCTTGGGGTTATTTAAAGGGTATTTGATATTTGTTCCACAAATTATTTCATTCCGTCCTTTGTTTACAAATAGATCAATTACGCGTATCATTGCGTTATAGCAATTCGTATTTAAATGTCGTGGTACAGTATCGCAATATTCATAACATAAATTGTAGTTTTAAATCGCTTCAAGGAATTACTTTTGCTAGAATTTTCGTACCCTTTACTATCTTATTTATGCTGCACTGCACTCACTTGTTGCTACTATAAAAATAATATTAAATACACCCAACAGTCACATACATTGGTTTGTGAGTATTAGAAACTATAAGACTTTTAGGTCTCACAAACACCGAGACCCGAAACAAATTACAATTGTTGTAAACAAACATTTAGTCTCAGCGCCGGGGTCGAACTTGCGACCGCTTCGCAAGGTTCCTAGCTAACTGTGCCACAGGACTGTTGAAGTAATTAAGAGTATAAAGACAACTTTTCCACTGTGTTACCATTAGGGTGACAGTATGAGATAGATTTATTATTTCAACTTTTCAACGCGGCTCGTATTTTTATTTTCAAACTAGCGCAAATTGACATTACCCCACCAAATGGAAGGGTTAGTGCTGCCCATACAAAGAACCTTGAGACGAAAAACTACCATATGACGTCAACTAAGGCCTGTGACTTCGTACGTAACACGTGTATTTAGTTACTTGATACCATTGCGCCGATCTTCGAAGATGCTTCAAGCTATGACTGAAGTACCGATTATGGTAGGAAAATAAATTAAATTATCGTTTATTCATGATAGGGGCAATCATAAAGCACTTAAGTCTCATCAATACATGTAGGTACGGGTATATAAGTATAAAACTATGTCAGTTAAAATATATGTAACTGGCGTAAAAAAAAGGTCCGCAGTACGGAAAATAAAAACAACGAAACAATTTGCAAAAACGTAAATAAAACTGATCTACGACTTGTAACTAAAATCTTGCTAGCAACTGAATTAAACATCCTCATTCCTAGCAATGTATCTCTAGACATCTCTACAAAAGCCCTCTGGTTGTTTACTAGAACTACTCAATTGTTCATTTGAACTGGCACATGCGTTCCGACCACTCTCGTCTCTCGTCGCAAAATCAATTAAAGCTGGCTCAACCGATCAATTGGCTTACCACAAAGCGACTGCGATTCCGATAAAATTAGAGTCACATTAAAATAGTTAACTTTACAATCTGTCTGACTCGTCGTTCTACTATAAAGTGGGACAAAAACATTATTAGCAAGAATACACGTCCACATACTTTTTAGGGTGTACTAGCATGAGTGTGTATAAACGAGTAGGTACCCATGTATACAAGTAATTACCGTAGCTATTATGTACTTGCCTTAGATTTCGATCACGGTCTGAATACACACTGTATACTTTAAAGTGCAAATAAGTAAATCAGTCAAACTACGAGGCCATCACTACTTTATTCCTTAAATAAAGTCCTGATATAATTTATTACTTAAAACCAACATATAATGTAATATAACAAGATTAGCTAGAATTACCTCCTGTAGCGTTATAAGATTGCTCGACTGTGAAATTATCCACAGTATCTTCCTACACCACGCGAAAAATCTCTCCCATCGACTTTACATAGGAACGATAAGGGTTTTTAGAAAGTACAATATTCTTAAGGGAAAATCTGACATATTTATATAATAGTAATAAATTTTATAACAATATGGCATTAAAAACCCTATTAAAAGTGTCTGCTGGTCTTTTAATGTGTTTCGTAATCGCAAAAGCCACAAACTAAAAACTGATTTAAGTTCTTGTAAAGAGTTGGAAAATATTAAATCTTGAAGTATAATTAAAAAAATAGGAGGAGTTAAATTGATTGCGCAGTTTAATTAAATCCTCCTTAAAGTAAGTGCTCCTGATTTTGAAATTGCTCGAACAAAATTGCAGATAAAGCTCCTTTCATGATGTATAATACCTACTTACAGTGTCTATTAATATTCTATTTTCACCAATATTAATACCATAATACAAACCATATTTCCTCGCAGTTAACGTTCCATTCAGTCTCCAAATCCTTTGAATCCTACGTGCGTTAAATCGCCATTCTACCTTCTATATCAAATCAGAAATGAGGAAAAAGTCTGGGCTGACGACATGAAGGCGGATTGGCAAGGAACGTGTTTTTCATGTATCGTAAATAAGGCCGGGATAATGGGTAGGCTTACTGGAGCTATCTGTGGAAGCGCTATCTGGTGCGTACAGCGAGTACCCAGCCTCTTATCTTGTAATGAAATGGGCGCAAAGCTGTGTTAGTACATGCCTAATTTTTGGTGTAATCGTCATGTTTTGTTAAGTGGATTGGGTTATAGGAAAGATTTTTTTGGGTTGTTATGTACTTGATATTAGTTATTTTCTATCTACCTTAAATTGTTTAATTAAGTACACTGAAACATTATTTACAAAATTCATCAAATCTATTAATGCACACTGAAATTTTGGTTGCACGCAAAATTCGTACAGGGGGCTTGCATCATAGTCATTTAATGTCACTGAAATGAACGAATAAAATAATTGTTTCGGATCTGGCTTGAGACCATAACGAAACTCGTAGTTTTTTATACCCACGACACAAGATTTGCTTCCAGATGTGGAATCAGAACTATGTATATGACTGTTGGCTGTATTAATTTATTAGTGACGTACTTCGACCTTCGTAAATCATCTTCACTGCTATACCGTGACCAAAGTAATAATCAACCACTATTTGCTGTAACTTAACGAATGATAAACATAGTCCGAACGAGGGCTAACAATCGTAAATATGGCAATTTATTAAGCCATTACCACTGTTCATCATTAATGGGGGGCAAGCAATTATTTTGAAAGGTTCTAATAAAATTGTGTAGAACAGCAGTATCTAAATGAATTTAGTATTCGGACTGAACTAGACGTTGGGGAATCAATTAGAAATGATTGGAAAGTGGATTAGCTTTGTAGTCTTGCTGCATAAGGGAAGTGCGATCTAGCAGTCCTGGATTTTTAGTTCAAACGAAATATTTATTAACTTATTATTTATTGAATTAAAAAATCCTCCCTTTCAAGTCGTAGAGGAGGCTCGTGTCCAGGGCTGATAATGAATAAATTCTCAAATGTGGGTGCAACAATGCACTTCCACTGCTTCGGAGTATACAGACATGAGTATGTATGTTCGAAACCTAGAAATTATGGAAGCGCTGTCATTAGTTCGGTTTCGTTAAACGCTTATTCATAGACTGAGTAAATAACTTCCTACTTAGCCACATCTAGAAGAATACTTACGTTACATAATCTTCTTCTTTCTTCTTCTTCTTCATCAACCCATATACGCCCACTGCTGAGCACGGGTCTCCTCTATCATTGAGAGGGTTTTAGGCCATAGTCCACCACGCTGGCCTAGTGCGGGTTGGCAGACTACACACCTAAGAAATTCCTAAGAAATCTTAGGTGTGCAGGTTTCATCACGATGTTTTCCTTCACCGTTAAAGCAAGTGATAATTCAATGTGAATGCACACATCACTTCGAAAAGTCGGAGGTGTGTGCCCGGGGTTCGAACCCGCGACCGTCGAGATTCTCGACCACGCGCCCAAACTTCGAGGCCATCACTGCTTTTTTTATCTTCTTTAGAAGTAGAAATTCATTATTTCCTTCAACACTAGTATCATAAATCAAATTGCTTAAATTCTACATTACTTTTATAGCAACCACAGTTCGCTGCGATATTGGACAGAGCGCCTCTCTGTTAAACGAAAAGCAGCGGATACCCACCATGCATCGGTACACACGTTTTTGTCATCTACAATGAAAAAACGGCTTTTAGTGTTTTTATTTTTTTGAAACAAGACATATTTGAATGCGGTATCGGATATGAGTGACTGTTTGATTTATTTATTTTAATATTAAATCAGCGTATAATTTGTTTTTGGTTGAATAACTTAATTTTTAAATTAAATGACACCAATGTTTTGCTTTATGCCGAGATCCATCAGTCTGTGAAAAATCAACTTCTGTTCAAGAACAGCAAAATAATCCAACTTAATAAAAAGTATATTATATACAAAAAACCTAGTACCTACAACTGATGTGGCAGACACCAATTATTCTCAACCCTCAATCACACTCCCATAAAACATTTCAACATAGCACCTTAAACACTGGTATTTCAATAGCAGACTTCGAATTTATTTATTGCAGGAGCAAATTAAATTATTCCCAATTTATGGCGTCATGCGGTATTGTTAGGTGAGGCGTCGCGCGGCGATATCTGCCCCAGGGGGCTTTCATTTCGCCTGCAGACAATGCTTTGTACGCCGTCATGCAATTTAGACGCATGGCGAATAAAACAAAAAGTATTTTAAAACGTCGCACTAAAGTATTTTGGTACAAAATTTGACATGTCATAATCGCCAACCACATTTGACGGCACCACAGAACAGTTGAATAAGGCTAGAAAGGAATGTTTAGTCTACTGAACGTGCCGACTCTTTAGTACAAATCTTATCAGCGACGGAATGAAAAAAAATGATATTTCATCAAAGACAAAGAAAGTAGCTATGATAACTTAACTAATTTATTACTCAAGTTTATATGGCAAGAAGTTTAGAAATGTGAACTATGAGTCTGCAAAGCACATTCTTTTCCATTTGTCAACACATTTTATTACTATTGTGTTTATATAAAATTTGTTTTCATCACTACATAGTATAAAACAAAGTCACTTTCTCTGTCCCCATGTCCCTTTGTATGCTTAAATCTTTGAAACTACGCAACGGATTTTGATGCGGTTTTTTTAATAGATAAAGTGATTAAAGAGGAAGGTTTATATGTATGATAACATCCATTAAATATCAGCATTGCACCCGTGCGAAGCCGGGGCGGGTCGATAGTAGCAAATAAATTAAAAACGAAACTAAAAGATTACGCTAAAAAGTAAACAATAACTCAACATCCATACACAAACACATACATAGACTCAAAAATAGTCCCTACATTAGGCTACAAGACACAAGATGCCGTTAGTATCAGAAAATTGATTTCCTTAAGATATTCATAAAATTGCATATTTATATATGACGTATTATAAATATGTACTACTATACAAAGATAATTTCATAGTATACCACATTGTTGAATTATGGTCGCATAATAACGATATTTTAAAGTGATGAATCTTACACATTCATACAAAAATCTACTTTGTGTTCACTACATCATAAAATGAAAATATATGTTTCAAGAACGTTCAAAGTGTTTATACGGCGACATTTTCTTCACTTTCCAAAATAGTGAACTTTAGACACATAATTGACACCCAACGGTCACATACATATTTCTGGCCCTACGATAAGATACAAATCTAGTGTCGTGAATATCAAAAACTCGAGACATTTTTCGGCCACGCAATCACCAAGACCGAAACAAATATTGTGGATCATTATTGCCTATTTAAATGGAACAGACGTAGAGGTATGGTGATGTAGAATGTATGTGTACGTTTGTACGTAAACATTCAAACATACTATGAGAATATATCATACTGTTCTCCCATACGCCATGTAATCCACCCCAAGTATGTCTGGAGGATAGCCTTGAGCGATAAAAGCGCCACGTGTATTTTTTATATTTGGATTCACGGTATATGAATACAAGAAATAAATGTATAATTATTTATATAATACAAAAAATTTCGGAATCATTTCTATAACATGTCTATCCTGAAGCTAAATTCAGTACACAGTTTTGTAACAGAACAAAAGTATAAAAATACTCCTGTTTATTTCAAAGGGTCGAAATTACGTAATTGAGTTGTGCGAAGGATTTCGCAGGCTTCTTTAATTTGCGACAACATTAATTCTCCTTTAACGACCCTAAATGTTTTCGTATCGTGATTACAATTTTAAGTGTTATATGCGTATGGCCTGAGTTATAAGATTATAGGAGTTTTTGGTTAGTTTATTAAAACATTGTGATGAAATGTGCACATCTAAAAGTTCTAAGAAATTTCTTAGGTGTGTAGTCCGTTAGAAATAATAGTAAAGTCTGCTCGCCAATCACCATTATTTGGGTCACTTTGCACTTTGATGTGTCAGTGTGTCATGCAGTGACAGTATAAAAAGTAATTTACTTATTCAGTAGTGGCCAGGTACCACGGTATACAACGGCTAGTTCGAACGTGTGTTAAAAAGTAATTACGTACAAGAGCTGATGTTATCAGAAGCCCATTAATTTTTATTATCAGAGTAGTTTTGCAAGTGTTTAATTAATGTATGTCGTGATCGCAGTCAATTATTGACAGTGTTAATGGCTCGCTTTAATATTCGTTCCGAGCAAAAACTTGGTCGCATAAAATCCTATGTGAAGTTATATTTGCCCTTGTGTGTGTGGCTGTTTTACGACATTTTTGGATACACAATGTTATTTATAGAAGTATCTCATATTTTGGTATGTTAATGTGGCAAACACAAAACCCTTTTGCGTGAAAAGAAGTAGGTACTATTATCAGCAAATAGAGGCATTTCATAGAACCATAAATTTAAATAATGTTATGCTTGATATTTTTTTTGGATTAAGCCAATACGAATTACATACAATACAATACATTTTTTTTTCCAATGAATACCGTTTCATAGTCTATTTTAAGGCCTCAGATAGGTTATGTCGTGGTTTCCTAAAATTCGCCCCAATATTAGAGTATTCTTTCTACACTACCTTATCGCTTTTAGCTACGGAAATAAGGGTAATATAATGCTATTAAAAATAATGCTGCAGCCTTTCCGCTATCTCCTTTCGCTTGCGCGAGCCGAAACATTAAAAATCGGCAACACCTTTTGAAAGTGGTTTTATTATTGTCGTAAATTTCTAGTAAGCATAAACCAACGGTCATTACGCCCGGAATGCTCTTAATGGTATCTTAGAAATATTTCACACTGATTTCTCAATAGTTTTCTCGCTTTTTTAAATGCGATGTTGTGGATTAGATGAAAATAATTTAAAGCGGTCTGGATCTTGTATTTAATACGTATTTTATTTTTGTATCAAAAGTGGTTATATTCAAGCGTCTTTTAAATAAGAATACGGAATAAAACGTTTTTTATCGTCAATCATAAATATTTTGTAATGTGTATTAAAACCCGCCAAACAATATTTTATTAGAATGAAAATTCATTCTATTGATTTCTATATTTCATTACGTTCACTATTATATCTCAAAAACTATTTACATTTAAAATATAAGTAGTTACCGACAAACTTCGCGCGAATAAGCGAACTAACAAAGTCTAATATAATTTTGTGTACTCAAGCAGCTTCTATATTAAAGATAAAGAGAGTTTAGTAGCGATGAAAGAATCAGTTGATTTAAGAAGCTCCTTTGATCCGTGATGTAAATTTTCACACGAGAACGGGTTCCATAATAAAGCCGTGGAAAAATCGTCAAGTGTAATATTATTACACGTGTAAAATATTTTGCCTGCGTAGAACATACTATACATATGTATGATATAATATAGCTTATACTATGTTGTTACAATGTTACTGGTATGACTTGGGATGATTTTATTATACAAATCAAGCTGCTGAAGAATTTTATATTATTAATTATATTTTGAAGTCGGTTGCTAGACCAGTGGTCGACTCGCTCGTGACCAGCAGTGGGAATACCTTGCTCATAGATTCGTTGACAAAATCTACAGAAACGCGAAAGAAGTTTCAGTTATGGTCCGTTTTCCATGTCTTTAAATACGACGTTGGATTCACATCATTACGTTTACACTAAATTTGAATAGCGATTTTTAATTGTCAAAATTTGGAAGCTTAGATAAAAACTTGTCTCGAAAAATACTCTTTCTTAGATACGGAGTGTATATACTTTTGTAATTTTAAAGTAAATTATTTATACTATTCTGAGTAAAATACGATAAAATAAACAGAACTGTATAACGTTCGTTGACAGTGTCATAATTCAGTTGTTTTTCTCGCGGCATAGAAACAAGACAATTGTTTATTTCCGCTTTTGTTCCTTCATCGGGCGTAATACAAACCGGTAAAGCTTTGTATGTCTTTGAACCTGTTTAATTAAGTAAAACAATTGAACGTAAATATGCACTGAAAATAAACCTTAATTAAGGATATTTTTAATAGTTCTAACCTACGTGAATAATGACTAACGAAACCTTACTTTCAAAACAACAAATCGTTGAATCTTACTAAGCTATATTTTTTTAAATACTTAAAACAAAATAACAGCGTCTTGTTATTATTTTGTGAGAGACTGACACTTAAATTTTTACATAAGTATATTTTTTATTTTTACCAATTATATTTTCTTTCTTGCTTCCACACATTTTTTAAATATAAATTTGCTTCTAAAATTAAAAATAAATAGCAGAGTAAGCATTTTTGTAACTATCCTAATACCTATAAAAGCGAAGCATATTAACACAACCAAGCGCGCCTTAAAATAGCATACTCAAAATAACAGAGTCAAATCCGTGAGTTCATTTTCACGTTTACGGAGTAAGTAAAACCTGTCGTTTAATATAGAATTGCCGTCTACAAATTTGGGAACAGCGCTGGGTTTTTGTAGCCAATCCATATGCTGTCGGCGATATAACGTCACATTACGATCCATCTGCTATAATGTGCTACGGGTTTAATGGCGATCGTTCACGTTGCCATGGCAACCGCTCGTGCGTACCCAGATAATACGAATAAAAACAAGTCGTGGGCGACGGATCCATGAGATTCACGATGTATTAAGTCTTTTGTTTACTTGTTTCGAGAGAGGAGAGTTATTAGTCTACCCTTGTGTCTTATGGGGGTGACTGGACGAGATATGTCAGTGTCGCTTTCAGACGGGCACAAAACTCGGAGCTGGAACTCTTAATAATTCCATACTACGAAATACGATCTAAACATCTCTATGGAGTTCAAGTACACTGTTCCGAGATATTACAGAATTGCTTCACATTGAGTCACTGGAGTGTTTTGAAGTCACGGCAAAAGTAGTGTAAGACACCCACTAGCTAGATGGCGTGACCACATCCGAGATCGACCTCGTGCATGCCATAGGGGAGGCCTATGTCCAGCCGTGGATGATGATGATGATTGAGCAAAAATCCTTCTGTTATGAAATAACTAGGACGGGAACGATGCTGCTCGCTTAAAGCGTAGACGATAGAAGCGAAATTACATTTGTCACGGAATTGATTTCTATGAGAGCGCACTAAACCTACACTAATTGGAAGAGACCTTAATATTCTTTATAAGATTGCCTCTTACAACGAGGAAAACTGTGGCAGAATTCATAGACCTCCAATCCACTTGGTTATTATTAAAACGCAGAATTCAAGGAAGCAAAGGCATTGAAACATACTATACTGAAATTTATTTAACGCAGTACACAATTCATATTTTTTCTCTCGACGTTTTCATATGCCGTCGGCTGCTATTCAACAATATGGAGCAACGAAAGAAAGAACGCAATATATATTACAACAAAAGGTCAAGTGAAAACTGAAAAGTATTGTTTTATTTAAACGACTCCACTACGAATATTTTAAAAGAAGTTATTAAAAATTGCATATCCCAATTTATAGCCTGGATTAACTCATAACGAAACTTTTATCCCGGCAAATGGCTGGTGTTCCCATTGTTCATGATAATATATTTTAAAAGTGGCTTAACACTTAATGTATTTATTACTCTTTAATTTTATACTGGAACGGTAATCGCTGCACCTGATGGTAATGCCATTGCTGTTTGTGGCTAGTATTTCAATTGTTAAGATAATATCATCATTAACAGCCAATATAGGTACGGGAAGTATTTATGGTTGAGTTTGTTATGAAAACACATCTCACTATTCATTGCTTTTAACATCATTGTCCACAGTACTAGGTGTATGTTGTCACTTTTTTGCTGGAATGTAAAAGTAGTAAATTGTATAAGTGTTAAGTTAATTCGAAGTATTTAAGTTTTACTTGTAAAAATAAAAAAAATAAAAATCATTTTCTTTAACTGTGAAGGAAATAATCGTGATGAAACATGATCACCTAAAAGATTTCAGGAATTTCTTAGGTGTGTAGTCCGCCAACCCGCACTAGGCCGGCGTGGCGGACTATGGCCTAAATCCTCTCAATGGTAGAGGAGACCCGTGCTCAGCAGTGGGCGTATATGGGTTGATGAAGAAGATAGTCTGGCAACGCGCACTAGGCCACAATGGTAGACTAAGCCCTTAACTCTCGCAATTATTATTGAGGCTATTGCCCGGTAGTGGGCTGATGATAATAATTAATAATTCGCTTACTATTTCCAATTAAATTTTCCCTGGTCTAAATTGCGTATATGATCCGATGAATGTGCAGTGAAAAATCTTGCAAGTATGATTATTTTTACTTTATTAAAATGTCGGAAGCACTTATCTTATAGAGATTTATTAGATTTCTTGTTTGACTTCGTATAGATTTTTAATATCCAGGATATTGCTGGAGAAAATTAAATCTTGGTTTAACCACTGAAGTAAATAGTTGATAGAAGCTATAACATACTTTTAGTTTTTGTGCCTATTGAAACGGGAATAATTTATTGAATTGACGTAATGTTAGTCTGCATTCAAAATGAATTCTTACGTATTAAAACAGTGAAGTGTGAATTATCACATTTTTTGAGCACAATTCCAGACTCCATGATGCTACTGAGAATTTACTAATAAAAATACCTAATAACACTGCCCGTCCCGGGAATCAGACTCAAGACCGCAGGGCACATTGTTGTTCCGCGAGACTACGATTGTAAATTAAAGCAAGTATAAAATTGATACTAAGAATTTAATCGAAGCTAGAGTTGAGGCATTTTAAACTGCAACACTTTATAATCCCATTTTGTGTACGTTTTTCTTTGAAGCTGCTTTTAATTCATCCTAAGAAACTTTGTTTACCGGGATAAAGTGGATTTTAATTTTATGTAGGGAATTCTTCTTCACAAAATGTGGGCGCTTTATAACATTAGAGTACGCTTGATATAAACAAAGGAGGCTATGAAACCAGAGTATTCTTTGTATGAGGATTAAATATATACACACAATACATAAACGCTGCCTCGTTGGCCAAAGACTATACAGCGCCAAATTCAACGGTGCCAGAACACACTTCGTTTGCTTCCTCAACGGACATTATCCTCTTCAAGCATGCACGTCGATTCTAAGGACTCTTTATATCTCTTTATACCTTTTTAAAATAAAATACCTTCAAGATTTTTATAGGTACATATGTCAAGAACGTTCCCCAATTGACTTTACCACTCACTTCTACACAAGAAATCTTGCAATTAAACTTCTCATTCATGATTTATTTAAAAAAGGGTAACATATAGTCCTTGAAACTGACGTGGCTGCATGAAGAAGATAATGTTAGTTGAGCAAAAGACATAATGTGTTTGACTGTGGCATTTGGCACTCTATAGTCTCTGCCTAGCCCAACAGGAGACAGGCGTGAGTTTATGTACGTATGTACACATGTATTTAAGGTTATTTTCATAGCAATTAATTTTATCCACCACACCAGGTAACTTTCAAGTAATACTAGTTTTAATGTCAATGTAAAACCATCAAAAGACGCTGTACTAGATCTACGTTATAAAATTTACGATTACAAGATGCTGTATTCGATATTTTTATGTCTTCACTTAGCCCCTAATGATCCTGTCAGTGCTTAATTGACCGTGAAGAGTCGAAAAGAAAGGCTGTCGTTTTTTGTACATTTTGCTGAGATGATGTTTTGATGGCAGCGTTTTTACCGACTTATGTTCATTAGCGATGTTTTTTGCCTCGTTGAAAAGAGGAAACATATTTTTTATTTGTCCTTTTTTATTCTCACAGCTATCACTTAGTTTCAAAAATAAATCACTTTTAAATCGGTTCTTATATTAAATCTACTAGTTTATCATTATATGTATCGTATTTCAAATAGAATAATATAGTATGTATTAAAGTAAATAGGACGATGTAAGAACAATAATAGGACTTTTTATTAGGTCGGATCCTGTGACCCACTTTTAGATAAGGCTGCTCGTATAAGTACACAATAAACGAGCAAATTGTAGCTATTATTGTGTTTTACACATACACACCTATAACGTATTGTTTACTGTCAAATGAGGCTAATATGCCTGGAATAGATTGACATGTTGATGTAACACTGTAAAATAAATAACTAGATTTAGTTTAATGAGACATTATCTTAATTCATACTGATATGATGATGATGATGATGACACCGATAGCCCCTTGCCGCAGTTGGAAATGGGAGGCCTCAAATTCAATAACCGCACCGAGACAAATGTTTGTGTGATCTACAAATATTTGTTCGGTAGTAGGTGTTCCATATTTCGAAAAGTCTCTCGTAGTTTCTTATACTTAGGACACAAGAGCTGTATCTTAATCTGGGGTCAGAACTGTTTATGTGACTGTTGGGTTTATTTATTTAGATTCAGCAGTACTTATTAAAATAGATAACCTCTTTGTTCTCAGATGGGCTGGTGGACATCGTCGCAGGTTTCTACAATGAAAACTCGCGGATGAGCCATGCTATCATCGTACAACGAGACCATTCATGATGTGGTCACCTCGATAGCCGGAAAGAATGAACCAACTATGTCTCTGAATGGCACTTCGTATATGGGTGGAGGAGTCCTCATCCTCACCAGAACACTCACTGGGGAATCCTTAGAAGTCATCGACGAACCGAAATCAAACAAAACATTGGACATTATCGACGTCAAACTCGTCCAAGTCGGCTTCTGCATTCTCTATACCATGATATTTCTTCTCGGAGTCTTCGGAAACGTTCTTGTTTGCTATGTTGTCTTCAGGAACCGCGCTATGCAAACAGTCACCAATCTTTTCATCACGAATCTCGCGCTCTCTGATATCCTTCTATGCATATTTGCTGTACCTTTGACGCCGATGTACACTTTCTTGGGAAGATGGGTTTTCGGAAGACTGCTCTGTCACCTAATGCCGTATGCCCAAGGAACCAGTGTCTACATATCAACATTGACATTAACATCAATAGCAATAGACCGATTCTTCGTAATAATATACCCTTTCCACCCGAGAATGAAACTGAATACATGTATTTTTATCATTATATTCATATGGGTCTTCTCGTTGGTGGTCACATGTCCATACGGTCTTTTCATGGGCATCCAAACTACAAACAATAAGACCTATTACTGCGAAGAAAGTTGGCCATCGGATAGATCCAGGAAGATTTTCGGAGTATTCACAACAGTTCTCCAGTTTCTCATCCCGTTCCTAGTAATAGCTATATGTTATACTTGCGTTAGTATTAGATTGAATGATAGAGCCCGGTCAAAACCCGGTGCCAAGAATACCAGGAGAGAAGAAGCAGACAGAGACAGAAAGAGAAGAACTAATAGAATGCTTATTTCTATGGTTGCGATTTTCGGCATCTCTTGGTTGCCATTAAATCTTATCAATATATTCAATGATTTCTATGCTCAGATGACTGAGTGGAACTACTATTTTGTGTCGTTTTTCCTCGCCCATTCTATGGCTATGGCATCTACTTGCTACAACCCTTTTCTTTACGCCTGGCTGAACGAAAATTTCAGAAAGGAATTCAAACAAGTTTTGCCCTTTTTTGAATCGAATGGCGGAGTGAGGAATAGTTATCATTCAGGCCGAATGCCTACTCATAAATCAGATAAAAATATATGTAATGGAAATGAAACTATTCAGGAAACTTTGTTGGCGTCCTCTTTCAATAGAGGGCCTTCAATAAAGCAGCGCCTCGAGGGAGTTGAGAAGAAAGACAACGGGGTCGAAGTTGAAAACATTCTTTTGGAGAACAAACCAATCTCTGCGACATTTCACTCGAAGACTGAGAATGTTAATTTGCATTTAATTCACGAGGAATCGCAGATCAGCGAGCCTAGAGAAACTAAGTCGCCGATATAAATGTAAGTGTTAGTTTCATACATCTACATTTCGTACATCTTTGGATATTTTACAATATGTACTTACTATCTAAAAATCCCGTCTGTTCGAAAACACTTTTACGATGGTTGGATTTTTATTTTCGTGTCCCTTTTTTACCGCAGTTTCGTTTTCGCGTTTAAAATAAAGTAGGCTATCGCAGCGGTTGACATATTTATGGACCTCTTTTTTTGGTAAATATTTAGCGGTCTCAGAGTCTCGATGTCGATTTCAATCCAGCCATATTTATTTCATTTTCTTTTTATTGTTTTTACTTTATACAATTGTTTAGTAACAAAGGATGATACTATTCGTATTTCGCCTCAAGTTACTTAGAACAGATGTCCAATACGGGTTTATTACGAAAACACTTAAAAACTTTAATATTGTGACACTTATTTAAAATGCCAGGTCGTAGCAACATCCCCGAAAAATCCGGGAGATCACCCGTATAAATATACATTATTTAAAAAAGAAGAAGAAAAAATTAGGCGCATGATACAGTTGAAATCTCGGGGATTTAGTCTTTGAATTTTTTTAACGTGATTTATGTATTCACAGAATTATATTAAGCACATTAATAGGAATAGAAAACATCGTCATCTGCATCTAGTTGTTCAATCTTATGAAAACTTTTGTATATAGTCCACTAACACTCACTAGGACAGTCGTATACCTTTGTAAATTCAAAGATTTTATATGAAATTTCCTAGCACAGGTTGTGATAATATCACATTCATATAACTCAATGTTCCATAAATTTTTATACATGAATTATGGTTGGGGTATTTGCTATAACGTTAAATTTTACCAAATTTCAAATGAGAGGTTGCAGCTTTTCTTTCACAAACTTCGTTTACAAGTAACTTGTCGTACCTTCGCCTTTTATTTGCTTAATTGCCAAAGTTCCATCACAAACACTTTGGGAAGTTTAAGTAGAAGCCAATTACCGTCGCCCCTGCTCTTAACTCTTTAGAAAATCTTAATGTAAATAAGGAAATTAGAGTCTTTGGATTTAGAAACTTTAGTACATAGAACTATTTTACATTTCCCATCTAATTTGTTATTCATTTGACCACGATCAAGTAACCGTACTTTCAACTTCTGCTGACAGAAGTTGGGCGGGAAATTTAATGCTAATTGTCGAAACAATTACCGGATCTTTCATAATAATCAATAATATTATTCCAGTCTTTCCGTAATCTAAAATAACCATAGTAGCTAGCAGTATAATTGTCCGGCGGATATGAAGACGTTCTGACTTTGATTTCCAAGCAATATTGTTAATTAACATTTTCTATACTTTTGTATATTCAATTCTTTCAGAGCAGTGTTACTGAGAATTTTAATTTAGGAAAATCGTACTCATGATATGAAAAAAAATAATCATAATATTAAAAACATAAAAATGTTTATACCAGCTTTCGAAAAAATAATGTTGGATGAATGAATCCCTTATCCTTTCGGTTGTCTGTCGATTATGATTCAGTCCCAAATAATAAACTTAAAACAACATTATCGTCCCATCAATAGCATATACATAAGGTGTGACAACGCGTTTGTGATTCGATCTGAGACGAAAGCTTCAATCAAATCAATTTGCATACAAATTAATTATAGCAATTTCGATTACATAGGCTGTGGTATTAATCAATGCAATATCCTGGGCATAAACGCTGTTGTAGCCTTGTTGTTTGGGTTCTGATGTTATTAGTGGTGAGGTGAGGTAGTCTGGAATATTGGGGTCATTATGAACTATTTTAGAAATAGTAAACTTTTCTGAGGAAATACTATTGACGAAGAAATAACTATTGAAAAGAGTGATCTTAATTTTTTTTAAGGTTTTATATTTATGAATTAAAGAAAGAAGCTGTATGGATCAGAGTGTTAGGCAACGAAGAAGACGGATGAAAGACGACTGCATGCAGCAGAAATGCGAATGTTGCGATGGATGTGTGGTATAACACGGAGTGACAGAGTGAGGAATGAATACGTTAAGGGAAGTCTGAAAGTAGCTCCTGTGATAGAAAAGATGAAAGGAAACCGTCTGTCGTGGTATGGGCACATTATGAGAAGGGATGAATCATATGTAGGAAAAAAGGTGATGAATATGAAAGTGGATGGATGGGCGGGCCGAGGAAGGCCAAAGAAGAGATGGATGGAGTGCGTGGCTGAAGATATGAAAAAGAAAGGGGTGAATGAAGACATGACGGCTGACAGGGATGTGTGGAAGGAGAAAACATACTGCGCCGACCCCAAGGATTAAATTGGGACCAGGGCAGGGGGATGATGATGATGATGATTTATAAATTAAAGATAGATGTTATTGATATTTTATGGATTTAACATATGTTTAATTTTCATTTCATTTCAAAGCATGTACGGTAATTAATGGTATGTCCCCATCTACGCCATTTCATTTACCGCTCACCGTTTATTTTTTTTTATTAAGGTGGTAGTTACAAACGTCATTGGTTGAAAAACAGCTAGTAACTAGAGGTCCGGTCCACATGTTTTTTTGCAGTTGTTTCTAACATGATACACTCGTTACATTAAGTTTAGCTATATTCTTGTGCGTAAGGCAAATCTTGTAGATTGATTTATGGGATATTTCCAATTTATTGAAGTACTAAAGTTATACAATACATGACCGTCTCGTTAGTCCCATAAGATAGGTATGCGGTGCAAAATGAAAAGGTCCCACCCGATCGATTCAAATGTTACTGCCTTTTTCCATAAAAAAATCAGCTTTCAAAATTAAGTACGAAAACCTAAAGTTATATATTGTATGTAAAATATTTTTTTCTTTTTGTTCACAGAGACATCCAACGCTCCACAACAACTTGGGAAACGAAAACAAGACGATTGTATATTTATGTATAAATGTTAAATTTAATGTTTATTTTAGATATCATAATTTATTTCGCTTGCTGTGATGAAGCTGTTGTTGTTTAAGATAATAATTTTACATGTAAATATTGTACAAACATAACGTGTAACATAGTAGAGTAAGTAAACATTATGTAAATTAAATTAACATATATATTTAAAGCAAGTATCCAAAGGCCTACTCTAGGAATTGTATAGTTTCTGTACATATTATATGTTAAACATTGAAAAGATTTGTACTTTTTAATAAACTTATTATTGAGCCCAATTTCAAACGCGGCATTTGTCAGTTGTTTTAAAACGACGTTCCATTTTACGCATATGTGCTTTATAAAATTAACATAAAAAAGAATATGTCAGCGTTTGAAATTTTATAGTTTATTAAAAACACACAAATCTATTTATAATACTTTTATCGAGAATTGTACAAATAATATTTAACTATGTTAAGTAAATATAACATTCTTCTTTCGCTTTCGTAGTGAAGTAAAAATATTGTAACTAGTCTTTAATTGTTAAACATATAAATAAATCAGATTAATTGGCTGTTTTGTACTGGTTTGTTTTAATTATTATTCCGTTTTCGTACCTTTTTTGTTACAAAGACAAGGCAGTGGCCTAAAGGAAATTTATTACAAGTCACTTGTAGGCCTACTAATGGATTTGAGATGTTCCTTTTTTACGACCGACGACCTGAATTCTTAGTATTTATTTAGTCTCCCTTAGCTTCGTAATTAAACATTAAAAGAATTCATGCAAATAATTTTGGTAAAGCATCAGAATACGTAAAATGAAGTTAAAATTGCAAAGAAAAGATACATAACAAAATATTAAATCTAATACGACTCATTGAATACGACATGCAGCAAGTAGATCATCCGACGTTATGGCTTATGCAAGCTGTATATAAGCATAAAATCATCATCAGAGCCCATATATATACAATGTACATCCCACTGCTGCGCGGGCCTCTTCTTCAAGAAGAATAGCAGTGTATAGAATACGAATTCATTTCAAATTATTTGTGAGTATTTCGCACTTATTTGTCTTCTCTTCTTCGAAATGAGGTCGGTTAAGCGAGCCGCACAATCTTTAAATAAATAAAATTAAAAATTCTTGAAATTCTAAAAAAGTTTGCAGCCGGGAAAAACCAATTGATGAAAAATTTAATATTTATAAATAATTATTTTAATTTAAATTACTGGACATACTTTTCAAATTCCCGTGTGGTAATTTCTTAGCAATCTCTCTACAATTATAATCTTGATTATATTTAATTTATAATGTAAAAAGTCCTATTATCAAAAGCAGTTACTTAGGTATATTACGAAACAAGCAAAAACACTGTGAAGTTATATCAAATATCTGAGAAAATATAGCATAATGCTTTAAGTCTCCCTTCATGGCCTAAAATTTACAGGAAACAGGTATGCATGTAATATCTGCTTGTGTGAAGCAGATGTTCAACTATTCACACCAGCTTGCCAAACGTTAGCCGCGGGTTCGATCCCCGTACCAAGACAAATGTTTGTGTGATCCACAAATATTTGTTTCGGGTCTGGGTGTTTGTGAGACCAAAAAAGTCTCTCGTAGTGTCTGATACCCACGACACAGGTCTTGTAACCTAGTGTGGGGTCAGAGCTATGTATGTGACTGTTGGGTGTATTTATTTATTTCTAAGACGTGCTAAAGTTGAGGCTAGTGCTATCATTATATACTATTTTGTAGCCTACGTGTAAAATACTATGGAACTACACACTGGCGAAGGAGTCCGTTATCTAGTTTAATAAAGGACTAGTTTATCTTCGTTTGCTTTAAAAACTAAGCGATGACAGCATAGACATTTTATAATACACATATTAAATAATTCGTCAAAGGGCACTAGTACTAACAGTTCTAAATCGGAGGAATGATACCAACTAAGTCACGAAGTTGAGAAGAGAAGTCGAAAATGAGGAGAGCCGAAGATCGAGCCCAGTGGCGTGCCATAAGAGAGGCCTATGTCCAGCAGTGGACGAATTAAGGGCTGTTGATGATGATGATGATGATGATGAAGTCACGAAGTAAAGGTAAACTAACCAACGGAATGAACTTAACAACAACTAATTTCCCACAAAGGGGGCCCGTGCCCAGCAGTGACATGTAGACGAGTCGATAATGGTGAACTTACGGAATAAGTGAGTTCGTCTTACAATATTAAAAATTATTAGGGCTCAGCATCTACCTAAAGGTGAATAATGATTATAGTCATGATAACGACAGTAGTGAATTACTAAACTTTTTTTTACATAATCACCAACCAAAGATTGCAGAAAACTAATTAAAATCCACCAAAAAACTTAAGAAATTCCGCACGTTAATACAATCAACTTGACTGAACATTTCCTCTCGAACTTGAACCAATCGGCAGTTTTAATTTTCTCCCATTATGAGTTACATCGCTCGCCCTTCGTTAGTGAAGAAATTTATTGAAAACTTCCGTTCAGGTGACGTGATTTAGCAAATAAACTCGAACGAGCACCAATTCCTTTATTAATGTGGGTCACGATTCTGCGAAATGTGTAATTGCTTTATTAAAAAATAAAAAATAATTTAGCCAATGCCTGAATAAAAAAATCGTGGCAATATTTACCATGAACAAAGTCGTGAGGAATAAATATTAACTTATTTCAACGAATACAAAAATCGCCCCTAACCTCCACACCAAAAGATTTAGAAAGAACCTTTTCCTTAAGAGAAATAGATAAAAAACCTTTCCCAAAATACTTATGAACTTCGCGGAACTGTAACATCTGATGTCTCCCTCAAAAAGGCAAGAAAACTTGCCACTTTAATTTTGACATTGAAAACTTCTGCATTGACCTTTCGACTAGATCAAAAGTTTTACGGATATTCGAAGACTCAATGGAAAAATTCTTTGTCTTGGACCAAATACAATTATCAATTTTCTAACACTCGCAGAGATATTTGAGTACACATTTGAGTTGACATTGGCCTAGTCGAAGAATTTTCTACAAAACTCACAAAAACCGATTGAGTTGTATACGCAAAAAGGATAATAAACAAATTTCCTTAAAAAGTGTAATAGATACTAAAATACATAGCACTTATTTATTTTTTGGATTCTAACCGACGACTGTATGCTGCCAAAAAAAGCATTCATTACGCACGAAGCCAGTACTGCATAATTTTATTATCTACATACAAATCACATAGCCTTAAACAAATAACAAGGACTTACAACCATGAACATTTATCGTCGAATCGATAAAGCCGGCCGTATTTTGTTTTAATAACAACCCGAGCTGGCTGTATAGCGGGCATTAAGCTCGGTTTACATTTCATGGCAACTCCTCGGTGATTACTTACTTATTCACAATTTGGCACCGAACGGTCTGCGGTCTTATTCTGATCGATGAAACAGTCTTTTGAAAACTAAAATTAGGATATTAGTAATAATATCGAATAATAGGTACAAGTATGTGCCGCACGCATGTTCAGGTGTCCTAATCATCAGTTGGGTCGTGAGGCTCCTCGAAGGGTATATTTTCTTAAATGTATTTTTTCAATAATACATTTAAAAATGTTTGAAAGGATATGGTAAAAAATACGTATGTAATCTCACGCCTATATTCCCCGAAAGAATAGACTGAGGTGCATTTGTGCCATTTCACATTCACATTTCGCTAGGTTAGTATCAGTCCCACGTAAGAGGGGGTGAGCTTATTGCTGCTTTTTAGGCACATGCCTGTGCCGCAAGAAGACGAGGCAGCATTAAAATAAAGTACAATAATAATATCGGTTAATTTGTATGTACAAAAGATTTACACACGCACGTTTGTGTCCCTGAAGGCAGGAGTTTCCTACAGCAGCCACGTTTCGCCAATTGTGTTTCAAAATCCTACGAAGTACTAAGTAAGAGACTAATTTTAATTTTCTCTCTGACTATAACATCGCTAAGCCTCCAGAATACAGGCTGTGCCATACGATACTTGTGGAGCATTGTAATAGCCCAGTAATACAACGAACTCACTATTAAATATTCGTAATAGAATTATTATTGAATATATTTAATTGGTGTATGTTAATTTTCACCAACCCGCCTGCCAAGCGTGGTGACTATGGCAAATCCCCCCAAATGGCACCACGTTTGGCGCTTTCTTGGGGAGGCCTACGTTCAGCAGTGGACGGCGATAGGCTGATTGATTGATTGATTGATTGATGTTAATTTTCTATGTATCTTAATATAAATGCCGTCTTTTAAACTCAAGGCACAGTCCTTTAAGTTTTCGAAGTTATGTGTGTATTCACAATAATTTACCACATACTTACGGTGAAGCGAATTATCGTGAAGAAACCTGTACACCTTAAAAAGTATCTAATAATTTCTTAGGTGCGTAGTTCCCCAACCCGCACTAGTAGTCCATTGAAATGTTACATGAACTTTACATTTCTTAGAGGACGCAATTTTATTTTTGGGATATGTTTGGGGGGTCAATAGAAGCTTAACCTCAAGTTTGTGGGGTTGCCACCCTTGTCCCACGGCCGCCATTTTGAAAAAAGGGGTAAAACACTAATATTGCGATATCTCTGAAACTATGCGTCTTACAGAAAATTTGTAAAGACATAATTTGTAGCTAATTATTTTGCCTACAAATATGTTTATATAACTTTTTGCCCTAAATTAAAAATTAAAGAAGTTATAAGCAAAAAAGTGAGAAAATATTTATAAAATTTTTCTTTTTTGCTCTATAACTTTTTTTATATACATTTTACCAAAAAATTGCATCAGACCAATCTTGTAGATTATCTTTTGACAAAAATTTTACCCTATATATTTCTTCAATTTAATTCATTTAAAACGCTGTTACAGCACTTCAAAGTTGAACGGGTTTGTCAATGTTCATGAGAATCCGGTTGAAACGAAATGTTTAACTTATTTTTTCTTTATGTTTTTTATTGTAAATATATTCCTATTTTTTTTTTTGTTAAATTCGTACAATTTAACTTATTTATATAAGACTAATCTGGCTATAACAGTGACTAAATATTCATTTAACTTGTCATCGCTGCCTCCAACACAAGATGCCGCTCGTTTCCATAGTCTCTGAGTATATCACCAGGTCCAGTCATGGCTCGGAAGATATCAAAATCCTGAAAATTTGGGCTTGAAAAAGCATACAAACATTTGGATGCCAATACAAGCTTCCAAGCCTCCAGCATCCCCCGGCCTTATGAAATTAATTTTCTGCAGATACAAGGGATACTGCGGAAGTATGTGTGGCTGCAGAAAACCAGGCCTAAAATGCTCTACAGTATGCCTCCATTGCTCTGGTGAAACATGTAGCAACATTATGGAAATATCCAAGTTAATGGAAGAAAATGAATTTGAGGATAAACTTCCAACTATGACTCCAATTTTAACTCCTGTCATTCCTCAAACTTTCACGGTTGACGTTGATTTAGACTCTGAGCCTCAGCCTGGACCATCGAAAAAAAGTCGATCAGAGTAGCTAGCTAATGAGTAATTAAAAATATGATGTCGAGGATTACCTTATAAGCAAGATGTCCGTGGAGTAGACCTACTGAGGATACCACGTAAAAAACGCGCCTATAGACTCTTCCTCATACGTGGCGAGGAAAACAGTTAGGAATAAATAAGTAAAATTGTACGAATTTAACAAAGGAATATATTTACAATAAAAAACATAAAGAAAAAATAAGTTAAACATTTCGTTTCAACCGGATTCTCATGAACATTGACAAACCCGTTCAACTTTGAAGTGCTGTAACAGCGTTTTAAATGAATTAAATTGAAGAAATATATAGGGTAAAATTTTTGTCAAAAGATAATCTACAAGATTGGTCTGATGCAATTTTTTGGTAAAATGTATATAAAAAAAGTTATAGAGCAAAAAAGAAAAATTTTATAAATATTTTCTCACTTTTTTGCTTATAACTTCTTTAATTTTTAATTTAGGGCAAAAAGTTATATAAACATATTTGTAGGCAAAATAATTAGCTACAAATTATGTCTTTACAAATTTTCTGTGAGACGCCTAGTTTCAGAGATATCGCAATATTAGTGTTTTACCCCTTTTTTCAAAATGGCGGCCGTGGGACAAGGGTGGCAACCCCACAAACTTGAGGTTAAGCTTCTATTGACCCCCCAAACATATCTCAAAAATAAAATTGCGTCCTCTAAGAAATGCAATATTCGGCCCCTGAATTGTAACATTTCAATGGACTATAGGTCAACGTGGTGGACTTAGGCATAACCAATCTCAGCAGTGAAACCTATATGGGTTGATGATTAGATAAAATCTATTATTTTATTTATGTTTATAAAAATATCTACCATTATTTTTTTATACTGTCATGACTAAGTGGCAACACCGAACCTGATGGTAAGCTTAAATAATATTATAAAATTCCTAATTCACCGTCCACAAATCTCATGTAACGGAACTCTTCTTCACTATAATTACTTATAAAGTTTCGACGTTCCTGCCAACGCATCCACAAGTGTTTCTTATAACAAACTACTGAAAAATGGAGTTCTTGTGTACTCCGTCCATTAACAACCGTAAATATGAAATTCAGCGGTTAATAATTTTTGTAATATATCGAAGTGTATCATAATAAATATTATATATTCTCTATTAGCGAGCTTCAACAAGCGCGTGCATTTTATGGTCTTAGTTCCGATTGCCGGTTGGGGTGATATAATTGGAATTTCATTAAGAAAATTTTTAGCATGGAAAACCCGCGCTAAGATTTAAAAGTGATAGTAAAACCTGTTTCGCGTATTCCATTGGGTCAAGGACTATAAAATATCTGGCGATTATTAAGTGTAGTATGTTAATATACACAACTGTCGCGTGGTCTCGCGGTTCAAGTATATGCCGTTCGATCTAGTGGTCTCGGGTTCGATTCCCGGGTCGGGCAGTGTTATTGGGTTTTTCAATTAGGAAATTCTCAGTAGCAGTACGGAGTCTGGAAACGAAAAACGGCTTTAGGCTCGCCCCCTATTACGTGGGAGTGACACATACCTGGCGAAGTGAAGGAGCAGAAATGCACCTCTGCCTACCCCTTCGAGGAATACAGGCGTAAGGTTATGAATGTTTGTATGTAATATATATGTGGCTTTTCATGGGCTTTAGAGTAATCTTACAAAGCGTTTTACACTAAGGGTTATAAGTTGCATAATTAAACCCACTTGACTCTTAAATGTTGTGAATGATCAATAGATATCGTAAAAAAAACACGAAAACTCGATATTTATACAAACAAATACCATTTCCCTATTAAAAGAGACGGGTAAATGATCTGACGTAAACAGCTTAGTAAAAGGAAAATACTCGTTCAATATTATGGTTTGATGAAGAAACAATATGTGCTTATTATAAATGTCCTTATTATGTGTGATATGATATAAATACCACAAAATTGGACCTGTTGCGTAGAACATAGTGAGGTAATGTAGATAGATAGATAGATTGTAGTGTTGGCTCTCAATTCAAGCAATATTCAATAGGGACAAAAGAGTAGTGTGTGGCAGTAAAAGTGCCGTGTATCCTTTCAAAAACTTTATTAACTGACACAATTTTTTATCCGTATTAATCAGTGGCGTGCCTAGGGTGTCAAACTAAGGCAAGCCCAAATGTTTATTTAGTACCAGCATATTTTTTTTGGTACGTAGGACTAATAAATACCTACCGGTTAGTACTCACATTCACGTTCATAGCGTTATTTTATAAATAAACAATCGTTAAGTTCGTTATTCGGAACTATGTAAGGCAAGTCGGGCTTTCGGGCTTCTATGGAAGTACCGCCACTGGTATTAATGGCCCTTTTCTTTATTAGAATTTAAGTTTAACAATATGAATACTGAAAACCAATGGAAACGATTTTATTGCATTAACATGACCTTGTTTTTGGCATCGTGGAATGTAACATACAGTTTCGAGTTAAGGGGCGAGCTGATTAGGTGCGACCATCTGATGGGACATGGCCTCTCAAAAGTTTGACCTCGACTTTGCTCGTAACCATCAATTGTTCTAGGTTATCCATGACATCATGACCGAAAAACTTCAGTACAAGCAAGCATATGGTAGAAGGCCTGATCTTAACTGAGAGATCGCTTAGAACGGACTCGTACATAGATCACGGAATCTGAAGCGATTTCCTCGAGCACCAGACCTTGTAAGCATCTATGCGATCTCGATCGGCCTTCTTTAAAGTCTAAGTTTCTGATCCATAGTTGAATTTGGAGAAGACTAAAGAATTGTCTTATTTTATAACTAGCGACCCGCCCCGGCTTTGCACGGGTGCAATGCTGATATTTAATGGATGTTATCATACATATAAACCTTCCTCTTCAATCGCTCTATCTATTAAAAAAACCGCATCAAAATCCGTTGCGTAGTTTGAAAGATTTAAGCATACAAAGGGACAGAGAAAGCGACTTTGTTTTATACTATGTAGTGAAGAACCAAAATTTGATATAGTAAAGTTATAGGGTGCACTAAAGTCTAAACCCTCTCAGTGGTAGAAGAAGCAGTGGGATGTACGTAATTATGGGCTGATGATGATAAATTTAAAATAATTTCCGTCAAATTCACAGTAAGATTTTTCTATGTAACCACTACAATATTCTCACAGAAGAGCATTAATTGCGACTCTAGGAGTATACGTTCGGTTTTATTCGTGAGAAGTAAAAGACTTTTTATAGCACATAAAATTATTTTGGTACGTAACGCCGACGCTTCTGTTACGCGTAATTTTATTATATCAAGATGTAGGAGCCGGCGATTTTCTTATCACAACCATTGGCTTCATAGAAGATCAAAAATGTTGCACCAGGATTGTTTTATGTCCAGTTGTTAATGTTTATTGTGGAGTCAGGATATTCTCATTTAGGTATAAGAAAATAAAAAGTGTATATTTTAAGATTAACAATTAAGAGTTAAGTGTTTGCAAGCCTTTTTTTCTAGTTGGGTTTTTGGGCTTCTATGGAAGCATCGCCACTAATCACAAAATTTTAGAGGATTAGCCTCAATGAGTTATTTCTTAGTAAACCCTTTTTTTGTGAAATGGTATATATGTATATCATCAATCAGCCTATCGCCGTCCACTGCTGAAAGTAGGCCTCCCCAAGAAAGCGCCAACCATCCCGGTCTTGAGCAGCCCTCATCCATCCGTTTCCCATAATAATATTATGTATATGTGAGTGTAAAATTGGTGATATCCCACTACCAAGTTATTTTTTCTTCTATGTATATTTCGACGCTTTTTAACTAATTTTGGACTATGTAGTTACACCAGAAAGTGAAAAAAAATAGTACGGTCTACAATTTAATAGTATCTATTTAACTGGTTTACCATTCTCAATTATTAGGCTGGCAACTAAGTGATTGCGGATTTCACTCATAGATGTACAATACTTTTTACCCATAAAATATCTCAACCGCCCTCACTTGCACCTTTAACCATACAATTACATAATACGATATATTGAATTCTTTTTGTAAAATGCGTAAATGTATGTGCGTCACATGCGTTTGCGACTTTTATTGAAAATAATATCGAATTAAACACGTCTGATATGGTTTCACGTCCATGACAGCCAATGTGACAGTGGGAATGAAACTGACATGCTGTAGGCAATCTGTTATTATTTTTACACACGACTGTGAACAAAAATATTCATAATTAAACTTATAGTCTGGTCGTGGGTGTCAAAATTACGGTTTTTGGTCTCACAAAATCTAAACGTGTAAAATATCATTCTAGACCTCTTATTAGTTGAATGAAAATTTACTTTTGTCTGGGACCTTTGGATCGAATCCTACTTATACCGCAGGACAATCGATGCTGCAAAAATGATGACATAAAAAAACATTTATATAAATTATAGGATTTTGCCCATAATCGCCACGCTGGGCAGGCGGCTTGGCGATCGCAGTGATTCTCGCACAAAAAAAAAATAGCGGTTGGATGAGGAGAGCCGAAGATCGAGCCCAGTGGCGTGCCATAAGAGAGGCCTATGTCCAGCAGTGGACGAATTAAGGGCTGTTGATGATGATGATGATGATGATAAATTATAGATTGGGTAATTTAAAATTTATGATACAAGTTTAGTTTAAAACAAATTTCGTTTTGACAATAAAAATTCACGAAGAAACTGAAACTTATCGCGCAAACAAAGAGTTATTGGCATCTGAGTAAGACACATGAAACTAAATTGAAATATACGACGTGCTAAAAAAAGCAGAACAACGTGTGGAGCATTCGAATGAGCAAACACAGTCTACAATAGAGTTGTTGACTTTGAAAGTCATACTTTTGTATTCACTTCGATCAATAAATCAAGCGAATTTTAGAAGTATATTCCATTTTCAAAAATATATTTTTAATTTGAAATAGAAACATAAAATTGAACTATTGTTTGGAGACCCTACACCCTTAGGCTGCATTGCTGACGAAAAAGTCATTTAATTTTTCTGTGTGTTATTCCTTTTATTCGTCGACTTTGATTTGGCATGAATTGGAGAGCATGGAGGAGATACATTCACTTCTACTAGATACGTACACGGAATAGTTGTTTCCATAAAATACACGAATTATTAGTATTAATAATTTTATTAAATCTCTCAATAGTTTAAACATCAACAATACCTATATTAGTTCGATATAGCAAATTAGTTTTCGAAGCTAAAACCTACAAAAGTCAATAGAGAAAGATAAACACTAAATTATTCAATAAGCTTACTATTGAAACTAGATTTAAACACTTACTCAATAAATTCATAAAGCAAATCAAAGGATTCTGAAGGAATGGGAAAGTTACTTCAACACCTTCTATCCTGAACTTAGATTAAAAATTAGATTGTAAATGACCGCAGAGGTTGAGTACCTATTTTGCATTTTGAAGTACTGAAGCAAAAAAATTGGATAGTCCAAACTTTAGAGACCAATGTTTAATAATATTTAGCAATAGTTTTGTGTCTCCATCAAGATCGGGTCGGCCGTTAAATAATTACGAAAGTACATACACATAGACATTTATAAATGCACATGTTATAATATATACCGTATATTATTATATACCTTTATATACACACATATTTTTCTCAATCGGTAACAAAACAAATAATTGATTTTACATTACACAGTATGTGTTATGCCTTAGATGTACTTACTAAGTGAATCGTTTTTGGTATTGTTTGTGGCCCAAGTGTATAAAAATTACTGCAAGTTAAACTTTCTTGAGTGTTAATGACTACTATCGGCTTCTTAATTGGCGAACTTGACTTTAGTGTTTTCATTGCTCCATTTGTCTGAGTTAGTTCTCTTGAATGAGGTGAGTTAGTTTTGTTTGTTTTTACATTACAACTTTTATTTAGGTGAACTCGAAAACTTTTTACCGATTTTATAATCAATAATGGCAGCCTTATTGATCGTGTGCATTTTGCCAGGTTTGATTCTCAGGTAGGGCAGCATTACTGGGTTTCTATTAAAAAAAATTCCTAACATCTAATAGAAAATAAGTCTGGACTCTGTGCTGATATCTATTGTGCTGATGAATAATTAAATTTAAATTTTTACGTAGATTTTGCGTTGCACTTCTGCAGACTACACAGGTACTTAACTGTTTGTATGTACTTCAAACGGCTGTTTAAAGCTTACGTAATATCCACACTATTTACCAACTAATTCGTTAGCAATATTGGTTCACCTTCACTAGATTTTCAACTTTCTTTCAACATTCAAGGTCTTTCGTAGTTTATAACTAGGTGTTTGAAATTTTCCTATTCAAATCAATTGAACCTACTTATGCTTATTCATAGTTCTATAAAGTATGGAAGGCAACGTGACTATCGAGCCCCGTGGTCGTTTCCATTGATGAAAATCAAATTCAATCGTTGCAGACTTCGTACTTCGTCACGTAATTCGCACTGAAGACAAAGCAATAAACTGATTACATAACAGAAGCGGAGAGTTTGAAGGTAAACTGTAGACCTTTAAGCAATTAAAGACGCTTATAATCTTCTGCGGAAAATATGATTGGAGGAATTTATTTGTGAAATATTGGCTGTTTCATTGCTTGTATCTACTGTAAGAGTGTCAATGCTGTGATGAGAAAGCTTGTATATTAATTAGCTGAATGGAACTCAATTCTTTAGAGGTAGTCTTAGGACTCGTTACTAGGTCAGTAAAGTAAAGACTTACTTTTCTGGAGTAAAGAGTAAATTCTTACTCTGCTGAATTTGAAAGGGGTGCGTAGTGTTAGGCTATGTATGGACCGATTTATATTTATAAACAGTGTGGTTGAAAAATTTTGTGGTCGTATTATATAATTATTATTACGTATTATATGAATGTAAATATTTTTACGTAAGCGAAATCACGATAATACAGCGCATGAGTAAATAGTAACAAAAACCTTTTAAGTATTCAATTTAGTTACCAACGATAAATAAAACATTATTGAATTTTTTAATGTTATTAACATACGTGAGAACACTGCGTTTAATTTTAACGTGTATTCGCTTAATAAACTCGTTTTATGTGCCGAATAATCTTCAAAACTCGCTAGAAAATGGCAAATTGCGCAGATGTCGCCATATCAAATGCTTTAAATAAAATAGGGTGGCAATTCACTGGTATAAGTGTCTGCAGGAAAGGCGTTGATAGTTCTCATTCATAAAATTATAAAATCTTTTATTACACGAGAAATTATGTGCCTGAAATTTATGACTCAATCTACCGAATTAAATTATTTCCGATGACATTTAGATAGGGATTTTATGTTAGTTTTAAAAGTGGTTAAGTTATACTATTAGCATTTTTTTCTCTGCTTGGAGTCTTTTTTTCTGTTTTGATTAAAATTTTACTACCGAGACTGCATTATCAGAAAAACACAGTAAAATTTTGGCCTGATTCAAGAACAACTAATAAAGATCAAGGCTTCTAAATATGACGTGGACACCAACAAAGCGGTTAAATACAAAATCAAAAACATTTACAGAAGCTGTTCGGCTCGGATCGGTTAAATTGAACTGTAGAAAATGGCTTAGGAACGCACGCATTCTGAAAGTCTGAGGAAATAGTTCCTTTTCTGATGTTCAAACATAAGCACGTCACTGAATGATCGTCCATAAATCGCACCATATGTTGCATAATTTAATAATCACCAATGAAAACGTGAAGTGCTTGATCGTATTTTTATTATATCAGTTATAAAAGGTTCCTTTAGTCCCCTTGACGTGATAGTTAGCAAACTCTTTAAAAGCATTACTTTTATATTTATCTATTATCTTAGCTATTTCTGTGATAAAGTTTTTTTTCTTACTTTTTTCTTACGGAATACGAAAGAAATCTCAGGATCATTGCATGCCTGCCCCAAAAATGCATAATAGAAATTACTGATAAAGCAATGAAGACGTAATATCTGCGGAATGCTATTTGGCCACGCGGAGGCATGTGGAACTTGTGCAGAATAACTAATGCTTATATTTTGACCACTACTCAGGATTACCGTGTGTGTAGTGCGATCGACGTCTTAAGTTCAGTTCTCGAGTCGCACAAAGTGCTATTGCTTTTTTCATTCGGAAATTGTTAACTTTCACAGTAGACTCAAAAATGCCCTTTATGCCTCTGATGTATGTTTGAAAGTTGCGTGAGTCTCTTAAGAGATAAGTTTATTGGTTATTTTTAATTGGTAATGTAGTTAAACTGAAAAATTTTGGGTTTTTTTCAATCGTTTACTCGTGTACCAGGTAGCCAGGTAATGGGTAGAGCAGTTGAGTAGCTTGTTATTACTGTTTCAGAAAAAACATAAAATAATTATACACCAAACTGTAAAAAAAATGTCCAGCCTTTATAAATAACACGTCGCAAAGCGGAAAAAACAGTTCATAATACATTTAAAATTACGTAATGGGAGAAAAACAGCCCTTATGGAAATGCGTGTCGTCCCTAGATAAGGCTTGTATAAATTGAATTTTATTGCCTTATCATTTAACTATATGTTTACCGCGGCAGCGTCCGCAATTTAGTATGAGAAAATGTTTTGCATTCTTAGGAAAGGTTTGGCACAAAAATATCTTATTTTCTAGGTGTGTAATCTTCCAAGACCCCCTAGGTTAGCGTGGTGTAATAAGGTATCCTGTACAATTACTGAAGAGGTCCAGGTGCCCAGCAGTGGGACTTAATAGGGCTGACGATAATCCATATCTGTATTTGTTTCAATTGGTGCCCTACTTGTGGCGCGCTGATTGAAATTGACAAAAAATACCGCATAGCAACAAAGAAAGACGTATAAAGTGAGAGAAAACGTTTATTGCCCAATTTCTGTAAAAAGTTTGAGTACGAAAGACAAATAGGAGAAGATTATGTTAAAGATATTGTACCATTGACTATGTCATACGTCAAACTTTATCACAAATCTGCTGTCTAATTGATCTACGTAATTTTAGGGTGGCAGTTTGCCTATAGCTATATTACATTAAAAAGCGTAATTTCTTCTCTTCTTCTTTTCTTCATCAACCCATATACGCCCACTGCTGAGCACGGATCTCCTCTACCATTGAGAGGGTTTAGGCCATAGTCCGCCACGCTGGCCTAGTGCGAGTTGGCGGACTACACACCTAAGAAATTCCTAAGAACTTTTAGGTGTGCAGGTTTCATCACGATGTTTTCCTTCACCGTTAAAGCAAGTGATAATTCAATTTGAATACACACGTGCGTAATACTTCTTGATTACTCCAAACATAAATTTCAAAAGTAAGATATGTGCTTTTTAAACCTACAACCGGTATGAATCTGCACGTAATGCATGTAATGCACCTGGCTTTTAAAAGTATAGCAGCTTTATTCCAAACAGACATAAACACTTTCTTTAAATTTCTCCATATATTTGAGACCTGAATGATGTGTCCTTGACATGGGTTTTATTGCGCGCTCACTCAATTCGCGCCTTTTATAGCTTCGAGTACGGATGGATTAGATTATTATAACAGATAAATTAAATAAGGAAATTACGAAGCACTCTTATGTGAGGACAAGAATGAAGTGTACATGCGTCATATATGTAGGTATTTTTGGCGACATTGAAAGGCATGTTGGCAGAATTATAAAAAAGATTTACCTACTCTGCAGAAGAGAGTGATTAAATCGATAGAAAACGTCCTAGGCGCACCTCTAAAGAGGTCTAATAAGCGATTTAATTAAAACGTGTAACATAAAGAGGTCTCGAAACTGAAGTGCATGCATGAAGATGATAATGTAAAGCGTTTTTGGACTCTGACTACCATAACGGGAAATAGGCGTAAGATTATGTATGAACATCTGCTTAAAAGTACTAATTTGATGACTTTTTATCCCCAATTAAAAGCTTATCTACACCAGTCCAATTATAAATTAATATTTGCAAAACAAAGCGACTGGAATGAATATTAATGGTGTCCCGCCCAAAAGATATTGGCTCGGTAGATTGCCTGTGTTATCGAGTTAAGTCGGCCGACCGTGGATCTAAATGTATTAACGGAGACGGCTAAAATCTCGCATGTGGTTGAAACCTCTATCTACATAGCTCGCTAAAGGAAATATAGCTTGAAACTCAAATTTGCTTTGAAATCTCTTTATGGAAAATTCACCCTGTTTACGGGGCCTAATGTGGCTTTGAAATTTAATTGTTACTTTTTATCCTTACAAATCAAGTTTATTGACAGTATCAAGTTGCTGAATTTTAATGGTTATGATGATGATAATGATAATGCACAAACCAAAATTTGCGAATTAATAGACAGAATTCCATTCCTTGACATTGTTTCAAAAGATAAATATATAACAAAATTTTCTATAACCCATACTTCACGTTACTTCATATGTACATTGGGCATCATTTTACGGCCCTATATCGAGCTAGGTGAAGGTAGTCGTCCGATGGTGATCTTAACAAATGCGATTACAAGCAAAACTACCTTTTGATCTTGTCACTAAATAGTCTCCATAATACACTCGGGGCCACGGGGTCCGGTGTAACGCAATTTTCGAATATTTCGTATAACTGATGTTTTATATGTGACTATTACATAGTTTGAAACGATTTATTTATATAACAATTTATCTGCTGCTCTATTATCACAGTGGCAAAAGAGAATGAACGACATGAAAATTCTTTCTGAACATGATGCCACAAAAAGCTGCTATTTCAATTTTGTTTTTAGATTGTGTAACACTTGGCATTATATCACGTACTGCCTTATTATTTGATATAACTGCGATGTAGTCGATGATGTAGATTCTCAGGTCCGAAGAGAATTATTAGGTACATCAATTATTCTGTCATGAAGTTATTTTTAGACGGTAATAAGTTCGCCGCTCATTACGCGACAAATAAAAACAGCTTATCAAACGTGGTTATAGCCGTATCGGATTATTACTTGCCAAATCACCCAATTCAATTCCATGTGCAAAAATCAATACTGCCGTAGCCTACGCTCATTAATTTGAATTCACGTTTAAATTCCGAAAGCAACAACACTCCCCGGGGCGATGTGAATATCAATACGCCAATTTCCACATGTCGCCAAAGATATACAAAGTCAATAACTTTCGTAAACCCCCCGAAGCCGACGCGTAATTGGAAAGATGGAATCTCATTTCTGTATCGAACAAACATTTGTGAGAAGTCGGAAGGTTTGCGAGAATCAGCCGTTAACTAGCCTGGGAGCCGTGAAAAACGTTCCCCATAGAGATAAAGCTGTTTGTAAACCCGAGGTATTTTTAACTTTGACCGGCTTTTGACTCGGCAGAAATCGTCCTAAAAGGCAACCGTTTTTCTTGTCTCTTTTTGGAGGGACTTCAGAGGTTTCCTCATTTAATTGTGGCTCTGTGATTGAAATTATACTGTTTGCCTATGCCCAAAGTTGCATAAGTATACGTAACAAGCAAAAAAACCTTTACAGCCTTACAATATTAGTATAATAGATACGACATGTACATGATCTCATGTCATGTCTCATTGTTTTTATTTTAATAATCTTCATTTATCCAAGTATAAACAGTAAGTATAACTTAAAAAAAATACATTTATGTTCACTGTAAAAATGTTGGGTTTCAATTTAAAATAAAATAATTGTGTGCTGACTGCCTAATCTACATAGGTCGTTTATTTCAAAACAAGCTTGAACAGTGAACACGACAATCAAAGTCGTTTCCTGGAATTGAGTTTCCGTCTTAAATACCCGCTTTAACACACATATAAGGAAACCATAAGAAATATATTAAGGAAGCCATAGAAATTTTATCAATAAGAAAGGGCTCAGACTTTGATTCCGAATATAATGCCTTTCATAGATTCGGAATTGAATATCGAATATATTCAAAATAATATAAAGGCATATACTACGTTGAACTAATAAATAAACTACCGTTTTTCTTAATATTTCTCAAAAAATTAACGGTGAAAAACACATTTTAAAATCAAGCTTTTATTATGCACGAAAAATTAAAAAAATAAACTAAGAAAACATTCATAAAATTCGTATTTTTTTAAACTTTACAAGTAACAATTTACAAAAGTGTTCGGTTTATCAGTAGAAGTATGATACATAAACATATATTATCTATAACTAGTATATTAATATTCTTAAGTGATCTAAAAGCTCGTCGCGGCCGAGGTCTTTGCATTAACGAAATTGCGCGACAAGCTTTTAAATCACTTAAGAATATTAATATACTAGTTATAGATAATATATGTTATGTATCATACTTCTACTGATAAACCAAACACTTTTGTAAATTGTTACTTGTAAAGTTTAAAAAAATACGAATTTTATGAATGTTTTCTTAGTTTATTTTTTTAATTTTTCGTGCATAATAAAAGCTTGATTTTAAAATGTGTTTTTCACCGTTAATTTATTTTTAACTTTTTAGTTGGAAATATTTCTAAGTCTATCCATTTCGTAGTCATACCGAAATTCAACTCAATCGGTCCATGAAAACTAGTGTTCCTATGGGCACCTTCCAACTTCTCATGACACCAGATCAACGATACCTTGTTATTATGTTGTCACTAAAAATACAAAGGCATACCAAATTTTAGCTTACTTGGTCCACAGGAATCGGAGTTCCTATGGGCTTCTTCCAACTCCTCATCAGATCAGCTTCATGATACCATATTTTTGTATTATTACCGAAGTTACGAAGACACACCAAATTTCAGTTCAATTGGACCACACGAATCGGAGTTCCTATGGGCATCTTCCAACTCTTCGTCAGATCAGCTCTATGATACCTTGTTATTATATTGTCACCGAAATTACATAGGTATACCAAATTTCAGCTCAATCGGTCCAAAGGAATCGGAGTTCCTGTGGGCTTCTTCCAACTCCTCAATAGATCAGCTCCATAATATCATATTTTTGTATTGTTACCGAAGCTACGAAGACATACCAAATTTCAGCTCAATTGGACCACAGAAATCGAAGTTCCTATGGGCATCTTCCAACTCTTCGTCAGATCAGCACCATGATACCATATTTGTGTATTGTTGTCGAAGTTACAAAGACATACCAAATTTCAGCTCAATCGGTCCACAAGAACCGATGTTTCTATGGTCATCTTCCAACCTCATCATCAGACCAGCTCCATGGTACCATATTATTGTATTGTCATCCAAGTTACGTAGGTATACCAAGTTTCAGCACAATCGGTCTATTGGAAGTGGTTCAAATCTTCATTGCAAGATTTGTAAACATACAAACATACATACATACATACATACATACAAAAGTGAAGTTAAATAAAAGCTTGTAAAAAGTATGTACCTCTTTGGAAGAACCGCCAAAATTTTATATTCGACAAATGTCCGGGCATTGTTATTAAAACAACTATGCCTACAAAAACTAGTCTTTTCAGCAAAACAAATGAAAGTGTGTTATAAAAAAATCATTCCAAATTTAATTTTAAAATATCCACTAATCAGCCACAATTTCAAATCATTTATTACTATCAACATTTGAAAATCCGAATACGTACAAATGGACCACGAGGGTTCGTCATTATGGCGATTATATTCGTTAATGTTATCCAATGGGATTACAATGGCATTATTACTGGAATAGTCGAGTGCATTGGCAGTTATGTTAAACTACCAACACAATAGACTAAAGAAACGAGTAATCGAATATTGAATCTAATAAAAAAAATTGCCTAATTTTATTAGCCCTGATAAAAAATATGCATACATACTACATCAATTTAAATATATAAACTCACGCCTGAATAATTCGAAGAGGAATGCAAAGGTGCATTTCTGCACCCACAATTCGTCAATCGTGTTTTGGTCTCACGTAATAAGGAGCTTATAGTTTCAAGGGCACATTTCCAGACTCCATGCTGCTACTGAGAAATGTAAAAATAATTTTAAAATTTCAAGTTGTAAGTATTACATCCGCTAGCTCATTTCACTGGCTTCATAAGTCTGTTTGTTTAATTAAACGAATCACGTTTTCAAGAAGAACTTTCTTGTAGCACAGGGAAGCAATTAGATTTATAAGAGGAAAGGATTTTTTGTTTAGTAAATGGTTTGATAAATATTTACCTGAACAAGCAAATGACTGAAAAAAAAATCATTTAAGCGACTGCCTCGTAATTCGCATCACAAAAATGTGGTAAGCGAGCGTAAGGTCCCCAAGTTTGATTTCCGGTTCAGGTAGTGTTATTGGAGTTTTCCATTAGGAATTTTTAAGTAGCAGTATAGAGTCTGGAAATATGCCCGAAAAAAACCGCAATAAACCGGAACACATGTAATGAAATAGGTAGGTAAAATTTCTTTGTCGTTAATATGCATTAGTAATTTATTATTTAATTATTTATGTAGTCCGCCAACCCGCACTAGGCCAGCGTGGTGGACTATGGCCTAAACCCTCTCAATGGTAGAGGAGACCCGTGCTCAGCAGTGGGCGTATATGGGTTGATGAAGTAATTTGATTCCATTCAACTTTCTTGAAAAAATCTATCATAATAAAATCAATATCGACAAAATATGAAGCTTTCATATTGTGTTCATTAAATTGTACAAAAAAAAGTAAACTCGAAAATGCAAGTCCGTTCCGTTCCTTAGTATGTTGTGTACCTACTTGTATTCGGTGATAAATATGCCGGCAATTTTATTATTATAAAAATCGTATGTAGTAGTCCCTATGTCCACCGAAACACTGCCATATTGTATAGGACTTAAGCGAAATTATTTACACCGCTAACCGTTTGATTTGATTAACAATTCCTGTCCAGTAATATTATTCCCAGACTGTTATTGTTAAATCTAACCAATCTACACAAGAGTCGCACTAAACGGCTTCAATCCATTCATTGTGTAAAATTATATTACCTAATAATATCGTTTTTTAAAATCATAAATGCTAGTTTTAAACCAATTCCGACTAGCGAAGCCTTTTTTAAAAGACACACACCTTTAACTTTCCAAAAGTGCGTGTATTCATAATGAATTATCGCGCATTTTAACGGTGAAGGAAAACATTTTGAGGAAATCTGCACACTTAATAGTAGGTACCAGTCTACCATCCCGCACTAGGCCAGCGAGATGGACTAGCCAGCGAAGGGACGTATAGGGACTGATGATGATGATAATGAATTTCTCCACCAAAAAAAAACTCTTAATCCTCCCCTACCTGTTCTAATTCTGTATGTTACACGTGATTGTTTAAGTTAATTCATTCTTCAAGCCACATTGTGAAGCTCGTGTTGTTAGTAGTGCTATGAATAGGGAATAAACTTAGTCAACAAGAGAAAGTACTTTGACCTTAAATTCTATGTCACTATTATAAGTAGCTTTACATTGAGGCTAAGTTACTTGGAATTCAAAAGGTGTTGCGTCCGTAGTTTGAAATGAAACGTTTGAAAAATATATTATAAACATAAAATTAGACTTGTTTATACAAAAAAAATAGAAATATTTGTCGGAAATATGATCATGAGATCATGATCAACGTAAGACGTTTACACAAGATGCGAGGGCATTACAGTAGATCATGAATAAAACTAAGTCGTCTCGATCATTATTCATTAAAAAAAATGAAAAAATACCTATTCATTGACACAATGAAGTACACGCATTTTTAAGGAATATTAGGTACAAAAAGGAATAAAAAAGAGCTATTAAAACGTAATCATTTCCGCATCGCAACAACTAAGTAGTCAGCTCAGCATTGAACTACGACGTAACGTAAACCATACCACAGTATGTCAAATATAAATAAGAGCAAGGCAATAATGATAAATAAAGCAGTTGGACACTTCTTTACATTATTAAAAAGCAATGCGCTTATATAAAAAACTATACAAAAAATGCGGCCTTACATAATTACGTATTAGCAGAGCGTGGTTTCGATCCACGGACCTCTGGGTTATGGGCCCAGCACGCTTCCACTGCGCCACTCTGCTCTATATCTTTGTTGTCGAATTCGAGCCACATCAAGAACCTTATTTTTATTTACATTTATACAAAAATTTCATTATTAATTTTATCGCCTACTTTAACGATAAATACGCGTATCGCACATAAAGTTACCTTAGTTTTTTAATCATTACATGATTTATCACAATTATATATATATGTACCTCACAGTTAGGCACAAGTCTACTCTACAACTGAACGAATTTAGAGCTTCGTCTATCACATGGGCCTAGAGAATATTGGTGGCTACAAACAGTTACATGTAGTGATTTATTATATAAACATTACTACGTAAAGTTAGATGTGTGTCCCATAAAAATAGAAACCAAGAATTTTCTAATACAAAAAACTTTTAGCATTATAACCCACTACGTCACATACGCCGCTTACATACCCATAACACATGACTCATCATCATCATCATCCCGTAAAGTAGATTTTTTGTTACTCATTGACAAAACGCACAAAAGTGTTTCATGGGTCATTGCACAACAGACTAGTCACGCGGCCACAATAGTCCGGTGTTCGACCGCGTGGAACAATGCGGAAGGATGAGAACTCCACACGACCCATGTGTGAGGGATATTCGACCGTGAATATATGCTTAGGACAACTGAGTACTATAATGTTTAGTTGTAGTAGTAAAAGGTTCCACCAGGTTGTGTGTGAGACCGAAAGAGTTTCTCCTACTTATACCCACGACAGGACTTGTATCCTTCAGTCGTAGATATAGATATTCTTATTATATTAGCAAAACTAGTTAAAAGTGATACAATGATATAACTGACAGTTCGTACTTTTTTAACCTACATACACCTGACACAACTTTTACATAGGACTTGTTTCGTAAGTATAAGAAACTTCTTACTGTTATTATTTTGGTTAGTTTTAGTGTAATGTTATTAATTTTATTGTTATTATTTTATTTTTAGTTTAAGAATTGTACTTCTCTCTCTGTGTTTTCCTTTTTTTTGTGTTTTTTTTTTGTGTATCGATTTACTTACTTGTTTTTTGCAGATATCAAATTTAATAAATATGTAACACCAGCACTTACTCAAGCACACCACATTTCACCACACATTATGCACTAAATGCTCGCGAAGGAAGGTGAAACCGTATCAAATAGCGAATTCACTTTCCTGTCGCGGGCGCCGCTTAACACTTCAATAACACACAACATCACACATTATCTTATTGTAAAATGAATAAAAAAAAAAGTATAAGAAACTACGAGAGACTTTCGACGTTCGACGTGACTTCGGTCTCACAAACACTATGACCCGGATCACACAAATATTTGCCTCATTTGTATTTTATCATGTATATTGAAGATTGTGAGGCCTTACAAAAAAATACCGATATTGACATAAATTATCTGTAATCGTCGAAATCCTGAGAGTATGCGGGCGGCCTTAAACAAAGACGAGCAAACACCACCACAATGCTTGATTGATTTACCCTGAACAGTAAGCCTTACACGCTTGAACTAAAATACATGGGCTGTGTGCGGAAACAACCATTTTATATCACATTTATATTTGGCTGTTTTTTTTATTTTAATACCACGGCTAATTGTCAAATCTTATTCCATCTTATTTACGCAAGGCATAACAAAACAGGAACCGTCAACCGACACAAGAAATTTCAATTTTATTGCTACGGTAGGATACTGTAAAGAGGCTTACACATCACTTTTAATTTCTTTCTCCTTTCTTATTTCGTTTTTTTTTAATACAATAATTCGATTTAGTATTTAGAAGCGACAAAATGATCTGCGTCCATTAGTTGGCGTAAAGATTCAACAACTTTTTGGCAATTAGACACATCGTAACTCCATAGTCTCTACCTACCATTGCCAATCACAAGCATGAAGTTATTGTTTTATCAATATTCACCGCAAACCGTAATTGACTTTTCCCTTGTTACCAAAATATTTTTCAAGGGAACGGCGACAAAATCACGTGCACGGGGGAGGAAACACGTACGACATTTTCGGCCAATTTGGCTTCCATTTACTTAGAAAATGTGAGACAAGTCAATATTTCGTGATTTTTTTCATAAGTAGGTATAATATTTATTTTTATATATGTTCTTCTTCTTCTTCTTCATCAACCCATATACGCCCACTGCTGAGCACGGGTCTCCTCTACCATTGAGAGGGTTTAGGCCATAGTCCACCACGCTGGCCTTGTGCGGGTTGGCGGACTACACACCTAAGAAATTCCTAAGAACTTTTTGGTGTGCAGGTTTCATCACGATGTTTTCCTTCACCGTTAAAGCAAGTGATAATTCAATGAGAATACACACATAACTTCGAAAAGTCAGAGGTGTGTGCCTGGGGTTCGAACCCGCGACCGTCGAGATTCTCGACCGTGCGCCCAAACCTCAAGGCCATCACTGCAATTATTATTGTATGCAATTATTATTATATATGTTCACAATAAGTTATCTCTTGATTAAACGGTCAAGTAAAACAACACCTCAAAGTTTTTAGGAATTACTTAGGTGTGTAGTCCGACAACCCTTACCACGCCAGGGTGGTTGACTAAGCCCTAAAATCCTCTCTATGGTAGAGGTGCCCCGTGCCTAGCAGTGGGACCTATATGGGCTGATGATGATAATGTTTTATGAAGTCTTTTTATTCATTATCTATAGATTTATATTTATTTTTAAATACACCTATTAATTTTGAAAAACAATAAAAAATTCAAAGTTTTCAATCACGATTAACAGATGGCGCTGTTCTGCCACGATGACGTAAACAAGGTAATTAATTCAAACCATTCTTTCAGCAAACAACCGCAAAACAGCTCTATGATACCAAAACACGGGTATAAAGGTATTCTTTCCAATTACCATCTACGCACTCCAGGTAATTGTTTTAGGGGCCATGTAGAATGCCTTTTATTCCCTTAACGACATCTCGGATCAGCGTAACTGTGCTATCCACGCAAATGGCCCCTCCGGTTGTATGCTTTGTTTCACGTTGAATTACACTGGAGACTGTTAAAAATAATACGACTTTTTTATCATTTTTAATGTGTGTCTAAAGATATTTGTGTAATATACTTTCGGTATAAACTATACTCCTGTGCTCCCCGAAAGTGAATGTAGAGCAACTGCACCCACGTTTTGCCATGAACATTTCCAGTCTCAGGGTTTCTATAGAAATTCCCTAATGGAAAAAAACAAAACTTCAGCCCGACCCGGGACTAGAAGCCCTAGATCAGTCGGCATATAATTCCAAAGGGAGACCACGGTTAATTATTAAGTCAGTTATTTTTCTAATGGTTTTCTTTTAATTATATATAAATGGTTCTATATTTAGAAAGTTAGGCAGAGATGTATCGCCTCTACGTATAATATTGTGAAAGTCAGTATTATGTTTGTGTAAAAATATTACATACATACACTGTGATGACAGTAAAATATGTCACGAATATTGATTCCACATGCCTTTTCTCAGAACTATAATATGTACAAATATTAAACCTATTTATTTGGCAGATAACTTGTTTGAACGAGCGTTCAATATGTCTTATCTTCTATTATATTCAGAGACAAATTAGATTTTAAGGAAGGAACATTTGTTTTTATATCATTTTTTCTCCGCGAAATAACAAATATTCATTATTTTATTAACTTGTTAAATATTATATTTATAACAAAAATTATGTTTCATCTGAATAAGAAAATTATGTAGTTTTATAATAAGGTACTTTATTATTGAGAAACATATTTACCCCACGAGGCTAGCGTGGTGTTAGAGGCCTAAACCTTCTCGGTTGCAGAGGAGGGCCGTGCCTAGCCTTGGGACGTATATTGGCTAATGGTGTTTTACACCAGATAAAAAAATTAATTAGTTATCACCTAATATTTTGTGGCACAAAAGTAACAGTAAAAATTGAGTATTTAAATAATTTTTATTAATAGTAGGTAAGAGATCGCCGCAGACATGTGCAATTTACTTTAAATTCAAATAGCAATTGGAACATATAACTTGCACGGCTGACTGACCTCACTAGATAATTTTCTTAGTTTTCGGGCTTGAAATTGGCACGCGCGTACTGGGACTTCGGCTACGGTTTGGACAGTTACAACTATAATTGTAATAGAGATTAATTAGGTATACATAAATAACTTCACGCCTGTATTTTCCGAAGCGATAGGCGGAGTGGTATTTCTATTCCCCCAGTCTATTTTAATAATACATTGCCTGACCCGGGAATCGAACTCTAGATTGCACAGCCCATATTTGTACCGTGAAACGACGAGGCCTTCATAAAATACAAACAGTTAATACCTATCAGTAGTTTTACCACTTAAAATAAAAGTTAAAAATGGGATCTAACAATTTAGCGGTTCAGTCGAAAATCTTTCTCATTGCGCAACTTTAGCAAACTATTTGCAGAATTAAAGAGAAAGTCATAGATCGCAATTAAACTCCAGTCGGCGGATATTTGAAATTCTAAGAGCCTACCGAAAAACCAATAAAACAGACATCAAAGCGAGTTCGTGCGAGCCGGGTGACCAGATTTCGAGCTCAATTAATGTTTCTTCATTAAATTATGCTTTGAAACTAATTTTATGAGCGTGAGGATACTCTTTCTGTTTTAAAGTAGAGAGAGACTTGAGCTTTGGGCACGCGGTTGAGAAAAAAATTTAAGCGGCCGCGGGTTTAAAACCCAATTATACTCACTTTTCAAATTGTGTTTTCATAGTGAATTATCACGCATTTTAAGAGTGAAGGTAAACATCCTAAAGAAACCTATATATACGAAAAAGCAGTCCGATACCCCGCAGTAGGCCAACCTGCTGAACTAAGACCTAATATCATTCTTTTATATTGAGTCATGTTGAAGGTTGACTTTCTACAGACAATAGAACGTCTATAAAATACCTTTGAGTAGGGTAAGTTCCATATTTGTATAAAGTTCTTTATAATATGAGTACATACATACATTGTACAATCCTAATGAATGATATATGGGAAGCAGTAAAGGATAATTCTAAGAGTTTGTTAGTGAAAAATTGCACAAATTGTCACAATATTTATTAAGCATGCGAAGTTAACTTATCCTAGTCTAGTTTGTTGCACAAAATCTTTTGTTAATATTAGATTAGCCGCGAAAAACATGCATTCAGTCGACGGATTGCGTGTGAAAATCAATTTTTTCACAGATGAATAAAAACGCGAGTGTTAAAAACCGTATTTGAGAATGCACTCACTATAACCGACATAAAACGTAAGTACTTGCGTGACATGCAGTTATAGTAACTTGAATAAGACATAATTTTAGTGATATTTAGCTTAGATTTTTTGTTGTGACATCACCATTTTATGTGGTTTTATTACGTTGTATAATTACATTGAAGTAGTGATGGCCTCGAGGCTTAGGCGCGTAAGCAAAAATCTCTCGTAGTTATGAGTATTCACAGTGAATCATCACCTACTTACCAGTGAAGGAAAACATCGTGAGGACACCTGCACACCTTAAAGTTCTCATTAATTACTTAGGCGTGTAGTCAGCCAAACCGCGCTAGGCCAGCGTGGTTGACTAAGGCCTCTCCCCGTAATATACGAGTATGGCATGATGATAATCATAAACAATATTCCGAAAAGTATCCCAACTACGTAATTTTAAGACATCATACGTGCAAAAAATAAGGGCTACAATGTATTGTAATGAAAAATGTCAGTAACCTTCGGAATTTTATTAAAACATACATGGGCAATTATTTCAAAGAAATTTTAATAAGCTTCGTCTTTACCGCGAGTATGCCAACCATTAAAATAATTGGGCACCCTTCGAAACGTTTTAATATTGTATTAAACGAATCCATATAATAATATACATATATACAATGCCGTAAATAAGATGTCTGTCATCACAGCTACCTAATGGAAGACTAAATCAATGTCTCAACTACCTAGACTAGGACTATCTTACAAAGAATGGTAACATAAACTAACCCGAACTAAAGTCGGAAAAAGCTAAGCAAAGAAAACACTATGAAACTAAGATTGCCAAGAAGAGCTCTAACTATTTGACCTTTTTAAACTGTCCCCTGGTCTTTAGATTTAAACAAAAAACATCTGAGATTACAAAGAGTAATTCGTATGGGAGAATAAATGTGAGTTTTATGACGCACGGCCCGGTCGGGACCACACGCCCGAATTAGTTTCGACCCTCGGGCACTCGTGTTGTCCCGGATACAAAATAGGCAATCTCGGATTTGTCCTGTTTTTGCGTTAACGACTACATATTTACGACGAAATTGCCTGTTTTAATATTAACCTATTGTTTCGCGTTGTGTTGTTTGGATACGGGGTACATTCGGCTGTATCTGTGAATGGATAGGCAGATTTTTAAATAGTACGTAATAATGAACGAACCTGTTGATAATTTCAGGTCAATTTTTTTGACTCTGCATCTGCTAAGCCAAGGAAAAACCAAGTAGTCTCTCCCGAACCAGAAATTGACATTATTTTAACTTATCAAGGGTACTCATAAAGTAGTTTAGTGGTATGAGTAGTGACAATGAATTATAACATACATTAGCAGTGAAGGAAAACATTTTAAGAAAACTTAAGAGTTCGTAGGAGTATCATACATGTATAGGGCCATAGGCCACCAACCCGCACTGGGCCAGCGTAGTAGGCTAACTCGAAAACTCTCTCAATTGTTGAGGAAGTCCGTGCCTACCAGTGCGATGAATTTGGGCTGATGATATTATAAGGCCCCTATTACGTGGGACTGATACATACCTGGCGAAATGTGGGTGCAGAAATGCATCTCTGTCTATCCCTTCAGGAAATATAGGCGTGAGGTATGATATTATAAAACTATTTAGTCTACCTAGGCAATTAGTCTTTAATGCCTAAGCATAAATGCTCTTTGACGCTATATACCGGGAAATGTTGTAATAGCAAGTTCTTTTATTCTAAGTTCTTTTGCTATTAAAATAAGTAGCTTACGGAATGTTAACGAATAATGAACACACCTAAAACATCCCAGCTACCGTTAAAAGCGGACGAAAAAATGTGATTTTTGATACAATAATAATTTCTTGAAAGGCTGTCAGCTCACTGCTGAGATGACAGATAGAGTGAGCGAAAACGATTCTTTACGAGATAATGCCTTATAAATAAAAAATGAAACCCAGTTAACCTGTCAAGCTTGTATCCAAAAATGTTTTTTTTCTTTGTTGCCATATTCAATTTGCGTTAATCAAGATTTATGATTTAAAAATACAACGAAATAAAGAGAATAAAGAGTTAGTTGAAAGGTCATTGTTCCGTAAAAACCGATGAAGAAGGCGATAAGCTTGTTTTCGCTTCAACAAGTTTGCTGAAATATAAAAAAAATGTATTCACTTCTTCGAATTTGTATCGAGTTTTAGCAAACTATTTAATACTAAGAAGTTTTATAGTCTTTTTTATTGCTTGAAAAAAGACCTGTTACTATCACATTATTTTTAATTTAAAACATACTAAAATGACAAACCGTACTGTGTATTATAGTAGTAACGTTCTGACCTTAAACATTTTTCACTTGTCACGATGCGAAACTTACAATATGTTCTTTGAAGGTTTCATCCGTTCCGAACCTGGCTTGGGGCTATATCCTCTCAACTATTCTATATTTATTGGGCTTGTTTAACATTTACTCCTAGGGCACTTTGGAATAAAAATTTGGTAGTAAAAATTTATGATAATGGACTTCCGAATTTTATTTTAATAGCTTTTATTAAAAAGGTAATAAAGCGACAGCATATGAAAAAGGTTTCAGGAAAGTGTAAATGGCGGTCAGTGAGCTAAATAGCGAAACGACAGATGTTTGTTTTATCCACAAATATTTGTTTCGGGTTTAGGTGGTATACATACTCAGCCTATTGACGTCCATTGCTGAACGTAGGCCTCCCCAAGAAAGCGCCAACCATCCCGGTCTTGAGCAGCCCTCATCCATCCGTTTCCCGCCACTTTTCTCAAGTCGTCGGACCGTCGTGCTGCAGGACGTCCCACACTACGTCGTGTACGTGGGTGTTTCTGAGACCGAAAAAATCTCTCGTAGTCTTTGATACCCACGACACAGGTCTTGTAACCTAGTGTGGGGTCTGAACTATGTATGTATCTGTTGGCTGCATTTATTTACTTTTATTTACTTTGATTTTTAATACAATTAACGTTGATATGCCTAACTCGCTGTGAGAAGCACCGCAACCCAAATGTGAATCCACATTACCGTAACCGCAGGATGTGTCGGCGTCATTTGCAAGCTAAAAATAGGTGTGAACCTATCTCAATTACACACATTAGTGCTAACTGTCAACAGTCTTCAACGTAGGAGCGACTCGTTCTTCTAAAGATATCTAAACGTATCTTTATAGTATCATAGTATCTTTATAGACACGGTGAGACGGACCTATCATGTTCCTTTAGATTTACTAATTCCTACGTTATACAAACTGTGATCACTTTACTTACTTCCTGGGCTTATTTTATTCAATATAATCATAAAAGGCGTCGTTTCTGATTATATTGAACGAAATAAGCCCAGGAAGTAAGTAAAGTGATCACAGTTTGTATAATTATCTATACTAATATTATAAAGCTGAAGAGTTTGTTTGTTTGTTTGTTTGTTTGTTTGTTTGTTTGTTTGTTTGTTTGTTTGTTTGTTTGTTTGAACGCTAGGATCTCAGGAACTACTGGTCCGATTTGAAAAATTCTTTCACTGTTAGATAGCACATTTATCGAGGAAGGCTATAGGCTATATAACATCACGCTACGACGAATAGGAGCGGAGCAGCAATAAAGAATGTTTCAAAATCGGGGACATTTTTTTCTTTTTGTGAGCTTCCGCTGCGTGCGCTGCGGAAACGGTTAAAGTTTCGCTAAAATAATGAATGAGAGAAATGTTCCTCTTTTAAAGTTCTAAAAAAAAGTCCGCGACAGCATATGTCTATTCTTTAAGGTTCGCTCACTATAACGTTATTTATCCTAACCAAATTTATTTTAAAATAAAATTTTATTTGTGAAGGTGTTTTTATAAATATGATATTAATCCTTATTCAAATAAATACGTTATTCATTACAAGTATTTAATTTTAAATAAAATTGCCCTTTACATCATTTGATTTCACTGAGTATCTTGGAAGATATTGCAGTTTTAAAATATTGATCAAGCGCGCAATAATGATGCACAAGGCGCCGATCGACGCGTTACGGTTTCACGTTTGAACAATTTGACCGAATTGTATGATTTTTGGTATGGAGATAAATGGGACTGAGAGAAGTAAAATAGTCTACAACTTATTTTCCTTCTGAACTCAACCCTGTAGTCTACGCGGACGGAGTCGCGAGCAAATAATATATAATAATATTGTCATAAATCTATACTAATCTATACTAGTATTATAAAGCTGAAGAGTTTGTTTGTTTGTTTGAACGCTAGGATCTCAAGAACTACTGGTCCGATTTGAAAAATTCTTTCACTGTTAGTAAGCACATTTATCGAGGAAGGCTATAGGCTATATAGCTAGGCTATATGGCTACGACCAATAAATAATGTTTCAAAATCGGGGATATTTTTTTTTTGAAAGCTTCCGTCGCGTGCGATGCGGAAACTCTTAAATTTACACTGAAATGATGTATGACAAAATTGTTCTCCTTTAAAAGTTCTAAAAAAATGTCCGCCACAGCATATATCTATCTTTTAGGATTACATCATTGTAACCTCTTTTATGCTAACCAAATTTGTTCTAAAATGAAGTATTGTTTGTGGAGGTGTTTTTAATGAAGATTATATTAATCCTTATCCAAATAAATGCGTTATTCATTATAAATATTTAATTTAGACGAAATTAGCCCTTTACATAATCTGATTTCAATGAGTATCTTAGAAGTTATCGCAGTTTTAAAATAATATTCCAGCGCGCAATAATGATGCACAAGGCGACGACCGGCACGTTTCTGTGTTTAAACAATTTGACCAATTTGTATGATTTTCGGTATGGACATAAATAGGACTCTGAGGAGTTAAAGAAACTACAATTTATTTCCTTTCTGAACTCAAACCTAAAGTCTACGCGGACGGGCGCCTTACGGTTTCACGTTTAAACAATTTGACCCATTTGTATGGACATAAATAGGGCTCTGAGGAGTAAAATAGACTGCAACTTATTTTCATTCTGAACTCAACCTTGTAGTCTACGTGGACGGAGTCGCAGGCAAAAGCTAGTATAACATAAAAGCATATGAAAGTATCCCTATTTTTAGTCATAACGACGTTTCGTGTTGTTGAGGGAATTTCTTGTTTTTTTCTCCACGGCAATAACCCGTTCCGAAGCGGCGACAGCTTCAAACTGGCGATAAAAGTACTTCTGAAAGTCTAATTGAATTAATTTGATTGAATAAAGATTATTTAGACTTAAACTTTAATCGTAAATAAGTATGAATGTAAGCATATGATGTACAACATGCTGTCGAATGTAGACATGTAGAAACTCCATCATTGTAGTGAGAATTTTGTAAAGGAAAAATTTATAACTATAAAAGACCTTAGGTTAGGTTTGGTCAATGAAACAGAATTCAATTAAATAGAAAGCTGATTAGTTGAAGTTTTATAATTTAATATAAATTTAGCAAGAAAATTATTTTTACCACACCTGATCAGGGGTATAGAAACTTGATTAATCAAATTAGGTTACTATCTAAAGAAGAGGTATTTTCAATCAGTCATTAATTAATCCTTGTCTAAAATAAAACTCTGCCCCTATTTTGGAAACAAAGTAATGATCAAATTTTGATACCTACCATCAAATTTGAAACCAGTATTAAATAATATTTTAGCAAGCCAATCCTAAAACGCTATATACATCCTTGTACCACAATACATCAAACTAGCAAGTATAAACCAAATGTAATCCAAGTTTGCTTGTCGTTGCTAAATGTTACTAGTGAAAGTTGCCGAAAGTCGAAATTTTTCATGAAAATTCATCTGTTCTTTGAAGGGACTACGGTAGTTACAACTCAGCTCGCATCATCTCAAACTATGAGTTCCACGATTAAGTTAAGTCGTTTAATAAGTCCATCCCATTTTCCTAAGCAAACTGCCTTTATGCCCACTGACCCCAATTTACCGAAGTTATAAAGCGAAATACTTTGAGTACACACGAGAAAGTTTGCATAAAACCTTCCACTTTTACTAATTTTTTGGGCAAACGGAGACGGGATAATGTCAGTAGATTAAGGATTTTACTTTGAAATATGGGAATGTTACATAGACAGAGGTCTAGGAGTCTTTATTTATTTAATTTATACTGATTTGGGCTTCCTCTTGGTCTAGCGGTACAGGTTTATGCCGAGCGATTTGGAGGCTCGGGTTTGATAAGAATCAACCTAACCAGGAGGTTAATTCCATTAGGAAATTCCCGTTGGCATTAAAAAATCTACCAAAAAAGTCAATGGGCTCGCCACCTTTACTCTTTGTAAAGGTGGCGAGCCCATTGACTTATATTAAAAATAATTGATACTTAGTTAGATACATAGTTTTGACTAGTGTTTCGGTCCAACTTCTTCAAGTCATCCTTGAATGTAAATACGACTTCACCTGATTTGAAAAACGTTTCTGTCGTCAAATTATACAAAAACAATTCTTTATATGTAAGCTTATTTTCGCGAAAAATACTCTACCTTTTCCATCAAATTAGTAACCCGAAGCCGTAATTAATTTAAAGATATTATTAAAATTCTTTACATAAATTATCCATGTAACAATCACAACGTTTCAATTAAGTATATTCACCATTAATGAAAATATCCGCATCGAACTTCCGCCCAAGATAAATAAATCTGCGTATCCGTGCACCATACGTAAACAGTATCAGTCCGATCGCATGTTTGGCAACAAAGGCAATCAAAGCATTACACACACATAAAATCTCAACCGTAAATAAACTGCGTTATCCATTGCAATCCAAATACAGGGTTACGGTGTTAATTCACGAACAAACTTTTCAATGTATGTAAATCGTTGTTTTGATGACGCGTCGAAGCGGAGGTGAAATTTATTTACATACTTTTTTTGTTACATCTAGCATTGATCGATTTTTGTAAGCCATTGATAATTTCAAGATGATTTTCGGAATATATTAGGTGTACAACTTTGCTTCCGCCGTTTTTTTTCCGAAATTCGAGGCTTTGTTGTAAAGAACTGGTTTAACATTTATGATTCAAAGTATTGTCCATCGCTGGCCACTACTTTCTTCTATCTTTCGGGCAGCATATGAATCCCGAATAAAAAAAACTGGTCATCTGTTGAAGCGATCCACGAATCGATCCAATTTTGTACTTTTTCAAAAGACCGTAAGTGCTGGTCAGCCAGGCTGTGTGCTATTGATCCAAATAAGTGGTATTCCGAGGGAGCATCATCTGGAGAATACAGCGGGTGGGGTAGGACTTCCCGTTTCAACGATACTAAGTATGTCGTGACCACTTTTGCAACATGAGGCGAACTGAAAAATTCCTTTATCATGTCTCTCGTTGTATTGGGGCCGTTTGTCCTTCAATGCTTGACTCAAACGCATCAATTTCGCTCGATAACGATTGCCTGTGACTGTTTCAGTCAATTTTAACAACTCATAATACACAACGCTGAGCTGATCCCACGAAATACTGAGCATGACCTTAGAATCGTGAATTTTCGGTTTGGCCGTCGAAGTGGAAGCACATATGGGATATCCCCATGATTTTCTTTGCTTGAAATTATCGTAATGAACCCATTGATCGTCCTGAGTTACAATGCGTTGCAGAAATCCCTCCCGTCTTTGCCTTTAAAGCAGCTCTTTACAAGCAAACAAACGCCGTTTCACATCTCTCGGCTTCAACTCGTACGATACCCAATTTCCTTGTTTCTGAATCATCCTCTTGACTTTCAAGCTTTTGAAATAGTTTGTTGCATCACTCCCAATGATCCTGCCAATTGTTGTTGCGTTTGACATGAGCCTTGATCAAGTAATGCCTTTAATAATGCATATTCGGAAACCTTCTCTCTTCCAACGCCATGCTGGTCTCCGACGCCAATATTACCGTTTCTGAAGTATGGAAACCACTCTTGGCATGCTCTTTCACTAGTAAAGGCCTCATCATTGGTATTTCAGAGCATTCGATGAGCCCCAGCCGCAGATTTCTTTAAATTAAGGCAGAAGATTAAAACCTCCCGCAAATGACGAGAATTTGACTCGTAAGTTGACATGTTTAATCGAGAATAACTTTATGATGCAAAAACAAATTGACTAATATTTTAATGGCGTTATGTTAACAAATACCTAAGCTTATTGTATGACATCTATGATTTATCTATTTCGACTACCACTTACCGCTACAGCGCATATTAGCAAAACGGCGGAAGCAAAGTTGTAGAGCTAATAATATGCCCAAAGCTGCCTTCATTTTATCCACATATGTAACACCATGATGAGATTGCTAGCTTAAATTTCCCGTGACACAGATGACCATGACACAGATTGCAGCGTAAAGAGGAAGTATTGCATTTAAAACGGCAAACGTATGCAAAAGTCGCAAATGTTTCCTTTACGAAACCAGCCAAGGAAATAATCTAGAAACTTCTATGCTATTAATTCGATTTCCAATGCGATGCAGTGGGTCAGAGCAGTTATATTGAATGCAAACTGTTTTCGTCAGTAAAATCTGTGGGGAAACCTTTGTGGGGAAAAGTTTAGTACTGTTTATATTAAGTCAAAACCGTTACACGGTAGCTGTTTTAAAATAAGAGGTTCGATAAAACCATACATATTATGTACCTACATACCTTGCGTCTGTACTTCTCAAGGTGGGGAGCAGAGGTGCATTTCTGCACCCACACTAGGTTTTTATCAGTGTCACGTAAAAAGTGAAAAAATATTGCCGTTTTCGGATTAATATCAAAACCTCGGGAAAATTCAATAGTAATGACCGACAATGGAATCGAAGCCGGAAAGTTTAGATCGCAAGGCACATACATGTACCGCATGACCACGAGGCAGTCAATAAAAATTTGTCAAGAAGAGCTATATACAAATTTATTTTAGAACTTGAAACTTGGAAAATTGGTACATTAAACCAGCTCGGAAAGTACAGTCTAAACTCTGAATGTATCGTATCGATCGAATCAGCTCTATAAAACGGAATTAAAAACGATTCTTTGTCGTATTTCGTTTAGCATTTTTAAGCGGAGACCAAAAATTCTGGGCTGAAACCGCTTCCCAATACTAACATAGGAATTATCTTCAGCCGTACATATGTTTATTTAAAGAAAAATAACTACGGATGTGAAGGTTTTTTCAATAGACGATACAATATTAACGCTAAAATTAATTTCAACGCGGAGGAATTCCCTCGCTCCCCTAGTTTTAAAATAAGCAGCTGTATTATCTCTTCCGATTGAACTGTTTCGAAATGTGGAGCGGTTGAAATAACATATCATGGAACTTATACATACATATACATACATACATACATATGTGAATTGTGGATATATAGGTACTCTGCACAACTTTGTATCAAGGGCACAATACATCTCAATTGAAAATCTACATTTCAATTAGTTAAACAAAATGCTATGAAATAGTTTATCTATACTAATATTATAAAGCTAAAGAGTTTGTTTGTTTGTTTGTTTGTTTGTTTGTTTGTTTGTTTGAACGCTAGGATCTCAGGAACTACGCGTCCGATTTGAAAAATTCTTTCAGTGTTAGTTAGCACATTTATCGAGGAAGGTTATAGGCTATATATCATTACGCTACGACTAATAGGAGCGGAGCAGCAATAAAGAATGTTTCAAAATCGGGGACATTTTTTCCTTTTCGTGAGCTTCCGCTGCGTGCGCTGCGGAAACGGTTGAAATTTCGCTAAAATAATGTATGAGAGAATTGTTCCTCTTTAAAAGTTCTAAAAAAAAGTCCGCGACAGCATGTATCTATTCTTTAAGGTTGGCACACTATAACGTTTTTTATCCTAACCAAATTTATTTTAAAATAACGTTTTATTTGTGAAGGTGTTTTTATTAATATGGTATTAATCCTTATCCAAATAAATACGTTATTAATTATAAGTATTTAATATTAAATAAAATTGCCTTTTACATCATTTGATTTCAATAAGTATCTTAGAAGATATCGCAGTTTTAAAAAAATGATCAAGCGCGCAATAATAATGCACAAGGCGCCGACCGGCATGTTACGGTTTCACGTTTAAACAATTTGACCGATTTGTATGATTTTCGTATATTTACGTAAATGGGGCTTTGTGGAGTAAAAAACTACAACTTATTTTCTTTCTGAACCCAACCCTGTAGTCCACGCAGACGGAGTTGCGGGCAAAAGCTAGTTATTATTATAAAGAAAATTATTTCATTCAATTAATAAAATAAAGGAGTGTAGATGATCATCTAAAAGTACGAAATTTTATACTGTCACACCTTTATCCTCTAAGGATAGGTAGAATTGTAAAATTAGTCCCTCGTCCTGCCAGAGTAAGCTTTTAAGTTCAATATAATAAAGAGTATTGCTGCTTAGAAGCACATGTCCAACTATTGTGGTCTGAGAATTTCTGTTATTTATTCATTCTGAAACGTAACAACGATTAAAAAAAAATCATCAGAATCTGTCCACCCAGTCGATAGTTCTGATGTTTGTTTCCTAAAAAAGAAGACCTAAAAACAGATAATTAAAAAACAAAAAACAAAATGTATTGATGGCACGATTTAATGGAGGTGCTGGGACTTGAACCCAGGACTTTCAGCATGCGAAGCAGACACTCTACCACTGAGTTACACCCCCGGTACTCACCTAAGGCAAATTTAACGTTCTTATCTCATTCCAGACTATTTTAAATACGTACAAACCAAAATCACTATATTTGATGTGCATAGGAACAGATGTGAACCGAGCCGTCTAGGATTCCCAGATTCGATACCTGAGTCGAGCAGTGTTGATTAAGTTTTTTATTGTATAACTCTCAGTACGAGAATGGAGTCTAGAAATGTGTCCGAAATACGGGATAGACTCGCTCTCTATTACTTAAAGCATATCTTGTAGAACGTTTTAAAACACTGGCTTGGTTGTAGAGAAAAATAATCTCTTATTTGTCAAAATTAAGCTTTCTTGGCTTGAGTTTAATGAAAAATTCATAGAGGCTAATGTCTTGAAATTATTAAATGACGAAGCATGAATAATAAAAGAGCACCTGGTCTAAATGAATGGATTACTAAAATTTTATCAGTAGACTGTCATTAAAAATTTTATTAAGATAACGAGCCTTCTCATTGAGAACATAATAACTCTCCGGTCCAATTATTGACACTAAAGTATTAAAAGACGCATTTCGAAAGAATATATCTGATTGTATTTTCAATTTCAACTATATGCTTTATTGTTTCATCAGTACATATAAAATAGAAATAGTTACATAATTAATACAATAGTTACATAATTGATGTTTCTCTCGTTTCCAATCACCCTGTCAAATTTTTACAATTCCTTTATTTATTTAATACTTATTCGTTATAAAATAATCTGTAAGAGATCGCAGTTAGTAATAACACTCCCTTTTCACTTAGTCCTAAGCATCCTTTTTAATTAATCTTGTGTTCTTTAAAGTGTATATAAATAAATTTAAAAACATAAAAAAATACGTGTACTTTTAACTTGGTAATTACGTAACGAAGATGTTTGATCGGTGTGCATTCTTAAGAAGCCAAAGTATGCGAGCATTTCGATATTGAAAGCGCAGATCATGTTATTATAGATAGAATAACATCTCAAATCTTAACATTAACTTACTCTATGAATAGTTGTACAATTTTGTTTTCATAATGAAGATTGCTTTTAGTTTGTCAAGGATGAAAAGATAATATTGGATTGAATGTACTTTTTCAATTACACGCTACAAACGCCTTTTGTATGTATGTATGTCACCAGCTCGCAAAACAAAAGGCTGCAGGTCCATTGCCCGCACGGACACTAATATTTCTGTGATGCAAAAATATTTGTTTCGAATCTGGATGATTATTAGACCGAGAAATCTCAAGCTTTCTGATGTCTGCGACACAAAACTTGTAAAATATTAATGAGTCAGAAGTGTACATTTACTGTTGGGTATACGTATTTATTTATGAACATAGTATATACATAATCATGATCAACTCATATACGCCCACTGCTGGGCACGGGTCTCCTCTACCATTGAGAGGGTTTAGGCCATAGTCCACCACGCTGGCCTAGTGCGGGTTGGTAGACTACACACTTAAGAAATTCCTAAGAACTCTTAGGTGTGCAGGATTCATCACGATGTTTTCCTTCACCGTTAAAGCAAGTTAGTATATACATACATATAGGTACGTTTCTGCTCTTATGTTTCACCATTTGTATTAGTTCTAGGTCGAGTCTATATCCTATTTTAGGTACATTTTCCGACGCCTTGTTGCCACTAAAAATTAACAATTCCCCAATAGCATTTTTCCCCACCTGAGAATCCAATCGAGGACCTCTAATTTGCAATCCACGTACACGTAAAACGAGCCAATCTCTGTACCTAATTATGATACCTAAGCAAGCATAGTTATCAACATAAACTAGCCGCAAATAAATAAATGTGCGTGAAACACGCCCCGCTTACAATGCGCGCGTCGCTTTCACGATTTGAATTACAAATGTACAGGTTAATTAATAAATCCCAGTTAACAACGGCGCTTTGTTTACTCCGTAATAAGGATGGGAATGCCCTGTAGCGCAGTGGGTTGGAAACTAGTTGTGATACGGTAGGACTTGGATTCTACTGTTCTCCGAAACTAATGTTTAAACCATGTATTACTCGTATGAATATGTGCTTGATTCGAGTTTGACGCGTAAAAAAAGGTTCTTACGAATTTCTTAGGTGTGTAGTCCGCCAAACCGCACCAGCCCTACGGACTAAGGCTTAAGCCCACTAAATGGTAGAGGCGATGTGTGCCCAGCTGTGCAAAACATATTAGCTGATGATGATGATATTTTTTTCATAGCAACTCATTAATCCGATCACATTTTTTTTTATTCATCCTATACATAAATAATATGCAATATGTATTCAGACCGTGATCGGAAACAAAGGCAGGTAATAGCTACTGCGATCACAAACATATTGGCGATAAAAATCCTGCCAAAAATTAAAAGTATAATGTCTACAAGGGAGGTACTGATATTTAATCGATAGAAGCAGATTATATACGTTTATTTCCTTACTTGTCTTTGCATTTGTTGTATTTGCGGGCGTGGTGGATTAAGACTGATAGGTCTGCATAATCTAGGCTCGTGCCAAAGCAGAATTTGCAGAGGAATCCTATTGTCGATAGCTTGTACACGCACAATTTAGAGCTTCAGCAAACGCATAAACGCCGGCATCCTGGGTTAGGAATATTCCCTGATTGGTAATATAGGAATTTATTATTATTTTGTTGACTTTGGGAAACATGCAATATTTTTTTCTATGAATGTGAAAATTATTTTTGTTACACTATTAAAATAAGTACGCACTAATATAGCAAGAAAATTTCACAGATCAGTTGTTCCGAGGACAAGATAATGCCTGATCATTCTGATATTTGTTTGAGTTTAATAGTTTGTAAAACCGTAAAGATTTTCTTAGTTTTTTTAACCCGTGTCACAATAATGTATTATTTTATGGTGTAACCTATATACGTGTGTGTAGGTGACTACTATCAGGTTTCTACCTAGCTATTCAGGAAATAATAAGGCTGATGTTACGTACGTGTGTACCTACATATATATATGTGGCACGAGAGGTGAGACTCTCGCCACTCGATGTTCTATTAAGACAGTTTACTTTCCATCACATCTATGATTTCACCTATACTTTCCAACAAAAAGAAACTGGAAAATAATAAAAAAGATGAATGATCAAACCAGCTCCGCGAATATAGAATAATCGCCTAATTTTCTCGTAAAAGCATTCCAAGATCAAAATTAATCAAAAGAACTGATGTTGAAATTGTTAAATTGCAAAGTTAGGCTCGTCTTCTGCTAGAGGGATTTTGAGGAAGTTTACGATAATCAGAGAATAGTACGAAATTTACACGAGGCCTAAACTTCAACGGGGCAAAATGACAATTCCTTTGTAGTGATAATCCTTGTAGGCGCGTAACAAGCAAAGTTGCGTCAAAGCCGGTTTTTCACTTCGCATTGGGTTTCTGTCAAGTGTCTGATACAAAATCAGTTTTACAGTTTGTGATATTGTCCCTGTTATTAATTAAGATATAAACTCCACTAGATGACTATTCACTATGATTAATTTATTGCGGTATTCGCTCGGCTTGATTTATTAATCTACTTTTTGTTTCTTCATGCATGTGTTGTATTAAATGTGTAAGTATATATTTAAAATTAATGTCTGGCTATGCTAATATTCAAACCTAGAAATCATTCATTAGGTAAATTTTGACCTACAACATGAAAGTCCATATGATAAATGAGGTCATTTTTTCGTAGTATATAATATGTAAATTGCATAATCATAGTAGTGGTCATAATAGTTGACTAGTCAAACGTGTCAACGTAATGATTAGACCTATACCTCCCCAAACTACGTCAAAGTAGACCTTAATAATATTACAAATATTACATCTTGAAATTATAAGTAAATATATATAAGCCTTCATGAGTAAGTACCTAATACATAATTTAATCTTAACTCGGCCCCTAGATAATACTCTTAGCAAATAATGAGAATTAAAATTAAGGTTTGATAATTCCCCAGTAACCAGTCCGTAGTTCCATTGTTGAGAAAAATTCAAGCCTTCAGGTAAAATTGAAACTCTTTTCCGCTGTAATACTTCAATTTTGCAGCGCATTCTTCAATTATTAAACGTAGGATGAAATCACTAAAAAGTCGCTACAATTTGTAGCAGTGTGCTACGAAACGTAGCACTACGCTACGAATATTTTAAACTCACAATTTCGTTGTTCTACATTCGTAGACAATTTCATAATACATTAAGAGATTTGTAAGATAATTGATGCTGGAACGGCACAGTGGTGCAACTGACTTGACATCTGACCCAACTAAGAGGTATAAACAAAACAAAGTTTCCTAGAAATGAATCAAAATTTTTTGTAGTACACGTAAAGTTAATCTGCCAGTATAACCGAGGTGTGAGACTCACTTACTCAAAACCAACAATACGAGAGAAACAATCACATCGAACGTTCACTGCAGCGTAAACCTCAGTACGATGTAGCCCCCCTCCCCCCGACCTACCCCTGCCACATAGTCTCGGTCGCCCAGACAACGTGTTACAAACGGGCCCATGTGTCTTCATAATGTTCCGCGAATTGATTCACACGTCTCACGTTCGCTCTACTTTCTTATCTTGTATCTGTATTTTTATTTTCACCGCGCATTCTGCGGCCAACTCGGTAATTAAGTTATCGCGGACTATCTCCATTAGTAACGCGATGCGTGCCTCATTTTTGTTTTGGAAAGAAACAATTTTATATAATTTGGAAAATGGTTTTGGGTAAAGTATTTTTTTCGTGCTGATACTGAGTTCTCAGCAACAGAATTTTTCGAGTCCAATTTTTTTTCTTTCATAACATTGTTTAAGTTTGAAAAAATATATATATATATATCTGTTACTATTAGTTACTTAATAATAATGTCAAGTTTATTTCAGTCCTTTACCGTTAAAGCTAGTTATAATTTACGATTAATATTCACATAACTTCCTAGAACGCGCGCCTAAACTCCGAGAACATCACTGCTACATATTTCATAGGTGTAAAAAAGCGAACAATGAACAAATGTTCTATTCCTAACTTCCAGCAGTCGAACATTCCAAAAACAATTTATAGCACAAAAAGTATCGCTATAAAACTGAACATCGCTACAAAACTACGAGTTGGAACAGATCGACTTTTTCGCGCTTCGATAAATTAATTTCCTGTTGAAAAATAACACGGTCTTTCAGATAGCACAGACATTAAGAGATTCCCCGGTTTCCAGCACAACTGTAATTTAACGTTAGTGAAAAATTAATCGATTTATTTTATTCTAGCGATTAATTTGTAAGCGGTTGTTGCCAAACTTCGTAATGGGGGAACTTGAATGTTTCAGAGTGGCTTGTTAATAGGAAGTTCAAGATTAATTCGATAAATAATATCTGTATATATTCGTAGAGTTCTCTGTTTGATTCCATTGTCGTAATTGTTGTAACATGTGACAAAACACTTCGAAACAAGAAATCAATATAACAAGGATATTTGCATCGAGTTACGATTATCGCCTTTGGCCCTAAACGTGTATGGAGTAGAGACGTGATCAACTTGCCTCCCTAAGTTTAATTAAAAACCCAAGAAAAATAAACACTGCAGTTTTATATTTTTCGTATATTCTAAATAAAAGAGACGCTATACAAACAGGCCACGTAGAGCGTGGAACCGCACGTAGATCTAAGACACATGTGGCCTCCACAACTTCCGATGTTACGCTTTAGAGTTGCAGCATGCATATAAATTGGCATTTAATTCGAGCTGCTCATAAACTCTCAACTGCATGGCTTCGAGAATTAGGCACGCGTTAACAGAGATCGAATCTGAGAAAATATCGATTTCGAGTATTTCAACTGAATTCTAAGTAATAATTGAACAGGAAATGGAAGACAATGAAAACCAGCGTACGAAAAATTTGTCAGCAAGAAGTTTCTTACTTATGTGAAATCTACCTTTTTTGAGGGGAAGGTTCCTGAAACATTTGGATTTCTGACTTTATCCTCGCTGCCATCGGGCGCACTTTATCACGTCTCAACATGGTCACCTTAAAATAAAATGGTCTGAGATGCCTTTGAGTACTTTTAATCACGCGGGTTTGATTCTCGCACCAACCAAATATTTGTATCCACAAATATTGGTTTAGGTCTGAGTGTTTGTGAGACCGAAAAAGTCTCTCGTAGTCTCTGATACCCACGACACAGGACTTATGTAGTATGAAGTCAGAACTATGTATGTGACTGTTGGGTGTATAATGTCTGTTATGTAAAGTATACAAATCTTTCAAACAACCCCATTCTGTCCTTCTAGCCCCATTAGACGAGTGCTCTACATTTCGCCTCCTACATAATTCGCAGTCGTCTCGAGGGTGTGAAAGTGATGTCTTGTAACTGCCACTATACGTGTCAAATCGCTGTTGCCAAACCTAATAAGTGTAGGTATTTATGTTGCCTCGTTATGGCGGTTGTGTTCGACGCTAGAGAATTATTGTTAACTTGATGTGCCCAATGCAGTTTAAAGCAGCAAATTGGATTTTCCAGAATTTAATAAAGCCAAATTTATGCTGTCGGCTATCTCATTACAAAATTTTATAATTTTCCCAACTTGTAATAGCGGAGAAGTAAAAAACATACCTACACATACAAATACACACAAACATACATACACAAAAAATCGCGTTTATACAGGGTGTATGTAGACTGTGATCACCAACCCGTTGGCGTTAAAAAATCCCGACAAAACATTAAAAAAATACGTTTTCCATACAACCATCAGTATTAAATGTATGTGGTTTGTATGGAAAAGGCTTTTTTTTGCTGGGATTAAGTAGCTTTAAACCGCAAATATACATTAGTATTATTAATGAATATGATCGGATATAAATAGATTTTTAAATGAGTTTCACTTGTCGCATCAGTTCTTAACTGTTTGAAGATGTAATTTTAGTCTGCAATTCAAGTCAAACTTTCAGTCACATACAGAGAGACTTGAAGTTAGCCATAAATTAAATCGGCTTCCATTCAAACAATTGTAACACTGACTTGGAGCACTTCAAGTTTTGAATGTTATTGAGCTGTGTCTATAGCAACATATAATGAAATCTGTTTCTACACATGTAAGGTTGGTTTTAGAAAAGCTTTTTCCCCTTTTCCTACTAAAAGGCTTAGTGGTATCACTCCGTGTCGTAAAAGAATAAAATATAATCCTGGCGTGTGATCTATTCATCACAGAGTTAAACAGTATTTGTAGTGATATGAAGTGATAGTCCAAAGTTACGACGTGGTCGAGAATATCGTCGATCGCATGTTCAATGTCCAGGCACGCTCTGACTTTACGAAGTTATGTGTACGTTCATATTACTTTAAAGGTAAAGGAATAAATACATAAAAGAAAAATAAATCCTAGGATTTTTTTGGTATGAATTCCCCCAACACGTATTAAGCCAGTGAAGTGGACTAAGCCTTAACCCTCTCTACAGTGAAGGCCTGTTCCTAGCCTTTAGACATTGGCAAGATGATGAGAAGCTAGTAGTACCGAATACCGCGGTAGTAACTCGAACTACAGCACAATTTGCAGCGTGCGTGTGACAGTCGCGTGACGCGTCCCATTGTTGCTTTGTAACATGAATTGTTTAGCGTTTACACATCGATTGTAGTTGACACGCGGAACTAGCGAGACACGCGCGTTCATTGAATGGATTAATTGTTTCCATCAGCGCCATCTATGAACCGTTTGTGGAAGTAATACGCCTTCGCTGTATGTTAAGCACTAAATTTATTCGTGATAATTTAGAAAATTTTCTTATCTGTTTTCTACTGTGTAAATTTCTATTTCATATAGCAAAGACGGTTATTTCATAGATTGTTACATTATACACCGTCGCGCTAAAAAATTCTTAAAACTACTTAGAAGTTTATTAGGTGTATAGTTTTTATTATCTCTAATTTTTATTAATAACTTTGCGCATCTTTTTGCGGCAGTAGAAATGCATCTTCAGGTTACTGTGGAAAAAAAAACAAAATTAGCGTAAGAAATTTATTGGTTTAATTTGAATAACAGCGTGAAATCCACAAAACCAAATATAATAAAGGTGAACGTATTTTAAATACTTCTATAAAGGTAAATACAGTTTAATAATAATATATTTTTAGAAGTGACTTTAAGAAGATGTCAAAAGCAAACGTGGGTAGCGGTTTGTTATCACAATTTCCGATAAAAGCCCATCAAAGAGTCAACTTATACTTTCGGGAAAATTCTTTGTTGATCGTCCTTTAATCCTTTACCAGGGTTCTGTAACGGAAACGGTTAAATAAAACTTTAATAATTAGTTTGGTGTACTAAGAGCAATTTGTTCTTTAAAATACTGATATTTAAGTAATTTGATAAACTTCTAATTTCAACTGGACATGTGCTTAAGCTTAATACCCTATTATTAGGTTTACTCAAACAGTACGTCTCCTTTTAATATACTTTTTTAAATATGTATATCTTATTAATTTACTAAAAAAAACTAGCTATTGAGCTGCTAACTTGACTAAGCTATTGAGTTGAGATTTTTTTCACATTATCTGTCATATTTGTATAACAGACTCTTTAGTTCAAAGGGTTCGATTATGCGTACCCAAAACCAATACAATAAAAAAACATGTACAGAACACTCGATCTTCAAACTCTTATCGCGCTTTCAACGTGATTTATAAGCTCCCCCACTCCGTACAGTATTCTGTGTTATCATTTGGCTACGGTAGATCTTTGGTTTAAGATGAGTAGATGACGACGCACAAAGCAGGTCGAAAATAAAACAAACTCCTTTAGTACATGCTACTGACATAAAAGAGCCTTGTAGCGGAGACTGGCTGATAAAATCAGATAACGTCGTCTTATAGAACTTTAGAATTCTTATTATAAATTCAATGTACATTTTTCATGGACCGCAAATTTAAAACAGCATACATGTAGATGTAAGTGCTATTATTAATGTGTATGAAGACAGCTGGGTGTCCGGTAACATTTTTCAACGCAATTAAGACTTTAACCGTTTTCAAGATTTAATCTATTATCTTAATTTACTAAAATAGTTACATCGTTTAAGGCGTGAAAACGTATCAAAGAAATTCAATTCCGGATTTATACTAAAAAAACTTCAACTGAAACCTTCGCTTTAAAACACTCAAACTATATAAAGGGAAGACAACGAACGGATACACTTCAAACGATTCGCAAATGTACGGAAGATTTTCTCGAAATACTTTGTAGGTGCATTTTACGTAGGTCGTCAGAGCACCGCTTGAAAATCGACTTCGAAGCAGTGGCGTGCCTAGGGTGTCAAACTAAGGCAAGCCCAAATGTTTATTTAGTAGCAGCATATTTTTTTTGGTACGTAGGACTAATAAATACCTACCGGTTAGTACTCACATTCACGTTTATAGCGTTATTTTATAAATAAACAATCGTTAAGTTCGTTATTCGGAACTATGTAAGGCAAGTCGGGCTTTCGGGCTTCTATGGAAGTACCGCCACTGCTTCGAAGTATTCAGTTAAATGTGGCCTCTGCTGTGTGAAACCACGCGTCAGTAGTCTTACTATTGAATGGATATATTGAAGTGATAAAATCAAACTGAAATAAGAGAAGTACTCTGATATTTGATAGCCCCGTGGCGCAGTTGGCTAAGCACCAGCTTGCGAAACGAGCGGCCGCGGGTTCGTTCCCCGCACCGAGACAAATGTTTGTGTGATCCACAAATATTTGTTTCGGGTCTGGGTGTTTGTGAGACCGAAAAGTCTCTTGTAGTTTCTGATACCCACGACACAAGACTTGTATCTTAGTGTGGGGTCGGGACTATGTATGTGACTGTTGGGTGTATTTATTATGTTAGCAAAAAACGTGACTGATGAACAGTCAATAAAATAATTCTGGTATAGACCTTATGTAATAGGTATAATTAAATTTTATGAACTAAATTGTTTTACATTTTCAAATGCAGATTTGCAAAAAATACATTAAAAAATATACATCATACATCCCTCTCATGCTTGTAATATTGAAAATAGATGTGAATGTGTTAAGTAGACACACATACTACTCACCTACTTTTCATAGCTATTTATTTTGTTTATATATACTTGAACGTAGTTAAGGTATTACATAAAAAATATGCTTAAAGCTGTGACATAATCTCTTTAAATAGAAGGGCACATTTGCAATCATTATGATTATACTGAAAATTTCTACATAGGAAAGAACCTTTTGTTCGGAAATATAACTGCCTTGAATACGTAATTTTATGAAGCCAAAAGTACGCATAACATTCAGACATGCGATTGCTAAAAATAACAGACGATCGCAATCCATCCTAGTGATTAACTTTGGGCGGTGATGACCTAATAATCTCGATTGACCTGCATGCCCATTTATCTTCTATTGTAAAAAACCACTCGGTCTATATCCAACGATTTCTTATACAAAATTAATGAACTATCACGACGTCTAGAAAATATTGTCCACATTAAGAATAATGGTGCGGGTCGTCTGGGTTTCTGTCCTACGGTTTTATTATGAACGAATAATTTTCGTGAATAACACTCATTGGCTCAGCAGCCAAATTGGGGTCATTTTATGAACGCTTCTTACAGTTATGTCAATCAATTAAGCCGATTTCTATTGTATGTCAATTTATGAAAGTTTGCTGTCAAGTTAGAACCGGTAAATATGGCGCAGATTTTGCATAGTAGGTATTTAGATGATAGTGTTCTTTTCATTAGTCACATATAATGCTGCAATCAATATTAAGTGCGGTGTCTCCTAGGAAAGAGGAATAATGTAAGAATTTTTATGCGTCAGAAATTTCAATTATCGATCGAAACGGGTTGAAAAACCGTTATTTGAGGGTACCACAACAAATGAACAAATTATTTTACAAATTAGCAGCGGAGTTATTAAAAAGTAGAACCATTTTAATAAGTAATTACATAATGATATAATATTACTTGCTAATCTCCGTGTTACAATAGAATGCTTTTCGTCACCATTGATGTGTTTCACAATTAAATAGTTTAAAAAGTTTAAGATTAACATAGACAATGTTATAATCGGCAAAAGTGGGGCAAACTTAATACAGCGATAGTTGAACAATAACTGATAAAGAAATTGTAATGCGAAACTCGAAAGCATTTTAAAATTCATCAACTGTAAAATATGCTTTTATTACGTAAATTCACTACAACGCAATCCAATTTGGCTTATATTTGCAATTATCGGCCGCATTTCATTACATTAAGGTAATGCATGTGAAATGGTAATTGTTCATCGGCACGGTATTAATTCTGATAGTATAAGTAATGAGCATATCGAGATAATGTGCTCTGGAATATAACTTTTGGATATTGAATACATGTCTGTAAAGAACATTTCATTCCAACACAAAGTCTGTGACATTAAATAGAATAATTAAAAAGAGAAAAGACTATATAATATTTATATGCACAGAACAGCCGAATACGATCAGAAAGGTAGGAAAGGCAGTTTTTTAGGCAGAACTAGTGTCGCCGCTTGTCTGTTAAAAAAAAAAAAATAAAAAAAAATATAAAAAAAAAAGCAGGGCTATCACGCATTTATAAAGTCTTGACGTTACACGCTACCTGACTTACTAAGAAGCGCCCTTGTCTAACTTATGATAGTCTAATCTTAAATTCGACACGCTCAGCATGCTGACATTTCTTTTCTAGTCTTATAAGTGTTAATGTGTGTTCTAAAATAAATTATAATCAAATAAATACCGGTGTCTACCCTAGCTTTCGACGTAAAACATTTGAGTTGTCAATAAGTAAGCTACGGTCTATACTATCGCTCGTTTTAAATCATTCACGGAATCATTAATTAACTTATCATTTCATTTGTAATTTCGCGCTAAATTCCTAATCAATGCGCATTGGCCTAATTAACACGCTAATTGCACACATTGCAATTTCCGCCCGGACGAAAGTAAACAGGCTATTTAGTAAAAGCAAATAATAATTAAGTTTTCTCTTGCTCATAGTCCAGCTGCTATTTTTCATACTCGCGAGTCGAAGTATTATACCGTTCTTAAGAAAATAAATTGCTCTTCAAATAGAGTACACAAAGATGAGACGATCTGGGAGATGTCTGATCAGTTTAGAAAAAATATTTTTTATCAGGTAACTCGGCGGTAATTAAGGATCCATTCAAAGTTAATAATGATTAGTATTTAAGTCACCTGAGTTGACTATGCACGGAGTTAAAGAAAGCTCTAAATACTTCTATCACTGTCCCAGTATAATGCTGTAAAGGTCACTTTTCTCTAAAATAAACAAAAAATATTCGATAACTAGCATAATAAGAATTAATCTCATGCATTGCCAAGTTTGAAGCCACTCGACCTCCCCACTAGCAGCTGCATTGTTCGAACGACTCAGGCTAGAAGAGTTCTTTGTTCGTCCCCCTATTACACCTACACCTAGCGTTAAGTGCTCTTCGAGTTAAAAAGGGCAAGAGAGTGGCATTATATTCTGCGTTGTAATTTGAAAACCAAATTGGCTGTTTTGCATTTTGTCTAGTCTTATGTCTGCCGGGGCCCCTGCGACTAAGTCGTTAACGGCACTCCAAGGTAGACGAAAATTAAACTAGCTAAGGAGTTGGCTAAGATAGTCGTAAGTGTTGATAGTTTTTACTGCTTATGTTGGAATATAAAGCAATATTATTCAAGAAAGGAATCTATAACAAGATAGTTGACTACTTACCTACTGGCAAATTATACCTAGTAATTAATAATAGGTGCGTGGATCTAAACTATAACACCAATCAGGTAGTCGAAAATAAGCTGTAAGTAAATTTTCTTTCTAATTTTACTAAATCCGATTTATGGTTAAGTTATTATTTCATCATACAAAAATTTTTTCGACAATTTCAATTTTCGGCTTTTACTTATAATTGAATTATTTCCATCAGTTATCGAAAAGGTGGTTCCCGTAGTTTAACTTCTTTTGATTAAAAATGTAAGTGTATGAAATCATTGCCCTTAATTCATCTTGAAGGCACAATGTCACTTCTTACCATGATATTGTTGAAACCTGTCGTCGCAACGATCAATCAGTTTGTATCGCGTCTGTACTCACCGTTTTCACTTTCTACATCATTCTCAGGGACAATTTTTTTCTCTGAATTTCAACATTCAGTCTGACACAAACATTTATCTTGAATATTGAATGAATATTTTCTAAGAGTATAATAATATGTGCTTTGTTTACCGTTATTGCTTTTTTTTATTCTTATTGGCTTTTAAGTTAAGCACAGGGTTTCGTGCAATGACTCTAACATAGTGATGACTATTTGCTAATATTAATAGAATATACGTTTTTGTAGTTTTAATGAGGAAGTGATTTAGTTATGCCAAATGATCGATGTGGTTTTCAAATATAGCGAGTACATAATCTTATCTTCTTTTTCATCAACCCATATACGCCCACTGCTAAGCACGGGTCTCCTCTACCATTGAGAGGGTTTAGGCCGTAGTCCACCACGCTGGCCTAGTGCGGGTTGGCGGACTACACACCTAAGGAATTCCTAAGAACTTTTAAGTGTGCAGGTTTCATCACTATGTTTTCCTTCACCGTTAAAGCAAGTGATCATTCAATTTGAATACACATATAACTTCGAAAAGTCAGAGGTGTGTGCCTGGGGTTCAAACCCGCGACCGCCGAGATTCTCGACCGCTCGCCTAAACCTCGAGGCCATCACTGCTTTACATAATGAGACCTTCAAATTGGATAGAAAACAACCTTTATTTATATGCAATTTGTACGTTTTAAACCTCCGACACAATGTTTGTGGGATTCACAATTATTTGTTTCGGATCTGGGTGTGGAGACCAAAAAGTCTCTCGTAGTTTCTTATTTATCGTTGTTTCTTATATCCACGACACAAGAGTTGTATACTAATGAGGTCACATCTATGTATGTAACTGTCGAGTGTATGTATTTTATTTATATTGAGGAAACTAACCCGAGAATATTGAGGAAGGAGACAAGAAGCGAGAATCTGTAAGGCGTTCATGATTGTTCGAGTAGGTAAGGTAGGTTGTTTTTACTAGCTTGGCAACAGCTTGAAAACAATGAATTAAGTACCGCCGTCAAACTTCTTAGAAATAATTAGAGGACCGCCCTGTATGAGGTCGTTCAACTTTGATAATATCGAATTCTCCGTAATTATGACAGAACAAAAACAACCAACGTTAGAAACTTCTCAATAATAGAGAGATGATTACTTTCGTCAAACTTTGAGATTTGCGATCATTTATCTTCTCTTTATAGAATGCTGAATCCTCGATTACAAAACCATAATATTAGAAAGTTTTGCGAAATAATTCAATTTAGTAATGTATAAAGTAAGCTCATTATCCGGATTCTGTGAGTTAAGTCTTTAGACAGTTGAAGTTTTTCCAAAATTAACGTGAAGTTAAGACAACAACAAAAGAACAACTCCCAACAAATTATTGAACATAAATTTATATGTGCTTATTTCAGCTTGCTTAAGAAGTTAAGGTTTGCAAATACAAGCAGTCGTTTACACTTGGATTGAAAGCCAACTAGAAGGCTAAAATTGATTCAGTTAGATTTTTTTACAAAAAATTCATACTCATTATTAAGTCCCTTGAAATTTACGATCCTATCAATACTTTTCATGAGACGCGTTTTGTTTAACTCTTTAATATCCAAACAAGCGATTGTGTGCTTGGCCAAAAGATGGCGCTGTACGCCCAGTCAATAAATTTCAAACGTAATTACTAGTTTATGCTACTAAATTACCAATTGATCCGTTACATTTCAAAATTTAAATGGCTATTGTAATCGAATCCACTAGTTTATATCTACAATATTATGTTATTTATCATTACGGACGATGTAGAAATAATAATTGTCGTGAATGGAGTTAAAATATTCACACAAAGAATATCTACAACAGTTGAGACAAAAATATTAGGCATAAATTCAATGCTCAAGTCAATTTTTCAACAAGAACAGCACCGTAAAGAGCATATTCTATTCATACATCACGCACTTTCATTTTTGTCCCATATTATATTATAGACTTGCTCGCCTATTGCCATTTTCATGTACAGTTCTAGGCTCCATATTGAGATTTTTTTTTATGAAAGGAGCCAATAAAAAACCCGACACATATTATTCGTGTATCATCATCATTTTTTTAGTCATTATTACATACTAAACAATTCCCCTGCCAAAACAAGTATGTAGGTAAAAACATCACATTTACAACATTAGAATTATTGCTTCATTACTAATCCATACTTTATAAATATAAAAATGTAACTATTTTGTTTTAACATGGTACCAACTACAAAATTAGACAAGTCTGACCAGTAGCAGAGTGGCGCAGTGGAAGCGTGCTGGGCCCATAACCCAGAGGTCCGTGGATCGAAACCACACTCTGCTAAAATAAATTTTGTATATTTTATGTAACCTTTTTATTTGTTAGTCATTTGTTTACTTTGTCCACATTTTGGACTTTATATACCCTACTTATATTTTATGTGGAAATTTGAGACTGCTGAAATTGACAGTCAGTAGAGCATACATTAAAGTATAATTCTGTACTACTGTGTCTGTACGAGTATAACTGTACTACTCGGGCTTGTCACCCATTTATTTTATCTTTATATTCCTTTGCATTTTATAACTGCAGAATACTTGAACGAAGAATAAAGTTACTTATTTAAATTATGCAAAACGTTCTCATAATTTTCATACGAAGTTACCACTTAGCTTTAGTTACAACTATCACTTTAACCCAGGCTATAGTACTAGAATACCCTAGTAATACCAACGCTTTATGGTAAAGCATTTCAAAAGAGGTGGCTTAATTTTAATCTAACATTAATGATGAAATAGCTCTAACTGTGCGACAAACCGATATTTCCAACCAATCCCAATGGCTTACGGACAAAACGATAAATTGGTTTCTATTTCAATTCTGGGGACCTCTCGAAATCTTTTAATTATTCACTGGATTAAGGCATTCGAAGATCTTACTTTGAACTGCATCGGTTTTGAGATCTTAATGAGTGGTTTTCATAGCTTGGAGAATAAATCTTAAGAAATAGAGTCAATGATGCTCCTTTTAATAAATTGAAGGCGATTTGCAGTAAAATAATTGTCTCTTTAAAACACAACTTTCAAAACAAAAAAAAATTGTCTTGTTAAATAAGCGTAGGAAGGAAACCTACACATCTGATATATTTTTAAGGTACAAATGAGTACAAATTTCCAATTAGAATCAGCGTGTATCCTTGATATTTTAATTCATATTTGGAAGACACCACGTGACGAAAAATTTCAGATTTAACTATTTATACCTCGAGTTGATGATCACGTAAAAAATATACAGTATTTTTCCTACTATTACTTTTTTATCATACCCCAGGATATTTGTCCCAAAAGCTGGCAACATTTGTATACATCGAACAATAAAAACAACAGTTGCGATATTGTAAACAGAACTTCCCTTCGGTTATTGTTCTTGGTACCAGCAATATTCCTTTCGCAAGTTTACCAAAGTTTTAATAAAGAAAACTCCACAATATCTTCAACAGAATTTTGTTCTAAAACAAAAGCGGAGCTTGTAAACATGAACGCAGTACGTTGCTGTCAGAAGCCTTCATTACGAAACGTACGTACATATATTCGTGCTTGTAGTAGCAGGTATCCTATATATATTTTTATAGAAGATTATTTCGACGCATTTTTAATATAGGTATGCAATATGACCGCGTTATGCGTTTAAAGTAAAAAGCAAGTGAAACTATACTGGTAGATTTTATGACCAAACTGGATTGGGGCCGAACTTCGCGTGGTTATAGTCATATAGAAAATCATCATCATCCCATATACGTCCCTGTACTGGGCACGGACCTCCTCTATAACGAGAGAGTCCTCTACATCTACAACGCTGGCCTACTGCGGGCTAGCATATAGTAAACATTATTACCGACTGCCTCGTTGTCTTGCGGTACAAGTATGTGCCGTGCGACCTAGAGGCCCTGGGTTCGATTCCCGGGTCGGGCAAAGTGTTATTGGGTTTCTCCATTAGGAAGTTCTCAGTAGCAGCACGGAGTCTGGAAATGTGCCCGAAAAACTGCAATAGGCTCGCCCCCTATTACGTGGGACTGAAACATACCTGGCGAAATGTGGGTGCAGAAATGCTTCCGCCTACCCCTTCGGAGAATATAGGCGTGCCGCGTGAGGTATGTTTTGTTTTTGTTGTAGTAAATATTATTTTCCAAAGTATTATTGTTCAATTTAAAATGTTAATAATGTAAGGCTTCATCGGCTCTTTTCTTTATGAGACTATATCATTGCTTATTGCCCCATTGATTATATAATATACTCAGCCTATCGCCGTCCACTGCTGAACATATGTCTCCCCAAGAAAGTGCCAACCATTGACCATGATAAATTTAAAATAAAAAATTTTCAAAGTTAATAGTTTCGACGTCAATTTATAAACTCTTAATTGAATATTATGACAATGAATAAACATCAAAAGGTAAGCAGCTAAATTTGTTTACTAAGGCTGTGTTTCCCAACAAATAATTGTCCTCCGCAGCCCTACAAAGTTCGATACGACTAGGACAATCAAAATCTCATACCAATAGCGGTAGTTGTAAATTTACAATCATAATTATGCTTTGCGTTCCGGGAATAACGTTTCGCATTTCATGTCCGCATTCTGTAGACCTTAATTGTATGTGAACTAACGGATATGAAAATGATCCTTTGACAACACATACTACGTGTATTTATATTCATACTGATTACATACACGTAAGCTTAAGCAGTGATGGCCTCGAGGTTTAGGCGCGCGGTCAAGAATCTCGGCGGTCGCGGGTTCGAACCCCAGGTACACACCTCTGACTTTTCGAAGTTATGTGTGTATTCAAATTGAATTGTCACTTGCTTTAACGGTGAAGGAAAACATCGTGATGAAACCTGCACACCTAAAAGTTCTTAGGAATTTCTTAGGTGTGTAGTCCGCCAACCCGCACTAGGCCAGCGTGGCGGACTATGGCCTAAACCCTCTCAATGGTAGAGGAGACCCGTGCTCAGCAGTGGGCGTATATGGGTTGATGAAGAAGAAGAAGAAGATATGACATAATAGGAACGCGGAAGAGTATAACTTGTCATTATGCCTCTTTTCATATGTGGCAAACTTACAGCCGTTTATCGGGCAACTATGTGCTGCTAGTATATGGTCAGGGGATGCCTTTTCCATTGATCTAGCCAGTCATGGAACAGGGCTACGAGTACGCGACCTCGGCCCCTCGAGCTGTTACAGTCTCCTACTAATTCCTTATCCGGGACTGTAGCATCCTTACCATCAGGCCAAATATCCTTACCTGCAATCTCCTGTACCCAAACTGACGCTATCCCTACCCCATTCCTAAAACAATGAAAGTCCCAGGAGGGTTGGCGTGAGGCAGGCGGCCGGCCGTAAAACATCTGCCAAAACTCTCATGCAGCATTTCTTGTCCTTCCTTCCTATGTGGAAGGACAAAACATGCTGCGCCGACCCCAAATAAGAATTGGGAGCAGGGCAGGAGAATGATGAATAATGATATTATGTGCTGCTAGTATGAATTTCCTCAGGCTAAAATCCACTAGCACTACTCAAAACTAAACAACCCACGCTGTAATTTTTTCATGGGTAAGAAAGCACACAAGCAAGTGTATAATGTTAAGTGGTCAACACTGACTATGAACACCCACTATATCAGAGGAATTATCGGTGTGTTGCCACTTGCCAACTTTTGAGGAAAATATAGGCTCTTTGCTAAAAGTCTATTCCAGGAAAGCATTGATAAAAATATAGCATAATACTTAAATTACGATTTCTGAATACTCTTATACAATTCAATAGTTTTTTACAAATTGCAACGAATGTATGTCGAAATCCCGCTTTTCACCGGAATCGTAAATTCCCCGTGCCTAGTAAAAGGCAAGGTGTGGTCACTGAACCATACGAGTCTAAAGATTCAACCTGCGTTTAATGTAGCACGATGCTTCGCGATCGTAAATTGTTCTCCACGCCCCACTAAACTGCGCAGTGAAACCGCTCCACTCACTCAAAAACATGAGGTTCGTACCAACGAAACTTTGTTGCTCCAACTGTTATTCTATGCATGGAATGCTTGTAGCTGAGGTGCAGTAAACTCCTGTATCGTAACCGCACTCTAGAGAACAGAACATATTCTGCTTTGAGACATAAAACTGCTCGAAATGAAGGAGTCATCAACGGAATTTACTGTTATTTAATTTTTAAAGCAAAACACGAAAGGCTCAGTGGTGCAGTTGGTTGAACATTCATCTGTATAGTCACGAATTTGACGCCTATGCTAAGACATTAATAAAAAAAATTGTGATAAATGTTTTTTTGTATGCTTGAAATACAAAGTTTCAAGACGGACTTAATGCCTAAGGTATACAATATACATATACCTATAAAGTAACCACATGCAAATACACATACATATTAAGGTGTTTCTGGCATTTTATTAACATAAAAATTGCAGAAAAGTAAGTGTTTAAAAAAAAACTTTTCAATTGTTTTGGATTACATAATTAGCTAGCCTTCGACCAATCCTGACTGGGATATAAATTCTTTCCGATGCAAACTAAGCTATCACCCATACTTGAAACCTCGTGATTAATTCTTATCAATGAATTCAAAATACTTCACCAACAAATAACACCAAACAGAATACGAACAATACCGTTCTATGTTCTACGTAATAAATGTAAATATACCTCCGAAACGCCAAGTTAATTCTTAACTCGGAATGATCTCGGCGACCTCTGGGGAACAGTCGTGACGCCCATTTGCAGATAAATTGAAAGACAGTTTACTGCCACAAGTAAATATTCCAACAGTTCATAACATAGTTGAATAAATCTAATAAATGAATCGAATACGTGCTATTTTAATTAAAAGTTGCCGGAGTAATTTTGTGAACAAAAATAGAATCGAAATTTCAAATAGAATTTGATGATAAAAATTGGAATACGTGCTTTTTGCGAATTAGTTTACATCAAAAAGTTTTAGGTGTTCATTGGTTTGCGTACCTACTGTGAAAACATTAATATTATGCATATAGTTTGAAGTTATTAATAACTACTGAAAGTTGTCAATAGCTCATATTTTTGTTCGGAGAAACATATAACAACCATAATACCAGTGGCGGTACTTCCATAGAAGCCCGAAAGCCCGACTTGCCTTACATAGTTCCGAATAACGAACTTAACGATTGTTTATTTATAAAATAACGCTATAAACGTGAATGTGAGTACTAACCGGTAGGTATTTATTAGTCCTACGTACCAAAAAAAATATGCTGTTACTAAATAAACATTTGGGCTTGCCTTAGTTTGACACCCTAGGCACGCCACTGCATAATACATATATTTAAAACCCTTTTACTAATTGAGAAAGTCGTTATGGAGGAACCAAATTTCAACCAAAAGAGTTTTGGAAGACGACGGGTTTCCTCCTTATTGAAATCCTGAGTCATTCAGGCGTAGTTTGAAGAGGTAACTCAGCATGTCGGTATAAAAGTATCAAGTATCAAGAGGTGGTGCTCTTACAAATTAATACCTATTTGGACAGGTCATCCTTACCATCAATAAACATACTTGATATTCGTTGTTTGTAAGGTCAAAACAATTATAACTTTTACTGCTTTCGAAGCGTGTTATCGCTGTGGATAAAAAACACAAGAAACTTCTCAGCAACGCGAAATGTATTTTTTTTTTTATTAATAAATTGCAAAATACAATTATATTATTTTAAATTATCATTGTTAAAATTTTACATCACAAGTCATAATATACTCAGCCTGTCGCCGTCCACTACAGAACGTAGGCCTCCCCAAAAAATATATGTACAGGCCTATGTGTCATAAAATAAAAATCTATTCATCAAGTTACTAAAATAATCTTAAGTTTCAAAATAACCTAAGAGACAGAACTATATTGAAGTAACAGACGAGTCCGTGAAACAGTACAGCTTCATAACAAGTCTATGCGAATTGCCGCATAAATTATTCAGTATGCAACACGCGCTGAGTTCATATTGGATAGACTTTACCCATACTCGCTGGCGGCGAGCCAAAGATTGTTAAAACATTATGTAGAGAATGAGATTGACTCACTTCGAAGACAATTCTTGTAACTTTCTCATTATGTACAGAATTTTTTGCTAAGATTATAGAATAGGATTAACAATCTGTTTGTTATACTTTCATGCCTAAAGTAAAGAATTGATTAAGAAAGTTTACATAAATTAATAGTTAAATTTTACTTTAATCTCAGGAAATTCCTAAAGGAACATTTTTTATAACATTGAATATGGGATTACCCTGTGTTACCGTTATTGTATTTTAAGATCTCTGGCAAAAGTCAGATTTATTCTGCCCCTATCGTCATTATCATCATCTGCTCATACGTGTCGCCCTACTGGGCGTAGGCATCCTCTGCAGCCCCCTCGGCTTTAGGCCTTAGTCCACGACACTGAACTAGATTACAGACCACACACCTGAGAAAATCAAAAGGAATTCTTGATTGAAAATTGACGCGCGGCCTCATAGTAGGCTATTAAATAAAGCAGTTTATAGGATACACTCAGATATAGCAATTAAACCGCAGTTACCGTTAAAGCTAGACTATTTACAATAGGCTATTTGGCGCGCTGTGTACTCGACCACGCCAGCCCGACCTACATTCTCTAGAGTCTAGATCAAATTTAGACATTTTTATTCAGAATAACTTATTGATTTCTGTGGCAATTTCTGTGTAGTTTTGTTACTATTCCACTGGCAATTTTACTTCCACTTCAAAGTTGCCATAAGCTGCTAATCTGAAGAGCAGTACACTCAATAAGGACTGCCCATTAGTATTAACTAAACTTTAATTTAATTATATATTATAAAGTATCTACTGAATTATAATCAATATCTATCTATTGCATTCCTTTCATATGCCTGTCCTGCAACTATGAGGGTTTTAGACTTTTGTCCACCACGCTGGTCTAGTGCGGGTTGGCGGACTTAAAAGAACTTTTGGGTGTACAGGTTTCCTTATAATGTTATCCTTCGCCGTTAACGTGAGTTATATATTATTAATGAACAATTCATGCTTAATTATAATGAATGAATAATAAATATATTCATAATACTAACATTACTTTGATTACAGCAGGCGCTTTGTAGCGATTAAGTTAATCTCAGTTCTATCGTCATCTACCTGAATAATCTTTAGACCATTAATAGCTAGTAGTTCCATCCGTCAATAGAAGTTTATATGCGTCCTAAAGCTCTAACTAGAAAAGATGCAATTACCTAGATAGCATCGGAATTTCCGTCTATACCACTTTAATTGTTTAAAACCAAGTAGTTTGTTAGAATAAGAGTATTAATTTTATATAGAAACTCGCGGTATCTATGCATTTAATTTATAAAGAGATTCAAAAATATTGTTTTTTCTATTAATGGAAATAGGTTCTGAATACCTTCTTTCCAAGCCAACGATTTTAAATGGAAACATTTTCAATCGCGCCAATGAGTAATAACAGATCGATACACGAACGAAGCGTATCTCGATGAGAACTGGAGATATAATGAAATGCAATAGAATTAATAAATAAGAGAAATGTATAAAGTGCCATTTTTTCCAATGCTTTGGAAAAAATTGGGATATGACCACGGCACTAACAAGTTTAACTATAAATATCATTCAAAATCTTATTTACTTGATAACTTTCATCAATCAAAAATACCCTATATCCTTTTAAGTCATTTCTGTTTCCAAACCAAGAAACATTCAAATTAGGCCAGTGTTTTACCGCGAAAACGTATCAGACAGTTACTTTCAGAATTTATAATATTTATATAGATTAGTATTGGGTTCGTCTTCTCTGCACACACGAAATGACAATCAATTTTAGTTGAAACTTCGTGAACAGCTGACGTAAGCCCCGAAGTTGAAGCCATTAAACTGCATTGGGCAACGTGATGCATCAGGATAATTAATAATGTAAGGAAAGCAGGAAAATATAGTATATTAGTATATGAAACAGGAAATTATAAAAAAAAACACGTTGAATGTAATTAAAGAATAAGTCAATAAATAAATTGCTTCGAAAATACAGAATAAATGACACATAATATATAGACATACATACAAAACTTTCATGTTTATATCCTCAACATTTTTGATAAAATAGTATTATTTTTCGCATTGAGAAATTCATAATTAAAAAAAAACCATTAAAAGTACCGACCTGGGAATCGAACCTGGAAGCCTAGACCACACGATGCAGCCGCAAGACCACGAGACAGTCATATACAAATATTTATCTGAAATTATTCCGATTATCACTTGGATCATCAATTTGCAAACCCACTTGAACAAAGAAACGCATTACTCATCCAGCAATACGATTAACGATTAAACATTAATTATAGTGAGAAGCAATTGTTATGAAACTGGCACGGACATGAGCTGGGTTCATTCGTTTTCCAGGCCAAAGTTCACGTAGATACAATAGATGACAGACGAACGGAAAACATCCTCGGAACGGCTGACTCATTGCATCTCTGTGGTATGATTGATGAGAATGATGCAAGAGGGGCGAGTACACGCGCGCGTGTAAACGAGGCGTGTTTTTAAACGACCGATAGTCTATATACAGTAATTTATTAGGATTAATTTATTGGATGTCCACACTGAGATAATTGTTTGCGTGATCCACAAATATTTATTTCGGGTCTGAGTGTTTATGCGACTGAAAGTCTCTAGTATTTTCAGATACCCAAGATACAAAACCCTTATTGTGGGATCAGAACTATGTATTATGTATGTCTATTGAGTGTATGTGGTTATTTACTTTATACATAAGTAGTAGCTTCGACATTTCGACACGCAGTCGAGAATCTCGGCGGTCGCGGGTTCAAACCCCAAGCACACACCTCTGACTCTTCGAAGTTATGTGTGTATTAACAATGAATTATCACGTACTATTTTACTTTATCTGTTTTTACTGACAAACCGTACTATATTATTATTTTACTGTTTCTATTGATGCTAGAAAGAGGGAGTAGAAGCCATGTGGTGGCTAATGCGGCGTTTTACGTACAATATAAAACGCCAGTCTGAAACCACTTTAACTAAAAAGTAATATGCGCTCATGAGTGCTACTGTTTGCTGCACATTCCACGAACTAGTCCACTATTACGTCGACGCAACTTTTCCGACTGTATTTTACCCCGTGGTTTGTGGAATATTAATATAAATGGGAAAGTAGCTCTGTCTCTCTGTTACGATTCCACGCCTCGATCACTGGACTGATTTTAATAGTTTGGGGAACTCGGGGATTTTAACATTGAGGGAAAAGACTTTTGTGACATAAAATTGCGCTTTCAAAGATTTATAGATAATTATTTGGAATTTTTAAGGTAAACCAGGCAATAGGTTGCTATAGAAATACCCCCACTGCCTATATTATTTAAATTATAGTCTCATACAATACCAGTAACAATACTAGTGTCCTATTATACACTGTGGTATATTACTTCACCACTACTCCTCAACTACATGGTATGAGTTCAATACATTGCTGTCATACAAACATTCGTCACGTAATTTGACGTTCGCAACTGTCACTCCTCTAGGGAAATCACGCGACACAATGCATTGATTGAACAATCGAAACACTCATACAAAGAAAACAGTCCAAATTGGAAATCAGTTCTAGGATCATTAAAAACCCGTGTAGTTAAAAGATTGCGCGGTAAAAATGTGCGCTGTATGATCGAAAGATTCCCGCGTTTGGTTATCGGTTTAGTCAAATGTTACATATGACTTTTTCAACTGTGAATTCTTAGATTGCTGGATCGTTTGCAAATATTTCTGTAAGACAACTTACTCCTTGGAGTAAGTTTTAGATTCATCATCATCTTTAACACCAATATCTCATGAATGAAAGATACTTCCTACTCATGACAGAAACCAAGCGCGCATCTGTTCAAACCAGTACTTTATAGAGTGACATTACTTCGATATAGACTATAAAAATTGCCAAGTAAATTCGCGAAAGTGCCATAAACAGAACTTGGCAGACTTGGAATGCAGTGTGTTCGCAATTTATGGCATATTAACAGCACTCTCCTAAAATCAAGCGTGTCTAGGCATTAACTCAGCCATATTGAGTGTGTTGCCAACTCGTCTTTAATCAAATAATACATTTTATTGCTGCATAAAATTTACTGTAACATTTTCATAAACAAATTAACATAAAACAGTCAGAAGGGATACAAGAAAAAATATATGAATTGATGGCAATAGAGAACCTTAGTCGGAATCCCATATTATAGGCTTATCTGTATCTTAAGGTTTAGGCGCGCAGTTAAATCAAAATCTTGGCGTTCGTAGGCAAAACCCTCGGTGCTCACTTTGACTTTTGAAGGTTATTTGTGTATTCTTAAGGCATAAAAAAGTTTAGGAATTCCTAACTCGTGTAGTTCGCTAAAACCCCACAAAGCCAGCGTGTAGTACACCTCTCTGTTATAAAAGACGTCTGTGATCAGCAGAGGCACAAAGAATGAATGGTGTAATACTTAGATAGCTCGTTATTAATTTTCAATCACTATGAACCAATAACCTACAAGAACTGAACTGTATCATTGCCGCGTCAGCATAAAATTGATCGATGGAGCTTAACCACATTGATGATCGATTATGCAAATATGATAATGGAACACATATTAAAACATGAATAAAGATCCATGCATCCTGGCCTTTGTTGTCGTATGACGTACTGCAGTAACCATTTATCATCTGCGGGGTAACAAAGTGGGTGTTATTTTTCACTCCAAGCTCTGGGACTGAAGTTCCACGTCTTGTCTCTGTGGCAAGCTTGAGGCAATAAACACTGCATAATTAATGATAGAGGATTTTATAGCATCCGTTGTGATCTCAAGATGTGAAATTAAATGTGGTAGAATGTTTCTCTTAGTATACCAAAGATTCTCTCTTATATCTGAATTTGCTTTTGATAAAAATTTAAAGCTTTAAAAGATTTAGAGTTCCTTACACATTCCTCTCTAATAACGAACGCTTTACAAGCAAATTAGAAAATAAATTTCATAAAGAGTAAATCTAAGCTATAGTAGACATCGAGTTAACAAACTATTTTCGTTTAATTAAAGACAATTATACATCCAACCATTGAATAACAACAAAAGGATGCACTTTACAATGTAGTACACAATAGACCTAGAATAAAGCATTGAGCAGACAGTTCATTATGCCGCGAGCCGTCTCGAGCACAGCACTTACTTTCGTGCTTATCTGAAGCGTCTTTCGTTTATTGCAAGCCATTTAAGTAAGCACATCCAATGGGGCGCAACAAACACATTACACTCGTTTTTCAGCTAGAGTCATTTGGAGTAGAAAATATACATGCAAAGGTTAGAAGAACCGAGCAGTCTTAACACAAATGTATTTGGCCGTCAGTTCGACGAGTTATGTGAATTGGCCATTGCTATTTCGACTTGGTAGGTATTGCTTAGTAATAATCTCTAACCAAGTGCCTCATAAGAGAGCTCAAGGTCAATAAATGACTTGTGGAGAAATCTATGCTCGGCATTTCGCTATTCGATCGTATCACAAATGATGAGATTCAATAAAAGAGACAAAATTGCGAATGCGAAACCATTGCCCCGTTTTGGGAACATTTCTAGACTCCTTGCTTCTACTGAGAATTTCCTATAGAAAAAGTCCAATTACAATTTCCCAACTTAGGCGTCCTGGTAATAGATCACGCATACTAGTATTGTGTTACGTGACCATTATACATATTACATATATTCATATACTCAATACCTATGTTTTGTTAAATTGATGCACGAGTATAAAAGCCCTTCGGAATATAAATGAGTACTACAAAGGCAAGTTGCACGTGCTCGCACATAGTTGCTAAGCAGTGCTTTGCCGCAAACCATAATTAGAAACTAGTTGTGCTGCTGTGCGTTGACATCGGATATTATTAGAATCTGGTATTAAATGCTCGGCAGCGAGGGGTCTTTCCGTTTGATATTGGAGCAACTACAACATGATAAACTGTGACCCAGTTGTGTTTAATATTCATGAGAGTCATTAAAATTGTTATGCGCTAGCGACTCTCTAATGTTGCCGTTTCTGTCTCGTTGTTTTCTTTTACAAATGTCGTGCGGTGACCTCTACCAGGAAAAGTGGACCCCGCGAGACTTTTAGGTATGTTTAGTCTGCTAATATTAATAATTCAGTTTCTTGTTCCAGGTATAAACCGGTTAAAACTGCCAAAGAATCTATGTTCCATTCCGACTATTAATATTGACAAGGCTTTATTTTTTTTAATGTCAATCGAAAGATTAACTTATTTACATAAGTGTTATCAAATTCCTTGGAGTGAAATCAAGTTTTATAAAACACTATACTACTGATAATGACTAAAAGACGTTTGTATTCAGAAGGTATCTTGTTAATTGGATAAGTGACACTCGTAGCAGAGTGGCGCAGTGGAAGCGTGCTGGGCCCATAACCCAGAGGTCCGTGGATCGAAACCACGCTCTGCTAATATATTTTTTGATTATCTTTTTTTCCTCTGTTATAGAATGACAATTTTACGAAGACAATGAAGATATTTTTTCTTTTAAATCAAAAAAATATATATAATTTGAAAAAGGAACACTGTTGTTCTGTCTTAAAATATGTACAAATATATAATTTAATTTGAAATTATACATACATAATCTACAAATACGTTTTTTATATGTTAAAAGATATAACGGATCTCCCAGTTTCCTCACAATATTCTCCATACAAAATAAATATAGTCAGCAACGACAACTTGTACTAAGAAAATTACTTACGAACTAACAACTCTAAAGTTATCGCTAACAACACAGGTCATTTATGTCCAATTTATATCTGGAGTCTTTAAATGTCTGTACAAAGATATAAACTTGCAGTTTTACAATCGGAAAAGCTAAGCTCACTTGAAATCGAGCTGAGATTTTTCCGCTTAAACTTTTCCACTTTTCCTTTAGCTCTTAATCGATGGACACAACTTGCATTTGGTTGTAAAATTTTGGTTTTACGGTTTTCGTACATCGAAAAATCTAGTACAATGTACCGTTTGAATGCAACTATACTGTGTAATACTCTTTTACGATTTCGCTTAGCAAAATAAAGTTTATATTTTAGTAGAGTGAACGCCTTGATTAAAAGTGGGAAAAAATATATTTTATATTGGAAAATAATTGGTAACTTTGGGTTTTTTAAATGAGCTTACGTATAATCATAAAATCGAATCATTAATGCACTTACTATCAGGATGCGGCCTTATAACATATTAACTTACATAATATAGAAGATAATAATTGCGTAATAAGCACATTTTACTCTGGTTACTGATCTATTATACACGAAAGTAAAGTTGGGTAAGTAAATAAAAACAAACAACAATTTTGTAAGACATTTATTCAATTGTAAAGAAAATGTACAAAGTCGTAAAAAGAAAAAAAGTAAAAATTATTAACATTAAAAAAACAATTCTCCAGATTATATAGAATGTAAATAATTTAATTTCATAACTCATATCCAACAATTTTCCAAGTGTATTTTTTTAGCATCAATAAATATTAATTACATATAACTCGTAACAAATAGGTACGTTTAATTTAAATCGCCGTGAATATCATGTATAGACAATTGTATTTATTACCAACAATTTAAAATACAAACCTGCAAAATTTTCACTACTTCTTAAAAGACTGATAAAAGTAAATATCATTTTTGCGGATTTTTTTAGTTAACAACTTCTTTAGGATTTATTTCATGTTAACAATATGCCAAATGCGATCTTGATTGCAGTGTTTCCGAACTAAGTACAATAAATAATTAAAAAGTATGCGATTTTATGCAATATTAGTGAAATATTCATCAGCATAAAAGTTGTACACGAGAATGCAAATTGATGGATGGATAGGTAGGGGTGAGCCTGAGATGAGATGGATACGAAGGGAACAAGAAATAAAAAGCTACGAGACATTATTTAATGATAGCTAAATATGAGCCAACCTTTACAGAAATGGAAATAAGCCGACTAGAAGAGGAAATAACATATATTTTTAAAACAAGTTACTAGATATTTACTTTAACAGTCTCTTAAAGACTAGGTTCATGTGATGATAAACAATGACATAAGTTTTTAAAATAAAAGTAAAATAGCTCGGATTAATGCAGTATCGATGAACCGATAAACTCTTTTTCTTTCCAGTTCGCTGGTTCCCGTCTTATTTAATATAGGACGACATGCATACCAAACAAAAGAAAATCAAGCATTATGGAGCTTATATAGTTTTGGTTGACTCGGCTTCTTACCAAATTACATAGCGAATATTTTCTAAATTATTTTCAAAACAATTTATATTTTAAATTTATTAAAACCATACATATCTTAATGATTAAATGGACTAAAGCGTTACACGTTAGTTGTGTAACATCAGTTTGTGATTGTTTATTGTGGGGTCAGGATGTTATAGCTTATGTAGCAAATTACTTTTGTTAAATAAGATTACACCTAAAAGTTCTTAGGAATTTCTTAGGTGTGTAGTCCGCCAACCCGCACTAGGCCAGCGTGGTGGACTATGGCCTAAACCCTCTCAATGGTAGAGGAGACCCGTGCCCAGCAGTGGGACGTATATGGGTTGATGATGATGATGATGAAATAAGATTAAAAGCTTATTCGGCATTTTGTAAGACATGCTTGGCTTTTGGCTTCTATGGAAGCACCCCCACTTGGCATATAACCAGTTATGTAAATTTTTTTGAAATAAATAAACAACTTACTGATAACCATCATTTTATTAAACTTTCTATTGGTAACTTAAGTTAAAATAAAGAATATATCAATGTACAATTGAAATAAATATTCCCGCAGTTGGAATTAATTCAACTAAAATCTAGTATTTAAAACAATATTTTTAAGATAAAAACAAGTAAATTATAAAAATGACGTCAATTTTATTGTGCGTCGGGTCTTACTTAGATTATCTTAAATACTAAATACGACAAATATACTATCATTAACTGTAACCTAGGTAATTATGTAAACTTTTAAAGGCTTTACAGAAAGGCAGACGTGAATTGAGGTAGTGGGTATGGAAATATAATAATCTATATATACAGGTGTACTCAGACCATTATCGGAAGTAATAGCTGAGGTGATAACAGACCCCTTGGCATAAAAGAAAATCCTGAAACAAAAAAATAACGTTTTCCTAATCCACATACATTTTATACAGGGTGTTAGTAAATTTTTTTTTTCATTTTTCACGCCAAGGTGTTTATATAATCACCCTAGCTAGCTCTTACCTGCCTTAATTTCCGATCACAGTTTGATTACGTCTTGTATATTACAATGAGTAGAGTGTGAAAAATTCCATTACTTTTATAGTATGGTGACTACAACACATTAGATAGTAAGTGCAAATCCAAAGGCGATAGGCGGCTCTCTAAACAATAATGCCGGCCAGATATGTTGCTTAGAAGTTTAAAACTATAGATATCCCGTAAATTTATTTTATGTATTAAAAAATAATAAAAACCTTGGTCAACTTTACCATCACATGTGTATTATTACCTAGATGTTGCAGATTATTTGCTACGTTAAATATTCAACATGAAACTTATTTCAAATAGGCCACAAATGTTTGTGTAATCATTTAGAAAATAATACAAATAGTATAAGGTATTATACATCCTTCTTCATATTATGATAATTTAACGTTTTTCTCTTTTTTAATTTTAAAAATTAAAGATAAATATTAAAATACAATTTAAGGTTTAAAATATAAGAGGCGGGCAATTGTATGATATTTTAATTCAGGACACAACCAAAAGGGTTGGTATTACCAGTGACGATACTTCCATATTTCATCTATTTTATATAATAAATTATTGTGGGTTCAGTATATTCTTATTTTTATCTCATATTGCTCTTGTTAAATAAACATTTAAATCTTAAAAATGATTATTCAGAATTTTTTAACCTGGGTTTTGAGCTTCTACAGACGTATTAAACCTGGGTATTACATGGCACTATGAAACATGAAGGCGACAATAATTAGACCTCTACTCGCTCTGATAAACAATTTAATAACCTAATATTCCAAGTTATATTCATTAAAATGTTGTTGGAAGTTTGTCATACATTTCCGTGTAGAGCATCCATTGTGAACAACCTTCATTTCGCTCGTACCAGAACTTTTACGTGAAATTAATTTATATTTGAATTTCCCGTAATGTCACGTAATTAACATTTATTTGTCATTTTAATATATAATTATAGCATAAAATTGTTTAATTACCAAACTGGTACGTTTGGAAATTGTCTTTATAAACAAATGCTCTGTTCTTCAATTTTATGTAACAAATAAGGTTGCGTTTTTTTTAATAAACATTTGGAAATAATGTGGTGTTTTTTTTAAATAGATCCATCGGCTATGCTTAATTTTATCCCTTAAAATCAAGTAAATAAATAATTTTAAAAGTCATAATATATCTGCGATCATAAAGTTAGACTTTTTGTTGGCAATATTTTTAATTAAAAGACTTTTTCAAACAAAATTCATAACAAAAATATAAAATTGCGCAATCTATTATAAAAATGCCTTGGTAACAGTAACTTGGCTTGGGTCCAAGTTACGTGGACGTTAACAATTTCCACGAAGGATGCGCTTTCCCGCAACTAAATTTACCGATTAGCCGAAAAACGTTTCAAGGGATAAGAAAATTACTACAAAAACTAATAACTATATTGTTTCCAACGAAAAGCTTAGGTTTTTAGATTAAAGTTTATAGAAAAGAATATTGCTTATTGGATTTATCTAGATATCAGTAAATGTTAAACAATTCTTGGACCTTGTACGTTAATGTGATAGTTATTACAAGCAAACGTTAATCATGTATTCAGAACTCTCCAAAATCCATCGGGTCTTAAATTCAATGAAATAATTATTTAATTTGATCAGTTTACTTACCAGTATTTACCACTAGTTTTAACGATAAAAGTTGTATTTCTTTTAATATTTGTGCAAAACTACCGTTTTATCAGATACTCAATTTCTTTCATAACCTGTAGCAAATGTTCCTTGTCTAATGATTGCCTAGATCCCACGGTCATGCCGCATTCGTTCCATCTTATAGAAATATTTCATATACTGCTCTTGTCAGTAGGTACTTAGCCTTAAATTCAAAACCTTATTACCTCTCTCTTTCTCCTTGTTATCCTAACGCTCCTATTTAAAGTGCATGTTATTAGAATAATATAATCAATACAAATCCCTGCAATGGCATTATCATGTGCAATGGCATTACATTAAGTGGACCTACTGAAAAGTTAGGTCTTCTCATCCATAATCAAAAATTCGTGGTACTAATACTTAGTCGCTTATTTTGGGACGAATTAATTTATCCTTGCTCCTAGACTAAGATACATACGATAAATATTTTGAATGAGTGTTGTGGACCGAAATTAAATTTTGTTGCCAATAAATTAACATATATGCCATTACAAGAATTCTATGTATTGATCTCCTTCCAATTAGCAATTATGGCTTAAATTAGTATGCCCGTTTCTTATCCTATGTATAAACGTTTTAAGTGCTCTCTACTATATTTCATTTGTGTAACTTACTTACGAACAAAACATTCCGACATTGGCCGAGGGCTAGACAAGGTAATATTCTACAAACGAAATCCCTAATGATAGCGATAAAAGGCCTGGAAATGACATAAATGTATTTATTCCCGTATTTTTTTTGCAATCTACAAATTGGCGGGGATTAGGTCTTAGTAGTAGTAGTCACCGCTGTTTTAGCGGGTTGACGGACTACAAATCTTAGAAATTTCTTGGAACTATTCGGTATTCAGGTTTCCTTACGATGTCTACTTAACCGTGAATGTATGTGATAATTCATTGAAAATACACTCATAACTTTAAAACTTCAGAATTATTTCCAGGGTCTTCAACCAAGACCGCCAAAGTTTTGACTCGATCGCGCGCATTAATCTTGAGGACATCGTGATTGGTTGCACTTTTCACGCTTTTCATTGTGTCTAATAGCAATTTTGTTTGAGAATACTGCTTTGTCTACGGCCTCTACCCAAAAAATCTTGAAACTTAAGACAATTTGCCTCGCATATTGCCGAGCTTAGCTTAACATTAATTAGACACACACAGCCATCCTTAGCCTATTATACAGTTTATTTTTCTATACAATTTACTATAAGATAAAACTCCGAACTATGTCATAACAAATACATCCAAAACACTTTCTTATGAAGATAATTAAAAATGTATTGCTTAGCATTGACTCACATTAAACAGTTGACATCTTATACTAATTAGTAATCTGATATACTTTCATACTATCAATCATATGATAGAGGATTAAAAAATGTTAACCATATTTTATTTAAACAATATTGTAATTTAAATATAAGAAAATTTGTGCCTCGCGTACGGAAAATCTAATGGCATAGGTAATATAAAAAAACTAATATCAAATATTTCTAATCATATGATCGAATGATGAAATACCCGTATTTTTATGGCCCATGGATAAATCACAATATTGATAATCTAATTACTTACATTTTTAATATATTTTTGGATTGTTATTGCGTAATCCCCAGGTATTTCCTTTTTTTTCAACTTTAAAACTCTAATTTTAGTAATCAATTACGCTCTAATTTATATTCTTATTCGCGAAAAATAGGAATTATAAGACTTTCAATGATATTTTACAATAGGAATTTAAGAAAAAAATATTTAAAATCTTTATGATTATTTTTTTAATTTTGATATTTTCAATGTATTTTTAAGGTTAATACTAGGACAAATTCATAAGATCTTAGGATAATTATGTAGGTAAATATAAATCACTTTTTCATTTAGCTAAGGACTCGGAGAATTCATATTATTGGATTTATTTTACTAAAACTTGTACTGAAAAGCTTACGTTCAAATTCTATACTATATATAATTTTTATTAAATTAACTAAACATTTGACCCTTGAGGCTAATTATTTGAATGTTACCATGACAGAATGACTTAAAATTCATATTTTATGTTTGGTAGTTCGCGATATCATATTTATCTCATCTTGACAGTCCACTGTCACTCATTGCACCAGATAATGTTAATGAGAAAACTTTTAACGATAATCTCTTTTAATATAAAACATATTTTTAATAGATTTTGTTTATTGATATCCTAATCCTTTTCAACACGAAAGTAATTTCGGTACAAACAATAGATTCGAATAGACGAAGCAATCATTAATAAAATTGAAATTCCTAGCGTACCTCTTCGTAGAACGGAACAACAACAAACAAAACAATAGCTTAATCCATCCTTTACCAGTTCGCGAGTTAGATCGATAGAATTTGAACGTAAGTGAATCTAGATAACTATGTCTACATTCTAAGAAAATTGTCTACGAAGACCTCACGACTACCGTGGCAGTGGTAAGAATGTGTCTCCTACTCAAATTGTGCGAATACCCCAATAACGGTGAACGCAATACATCTAAAAGGTTAGTAAATTTATAAGCGTAATGAAGTTCAGTTGTGTCAGTAAAGATGGTTTGTTATACAAAATAAAATATTCCAAAAATATCGGGTACTCTCCTCTTATATACCTCTTCATAATTGGGAACGCTTCCATTGACGTACCTGCGGAGAAAAGATTCTGTAATACTAATTCATGTAATGTCACCGGACGTCACGACCCTTTTCATATCTTATTAAAAACTTCATTAATGCTAAAATAAATACATTTATAATGGGACGAAAAGTACGTGACGAAAATTCCCCAAAGTTTTAATTAAGATTTGTATTTGTTGAAGCATTTTTACACTCATTATATTTTAGTTATTTTTTGTTGTTTCTTTTGTCTTAAAAAAATATACATACTAACATGCTCATATTTTATTTAAAAATAATTTACTCGGTAACTTTAATTTTAAACTAAAAGGAATATGTTGTAGTAAACAGATATACAAATCTAATACTCTTTTTTTAGTGTCTAAAATATTTTATACACCTGTTTCCAAAGCCACAATGTAATGTATGTAATAGAAAACATATTGAGAACCACACAAATAAGATTCGCTATGAGAATACATACGTGACAAATCTTACCCGTGACACCATCTGTTAGAATTGGCTCTGAGTCGGCGTGCCGTCGAATGACTCCTCATTGATGAGCCTCAGTTTCACCGACTCCCTGCGCAGGTTGTAACTTGTCGAAATGTGGCAATGCTTCACGTCCACCGTCAATAAATCTTCGTTTAATTCCACTCCGCTCTTTTCCACATCGGCTGCGGCACTTGGCTTCCTTTTATGTCGGAACGACGCGCCTCTTTGTGAACTCGAACCTAAATAGCTATCAGTCGTCGTATTCCCATTGAACGTCTTCTCAGGACCGGCGCCCAACTGCTCCAATTGTATGTTGCCCCTCATCTGAGCGGAGGAATCAATGCACGGTATCAATTGCTTGAACTCTTTACGGAAATTCTCGTTCATCCAAGCGTAAATAAACGGGTTGTAGCAGGTCGATGACATCGCGATCACGTGACACACGAAGAATATCAAAAAGTAATACTTCAATTGGATCGAGTGCATGTAATAGTCGTTACACAAGTTGATCAAATTCAGTGGTAACCATGACAACCCGAAAATCGTCACCATAGCAATGAGCATTTGATTCGTTCGCCGCTTCCTGTTCTTGTCCAATTCCTCTTTGCGCGAGTTTTTGCTAGCAGCCTTCGCTTTAGCCCTGTCATTCAACTTGAAACTGACACATGTGTAACAAAAGGCAATCACGATGAAAGGGAGCACAAATTGCAATACCGACGTTACCGAACCGAAAATGCGTCGCAGTTTCTCCGTCGGCCAAGATTCTTCGCAGAGTGTACCTACTTTGAAATCGTAGTAAGTCATGAATATTGCGTAGGGCGTCGTCACTGTTACGGAAAAAGTCCATATCATTATTATGACTGTGATGCAAGTCTCGATTTTCATGCGAGGTCGAAACGGGTAGATTATGACGAAGAATCTGTCAATGGCGATAGACATGAGTGTTAGTGTGGATATGTACACGCTGCATCCCTGTGCGAAAGGCATTATGTGGCACAAGAGAGATCCCCAGCTCCACGTCCCCCGGAACGTGTAAAGGGGTGTGAAAGGTACGGCGAAAATACAAAGCAAAATGTCGGATAATGCCAAGTTGCTGATGAAGAGGTTTGTGACGGTTTGCATCGCTTTGTTCCTTATCACGACGAAGCAAACTAGAATGTTGCCAAGCAGCCCCAGGACGAATATAATGGTGTAAATAACGCAAAACACAGCCTGAACTCCTTTGTTGTCTATGATGTTTATGAAGTCGCTATGTGGAGGGAGGCTAAATGACGTAGTGTTGGTAATTTTTTCAGAGAAATTCAGCACGAGTAGTGTGTCGTTTATCGTCTCGTCCATCGCTCCTTCGGTTTCTTCCGTTGTAAATTGTAAATTCGGTCTGAACTTCTGGCCTTGTAATGTCTGTTTTACGACCCTCCACGATTCGAATTACGTTGGCGAACTGTAACAAAACAGAGATTACATTTCAACATCCAAGTTTCAATAAACGCCGGGTAATATTTTTGTGCCGACAATAAATGTTTATTTGGGGATTCCGGTCGTTTTCATTTCACGCAACTTTATCAAATTAATGGCGTGTTTTGTGCATAAAGTTTAAAAGTACGAATGTTCTGAACAAAAACAAAGTAATTTGAATTTAACGGCAGTTTTAGTCTAAAAATCCGTATCTAATATGAAAATATTGCTGCTTTAAAACCAGCACTACTATTTTGACAACTCTTAGACTCAGTTGGTTGATCCGCAGCTTGCGAAACGTGTGGCCACGAGTTCGACTCCTACGCCAAGACAAATGTATGTGGGATCTGTAAGTTTTTGTTTGGTTCGGGTGTTTATGAGACTGAAAACTTTCGTAGTATTTATTATATCAGCTCAAATAATATCACTGGCTATGAGAAAGGTAAATTATAAAAATATCAGTATCAAAAATTACAAACGTAATACCACGTACTATTTACAAATTATTTACCAACTCAATCGAGAAGGGCATGAAAAGTCAACGCGAATAAATTCGATTCCAAGAAAGTCTGGACAAGCAAAAATTAAAAAAAACGTGATATTTTATTTTCATAAGAAAACTTTTAATAGATTCACGTTTCGTCATAGAAATAAATCAGAAAGAATACGAACTCTTTACAATTTTTAGTTTTACAAAAATATTTTATCGAATACGCATCCTCATGTATTCCTGAAGGAATAGGCAGAAACATATTATTTTTAAAACCATAATCTGCTAGCTGTAGTATTAAATACTAATAATCAACCTATTTTTAAACACTTCGATGTAACAAAGATTTTTTTAATAAGAACTCAATTTTTTTACACGACGCAAGTCGAACCCGGGACCTCTACGGGCAACTGTTATTTTTTAAAGTACGAAAACAAGCTTATTACCGTTTACTAGATAAATTTGTATTGTGGGGCAACGTCGAAAACCTTTTTTTTATAAGTCTGTAACACGCATAGTTCTAAACTCACACTAAGAGATAAATCTTGTGTCGTAAGTATTACAAACCACGAGAAAAAAAATCGGTTTCACAAACACTCAGGCAAGAAAAAATGTCTAGGCAACTGCGTCACGGGGCTGTTGAAATAGACTTTAAGTACTATTCCAACGCCAATCATTGAACAAATGTAAAAGGGTATTTTATCACGCCAAATAAACAAGCAATAATATTCCTTTTGACAAATCCATATATCTCTACTATATTTTATTAAACTATAAATGTACAGAACTGGCGTCTTGAGACGTCGTAAAGTGCAATAAAAATGAACTCTATTCTGTCCCAAAGGTGCTATGAACAAGTTCATGGACTAAAGGAGTCTTAGAATGTTGGCGGGGATAAATTCTACTTAGTAACGAAGTTAAAATTACCTTGAACATTTCAAAGGTTTGAGACGACAAATGATATAGGGGAAAGGAAGGTATAACGGACCCTGTAGGTAAAACGGACCAGACTAATAACTTCCAAACTGTTAACGCCATATATAATCTACTTGCGTCAACTTGATAGTCCTCTCGTACTGAGAGTTGGTCAGTGTTCTTGGAGCGACCATGCAGCAGCACACGATTTTATCAAGGTAAGTTAATTTTTGCGTATTTTGATGTAAAAACAGCAAATTCTGATCTGCCTTCAGTTTTATTACATTAAAGATATCAGGGATTTTGAGTGATTGTTTGAGATATTGTTTATTTTACTTAGTTTAAACGATAAATAGGTAAGTTTGTCCTCAATCTTAAACTCTAAATGATTTATTGTTTACGTGCCTGCCGAAAAGGCAAAACGGAACGGGCAAAACGGACCACATGGTCCGTTTTACCTTCAATACAGTTTGCTTGTGATTATAATTATATAATTTGATATTTGTATTGGTATTTTCATTTCAGATGGCTAACAGCTATAAAAGAAAGATGGATCGAGTATTTTGGCATTACAAGGACCTGAAAAATGCTATTAAAAAAGTAGGTACGCGCAAAATGGGGCTTAACAACGCGGCTGCCACATTTAATTTTCTTAAGACTACATTAATACGAAGGTTTTTCAAATATGAAAGCTCTATACACTTAACTGTAGTTATGAAAAAGAAAATGGGCAGGTATGAAAAGATTTTTAATGTCAATCATGAGAGAGAACTAGCATCCTATGTCAAAAATATGGAAAATCGCTTTTTTGGTTTTACCACAAAGGATCTCAGACGTATCGCATTGAGCTAGCTGAACAAAATAAACTACATTACAATTTCTGTCACGAGATAAAATGGCTGGACGAATATGGCTCGAAAATTTATTAAAGCGTAACCCCGGCTTAGGTCTGAGAAAGCCCGAACTTTTAAACGGACTAGCACTAATATTAAGCAAGGAAAGACAGCCGAAATAACGTCATCACCTTATCGCGAAGAATTAGAAGCCACTAAAGAGGCACAGGAAACGAAAGATTATTTTTTTGTTCTTATATTGCCATAGGTCCATTTTGCCTTCATGCTTGGTCCGTTTTACCTTCACGTGTAGGCAAAATGGACCAAAGCGAAGGTTTTGGAAATCATCCAATATCTCCTGTATCTGTGATTTGATTTAAGTGTTCTTTAACAAAAAGTTAGATTAATAAATGTTCCATTGTATAATAACAAAAAAAGGAGAATAAAGATATTATTTTTTGTTTTACATTGATTTTCCCTTAAGTGGTCCGTATTACCTTCGCTTCCCCTACAGTTTAGGCCATAGTCCACCACGCTGGCCTAGTGCGGGTTGGCGGACTACACACCAAGAAACTCCTTAGAACTTTTAGGTGTGCAGGTTTCATCACGATGTTTTCCTTCACCGTTAAAGCCAGTGATAATTCAATTTGAATACACACATAACTTCGAAAAGTCAGAGGTGTGTGCCTGGGGTTTGAACCCGCGACCGCCGAAATTCTCGACCGCGCGCCTAAACCTCGAGGCCATCACTGCTCACACTCACTGCTTGTTTTATATATAGCATAACTATATTATATAACTGTCTTGTGGTCTCGCGGCACAAGTATGTATGTATCTAAGTCTAAATGATCTCTCAACAAATGCCCTGACTATTGGTTATACAAACAGTTGTCTGGGTGCGGAGATCGAACCTGCGTTCTCGTTTCGCAAGATATCTAGCCAAGCGCCACGGAAACTGTCAATAATGATCATGAAACATAAAATTTTATCATCCTTTGCCATCATCAATTTTTATGAGCAAAGTTCTGCCGTGTTCTTCATTTTCAACTCTGTATGCATGACGGTAAACAAACCACGTTAGACGAGATAAGGTAAAAATCAGCGCAGATTTTGCATAAGGGGAAGCGAAATTCCGCATAGCGTGCAAAATTGGCTCGGATCCAAGCAACCTATCCCGATAGCTCCGCACAAAGTCTACTCAAAAGATTACACAGCATTCTATTCCAAAAAAGGACATGCATATTCAGCCTGGTGTTTAAAAATTCATGATAATTTATGTCACAGCTTGAGTTAAGAGTTTGTTGCTACCGTTGACAGATGGGGTTGATTCACCATAGCGTGCAGACTTTTTTTACGATGTTTTCTTTCAACGTTAGACAAACTTTATATTAAGTTAGGTAAGTAGGTCTACATTGTATAAGGTATTGATTAATTTATTTATTTTTACTCTTTTTATTTTGAAGGATGGACTTAACGCCAAATAGTTACTGATATTTATCTATTAACGACGTAAAAATAAGGTACATTTGAATGCCTGATTTGCGAATACGAATTTCTCGGGTCGATTAACGAGTCTGTCAACGCGTTATATGCTTGAATTTTGTACCCCAAAATTGGCGATAATCCCTATTACCTGAACCTTAAAAATAGGTAACAGAAATATCTTCTGTCTTTCTTTAAAGTTGGTTAAGGTTCGTACCATCATGTTTCAAAAGCAACTGTTTATTATTACTGATTGATTGTCCGTACTACACAGTTATATATATTCGCAATAATAAAATACCCGTAAGACTCGTAATAGCGAAACCAATACGGTAGTAAACCAATACAATTGAGTTATGTCATAATATTTTTACATATTAAACTAATATTTCATGCCTCCCGTGCACTCTCATGAATAAGCAATGCGGTTACATTGAATAATTGGTCACACAAAGGCAAATCTACTGTTTTATATGCCTAAAGTTATTCTTAAAGTAAGTAAATCTCTTTTGATTTATTAAGGGTCTTTTTATACAAAATAAATTGTAACCGTCGCCAAACAGGGTGATTTATGATTTTTAATTTTAAAGGCAATTTTAATTTTTTAATTGTTTATTTATCATGCAGACAAAAATATAGCATTTATTACACATCAATATAAAAAAAAGTCCTAATATAACTTACGTAAAATACGCGAAAGTAGCGACTATTTTTTGTAAACCTATTACAAATTCTAGCAAAATAAGCTTTTTTTCTGTATATTCTATTTTAATAGACTCATTTTTATATAATCTGGCAACACTGAAATCCAACCAACTACCGCGTCCATGACACAGCAACATAACATATTAATAAAAAAAGTGTCAACCTGAATAAAAATAATAAAAAATCTATTACCAAGCGCACTGGCCGAAAAATGATTTTGGACCGAATAAAAAAGAGGCGTTCGAAAACATTCCGCGTAGATAGGCTAACCGCAGGCGATGGACGGCCGCTAGTTATGCGTGTTCACGTACACAATAAAGCGAAATGGCAGGTGCCAACCACGGAAGCAATTTTCGCCCTTCTGTACCGAACGCTTTGAGTAACACGAATTTTTCTTTTAAAACTTTCATTGTCACTGGTTGCGATAGCGGTGGTTTAGGCACGCGGTCGCGGATCTTGATGATCACGGTCTCAAACCCTAGGAACACACCACTAAATTTTTGAAGTTACGTGTAGCGTACTTTTTAAGAAAAACATCGTGATGAAACCTGCACACCTAAAAGATCTTAGGAATTTCTTAGGTGTGTAGTCCGCCAACCCGCACTAAGCCAGCGTGGTGGACTCTAGACTAAACCCTCTCAGTTGTAGAGGCGGCCCTTGCCCAGTAGTGGGACTTATATTATGGACTTAATCACTCAATACATCCTGAATTAGGCTGGTCAGTATAATAAAGTAGTTAGAATGTGACATACATGTAATACGTCAGTCTTTTTTCTTCAGTTCCCAACGTAAACTTTTTATATCTCGCTTCCTCCATCTTCACAGATAACAGTACAGAGCGAGACAAAACATGTTTGTGTTAGGGAAGGTCTGATCAATGGTTTTATGTCAGCATGTGTTTGTTTCGTTTATGTTATTTCGTAATACTTCGATACTTCCAGAAATAATTATCTTAATAAGGGTGGTGTATTCATGCTATACATTTTACGAGCTTTTTAGCTATTAATTAATTATCTTAGCTGAAAATTACTAGAAAATTAGAACCTTGACATTTTAATATGACCATTTTATTTATTTCGATAATAAACTATGTATTATTCAGACTCTCACTCTGTATTATTTTTAGTTCTTAAATGACATGCACAATTGAGGCCTATAGAATCAAAACCAGCTAAACGCCAGTTGGAATCAAAGACAGTTAAATACAAATTTATTCAGTCTGTACTCAAATATTGTGGTATATTTATAATTTAAAATTCTGATTTTTAGTGGTATTCACATTCTTTATAAATCTCTTTTAAAATATAAAATATCATAGCCACCTAAACAAAGTTATCGATTTTTGTAGATTACTGAATATTTGACTCACTTGGATTTAGCTGCCTTTGATTTTATAGGCCTCAATTATTAGTGGACATCATCTTAGATGATGTAGTTCAAATTTGTAAAAAGTATTCCCTAGTGTGTTTTATAGAATATCCTTTTCTATTATTTACCACCCTTGATAATACACTGTTCTAATTTTAAATTTTCTTACGTCAAACTTTCTTCTTTCTACCACCTGTTATTAACCACGTAAATATTACCCATGGCTTTACAAACCTCTTTTTACGACCTACATTTAAAAAAAAATTAAGTTTACAATACCAAGGTAGAAATACATATAAAACCATTAAGTGCTTAAAATACACGCGTGGTAAGGCTAATTGCGTAACTCTATATGGTCTCTCGTCACGCGAAGCCTATATTTGGAACTGGGGCCTTCAAAATAAATATCGACTCGGTCGCGCCTTTGATCTCGACGGAGCTTAATGTAATATAAAGGAGTTTTGATTACATTCTATTGAAAGGCTGAAGGCGGACAGTATCTATGAATGTATACCGCTTTACTTAAAACATAAGACTGTCAAATTATAGCGAGTGAAATGCCTGTTTGGGAGTTTTAAACGATAAATATCTTAGTTACTTGTATATTTTACCAACACTAATCTTGTTTTTATCAAAGCCTTTGAAGACCTTTGCCCAACCAAAGATAGTATAAGAAGACAGACACAAGTTCATAAATTACTTCAAAATAATTAGACGTTTTTGCCAAAACCAAATTTTATGGGTTTTCTTAAAAAATCTTTTTAGCACATTGAAGGTAAAATATATGTACCTAGGTAATGGCCAATAAACGGCAAGGGACCAAATCATATGGAATTTGATATTTCGAAAACATTGACATAGAAATATACACACCTGTCTACGATCAATAAAGTCGTTGAAGGGTACGTCTGTAAACCTAATTTCTTATACTAATATTGCAATACAAATTTAATTTTAACGCTTAAAATGCAAAATATCAGCCGCGGTCGTCGTTTGTGGAGCGAAGAATAATTGTTTAAGGGTGCGGTTGACTTTGATGAATGTTATTAAGTATTTTAATGGAAAGTCGGTCGATAATTTAAAAAGTTATTTATAAAAAAAGTTTGTTTTTTCGTGTTGCTTTACCACGGAGGTCAACGTATTTGAAAATGTTTATGGATTTTCTTACACAAATAAAAAATATGTTAATTAATTAGAAACCTACATTATGAATAAAACATATAACATATGATATTCTTATTTCGAAAAATAATTGTTAAACATTTAAATAATTAAACATTTTATATATTAAAAATGAGTAAATAGTAAAATAAAATAGAAGTAACAGGTAATACTGCCATTGGCCACGTAATATTTCCATTAGGTTATTAGATATCGTCATAATATTTTATGACTACGACCTCATAGTAAACTTTTGTCACAAAGTAGTGACTGTGCATACATTCTATAGCTATGTAGTCACTACACGTGCCTTACGCTACGACCTTTACAGTTTAAACTCCCAAATCATCACATACATCCACATAGTTAACTATCGGGATACATAAATAGGATCACGACAACATAAACAGTGACCCATCCCACAAAATCCCCAAAAGGAAAACAATAAAATCAATTACAAACACTCGCATACGATTTTTAGGTTATCCCTCGTGTTAAAAGAAGGTTGGTAATACTCACATAAAGAAAAGCATAACACAAAACTCCCTGCACGTCACCATAATTGATTTTAAAAACTAAACTATTTGAAAATAGAACACTCAAAATATATTTTGTTTTTGGCAGAGTTTAGAGGCTCACTCGGCTGAAGGCATGCGCGATGTGGAATCCACGCATGCGCGCCACCCGCGAGGGGATTGAAGGCAATTATTTTTGTGTTTCCGACTGAACGCGCTGTATCGGAAATTTCCAGGGTTTACTTTGTTCTAACCCGTACAGCGATGTTTGCCAAGTAATCGTGAATCGACAGCTTTTTATATAAATATTTAATGTACACATAAAATATTTTCCGTTAGTTGTTTTGGATATGACTCTCTCTTTCTCTCCACCTCTCGCTCTTCTACTGTAAGCATTTTTAAAATGTCGCTGCCTGTGTTCTTTACGTTATTAGCATGATAAAATATTTATAAATAAAACATGAAATAATAATTAAAATCACAGCGGAACTACCACTTATTCACTCACAAGTAAACACCAACTGATCGAAGGTGATAAAGAAAATAAATAGTAAATATATGCTCTATTATCATAATTCATTAAGTAAATCTGCTGGACTCCAAAGCATACTCCCCAAGCAAGCAAGCGTTGCAAGATTCCGTACTTTCTCATTTTGTACTAACCTATATATGTACCTACCAGGTTGTACTGTCAAAATGCTCAAGAAAACAAAGCTGTAACTGCCAATCATTATAAAAAAAAGAAATCAAAATCATCACTATTCCATTTTCAAAACCCCAATTGATTCTAGGAAATTAAAAAGAGGCCGGTTGTAAAGTGGAAAAGGCAACAAATTCCCCGCAAGTTGTATCGACAGCTGAACGGAGCCGGTTAAGTTCTCACCCGCCGCCCATTGTGACGCCTGACAGCGGACACGCCGCCGGATATGGCGGCAAACTGTTTCCCTACAGATGTTTAACTATCGTGATAGTGTTCGCGTGTACTGTCATTCAATTTGCTGGTTCGCTGTAAAAGGCAAATTGCCGCGTTTAATTGAAGTTTTCGTGTTACAACTAATTTTAAGTTTACGTGGAAAATGTTTTAGGATTGTAGCCCCATGAAGATAATATCATCGACCTATTACTGCTAGGTACAAACCTTCTGTACATTGAGAGGTTTTAGGCCTTGGTCCACCACGCGGGCCTAATTTTAAAAAATAATATTAAAAATAGTGTTAAAATGGCGATTCAAAAGTACTTGTAAAAGTCAATATGAATAAAGAAGAATTAGCTTTGGATTTGTATTAGTGCGGGTCAGCGGACTACATTATTGTCATCATCATGTACGTCCCTTGGCACGGGCCGATTCTCCAACTGAGAGAATTTAGGCCTTAGTCCACCACGCTGGCCTAGTTTGGATTGACGGACACATCTAAGAAATTCTTTTAAAAAAATTAGGTGCGCACGTATTCCTACAATGTTTTCCTTCACCGTTAAAATGCGTCTTCAACGGCTTAGCGGTAAAACGTTGCATAAAACCTATTTTTTTAGCATTGAAACCGCATAGAGACTCATGCTTATAGAACAAAACTACAGCATATTCATATCACGAGTATAGAGAGAACGATTCCCAAATGTCCTCTCTTGGCAAATGGTTGGTACATTTACTAGGCACTAACGACCGACCCTTCCTAAACTGATACACGAACTGAGCGCTTGCTGTCAAACACTTCGCTAATGGAGCCATTAAATTTGTGTTAATTCACTTACCGGCGCAATCAGCTATTTATTCACGTAACTGAGTACGTAAACGAGCTTCAATGCATTTATTTACATAGTTGATTTAATATTTTTCAAAGAAAAACAATTTGTTTTTGCGAGAAACGTCAAAGCAGCGTTTTTCCTGCATTTTGCTGATAATTTGAAAAACTTGAAATGTTTTTTTTGTGAAGATATCCAATTTTTTACAAAGTCCAAACACTTAACATACATATAATTAAATAATAAATGGAAAAATATATTTTTCTCTTTATAAAAATATATTTAGCACGTACATATTAAATTTATGGAAATGCAACCACTAACACTAGTTCATCGCAATTCAATTAATTAAGTGTACCTAAAATTAAAACATTTAATTTAATAAATGTCCACAAAATATCTCAAACAGTAATAATTCTAACAAGTTACCTGAACATAATTTAATTAATTAAATTATCAATGCAAACGATGTTCTAATTAATTTCACAATCGGACACAATCAATTTGATTCAATGTCGCGGTAAAACATGTCACCGGTTATCTTTATAATGGAATGTGTATTAATTAGAATTTATAATAAAAGTTGTATAATATGTTATTACTTGTTACAATGTTTTACCTCTAAATTATTTAGTGTACTAAAAAATAAAAATAAAATAGTTTTAAGGAAATCTCATTCCAAATAGGAAACTAACTGAATAGTTGAGAATCCGTACTATTTATAATTCGATACTTTTGATGAAAATCCCATTGAAAATAACTTGAAAGACCTTGTATTGAAAATGTCAGAAATTTCATCAAATATTGCGTAATTTGAAATATAGCGCTCGTGAGTTCCAAATGTTCACTGATGCGTAAATTTTATAAAATGCCCGTGAAAGCGTTTGAAAGAGAATTTAATCAGGTGTTGGTGAATAGATAATAGCTGTTTTCGGAGTATTCGTCCTTATAATAGACAATAACGAGTTTATTCTGCAAGGGGTAGCCAGCTATATTCTACAACCACTAGCATTAGCAGTTACTACAATTATTTTGTCTCAAAGCGGGTTGGAACCCGCGGCCTCGTTTCACAAGCTGATATTGAACTAACTTTGCCAATAATACCTTAATGGTAGATAACATTGATGACAATTGATTAATTACTTGATTAGTTACAAACGAACAAGCTCTGACGAATAATATGTCTTATTCTATGTGCAATATTCGTTCCTAATAAAAAGGTGCTTACGTATACCTATCTTGCCGAGAGGTAGCCAAGTGCATGGACTGCGTGCACAAAGCTGGCTTACTGTCCACGCGTTGGGCACTCGCCAGACGTCAGCTTAAATAAACTGACTATCGCAGATGTCGCGTGAAGATTAATATTTCTTTTTCTGTGGAGGAATTTCTTATATTTGCAGGAATTAAGCTTTATTTAATAAAAAAATAGAAGATAACGTATGGCATTACGTGTTGCTGAGGAAGTTTACATCCAATTCTTCTCCCTCAGCGACGTACAACGTGGTAATATTCTGAAGCAACAATAGTTTAAAATTGACGATTTAATAGAACTTGTAAGTCTGTTTGACTAGAGAGTATTTAAACTTTGATTTTGGCTTTGAAACTCTTTGTTTATGCCATAAGCCTTGTATTGTGGGTGTCAAAAACTACGAGAGACTTTTCAGTCTCACAAACAGATTCGAAACATCTTTCTCCTTCCATTCTCAAAAGTCCTTCTATATTCAAAAGTCATTTCAACAGCATTTTATATTCTTAATAACAAATACCAGTTCTGGCTATTATTGTTTACGGGCAATTATGTTAGGCGTAGCACGTTTACTACCGCTTACCCAATTTTATAGGTCATTACAGATCAACTAATAAGTTCTTGATTTACTAAGCGATAAAATTTTGCCACGCTCTGTTAATGAACATAGTAAATTCACTTGGTAGCAGGCGACTAGACGGCTATATTACCAGTGACTTGTTGCTTTGGTATACGGAAAATTTGAACGTTAAGAACTTTTAGTAGCATACCTATTTGGTATACACCGTCTTCTCTCTGACTTGGATCAGGTACGTCTACTAGACTGATTAAGGTGAAAATTGGTACACATATCAATTTCTGTTGTGACTTGTGATGTGAATGATCAGATGAAATCTGTATATGAAAGGTCATTTTTGGGGGTGAGATGGAAAATTTTAAACTGCATCTTGTGACATATGAAATGGAAGGTCTTGTTGTGAAGATCTTATTTATCTTTGTTATTTTAAAACAAATAACTTCCAATTTACTCAAGAAAATACATTTTCATCACTACCTCTCCGTTATGAAACAAATAACACCAAAAGACATGAGAGTAAAGAGAACGCTGACACTAAAATGTCTCACTAAACTTACTCGTACACAGTCTCGTCTTTGTAAACAAACGGAGTAGCTTGCACATCAGCAACGTTTGCCAAAAGCGAACGCAGCCATGTCGCCTTGACAGCTACTCTGCAAATATTGAGCATTCTGTATCTCTAGTCATAAAACAAATAGCTTTTGAACTTTCATGAACAAAAGACCAAGAAAAAGTGCGAGTAAGTTGGTTCTGTTTGAAATGGACTGTCGAAATATTTGGAGTATTTTATAAGAAAAAACATTATATCCTATGGGAAATTGTGCACTCATAGAGAATAAACCCATGCTGATATATTATAGTTGAGCGATACCAAGTCTTCATATCTTAACTACAACGTAAGCATGCAAAACTATATGTTCTTCTATAGTTAGTTAGTTTCTAAGACATTATTAACGTCACCTAATTTTAAATCTTTTGTAATTAACATTTGATTTGAAGAAATATTTTTAAAAGAACTTTTTCAAGAAAAAAAATAAAAAAGTTTTTTTTTCTTTTTAAGAATCGTTAGTGCCAGTTCTGTGTAGCTTGCCAAATGCCCGCTCAAACTTTGCTGAAGTATTCATTAAGATCTCAAAAGTTTGAATGACGTCATAATCACTCGACTGCAGTTAATAAGGAGAGCCGCAATTTGGCGCCACTTCCTTTGTCGAAGTTAAAGGGTTGCGCCCAGAAGGCGGTTACACTTTATGGCGGCTCGGCTAATAACCTCCTTTGAGGCATCGTTTTTTATTGTTTTACCAGCCTTAAAAGTAAAAGAGATCGGTCTTCGATCTTAAAAGTAGACAACCGGAACTGAAATAAATTATTTAGGATGTTGCAAAGTAAATCAAAGAACAACTAATTACTGTAATTAAGCGTAACTGTAAATCATTACTAGGTAAATGTTAATTAACCATTTATAACTATTACTTATATATAAATTTTTGCATATATGTATCTCTTACCATCGAATTGTCTGCAAGCCCACTTGTTCCCCCATTTTATGGAGCCCATTAATATTCTGTAACGAATGGGGTCAATGGGCATCAAATAATTAAAGATTTTTGTTCATCACGGTTTCTCTTTATGTAGATAAAAATATGCATACAGATAAGTAACTAACTTTGCTCTGCCAGTTCCAAAAAATTTATTTCTCACTTTTAAAAAAGGTCAGTAAGGGCCTAAAGCGTACCACAATGGCCTCATACAGTTTCAAACAACCAAGATAAGTCCTACCCACTACTCCGCTGATTGCAATTCCACCATCAAGAGTGGACGATTAAACTTAGTTAATTATTATAACATAATAATTAGTTTGAAGACCCTCCTGGGTTGCCGGATAAAATGATAAATTACTGTTATACCCTTTTTACGGCCACTAATGTAGGGGTCTTCTAATCCTTAATATAAACGCTACGAGCGATAACTTTAATACCTTTGTTTTACACGTTTCATATAATATAACTTTATTTTATGTCAGGTTAGCTATGAAAAAAGGTACTGAAGGTAAAATGTATTTGAGCATTTTTTACTTCACTGTTTTGAAGTACACTCTTAAAACTTTGTATCTTGGCGATTTTATACAGCAGTTAAGAAAACCTTATAAATAGAAGTGAATATACGTAGAAATACCCCTCTGCCTACCTTTTTGGAGACACAGGCTGAGTGACAATTATATTGTTGGACTAATATGATTCCGTGTTTAAGCAAGTAACTAAGAAAGAAGGATGCAAGTCCTAAGTCCCAACCTTTAATGACAATTCATACAGCTGTCAAAAAAGTTTATATTCTACTCTATTTAATTAATATAAAATCGTAAAACATAATTGCGTTTAAATAATTGCCGAAATATACGCAGAAAATTCACAAAATTAAAATGTTGGAAAATCCATTTTTGAAATTTCTTTTAACGTGGATTTTGATCTGAGATCATTATGGCTTACGTTGATTCCCAGCAGTACATTACTTTCGAGCTCATTCGCAAAGAAATGTACTTATAATCCGGCAAACGACTGCAAATGCGATATGAAATGGATCCGGAATAATGAATTTTCAGCACAGAGGCTTATGTTGTTATTTACTATGAACTGAATAGTCTGCTTCTGGCAATTATTTTTTAAATAAGTTTGCAGAGTGGATTTGTAGGACAAATAGAGACTAAAAAGAAATTCTACGCAGACTATAAAACCAATGATAAAAAATTCAACCAAAGCATTAAATTTTTTGTCACACATTTATGAAAGTCTTGAAATGATACGCTACCCGAATTACTAAAAAGCGCCAGTGTCAAATATAATGGCAAATGCGGTGCGATTGCATGTTTACATTTCCTTTATAGTCTGTTTTGTATTTTCTCTGATCTGCAAATGCACACACATAGTAAGCTGTATAAGAAACCACAAATAAAATTATAATAGTTATGAAACATTGTAACTTTGAAGCCTTTTTCTTCCGTCCTACTTAAATTTGTTATCAAAATTATAATAGGCTACTATTTTTTATATTTAGGCGCCAAAAGGCGGAAAGCGCGAACTCAATCGAAAATAATCCCAAGCTCGACTCTCCGTAATGCATACAAATTGAGGGCAGCGGCGAGCCCTCATTTAAATCACTTTTTCTCGACCTCGTTTTTACATAAAAGTATCGGGACAGTACATAGTACATACTTCTTTCGTGAAACTATGAGGCAGTCATATTATTTTCATTAAAATATTACTAATAATATTTAGCCATTCGTAGGAAACTCGGTATAAGTTACAATAATATTTAACTAAAATTGAAATTTGCCATGTATTTATACCGTAAAAATATTAAGCCTTCAGGTTTAAATAGCATCTTCAAGCTAGGTATTAAAATGAAATATAAAGAATAAAACAAATAAATATTTAATTTATAAATACAATTTCTATTATACACGAACCTCATAATTAACATTCCAGTTTTGACGTAAATAATACCACAATAAATCATGAATTCGGTATGATAATATCAGGGTTGTGACGTAGCACGGGCCGACCCTCGTCTTATGAGCGTGATAAGTCGACATGTCTTGTACTTACTCTCAAAATTGTAATTAAACATTAACGACGTTAATATTCTGCGTAATTTGATATTAAATTTGATATATGAATTCAGACTAAGTTTGCTTATAACATTTTTAAGTAGGTAATAGTAATAGACGCTACATTTGAAAATAATGTCTAAATGTGCCTGACAAAATAGCAATGGGCTCGGCCTTTAGTCCCTAGTCCTTAGTATCTTATATATCTTAGTAGATTTTCAACTGGAAAAATGTGCGTGCCCAAATGCACCTCCTGCATGTGATATGAAAAGTAGATATATGTTTAATGAAATAAATTCGATACTGCAATAATTTTTACAACGACAAGCTGCGCCTTATATTCATAGTGCAGTGGAGATCAAAAAGTACGTCGAGTGACAAAAACGGTCTAAGATCTTTCGAATCAGACACGGCTTATACAGGATAACCTCGCACTCGACACATTAGTGTGTGTCACTAGGACGAGTTTTATATTCCTGTTTTTCCTTTAATTCACTGATATGACTATGGCCATCATATGTAGTAACCCCCTATTTTTGTGAAATGGTATATTTGTTTTATTTGTTTAGAATGAAGCTGTTGTCTTAAATAATCATTTGGAAGTAGCCTTGCAGTTATGTTTTAGCCAAAACGCATTCGTTTTTCGCCAAGAGTTTTTACTTACATCCGACCAGTGACACACATCAACGGAAAACGCTTGATCCTAACATCAATCACCCATGTCCTAGTTGTCGCATTCATAAATCTTCCCGTGAGTGCGTAGTGATTTGCGAATATTATTTCCCCTTCCGTATCAGCGTTAGACCTTTTGTTACATTCTCTAGAACATTTATAACATCTTACACTCTTTGTATTGTGGCTAGAGAAAGAAGGTTCTATGGCAGTATCGTTTCGTTCGTCAGTAGTGATGGCCTCGAAGTTAAGGCGCTGTCGTGAATACCAGCTCACCTCTGACCTTTAAAGTTACGTGTGTATCAATGAATTATCACTTGCTTTAAGGGTGAAGAAAAACATCGTGATGAAACCTGCACTCCTAATAGTTTTAGACGGAAGATAGAAGCGGAGAAATTAAATGAAATAACAATGAATAAGAAACACAAAACAAATGATTCGTAGAGCAACTGAGAAATTTCCGCTAGCCAAAGAAGATCGCATAATCTGTTTAAATTGTAGAGACACAATCATAAACGTTTCTGCAGTAGATATTCTATTAAAACTGCACTGCATTTACTATTATACCTGAGCGGGTATTGCGTCATACCTGTTTAAAGAAAACCATTAGAACTGGAACAGCGTGCATTTATTTGCGTACTAACTACTAGCGATTGTCTTGCGAGATAGCTTGCACTTTGTCGTATTTTCTTAGAATATGGAAATTAACCAACTTTTTCAAAATACATACATAAATAGCGAAGTAAGCTTGACACCAGCTTACGAAATGAAAAGCCGTGGATACGATTCCACACGGAGACAAATGTTTGTGTGATACCCAAATGTTCGTTCCGGGTCTAGGTGTTTGTGAGATCGAAAATTCTCTTGTAGTTTTTCTCGTAGGTTCTCTCGTAGTATTTAAAAATACGAGTGGAGTATTTAAAGATACGAACAAACCACCGAAAACTCTAAACAAAACATTCCATTACAAAACCTCACGTAGAGAAAAAACCACTGGCTGTTATCAAAAGTCTATGACAGTAGAACAATAGCCTATCAAAATTAATCTCAGCCTAGCGTACTATACGCATATCGAGGCACGTGTGCTGTTGGAACAATGAATTGACATAAAAGGCCGACACACGGCGGTTATAGAAAAACGTGACATTGGCGACAATCACGTAATAAGTTTCGCGATGGCTTTTGAAATATTTGTTATTTTGCCCAGTTTCTCCTAGTGCCAATGTAACTTCACCTTTGTGTACTTGGATAAAATTAATACATATTTTCCTCGGTTTATTTGCAACAGCCTAGGCAGAATTTTGTAAAGTAAGCAGTTATTATCATGTAATCATGTCAAAGAAAAAAAATTTTTTTCGACCACTATATAGCTAAAAATTTTTGTGTAATAATTTAACAAACACAAAATTACAAGTTTTATTACACACATACCACAGGACAAACCGAAAAAGACAACACTACTAGTATTATAATGTCTGAAATCTATTCCAACCTATAAAAGTAATTGGCTAATCAAAGCCTCGTAGAAAACATTTTCAAGACGTTTAATAGATCGCTTCCAAAGCGTAAACACAACTCCAATGATTGGCTGCACCGACGGCGCCGCGCTAATATAGTTTCCAACTTGCACAGTTTACCCGTAGCTTATCATGTTTCTGTTCCACTCCGCCCCGCTGTTTAATTGCGTGAGTAACAAAGAAATTACTTGTTACACAACGAAATTTCAACAACTTTCTACAAAATACGGAAGAGGTTTAAAAGCAAGTGGGGAAACATCGCAGTAACACTGAGTAAATGCTTAGTTAAAATACCAATCTTTTGGAGAACAATTTTTATTATTTTACTTAAGAAAATTTATATCTTTATTTATTTAGGAACTTTTCCAACAAAAATAATATGTCAACTCCATCTTACTGTAAACGACACAATTCTTTGAAAATATTATTGAGAACAAACAAACTTACATTATTTGGATTTGATTCCGTATTAAATAAAATTCTTTGTGTCAATCCATTTATATTTTATATGCCTAAGTATTTTTTTTCGCCTTTTTGACTGACGACTTAAAACTGTGTAGGTAGTTAATTACTTCTTTCGTATTGCTTTGAAAGTTCTCTACTCGATATAGCCCGTGCCCAGCTGAAAGACATATTTGGAATGATAATGATAATATCTATATATATGTTTTAAATGGGTCTTGTCGCCTCATTCATCGTTATAACTAGTTAATTTCCATACGGATGTTAAAAGGTTTACTAACAGCTACAAACTACGGTCTTCTCAAACATCTTTGCCACTTCCTCATTCATACATCTTATCCCTCAGTTAATACTTATTTTTATGAATACACATAAGTCTCCTGATACGCCTTTCTTTCGACAATCTATAATCAGATCGTTCAATAAAAGTCGGTGCATTTAAAGCACGTTCCACGGTCCTCGCGGTGAACCACGTGCTGTTTTTATTCGCCCGCATTGATTCTCTCCATTAATATTCGTACACATTATGTTCGAAATGTATTCAGAGTGTCGTTATTATTTATCTATGATATTGGGCGCAAACAGAGTAATACTGCGGTTGAAACCGTGTTGTTATTCACGGCCCTGTGTTTGCGGTCTCGCATTATTTATACAGTTAATGATTTATACCGACAAGTGTGGAGTAAGTTTCGCCACTTGCGAACTAAAGGTTAATTTGGTTGTTTGTAAATATACTCGGTTTCTCTTTTTCTTATTAGATAAATACACCCAAGAGTAACATACTTAGGTCCTAACTACCAACATAGCAGACTCGAGTCATGCGTATCAGAAACTACGGGAGACTTTTCGGTATTATAAACAGTCACACCAGAAACAAACATTTGTCTCGGTGCGGGGATCCAACCCGCTGTCTCTCGTTTCGCGAGCTGGTGTCTAGTCAACTACTCGTGCTTCACGGGGCTGTCAACGATGGTTATGTAATTAAGTAAGATTTATATATAAAAAAGTATTTTTATATCACTTTCGTCTAATTAATATGGAGCTCTACGATTTTGTTATTTAGTTGTTACGAGCAAGAAAGCTGTTTGATTATTTATTGTTTGTTGAATTTAACCCATTCGAAGAAGTCGTTTAGCTCTGGTCGTTAGTGATTCTAACAATCTTTTAATCTATACTGTACTTTTATCTTAAACTATACGTATAAATAACTGTTGTATTTTTATTAAAGAATTCCCTACCCAACCTATTAATACAAACTAGCTGTCCCGGCAAACTTCGTATCGCCCTACCAGCCAATGAATGTCTTGTTACTTATTAACAGAATCTAATTTTTAATTACTTAGGTATATCATCATCCCCTTGCCCTGGTCCCAATTAATTACTTGGGGTCGGCGCAGTATCTCTTCTTTTTCCACACATCCCTGTCAGCCGTCATGTTTTCATTCACCCCTTTCTTTTTCATATCTTCAGTCACGCATTCCATCCATCTCTTTTTTGGCCTTCCTCGGCTCGCCCATCCATCCACTTTCATGTTCATCACTTTTTTTTCCTACATATGATTAATTCCTTCTCTTAATGTGCCCATACCACGACAGACGGTTTCCTTTCATCTTTTCTATCACAGGAGCTACTTTCAGACTTACCCTAAAGTATTCATTTCTGACTCTGTCACTCCGTGTTATACCACTTTGCTGCATGCAGTTGTCTTTCGTAAGTCTTCGTCGTTGACCATTTTTTTTTTCCCTTGACCTACCATTTGTCGTACCTACATTCCAACTTGCATACCTCAATCTCATTTCCCGGGCTAGTGTCTTACGTTGCCCGCGCCCGGGCTGGTGTAACAAACCTTGCCCATTTCTCATAGGAACCGGGTGCTGCCCCTGCGTGTCGGCTACGGGGGACGGCCTAGGCCCTGTCACCTTTCTTATTATACATACTGTATAAATGTTTTGGCAAATGTTTTACGGCCGCCCGCCTGTCTGACACCAACTCTCCTTGGGGCTTTCGTTCTTTTGGTAAAGGGGTAGAGATAGCGTGTGTTTGGGTACAGGATATTGCAGGTAACGATTTTTGGCCTGATGGTAAGGATGCCACAGTCCCGGATAAGGAAATAGTGGGAGACTCCAACAGCTCGGGGGGCCGAGGTCGCGAACTCATAGCCCTGTTCCATGACTGGCTAGATCAATGGAAAAGGCATCCCCTGACCATTTATTAATATTTCTTGATGGAGATTTAGAATATTTTAGATATTCAAGCATAATAAAAAATAAAATATTAGGCACTACCAAGGAGATTTGTTACACAAAATAAATTTCTGAACGCCTTAATATTTGACAGCCAAAAAATGTCAATCCATTGTCATGAGAATTCTGCATTTTTAACATCTAAAATACGCAATAATTCGAATGTTATAGATACATATTGTCGATTCAAAATGCTTATTTTAATAAGTTCTTTTATTTGAGGGGGCCTCTAACTGCATCGACGGGATGACCATTAAATGACAGGAAATTTTGTATGGTGTTAAAGTTCAAAATGACTTAAGTATCATTACGAACCTTTTGTATGGGAATATAGAAAAGTATTATTTTTAGACCTTTTCAGGCAATTATTAAAATGTATCTCTCCGTAAGAACAATCCTCGTACTTCAAGGAATATTATAAAAAAAGAATTAGCGAAATCGGTTCAGCTGTTCTCGAGATTTGCGCTTAGGAACACATCGAGCAATTCATTTTTATAACATAGAACTCCTCCACTACGATTTAAACTTTATTGTATTGTATTAAAGTTTAAATTGACTTAATTATTAAAACGAAACTTTTGTATGGATAAAGAAAACAATGAAAAGTCCCACGGGAACGCTATCGAACGGGATAAAAAGTATCCTATGTCCGTCTCCTGGCTCTAAGCTACCTCCCTACCAATTTTCAGCCAAATCTGTTCTGCCGTTCTTGAGTTATAAGTGGTGTAACTAACACGACTTTCTTTTATATATATAGATAACACAATCATATCCCAAAAATAGTCGCTTTATATCAAACAGTTATTGTTACCCTGGATCAAATCTGTCAAATCAAACAATCTGTCAAACGAAATTCCACCCCTATGTAGGGCACATTATAACCTTTTTATCAAATAAACCCTTGCTGACTTAAAACAACTGAATATCGTGTAACAATTCTTTTCATACAAGTGTGAATTATTACTTGTAATTTGTTATGATTGTCTCCTGGTCCCGCGGCATAAGTTTTTACTGTGCCATTTAGAGGTTCATGTTTCTATGCTCGGGTCGGAAAATTGTTTATTAAGAAAACTAATGCACAGAATCTACACTTGAACGACATATATAATTTATAATGCATAATAAAATAAAAATGACACCCCATAGTTACATAATTCTAACCCCACACTTGTTTCGTCTTTATAAGAACTACGATTGAACTTTCGGTTTCACAATTATTTACAATAATACCACATCGTCTACTGAACTCTTTACTAAAAGTTGTAAACATTCAAATAATGTATTTTATATTTAATTCTAGACACGTCGTGACTCGCGAGTATAAAATATACACTCATTATTTTTCTCATGTAAGCTAGTAAGCCAATAATTAAATTGTCTCATTTGAATTCGTGTATCGTTGTACGTGTCTGCGAAAAGTCACGTTTTAATTCCACTGAGGCTTTCTTTATATCAAATTCTGTATAATCAGCCCACATATATCCCACTGCTGGGCACAGGACTCATATACAAAGCACGGAACTGCCAAAGAACCAAAATCCTACGCCAACATACTTACTAAGACGTTTCGATGGCCGTCTAATGCATGCTTAGCGGAATAGTCTAATTGTTTCTCGCTTCTGAGTCTCAGGCTCGTGTCCTGACTCGGGAAACGAAACCGGAACCCATGCAACCCATACTTTTACCCCAAAACCAGACAATCGTAACAGTTGGATGTATTTTTTAATCGAATTTCCCAAACCATTTCCAAATTCAATTAAATTCGCAAACAAACACATTATTTTGAATATATTTAATGTATTTTAACTACTATACAATTATCAAACGCGGTTAAAGAATTTAATTTTGTTTTCGCGATGCAAAGTGGTGTTTAGTGTTTGCGGTTTTGATAAAACCACTACAATAATGTATGAGGAGTGCTTAAACCTGTGGAATTAATTTTATAAATGAATTGATACAATTACAGCACTGTATCCCCGAAATAGTAAATAATAATACAATAAAGCATACGTATATACGGATACACCCTTAACTCTCAAACTAGTTTAATTTAATATCCAGTTGTATTCAGACCGTGATCGGAAACTTAGGCAATCAGTACCTAAGGTTATAACAAACCCCCTGCCGTTAAAAAAATCTCGACAAAAATAATAATTTTGACCTTTTCTGTACAACCATTGGTATAAAATGTATGTGGATTGTGCATTAAAAAATGATGTTTTCTATTAGGCACACCCTATTTAAAAAACCATAATTTTCTTAAGAATCGTATAATCGTGCTGCCATTAATTGCACGCATACTAAACCGTACGGTCGGTAAGTCTGAGACAAACAATTTTAATAGCCTCTCGAGCAAACACTTTTATGCTCTGTTTCCTGAGAATGTCGCTCATTGACATTTAAATGAGTGTTTAAATTACTCCCTTACAATATGGACGCAAGTTGACGCGACCTAAATTTCAGACAAGGCTTAGATTATATTAAACACTCTTTACGCTATTATATCATGTGTATAATAAAAAATGTTTAAATATGTGTATTTAGTAATGTGTATCCATAAAATACTTTGATCAGAAACAACTAAATATATTGAAATGAATTCAATATAAAACTAGACAAGCTTACGTTGTGACAAAAAATTAAAAGACATATGCAGTATTCAGACCGAGATCAGAATCTTAGACAGGTAATAGCTAAGGTGATCACAAACCCCTTGGCGTTAAAGAAAATCCCGACAAAAAAAATCTTAACAACAACAGCTATAAAATGTATGATACTGTTAAGAAAACGTCATTTTTTTGCGGAATTTTATTTAACCCACTGGGTTTGTAATTAGCGTAGCTATTATTTGCAATAATTTCCGATCACGGTCTGAAAATATTCTGTCTAATGTAAACCTCACTTTACAAGCACATTTTAGCCACAGACATCACAAAAAAATAATAAAAGAATGTCCAACAAAACGATAAACATGTCAAACACAATTGAACGCAGTCGCCACGTCGCGTGATTGAAAGTTTATTAAGTTTGTCTTCCGCGTGAGTGTCACATGAATGCAATTTGCGCCAGCCGTTGTTCGACTGCAGCGCCACACCGCAGGTGGCAGATAGAAGAACTAATTTATTATTTCCCATATGCAAAGCTGACACCGTATAAACTTTGTTGATTCTACGCTCTAGGCGAGAATTGCACGCTCGGGAAACGCAATTTGTAAACATTATTTTAATTACTGTACGTCTTATTTTGTCTGGTCTTATCCCAAAGTTATGTGGGATTAAGTTTATGGTACGTTCATGCTAAAATGGGAAATTTTAATTTTTTTTTTTTAATTTTATGGCTAGTTGAGTCTTGTCATTATGTTTTACTGTGACATAAAATGTATTCAACCAAACACTATGTATAAAAAAACGCACGTACAATACTGTAGGGCAATGTCTACAAGACAAATCTCTATGTTACATTTCACAAACAATTACCGAGGAAAAACATAACGCTCCGAATAAATCAACAATAAGACACAGCGCTATTCAAATTTCTACAGCTTATACTAAATCTAGAAATGCATCATAATCGAATCACGTAGCACAAATAAAGACTCTACCGATAAAAGGATAAAATTCAAAGTTGAATACGTGAAAACCAAAACTATTACGTTTAAATTTGTTGACTGTCCCAGGAAGCCGAGTCTTAACGCATAATGTTATCGTACAAGAGTATTCTATAAGCTGACTGATCTTTTTTGATTAGTGTTTTCTTTGAAATATAGGTAAATACACTTGACACTTACAGTCACACTTATACGTGTCCATATAGAAGTATATTTCTACGCACGTAGTAAATGGTTAATTTCAGGTAATGACATATTTTTCACTTTTCTACCACATTACTAAAAATCTCCTTAAGAATTCCATTAAGGCAAGATGAACTTCTCTGTTCTTTCCAGGAATATACTTAACATCCTAAACATTAGGCTTTTAATATTAGTATTGTTTTATTGTTGTTTCCTTAAAATATAAAACTAAAAAGAAAAGTGTTTAGAATTGACGATATACAACTACATATGTCAGCAATAGAGGAAAAGTAGTGTCATTCAAAGTTAATAATTAAGTTTTTTGGACTATAAAGCTTAATAAAGAAATATTTTCTCGGTCCAAGTCCGACATATCGCTTTCTGTTAATGTCGGCTCTGGTATATTAAAAATAAACCTATCATTTTGTGTGATAGAAAAAAAAACGTTATAAAAAAAAACTACGCTCGTGAAGTATTTTTGACTAAATTATTATTTTTGGCTTTGACATTTCAAGCCGTGGCATATGTTGACATTTGAACAGCATTCTTGGGTCACTGAAAGTGTTAACAAGTTTAAGCGTTTAACATTTTGTAAGTTATTTTCGATATTTATTAGTAAAATTTACATACAGTTCAACAGATTACTTATTTTTATCGTAGCAGAATAAAAAACTCGCGCAGTAACTTACGACACTCCTAAACTATTAAAAACTTGTTTGTTTTTTACAAAAAATATTTTTCAATATTGGGCCGTCCAAGGCGTAACGATCAGGTGCGGTAACTGACGGTTATTAAAATTGAGCAAACTAAAAACGAAATATCAGACATATTTTTATGTAACAAGTACGGGCGGTACGATTTCGTGGCATTGATTCCCGGGTCGGGCAATGTGTTATTGGGTTTCTCAGTGACAGCACGAAGTCTGGTAACCTTCAATAGGCTTGCCTCATATTACGTGGACCTAATGTATTATGTATGTGCCTTCGAAAGGTGGATATTTACAATGAATGCAACAACACTGGTCTGGTGACACACATTAGCCGTGCTAACTTATTTTCCCAGGTATTATTCCTATATTAGGTTTTACCACTAAACAATTCTTGCCAGCCAAAAGTCCAGAATTGTGCCCGAGTAACGGCAATAAATTCGCCCACACAATCGCCATCCAAAGAGCCAATACCAACGATTAAGTCTGAGACAAACAATTTTAATAGCCTCTCGAGCAAACACTTTTATGATCTGGTTCCTGACAATGTCGCTCATTGACATTTAAATGAGTGTTTAAATTACTCCCTTACAATATGGACGCAAGTTGACGCGACCTATATTTTAGACAAGGCTTAGATTACATTAAACACTCTTTACGCTATTTAATAATGTGTATAATAAAAAATGTGTAAATATGTGTATTTAGTAATGTGTATCCATAAAATACTTTGAATCAGAAACAACTAAATATATTGAAATGAATTCAATATAAAACTAGACAAGCTTACGTTGTGACAAAAAATTTAAAAGACATATGCAGTATTCAGACCGAGATCAGAATCTAAGACAGGTAATAGCTCAGGTGATCACAAACCCCTTGGCGTTAAAGAAAATCCCGACAAAAAAAATCTTAACAACAACAGCTATAAAATGTATGATACTGTTAAGAAAACGTCATTTTTTTGCGGAATTTTATTTAACCCACTGGGTTTGTAATTAGCGTAGCTATTATTTGCAATAATTTCCGATCACGGTCTGAAAATATTCTGTCTAATGTAAACCTCACTTTACAAGCACATTCTAGCCACAGACATCACAAAAAAATAATAAAAGAAGTCCGACAAAACGATAAACATGTCAAACACAATTGAACGCAGTCGCCACGTCGCGTGATTGAAAGTTTATTAAGTTTGTCTTCCGCGTGAGTGTCACATGAATGCAATTTGCGCCAGCCGTTGTTCGAGTGCAGCGCCACACCGCAGGTGGCAGATAGAAGAACTAATTTATTATTTCCCATATGCAAAGCTGACAACGTATAAACATTGTTGATTTTACGCTCTAGGCGAGAATTGCACGCTCGGGAAACGCAATTTGTAAACATTGTTTCAATTACTGTACGTCTTATTTTGTCTGGTCTTATTCCAAACTTATGTGGGATTAAGTTCATGCTAAAATAGGAAATTTAATTTTTTTTTTAATTTTATGGCTAGTTGAGTCTTGTCATTATGTTTTACTGTGACATAAAATGTATTCAACCAAACACTATGTATAAAAAAAACGCACGTACAATATTGTAGGACAATGCCTACAAGACAAATCTCTATTTATTTCACAAACAATTATCGAGGAAAACTATAACGCTCCGAATAAATCAACAATAAGACACAGCGCTATTCAAATTTCTACAGCTTATACTAAATCTAGAAATGCATCATAATCGAATCACGTAGCACAAATAAAGACTCTATCGATAAAAGGATAAAATTGAAAGTTGAATACGTGAAACCAAAACTGTTACGTTTAAATTTGTTGACTGTCCCAGGAAGCCGAGTCTTAACGCATAATATTATCGTACAAAAGAGTATTCTATAAGCTGACTGATCTTTTTTGATTAGTGTTTTCTTTGAAATATAGATAAATACACTTGACACATACAGTCACACTTATACGTGTCAATATAGAAGTATATTTCTACGCACATAGTAAATGGTTAATTTCAGGTAATTACATATTTTTCACTTTTCTACTACATTACTAAGAATCTCCTTAAGAAATCCATTAAAGCAAGATGAACTTCTCTGTTCTTTCCAGGAATATACTTTAGCCTAAACATCAGGCTTTTAATAGATAAACTGAAGTTACGTTTTCCTAAAATATAAAACTAAAAAGAAAAGTGTTTAGAATTGACAATATACAACTACATATGTCAGCGATAGAGCAAAAGTAGTGTCATTCAAAGTTAATAGTGATATTAAGTTTTTGGACTATAAAGCTTAATAAGGAAATATTTTCTCGGTCCAAGTCCGACATATCGCTTTCTGTTAACGTCGGCTCTGGTATATTAAAAATAAACCTATCATTTTGTGTGATAGAAAATAAAACGTTATAAAAAAAACTACGCTCGTGAAGTATTTTTGACTAAATGATTATTTTTGGCTTTGACATTTCAAGCCGTGGCATATGTTGACATTTGAACAGCATTCTTGGGTCACTGAAAGTGTTAACAAGTTTAAGCGTTTAACATTTTGTAAGTTATTTTCGATATTTATTAGTAAAATTTGCATACAGTTCAACAGATTACTTATTTTTATCGTAGCAGAATAAAAAACTCGCGCAGTAACTTAGGACACTCCTAAACTATTAAAAACTTGTTTGTTTTTTACAAAAAATATTTTTCAATATTGGGCCGTCCAAGGCGTAACGATCAGGTGCGGTAACTGACGGTTATTAATAATGAGCAAACTAAAAACGAAATATCAGACATATTTTTATGTAACAAGTATGGGCGGTACGATTTCGTGGCATTGATTCCCGGGTCGGGCAATGTGTTATTGGGATTCTTAGTGACAGCACGAAGTCTGGTAACCTTCAATAGGCTTGCCTCATATTACGTGGTCCTAATGTATTATGTATATGTGCCTTCGAAAGGTGGATACTTACAATGAATGCAACAACACTGGTCTGGTGACACACATTAGCCGTGCTAACTTATTTTGCCAGGTATGATTCCTATATTAGGTTTTACCACTAAACAATTCTTGCCAGCCCAAAGTCCAGAATTGTGCCCGAGTAACGGCAATAAATTCGCCCACACAATCGCCATCCAAAGAGCCAATATCAACGATTAAGTCTGAATGCACAATATTTGTATCGAAGATCCGCAACTTTTTAATTAAAGAAAGACCGCAACGTTTAACAAAAATTATAATTAAAAAGGAAGATTACTTTGGAACAATGCGGAATGTTTCATGAATTTTTTATACTGAAACAGAACGAGTGAATTCCACTAGGTGACCTGGCGTTGATGTAACGTTGTACCGGAGTGAATTTATAGAACACTAGCATTCAAGCTTTGTTCCTGCAACTGAATGGTATATAATCGAGCTATTTCAAAACGGGGGGAGGTCGTCAATTCAGCTGCCTCCGGTGTTGTCCACACGTACCTAACGCGTGGGGCGACGATTTGTTTAGTAGTGTTACGATTTAGTAAAGATAAAGGTAAGGTTTTGTTATTAATGTACGTTAAATACCGGATAGCACAGTCATCTGATTACCCTGCCTTAAACAGACATTATTTTTAACTTTTAACTTATTTTGAAGTACAGACAATTATATTCACTTTTATATTTTTGGTGGTTTACAAGAGATTGCTAAAAACGATAAGACTGCCCTTTGCAGCACAATAGTTTATAATTTAGCCTAATTTTATATTATATTTCGGTAAATGTTAAATAAGTTAATTAAATACAGGGTATTAATTTAATATACATACAGCAGTGACAGAAAAAAAAGTAATTAATAGGTCAGAATAACTCCACACATAATATGCTACCAGACTACAGCTTAACATTTCTTGTGTCGTATTTAGTAAAGAACATACGAGTATGTATACCTCCAAACTAACCTATTAAGTATTCAACCATGCACACATAATCTGTTTATTTTTTCAACGAAGTAGGCCGAGGAAGCTGATAAACAACCTCCACCCGAAGTAACCAAGTTCCTACTTATTAATCTAGTTGAATAGTTAATCCCGAACTTGTTAATCAAATGCAAACAGAGGGGTTAAATCTTGCGTACGATGTTGTTGTACAAACAACGCTGGAGGTTAGTCTTGTTAGAGGTATTGCATATTAACAATTTTAAAACAAAAATTAACAATATTACTTTGAAATATTAGAAATATAGTCAGCAGTTTTGCAATTTTTAGGAATCCAGCATGACAACAATTGAGAAATTTGTCTATGAAGGAATTTATAATCTATTTTGAAACCAAAATAGTAATGCCTAACACCTTTAAAACATTTCTTGAGTCTAACTATAATAAAAATAAGCGCACCCAATGACTCTATAGTTGGTTCTGACCCTACACTAAAATACGAGTCTTGAAATTATGTCACATTTTAAATTGTATGAAAGTCAATCGAAATCAAATATTGCAAGCTCTTATTGGAGCTGAGAGCAGTGACGAGACATCTATAAATAAAAAGTAACGGGCAGGCACTAGATTCCAATATCGAATCTCTTGTACGGTCTGTATTAAGTAAATCTATTGACATTGCGTTTGGGATAGATGTTTTATGTCCACATCATCAAATGCACTTTTTAAAATCTACTCCTTATGTAACGAAATATATATGTATATGAAATATATACATTGACATTTGACAGCTCCATGGCGCAGCAGTTTAGCAACCAGCCTGTAAAAGTTTATGTGATCCACAAACATTTATTTTAGTTTTGGATGTTTACGAAATCGACAAGTCTCTCGTATGCTATGCATTTGACTGTTGCATCTATACATATTATACACCTTTGGCTATCTCTTCTGTGACAGATGAATAAATGTTTACTTTCGTAAAAAAAAAATATACTACGCATCCATCAAATCAGTCCATATAATTCCTTTATTCTTTAAAATAAATAATAGATTACACGGAATAATATCTCACAGCGGAGCTGCAACAGTCACCTTTATATTGAATAATATTCATCGTGTTAAGAAGGATTGTATTTGAGTCCATTTTATAGGAGACTAGTAGCCTAGAACGGCTAAGTCCGGACACAATTTTATGTTAAACAGCAACTGATATACATATATCTTAACCTTTTATCTACTTATCACGTCTTAATATAATCAAGATGGATCCATTACCTATAATAAAGCTATATTTTCTTAATAATATCTAAAAGAAAACGATAGTTAATTATTTTTTTTTACTCATGCATTCGTTTCGGGTCTAGTGTGTGACACCGAAAAGTCTCTCGTAGTTTCTGATTCCCACTACACAACAATTGTATCACAGTATCTTGGGATCAGAAGTGTGTATATGATTTTTGAGTGTTTTTATTTATGTATTCTTGGTTTAGAATCATTCTAGTAATTACCCCAGCAAAGGTAACGTTTAATCAGTACGCTGTAAATGTGTCTTTAATTTTATTTCCGTGATACAGCAATATCAATACGCTTTCTATACATAATATTAACAATATGATATTCCATTAACTGGCAATGCAAGGCATTCGAAATTGCATAACAGTACGGCTATTGGTGACCGCTATTTAGATGAATTTCATTAAATACATATCGCTCGTAGTTTATATTAAATAGTAGTTTATATCGTTTTATCGTAGTTTATAATTAATAGTTATTATGTTTTCTGCAAGCATAGAAATGCAAGTTCCAACATTCTATAATGAATAATTAATCTTTTAAAATACATAATAAATATTAGATTTTTTTATGCAATGGGTATCTGGTTTCTAGGTGTATTACCTTAGTTTATTATTTTATTTCTACGTTGCTTTATACATACCTATCTTTAGTTTATATTATGTACTTTAATAAAATCAATCTTGACTCCAACTAGTCTTTATGATATAATTACAGGAAAAATAAAATATTAGACGTGAATACAATGCGTGATGACATGGCTGTCAATATACATACAATCATATTTCGCTACATATAAGGAGCAGATTTGTATTCAACAACTGTAAATTTTCATAACCTTACCTAATATTATGTCATGTAACTTACGAAAGCAAATATAGTTCTGCTGATGCAAGAAAAACATTGACCGCGTGGCTTATCTCTTTTATAAACACTCGCAAATCGACAGCACTTTGGATCACTTCCAACAGATTCCAATTCCGCTGCATAGGAAACAAATCTTCCAACACGATCGAGAATTCTAGCTGAATATACCTAGCATTTTGTTTTATATAAAGAATACATTATTGAAAACTGACTATAAATAAGAATGATGTTGAGAAGAATGGTGAATAAAGATTAATATTGTGTTTTGGGCACTAGAGAAGTTCTGCACTTTCAAGTAATACACTTTGCACTTATTTAAATAAAGAATAGAAATTGTATTTATGCAAAGCATATAGTGCATTCAGACGTTGATCTAACACTAAGGCAGATAATAGCTACGGTGATTACGACAGGGCTGCCAGCAAATAAATCGCAGCTATACGGTTTAGTATTTGCAATTATACAAAATTATATCGCATTATACATAACCATTGCACCATATGCAGCTCTTGTTTTTTTTTTTTTTTTAGGATGATAAATGCACAATTATTGATAAAATGTGAACATATGCCTTTGTATCGTATTATACAAAGTGGTCATGGATACAATACCCCATCCGATTGTACAAGATTTGTATCCAATTATACAATCTGGCAGCCCTGGATTACGAATCCATTGACGTCATTTTTTTATCGGATTTTAAAGCCCATTGGTTTGTAATGACAATAGGTTTTACCTGCCTTAGTTTGCAATCAAGGTTTGAATACACCCTGTTTAATTATGTTACTGTTAACGACATAAAATCATTAAACTATCTACTAAAATTAAATGTAATAGAATCCTGTAACAAATTGTTCACGATTCCCACAATCCTAATACCGTAGCTGACAGTCTATTCCACCCTTCAAAAGACAAGGTTATAAAGTATAAAACGGAATGGGAGTAAAATAAACTTTGAACGTGTAAAGAAAGGTGGGAAATCTCAAATTGCAAAGAAAATAAGACGCCTCTTCCCGCGACTGCTGAAGCATCTTGTCAGCTAATCTCGCTGCAAATTTATAGACCTCGGCTACGGTTTGTACTGGAATTTCTAGATTTTATTTCACGACTTTGCGTTTCGTTTCGTTTTCGTTTAATCTTGTTTACATTTGAAAACAATTTAGATTAAATAAACAATGAAATCATTGGACGTGGAAGTGGTGGAAGTCATTGGGGGAGGTCTATGTCCAGCAGTGGACCAATATTAGCTGCTGATGATGATGATGAAACAATGAAATGCCTGTTGAATTTAAAGGGGTGGGATCTGCTAAAATTATTATTGACTGTTTTTAGTCCTGAGGCAGAATGTTGCAGTGCAGAGCCTGAGTTCAAATGGGCCGAACTAATTGTTATTAAGTTTGGTCAGGAAATTTTCAATACTAGGACTAAGTCTGAAAACGTAGCAAGTAAGTCAACAGTTCAGCCAAAAACCTCTTATAACCATCATAATCCAGGCATTATGAAGGAAAATTAAATTTAAAAAAGGTTAAATAGTGTACACGGAAAAAGTGTGAAAAAATATTTGGTTATGGCCTAAACAAACATGTCAGCCGATAAAGTTTTCAGTAGCGAGATTTATGTACAGATTTTAAATTAATCTGTATTCGGAACAGTGAGTTTAAATTGAAAACATTTAATAAAATAAATCCTAAATGTTCCTAAACCACACATGTGACAAACATCAATGCGATAATTAAACTTATGACACCTAAAATTTCACCCAATAACTTTTGACTCCACATTGGGTTATAAATTTTCTATCGCGGGTTAGACTACGAAAGAATTTACGGTCTCACAAACACTCGGACGTTTGACAAATATTTTCTCGTTGCGGGCATTGAACCACATTCACTCGTTTCACAAGCTATCTATAAACAACTGCTCTACAAAAGTTTGTTATTTAATGGTCAACCCGAATTTTATTATCCTTTTTGGAGAACAAACATAAGCATAATTTAGGATACCTAGTGAATAAATTTAAACAAATTTGGTTGACATGTTTCCGCAAAAAATAAGTACTCAAAAACGATACTAAATAAAAAGCGTTTCTTTTTATCTATCCTATGTGTTTGTTTATGTGTGTCATAAATCACCAACTTCAAACACAAATATAGGTATCTCTTCGCCAACCAAGCATCGCACATCACTTCAGTTCACTTTGCCGTAACAGATTACTAAAAACTGTTAGTGCAAAGAATAAATGCATGGTAAGTGGCAATTTGCAATTCTAACAGGACACGACACGGCATTACACGGATTTCCCTTTAAATATGAATCTCATGAATATTTTATTGCGGAAAAATGCAGCGATAGTTTTTAAATAAATCCTGCAGTCACACTGCGCTGACTATAATGGAAACCTTTCCAACAAAAAGGTGCTTTTGTGTATATATTTTACACAAATGCGGATATAAAAAATAAAAATTTTACATTTTTTTTAAAAACAAGGAAACGCGCTGCTATACGCTTAACTTAGTGAGCAATATAAGCTTAATAAGCCTTGGACAATACTTGAGGAAGCGTATTAGCAGGTTGGTATCATTACACCGAGTTACGAGACCTGAATATCTTATGGTAAATTATACTGGGATATTTAAACTTACGCATTTTCATAATAAGTGTACCCTAAGCTTATGTTCATCCTTATGAAACAAAATGTATTAAATTCTTCTATAATACGCCATTTATTTAATTCAATAGATTTCAACCTGGACAGAGATAAAAAAAATCGTTAATATCATCATAAACTTTTGTTTCATATCCTACAGAATACTGAAACTGATAATAGCCAAGGTAATACCATAAAGGAATCCAATTTATCGCACAACTTTAACAAGAAAAAATCGCTAAACATCCATTGAGCTCACTTCAAAAGACAGCGCTTATCTTTTATCACAACAGTGATCTACCAAACTGAATGATATTGAGTTTTAAGCCGTCAGCTTATTGCAGATTAAGCTCTAAGTCGCTTGTAATAAAATCCACAAAAGATATTACCTAATCAGGGTGTAGCGCTGGTGCCTTTAAAGAGAGATTATGATTTGTATAAAGTGATTAAAATGAACTAGTCTATCATCAAGGATTTTGTTTGAGGAAAAAAATGAACCGTAGAAGAGATTTTTAAGGGTTAGCCAGTATTATCCCAAGCATACTTAAACTACTTTGATTTGATTGAAAATTACATAATATAAAACAATAACCAAACTATACAAGGAAATAAATAAAGGGAAAAAAACAAACAAACAAAAGTATGAAAGGAGATATATTTACTGTTTAGAATCCTATCCCTAGTATGACTATATAGACTACCTAAAGTATCCGATGTTCGAACACAGAGGGCAAAATGAAGAGAGTTATTTGTCTACGACAGGATTCCATTACGTCGACTGACACAGATGTTTAATTCGATTAAATCATTCTTGGGTCGTTCTGGATAAGGTTGAAAATCACCTGGCAGGTTTTGATTGTTTAAAAAATAGATCTCTTCCGGTAACATATTTGAACGGAACTAAGCTGAGACGTGAAGAAATTGCGATACATGTGTTCTTAAATGGTCTTTTGTGAAATTAATAAATGAGCTTTCATTTAGCTCATTTAGAATGCCTTGAATGATTTTCGAATTGGGTGAAAGTATTATTCAATTTCTCCATAAGGATATTTTCAGCAATATACAAAATAATTAAATCTAGGAATGTGCCCAAAAAACAGGAATAGGCTCGCCCCTTTTTACATACGACTGATACAAGAAATGCACCTCCGCTTACCCTTTCGCGAAATTTACTTTATGTAAAGTAGTAGTAAGTTTAAATTTACTTTAAAGCTGATTGGTCTACTGAAGCTTTAAAATTCGTGTCCAGGGGCATACCATTTAAAATACAGACATCCAAATAAGCATGCCTTGTAACACCTTAAAACCTATTAGGACTACCGTACATATTACCAAAGTGGTTTTATCACATCATATTCATTTCGTATGAAAACAATAAAAAAACCAGAAACACCCACCACTAACGTCCAGACAATAATGTGGTCTCTCAAAATCTGAAGGCACTTGAGATCTCTCTCATTTGACCTGATTTAAGACAGCTAGAATAAGAATCCGCAAAAGTCACGAGATCACCCGCACTGCTGTCTATGTTATGATCGAACTACATAGATACATAACCTCACGCCTACATTCCCCAAAGGGATATGCAGGGATACATTCCTGCACCCACATGTCGCCAATTGTTTTTTTCGTCCCACAAGTTGTGGGCAAGCCTATTGGTGTTTTCGGGAAGATTTCTAGTCTAGCGGCATGGAGACCCATGCTGCTGCTACTAGCATTCGTAATGGAAAAAAACGATCAACATTTAAAGATCTTAGGTCGCACAGCACATACGTTGTTGTCCCGCGAGACGAAAAGGCAGTCAAGATCGCACTGTTATTGAAATCTACAAATACATGTCGATATAAAAACAGGCGGTTGTTCCCATGTGTAGTTGGATAAAAGGATGATATATCGTACATAAAACATTTTACTTTACGCTCATCACACTTTAATTACACGGTTGGGAGGATACACCCTTTTTTCCTTAAGAAATACTGTTAACTGATACAGCTCGAATGTTTTTTTCGGTCGATCCTGACTATTTTTGCTTACGGCGGCATAATATTTTCCGCCTGGCTGGACCACTTCTCGTGGTAATCGTAATTCGTAGTCTCATGGTCTCGCGGCATAAATGAGGTCCCAGATTCAATTCCCGAAGCGGAATGTTACAGGGTTTTCCATTAATAAATTAGGTACGGATTGGAGAAATGTGCACGTGAAACGGCTTTGCCCCCTATTACGCATTTGTCAAAATATAGATCCTTTCTAATGTTATTCAGCTGTTCTATGGGTAATTGTAATCCATTTCACCAATCTTTGTGAGGATACTAAGACAGTTTGTGCGGATATATTACCAAATCAGTTTAACAACAATTTTTTATTTTTATATTTTTTTCTAATTGTTCTTTGCTGCGCAAAGAGTACCAAAACAAAATTAAACGAAACCTGAAAAAACAACATTTTACTTTAAAATAAAGATGAAGCACGAAGCTGTGGAGTAAATTCAGATTATCAGTCAATACGTCTAAAACCGCGTCGTCCCTAAGGAAGTTATAACATTTTTATAACTTGTCCACAACTAATAATCTAGTAAAAGTCGGCGTGGAACAAGTTAAGATTGAATTTCGGCGTTACTGCTCCCAAAGCCAGTTTGACGTATTTGGGTCCTTCGGGGAATATGATATTAAAAAATATTAGGCCGAGCATAGCTGGCTTGAGTGTAAAACTTTTAGTATTTTTTTCGATGTCCGATTTACAGGCATTAAATTTCAGTTCTTCTTAATAAATATTGACTACATTTTCTTTGTGTAAAGCTAACGTCTTGAGAAATATCAAAAATTAAATTTTCACTTAATTTACCACACAAACAAGTTCTCCCATTAAATAGATATTTATAGTAGTGCAATGATATGGGACCTATTAGAGCCTTTTCTAAATATGTACATCAAGGTCGCTTCACATATTGATGACCATCAGTCCATATACGTCAAACTGCTCGGCACGGGCCTCCTCTACCATTGGGAGGGTTTACATATAGATAGATCGTTTGTAGTTCGTGTTCAGTTTATTCCTTTGTTAATTGTACGTCACATGTATTATTTTATATATAACTATTTTTACTATGTGCCCACCCGCTCTGTTTTTCTTATACTTTCCAGTCCATGCTACGGTTGTCTGGAAGAAATCGCATTCAGCGATAAGACCGCCATTTGCTCCACTCTTTTATATTTTACTTTAGTCTTAATTCATGTTTCTGTATGTGTTGTGGTGTACAATAAAGTGTAATAAATAAATAAAATAAATAAATAAATAGATCAATCTTGCTATATTATCATTGATTATGGGTGCTCATAAGCGGTGTTGACCACTTAACATCAACTTACTAGTTTGTTCGCCCCCTTTATCCATAATATAAAGTTTGCAGAACCAAAACTCACGCACCCCAACATCCAAAGTATCGTTCAAAAACTGCAGGCTTTCACAATGGTTCACGCGACATCAATCATTGAATTTGAGTGAGTGCCTTTGTACGTCTCTTCCTGGAACGCAGCGATGGTATTTTGCGGCTACTATCGGTTCGACCAAGTTGATTACACGGCTTTTGTCCTCCTATTCTACTGTGAGTGCCCTGTGTTTATCATCGGCTTAGTGTCTAAAAGGTTTCGAAAGGGCTGTATTAAAGGTGTTATTAGGTCTTCCTTTTAGACATCCAACAGATGAAGTTTATCGATTGGCCAATGTCCTTACAGTACGTAAATTATTTGTTTATGAGACACTAAGACGGTATCATAAAGTAATAGTACCTACACTTCCAAGTACTGTAAAGCGATTTGATGGATGTCCTGTGCCCAGAGTGAATACCACAATGGCACAGCGAAATTTTAATGTTGTTGCTCCAAACATGTACAATCTATTAATGAAAGAGCATGAGGTAAAAAAGCTGTCTAATTTTTTATTCAAGAGGAAGTTACATGAGTGGCTGTCCAAATTTGGTTACGCCGATGTTGAGAATATTGTTACCAATAAGAAGTATTGTTAATACACACACAAACACACACGCACACACACACACACACACACACACACACACACACACACACACACACACACACACACACACACACACACATATGTACACTTGCATATACATACATACTCACATCTACATGTCTAATTTTAATTTTTAGTGTTAAGTTAGTATAGTGAACATCCTTCTTACCTTCTTACCTTGTTTCTTTTGTGATAGTTATACCTTTAAGTATATTTTTATCTTTTGTATTATATGCGGAAAGAAAAGACTGACCTCCGAAGAACAGCTAGCGCTAGTTGTGGGGTCAGGATATTCTCATTTATGTGTAAAATCGCTTTTTATAAATAAAGATTTTTATTATTTATTATTATTATTATTAATTCCTGATTACTTAGCTGGGTAAATGAATCATTTTGTGGTCCAATTGATAAAGCGGTATAAAGTTACCTAAGTAGAAAGAAATTGTTTTAATGTTTATAAAACCTTTAGTTAATGATGAAATTAAGGGCATGGGTTATCGCGATATTAAATCTCTGTGGACTAAGATTAACTCAGTCTCATTAAAGATCTTTGCCCAACAGTGACATGTAAAATAGTTATGACGATTGTTATTCAAATACTACATAATTATTATACTATTATTTATTATAGTATTTTCCGTGGCTTTTTTGGTTCTTGCTCACTTTTTTTGGAATAATATTTCGAAATAATTATTTCAACCTTTTTATTAACCTAGTCTATAATTTTGCTTACTAGCTATAAGAATGGAATTATTGTATGGATTGACAACTAATAATGTATTTTGTCATATCGAGAGTTCCCCCAAATAATAAACAAACAGCAAAAAAATATATTAGATAAAAGTTAAGTCATTGTTGTCACTCGCGTGCACGTTTCGGTATTTATTATTCGTCGCCATTCGAACCGTAAAAATGAAAAATTACGTTAGCGATAAAAGTGAATTTAAATAATTGTTTTCGCAGCAGCCTTCGATAAACAAGGGAGACGTGAGGCGACTAACAATCTTCACTCTTTGTACAGTCATTTAATAAATGTCCTAGACTTATGACAGTGGAATACCTACGCTTTACAAATAAACTGGGCTGTTTTTTTCTTGAGGACAAAAAGTCCAGTTGACGTCTAAGTTGACCCGAAATTTTACAGATGCAGTTTATGTAAATAAAGCCTAGTTTTTCATTCCTTCATTAGAATGAGGCCTGTCTTCAATGATATTAAGAATAGTTCAACGGTTAACGACCAGTCTTATGAATGTTAAAAAATACGTTTTTTTTTGTAAATCTATTTTTTTCTACTCCAAAACAAGTATATAGTTATTTCCTTGAAATCACTAGTCACGACATTTCTTGGGTCGCTTCCACTGCGATGTGTTACGCTCATACATATATTTCCCAACTTTTTATTAAAGTTATGCTCAACTACGCAGTAGGCATTACATAAGACTTGCAGTTAAACTGTTTCTTATACTTAAACCTACCTCGTCTTCTTGTGGCACAAATATTTGGCGTGCGCTCTAGAGGTTCGTTTTTTTATCAGGGAATCCTCACTAGTACTACAGAGCTTGGAAATGTGCCCAAAATTTTCTCATTTTTTTCACAAGACTATCGTCAACTACATTCAAGTGCGCTGTAAGGGCGATCGAAATTATGACTTTAATTTATAAAGATTGTAATTATGTTTATAAGTTTAAATATACATACATAATATCACGCCCGTATTTCCCGGGGGATGAGAAGAATATAAGAACTTAACCTAAATAAAATTTCATATGGATTCGATGTATAAAACACCGTATACCAAACACAATATACTTGACAAACAAAAGCACGTAGTTTAAATCGGGTACATCTTCAATTCCTTCATCCAATATCCGATCTCAAGTCAAAGCAATGCAATCATCGCCAACGAGCGCCGAAGCTATTCGTAATGACACACAGTCATAGACAAAAGACGAATGCGACGCTGGAAAGAGAACAGTGAACGCTAGCACAAGTATAGTCACACTCACCATTTGAATGAGTTCACAAAGGTTTCGCTGAGGTCAAGTTATCGAGATTTTTTATGCATAGTACAAAATTGATAGATTTTAAATACCTTACTTCCCTGCCTAGAGGCCCCAGGTAAGGTCCATATTCCGCCAGCTCAATTATTTGCTATTTTATTGCGTTTTTTGGGGAACATGCCTGGCCTACGAAAATTTCAATTTAACATTTTTCCCGACACGGCCATCAAAAGCTCGACCTATCCATTAGCACACAAATATTTCCAAGGTCAATAATAAATATTTTATATTAATAAAAAAAAGTACACAAAAATTCTATGTAATTAATTAACATATTTAGTATGTAAATGTAACATAAAAAGATCGTATTAAAAATTCCGCATACAAAAGCGGCATCAATGAAAGTTCCAACAAGCAAGGTGGGAATATAAAAAGTTTTATTTGTTAAGCATAGTATTACTGCAGTGTCGCAACACCTCCAGCGCAAACTCAAGTTTAATCAAAGTATGCAGGTAAGCCGGAGGCGTACTTTTCCAATTTAAATATATTTTATTTAATAACATCTGCATGTTTATTAAACAAGCATCAAGATTTTCTCGCAACTCGTTAACTGTAGATTGCGCCAGTTTTCAATGAAGTGTCAAAGGCTGGAATGGAATAATTAATAAACTTAAAGTGAATATTGAATATAGATTTACTTTTAGCGAGTAGGATGGTAAGGTAATGAAAGTTGCATAAGAAAGTCATGAGACTAACTTACAGGTATAGGTATAGAAGACATATTTGGTGAATGTAATTGGTATATAAGAAAAAATAAATAAAATAGGAATAAAAATAGAAATTAATAATTTTAAAAAATATCTAAACTTAAACATAGTCAGTATGTTTTTTCTTATCTCTTCTTCCTTTTTTATCTCTGTGAATAGCCGCCTCCTTCTTTAATACTAAGAAAGGAGCCAAGGAATTTACTTCCACGAAATGTAATAATAACGGTATAAACAACACAACACGCACGGAAAATAATAAATTTATTTTCAGTTCAATTTAATAACGTGACATTCCCAACAAAGTGTAAAATATTTGAACGTAATAGGAACGGAGGAACGAAATTTTCACAATAGGAACAAATACCTCTACTCCGTTCATATAATATTTAATTGAACTTTGTTCAAATGTTTTTTGCTAAAACAATAAAACAAGTACCTACCCATTTGAGCACAAACCTCTTCGAAATTTGATAGAATGAATGCGCTTGTCTAGTGCTATAAAGTTTGATGATCTTATAAAACTTTATAGGTTGATAGCAGATAGCTTCCAAATATGATCTTTATATTCGTTCCTCCCACCTGTTCACTGGTGCACACGTTTTATAAGATTTAAATAAAACAACATGGCTTTGACTTTATCCCTACTCAACTTTCAACTCTATCCGATTGATTATTAAAAAAACGGACATGAAGTTCTTACTATATAGACTCTTTCCATTGATAAGTGAATTTGTCCGAAACTACTTGTGGCTGGATATGTGATATACTGGTGTGCCATGATTTTGTACACAATTTAATTGTATTGGATTTGTTTTTATTACATTAGTGTCTAGCATATACCATGTTAGCATATGGCAGTTTGTGTTTATGAGAAATAAGATATAAAATAAAATATAATGTAGACATAAATTATATAGAGAAATCGTTTATTTTTATGCAGCTTTAGGATGAGACACACGGTTGAGTTGAAATCTTGGTAAGATTTCTTGGTGGGAGTTTCCATTTGACTTTTCGAAGTTACGTGTGTATTCGTATTATATACAAAATTAGATTTAGAAAATACTATAAATAATGTATTTTAACACATCGCTGGAGAACCAGCAAAGAAAACAAAAAAATATTAGATATTATGTTATTTACCAACCCCCTCTTAGACAGCGTGGAATCTAAGGAGGATTCCTCTAGTGCAGGACGCCTGCGCAATGGACCTGTGAGGTAAAAAAGGTTATATAAAAATCATCAAATAAAATTAAATTCCCAGTGCGACATTTAAAACTATCTCAATGCAGTGAGTGCACATAGTTGTAGAATAAGTGTCGGGAGAGTGTCGGGGTTTATTACAAATTCCTGAGTCTCATCTAATGCTGGATACCTGGAAGTAGGAGTTACGAGACCGCAGGCCGGTGGCGGTGACACGTGCTCGCGACGACCTTATATAGGCGAATCTACGCGTTAAGTTTTTCCTTGACAATCGTGTTACACAGTGCAATCGTATTTTATGTAAAATGAGATTCATTTAAATAGGATAAAATAGGTTACGCTTTAGTATAGGTCGAATATCTCGTCAGTCTCAGGTTCAAACCCCAAATACACCTTTGACGTTTTAATGCTATATGTGTATCCTCAACGAATTATCACGTATTTTAACGGTGAAGGTAATCTTTGTGAGGGGTGTACCCTAAATGTTTTTAGGAGTTTTTGCAAAAATCTAAGTAAGAATTTTTATGTGTCATTAGATGAGTTTACTTATTCTTATGACGTCTTTATACTTGTTTCCTAACGGGCATATGAGTGTGGCCAGTTCCATTGGGCATTATTCTATTCGGCATAATCGCTATCAATTTCTTAGCGGCAGCATGGAGTTGTGACCAAAAAACAATAACTTAAAACGCGCACGAAAAATTCACATAGATATAGGATATAGATAGTAAATCATAGTGTTGTATGTAAAGATTTTCATAGGGAATAAAATGTGATCGGATGGGATCGTAGAATATCCGATTGCCGACACGGTCCCCCTGAAATCAGATTACCCAATTCTGACCCTATTGTGAGACGGACCGTGATACGACGCACACTTAACCCGTTTTATGAAAACGATACTTTGGTCAGAGGGAATCTAGTTTTTAAATATTTTTATACCGGCATTTTTGGAAAGTTGTTAAAACAGCTTACAAACATATAAAAACCTCGTTGTTTACGCATATGAGTAACATTTGATGGGAGGCAATAATGTATAAATGATTTTATTGATACATTTCCTAAGTATGTAGTACATACGTAAACACGTATTCTTGAAGGAATTGACAGAAGAAGAGTTATAAGTCCCATTTTCGGTTTTACATTCAACATCAATCGACCTCTCCTTTTATTTGAGAATCAAGGGATAAATTTGTGACACTGCCTTGTTTTTATTATATGGTGTATAAATAAAAAAATCATCATCATCATCATCATCAGCCTATCGCCGTCCACTGCTGAACGTAGGCCTCCCCTAGAAAGCGCCAACCATCCCGGTCTTCTGCAGCCCTCATCCATCCGTTACCCGCCACCTTTCTCAAGTCGTCGGACCATCGTGCTGCAGGTCGTCCTACACTACGTATAAATAAATAAATAAATAAAAATAAATAAATAAATCATGAAAATCAAATTATAGTATTTTTTATTTATTTTTAATTATATGTATCTTATTAAAATAACACCACACTCAATGTTCTAAACAGTCTTCAACTTGCTTCACTTGCATGTACATCGCTTCGCTGTTACTCCGACGCTCCTTTCTTCTCGTCTCTTCCTCTGATCGGCCGAACTTATAACCTTTTGAGAGGTAGTGGAACACACCCATAGACACGAACATTAGGCCCGTGTATATGAAGAACTGGGTCTCCTGCAAAGGAAAGTATTACTTGAGTAAGGTATAGTTATTGACAGAGGTTATTAAAAGCCAAAAAAGAGAGAGTCAAACAGGTTTGATCGGGGCTAACAAAGGAAAATGCCTGATAAATGAATGAATGATGCTCACGCAATAGTAGAATGTATGACACATACATAGATAATTTAGAGTGGGTATTGTAGTTAGTGTGTCATTATTCTTGTTCAACTACCGCCTAAAAATATCCAGGTGTTATCATATAATTCAATATAAACTGCTCTAAACCAGATTATAAACACAACACCTCTATATAACATGGGTTTTTAAAAGCAAAAATCAAACTGTTAAAAGCATATGAGGGTAAACCTAGATAATAGTATTATTAAAATTACAAGCCGGAAATTAACTAAGAAAAGCTATACCTGTGGATAGTTAACAAACAGCCTGGTGATGACGATGATGATGACGTTGCCCACCGCCTCGGTGAGCAGCCACACCGACGTCATCACCGCAGTCATGCTCTCCGGGGACTCTTTGAACGCGAACTCGTTGCCCGTCACCGCGAATAATACCTAAAATAAATGTAATTTGATATCTCTAGAATTTATTTAACATCAGAAAAGCTATCGTTCGCTTGTGCATACCATCCAAGAAATAAATACTTAAATGTGACCTTAGAATGAACAACGACGCAAAGTAATATTCCTTTAAATTAAACTCAAGAAATTGATACTTTTCTGAAGTAAATAAAATCCACAAACATAATAAATGAAAGTGCTTTCAACATTGAATGCAGCAGACATAACTTCTTATTACAACAAAATGGTTGTTTCTCAAAAATAACGACTTGTATTATCTTATTTAGTTAAGCAGAAAATTTGCATTAGAATTTACCATAAATAAAATAGGCCTATTCGGTACAGGCGTTTTGAATAAATAATATTACACAACGGACGCCCAATGCCGTAGCATTGCTCTAGTACGTATACTACGCCATTCTAGATTACTACGAATTGCTACGACGCGTGCCAATTTGCGTAGCACATAAGCGCAGTTTGCTACAAATTACGATATATCGTAGACTAAGCGCTCACATTACGTATCCCCGAACAGTCCATGACATTTTGTTGAGGCGAAAAATGTTGCATAGAAAAAAATAAAAATCAGATGTTTCTCACCAGTCAAACACTAAAAAATAATTGGACCATACTAAACATTACAATCTATTCATTAGATTCGCTTTTGGTTCCTTTTTTAAATATAAATATAACGAAATATCATTATAATTCTATTGCAATAAAAATATGTTAAGAAATACAAATAACTATAAAAAAAATCAATTAACATATATTCGATAATGTTACCTCTGCTATTGACATTATGACAAACTGCGGCACCAAAAGGACCATGCTGATTGAATTTGGCTGCGTCACCGTAATCAAATTCGAGCTCTGAAATAGATTATTACAAGATCGTATTAAATTGTCACAAACTATGTGGCAGCTCTGGCCCGTTTATTGTCACGCGATTACCACCTTACTAATTGGAATAATTATTATCAAACTAATCATCTAGAAATATTACAATATCACTAAAATTTATTCAAACCCACCAAAAAATAGACAGCTTACCAAATACCCCATAAATACATATAAATACAGACACTGAAACAACTTCTTATTTACCCCAATCCAAACTTCAATCCCTACCAATAAACATTTCACTTTAATTAATAACTATTATAACTTATATAAAAATCCTATATTTTTAAACACTTACCCCGCCATCATCACCCACAATTATGGCATAGACTCCGCCACTCAGCAGTTGTAGGTCATCACCCACGGTCCTCTCTCCCACAATCACTGAGTAAGAGGACACAAACACTTCCATCTGCGCGGACACGCCGGACACCCGAACCTCCGTTTCATTACGCCTCTTGTTGAACAATAACACTTCTGTAGTGTTATACGGAGATAGTATTCTGGAAAGTGGGTGAAATTCATTGTTTATAAATTTTATATAATCCCGTCCTAGGAGCGTTTTAATTGAACAAATATCATAGAATATAACGATAAAATATTGGTCGATCTAATTTTGCCACTTTAATACAGATTTTTTCAAAATTACGTTTTTGGTTATTTCCTGAGCTACACCTATGGCCTATTGACATATTATAAATTAAATCATAAATTAATGAACGCCAAAAGAGCTTTCAGTCTCAATACGATGATATTTTTTAAGACAGTAATATATTAAAAGTTTAATAGTCGGATTCATTTTCGTATAAAATCATTAACTAGCTTTTGATAATGACAAATTTTGTTTGGCACAGTGTTATGCGATATATATTAATAACTTCTTCATTCAATACTTAATAATATTACGTACTATATTTATGTATATTAATTTGTTAGGCATGTAGTCCGCCAACCCGCTCTAGGCCAGCGTGGGGGGCTAAGTCCTCAATGGTAGATGAGTCGGGTCTCATCTCTGGGCTCGGGCCCAGCGGTAGGAATTATAGGTATGATGAAATAAATTAAAATATAAAAGAACAAAGTTGTTTATAAAACCCCGAAGGCTGCGAATACATTAGTCTAGCTCAGTGGTACCCAAACTTATTTTGTCTACTGCCCACTTTGAGAATAAAATGTTTTTAGCGCCCCCATTAAAACATTGTTTATATAGGAATGCTTAAGTAGACCATTATTTATTTAACCGTCATCCTACAAAAAAAAAAAACAAGAGCCACTCTGGACAGGAGTGGCCACTTTGCACCACTGTTACCCAAGATTCTTCTAAAAAAAAAAAAAACAATATTGCGATCTAATACCAATTTTGGGCGCGTATCTACCGATTTTTGTCGCTCCTAGCTAAATAAAATTTACAGGCCTCTACACAACGCCCCCATTTTCTTTCTGGGTCTCTTACTGCCCCCCTTGAGACCTGCAGCGCCCACAAGGGGGCGTTATCGCCCACTTTGGGAAAGACTGGTCTAGCTGAATCCAATCTAGGGGCTGTCGCCGCAACACCGGCCCGAATATTAACAAACCCGAACACATTTCCGGACGATTTTCCACCAATATTGAGACGGCGATATGATCAATTCGATTAACGTTTACGAAACCCTGAGTGTGTAAAATCGATTCGTATTTTAATATGCAAAGATTAAATTGTAGTCAGTTGTAGAAAACTTAGTCAATATAAAATGTTACATTTTAATATAATAAATTTGTGAATAAAGCCGATTATCCGATTTAAATTAATTTTATTTATAAAAGAATATTAGAGTAAGCTTGGCGACTTAGGCATTTTTCGAGAATGGTATAAAATCATTTGCATATATCTCGCGATGAAATTACTCAATATTATTTTTTTGTTCAATATTTTAAGACCGTATACTCGGAGATATATTTTTATTTTTAACTATATTTTAATATAGTTTAGAAATTAATCTATCACAAATAGAATCAAAGCCTAATGTAAACTATTATTTATTCTGTAATCAATACTATAAACAGATTAACAACGTCAAAAATGCAATCATGTGTAATATAATATATAAGTTTCATCAAGACTATTTTGTGGAATCGAATCTAATGATGTGATGAATCTAAATGTCATGATCACTATTTGATTTTATTCTCAGATCTGTCAAAGCGTTATAATTGGCATTAGGAAACTCTGGAGAGTTATATTGTTATCGAAACCACGGTAGGCGGATATTTACTCCATAATCGGCAATTGGTTTGCTTCTATTACATGGAAATGATTATCAAAACGTGTGAACAAAAATACCAGTGCTGATTACTACCACAGGAATACGAGATGTCAATCACCTCTACCCAATCAATTTTCGAGTCACATAAAGTTTCCAACTAGACACTGGATATATTAGCGGAAACAGAGGCTAATATGGTTACGTGCACTGCGAACTACAAGAGTATAAATCACGGAAATGCGATAGCAAAGTTGGACATTTACTTGTGTCGCTTGTGACCGATAACATATATTTGTCTTTGAAACCTAACCACCGATTTATTTATCTAAGGTTTCTCGCTACCACTTTCACCGTAATGTCGTTTCTTAAAGAGCAAATAAATTACCTTAAAATCGGTATTTCGTAAAGAGGAAAGTAATAATAAATGGATAAATAAATAAACCTAACAGTCACATACATAGTTCTGACACCACAATAAGAGACATATCTTTTGTTGTTACAAAAAAGAGATTTTTCGGTCACCTGATCCTGACGCGAAACAAATATTTGTAGATCACACAAACATTTGTTTCGATGTGGGGATCGAATCCACGGTCACTCGTTTTGCAAATTGTCTAGCCACGGAGCTGTGATTACCTACAAAGTACATTAACAAGCAATACAAGAGTTGAAAAATGTAAGCGCTTTTTTCCAGAGAAAAATATTCAAAAGCTAATTATGTGTTTTTAACTCAAATGAGCAATATCCCAATGCAATTAAATCGTGGAAATTACAGAACACACAAGTATAAATATTTTCGTAGCTGTATTTTTTCTCATTTCAAATTAAAACGTGGTAAATTTTTCCACAATGTGATGTGAGATTCAGTTATATGATAAAAATTTAAGTCCGCATTTACATTAGACTAGCGTTTGAGCTCCGCTTCGAATGACTGCAATTTTATTAAGAAAAATATATTCAGTATTCACTCTCTCAAGATGCTATCTACATAATCATCAACCTGTTTTTTTTTTATCACGAGAGGAAAGCGCCTTAAGCTCCCCTGTTCGGTACTTCGGGGGAGGCCGTAAGGGGTATGTCGGGGTCACTGGCTACGCCAGCATACCGACTAAAACCTCTCGGTGACCGTCACGCGCATTTAGGGCGGCTTTGCGGCATCTCAGGGCCAGAAATGCCCTAAATGGTCCGCTGCCGCCCAGCGCACCGTCCAATTATGGACCCCTCCAAATTGGGAGGGCTTGGTATGCCCTCCACTTAATTTATTTGGACGTTCGCCTTTCGTGAACGTCCGCGACAGTTAAGAGGTCACGTCCTCTGCTGCCAATCTCGGGGTTGCTATCATAGGGTACCGCCCCCGCAGTACGCCCTGCTACCCCAGTACCCCTGTTAGTCGCCTCTTACGACAGGTAGGGGATACCGTGGCGGAATTCTTACACCCCCAATCCACAGGATCATCAACCTGTGCCTATATAGTTCCACTGCTGGATACGAGCCTTCTCTACAACTTAGTGGTTTAAGCCCTAGACCACCACGCGTGGTGCAAGCTACAACTACGTCTTTACCTAAGGTAATCCAATTGTATTGAGTTGTTATTAAGAAACATAATAGTAGCAATTATATAGCAAATATTAAGCATATACTTATTTTATTTGTTCCGCACTAAATGTATTATTACGTCAGTTCATATTTTACTCACTTATGCACCGATATTTCAATTTGTAAACAATCGAATAATGATAACGGTAACGTATAAAAAAGGATAATTAATGATCATTCTCATTAATACACTCGGCACAATAAATTATTATCAATTAAATTAAATACACAAGACATTAATAAATTATGCGATGCATTACTGAAAAATAAAAATAAAATGTATGAATTAATTTTACATCAATAATCTCCCGCTTAATTACCATATATTAATGTTTTATTCAGTTTTATTCAACCACATATTACTTGCAAATGTAATGTGGACTCTCCTTTGAATAAAACCGTAGTAATGAGATACTTATGTATACTAAACCTCCCATAAAAAGGTTCTAGAAACTTCTGTAGAACATAAATTACAATGTATCCGACGTGAATGAAATAACATTGGCACGTAACTCATCGAAACGACACAGCAAAAGTCACTTTGTTAAAATTATGCATAAAATGTTGCAAATTGTTGGAAATAAAAGTTGACAAGTTTTTAGGGTATAGTTGGACACGGCAAAATGGCTGCACTGGGCCTGACTGCAAATGAAGTCACTGTTAAAATTCTTTGTCTATCAATTAATATTTTTACCACAACTACGACTTTTAGTTATAAAGTTGTTGGAAACGAATCCCAAGACCTAATTACTCGTTTAGTCATAATGAGGACTCGTAGACCTGAGACTGGATAGCGCCACAACTCACTACTTTTAGACTCGCGTCTGGTCAGTCGATAGTTGCAGGTCAAACTCAAAACCACATCTATTACATTATATCACAAATACACAGTAAATGTAATAAATTATCACGTTCTTTAATAGTCAAGAAAAATGTAGTGAAAGAAGAAAATTACCATTTTAATGGATGTAGATGATCCATTAAAAAAGTACTCCAATAAAAGTACTCCAAAGAATCTACCTGTCTAGATGTAAACAGGTAGATTCTTTGGAGTACTTTTTGACAAAGTAACAAAATTTGTGATCATAATACAAATAAAATGAAATGCTGTGTCAAATTAAGGGTAAAAATAGGCTCGGAGTGCACATAGAAGCAGAACTAGGTACCTTAGTTTGACGCGGAGATTTAAGTGTACCAAGTTAATCCTGTGTCTGATGGAAAATGCTGAAGGCACATTCAACTGAGCCATGGTTTACTTGACGGGAACAAAACACCCACACGGTAGTCGGAAATTCAAGCCCAGATGCACGTTTCACTTTTAGAAGTTGTTGAAACAACACTCATACTTTAATAGTGCAGGCAAAAACTGTCAGTAAAGCTTGATATATGTATGTTTATACGTTCGTAATGTGTAAAAAAACAAAATTAGCTGGCCGAGCCAATTGTCAAATGATATTTAACGTCTGATAAAAATTATTATTAATAAATGATGTATAAAATTGTTTTTCTAACTTTAACAATAAATGGTCGCTTAGCTCCTAAATGTCAGCCACAAATTAGGTGACGCGAGTTGTTGACTGATGTATTGCATGTTGAGAGTATTTTCTACAAGTTCATCGTTCATTATTTTAAGATGCTTTCTTTCCAAGATATCATGCTACGTAAACCAAATACAAGCACTAATAAAGCTAAACCCATTTTTCATATTTACCAACATCGAAAATATTTTTTAAAAATTAATAAAACCCAATCTAATTATCGTACAAAACTCACCTCACAACAGGAAAGCCGGCCTTACTCTTCTCAACATTATCAACGTACCGCACCAAAACATCATTGGCGAAATAGAACGACACAGCTTCGCCGTTCTCCAGTTGAAATATTTCCTCTCTCGGCTCAATACAGCTTCCTCCTAACTTCAACTTCAGAGTCGTATTGTCGACCCGCACGTTCCTCGTGACTTGCGCCAGCGAGGGCAGCGTGTACGTTATGTTGTGTTCCATATTTTCTATCGACACTGAGCATGGATTTCCGTTGAACACTCTCAATTGAGAATAGCCGGCCTGCGGGAGGACGGGGTAAGTTGTCTGCAAGGGCAATTAATTATTAAAAACATAGACACATCCAAGACGTACGTAGCTCTGACCCCACAGTAGGATACAAGGCATGTGTACTGGGTATAATACGAGAGACTTTTCGTTGTCAAAAACACCCTGACCCCAAACAGATGTTTGTGGAATCCACAAACGTTTATGTCTGCGCGGGGATCGAACTCGTAGCCACTCGACTCGCAAACTGGTACGTAACCACGACGGGCAATGCATTAAATATTATTACTTTACATAAGCATTTGAGTTTGAGACAAAAAAATCTCTAGTAGTTTATAATAACTCACAGCACAAGACTTGTTTCTATTTTTTTCAACAGCCCTTATACGTTCGTCTGCTGAAACGGGCCTTCCGGATTAAGGCTTTACTCCACTACGATGAGCTAATGTGCGTTAGCGGACTACACATCTAAGAAATTCTTAGTAATTTCTTGTACCCAAAATGATTCACTTATTTATTTTTATAACAAGCCTTGAGGCTTAAAATTAAAAGAAACACCACATTTTTTGTTAAATAATACAAATGGTATTGCAACAACGTTCGGTGAAAATGAAGAAAGTAATAAAAGCCCCTGCAATGCCAGTTTATGCTTTATAATGGCGATAAATCAGTGTTTGCGTCTAATTTCTGCCAGCTGGCGCGTTCTAATGTCGCTTTAGTTAGCAACGTTTGTGTCCATTTGTCTTGTACTAGTCACCAATGGTCATAATTAGTAAATAACATTCAATATCTTATAAGACTGTTATGTATCCGTCATTTACAATTGCTTAAGATCCGTACGACGTTTCTCCATTCTAGATAACTTTCATTGTAATACTATAGTCTGACATTATATTAATGGGCTCCTTTAATTGGAAAAATTTAGTCTTTGTTTCATTATTATAGACTGACTAAGAAAACTCTTGACTAAATCAAAATTACACTAGAGTTTCTTCTCCATTCTTCTCTAGTGATGAAATAAACGCTATATCATTTGTTTGGTTCCCATAATAATTTAAGTTAATAATCAGTTTGAGTTCTAACACAATATGACTATTGATAGTATTGACCATAAAATAATGTTGTATTTTCACCTACACAATTAAAACAAGAACTATTTTAACAATAAATGTCAATATTACTTACCTAATACATTTCTACCCCATTCTCCTTACCTTCAAATAAATCTCAAGCACTCCAGATGCTATAAATGCCACCCCGGCCAACACTCCTCCCAGGGTCAGTTTGTGAAGAGGATTCTTCAACACATTCCGCGACTCCAGGAATGGATAGACGTACTGTTACAAAGTAAAACTTGACAAAACTTTTGTGATATTTAAAAAAATATTGTGTAATATAAAAAAAATAGTTAAGTAGTTTGGTCAGTTGATAAATTGATCCATTTTGACCAAAAAGGTTACGAAAAAAAGGAATGTTGATAATTAAAAAAAAAAATTGATACGGCTAATTCTATGAATAAATTCACCCAACAGTCTGACCTCACACTAAAATTTATGTTTTGTGTAATCATTCACGGCATTATTGATGATTTTATCTAATTTTGTAACATTGTGTTAACAAGAAATGGGATTTAGAAGAAATATCGTGCCCAGAGTAAGTGCATTAATTGTCTTGCTTTTGCCGTTAATGCTTTATTTAAAACGATTTGAGCCTCGCCGACTATTACTTGGAAATAATACATATTTTGCGAAATGTAGGTGCAGAAATGCATCTTTTTCTGCGCCCTAAGGCCTTTATGTATATAATGTTTTTCCCAACTCATTTTACGTTCATCCAAAAAAAATACCAAGTTCATCGACACTTACGCATCAGTCTTACCAAAACTAATTAGTTAAATGTCAACAACGCGTTAACCCACAACAGTATAGCAATAAATTTATAATTCACTCCAAAGAAGGTCATAACTTAAACATGGGCGCGAATAAATTGCTCCAAGCACTCGGTTTTGCTAAAACCGCAGATTATAAACGCGTATCTTGACTTTCCAAGCTGCCTTTGACAAGTGACAATCGCAGTTTGTCTTTACCACAAAAACGGCCCCGTTGGGAGCATAAAATTTATTTCTACGACGTGATAGGAGCAATATTCTGTGTATTTTGGAACTAGTGACGTGCTTGGTTACAAAGTCAATGTTTCACAGTCAATACCTGATTTATTCGTAGAATTTTATTTATTTATTTACACTTTATACAAAGTTTATACCAGCCTAAGGTAATGCAGAGATGAGATGAGGCAGCTGTGTAAACGGTTAAAACAAGTCTTATTATAATTTTCATTGTTATTTATTTGGGAGCAAAAATTTTAATCTGTTTTATTCATAAAGGGAGATATTATGTTCTAAAAAAGAAAATTTGAGAATAGCTAGCGTGTCGAATCTAAGATTAGGTGATCATATTTTTAAGACGGCCGTTTCTCAGCATGTTATTCGGGTAGCGTAGTAGAAGAACGGATGGCAAACAACCGACGGCACTCGTCTCGATACAAAATACTACCTATTTCCCTTCTAATCATATACAGATATTCTGTGGTCAGAACTTTATTAGTATGTGTATGTCATTGGGGTGTATTAATTTACTATTTTTTTAATCACTTATTTTAGAAACATGGTGCATTCGAAGAAAAAAAACATATATTTCGCATAATAATTATTACCATACTTCACATCTCTAATATCGCTAGTAGTATATTAGGCTGGAGAATTTATCTCAAGATAGCAATAACGCTGTAACCTCCCCGCTAACTATATGAAAACACGGCCGCATTCTCCAACCAGTATGTCTTTGAAAACATCAACCACGTAACTCGTAGAACTAAGGGGTGATTTTGGAAGCCTTGTCTGATGTTTTAGTTACTAAAGATAATAATTTCACGTGCTATCATCAAACATAGGGTGTAAATAGAACGTAATTAAAAAACTAAGGCAGATACTCGTAATAGCTACGGTGATTACCAACCCACTAGCGTTAAAAAATCCCATTAAAAAATGACGTTTTTCTAACAACCGCCTATATGTAATTACTTATGGTCCCGTAGCATAAAATAGCTGCTGTGAATAAAATATTTAAAGCTAAAACGTTAATAATTCTAGAAAGAGAAAAAGTTATTATAAAAAAGAGGTGTTCTTTGCAATACAATACCTTTTGCGCCAGCGGAATCAATATTAGAATGCAAATCGGATTGAACACTTGCATTTGGTCCGGTTTCACGGTTAAAAATCCAAATCTACCATCCATTTTTGTTGCCTGCAGTGTCCAACGGGATCCCTAAAAATAATGACACGGTTTTATTTTTGCAGTCGACGGTCTTCCAACATACTAGTCTCTTGCAATTTCAGTACAAAGTGTACCGCTTCATAAAAAAATCTCATCCGTCTACTAAGAAAAATATTTAATGTAAATTTTATTATTACTCTTATTTATGTGTTATTACGTTCGCAAATCATCCTTACGAGCTAAATATTTAATAATACCTAGTATTTTAATTCTTAATAAACAAAAAAGTTATCATCATTCACAGCCTTTTTCAAACTACTGATGGGCATAGGCCTCTCTTTTATCATGCCATTTGTTTTTCTCCTAGGATATTGCCATTCAAAGTCAGTTATAATATAATTCTTAAAGGGAAACCATGCTTACAATGAAACTCCGCCAAATGTCTACTCATCCGTTACGGAAATGGGGTAATTAGGTTACCCAATTACATGTTGCCCCAAACTTTGTTTAATGGACAAGTAAATAGGTGGGTCGGCGTTAGTAGGAGTCTTTTAACTATCACACTGCCTTTATCGACTTAGTGCTGTGGCTTATTAAACTTATGATTTGGAAATACTTTTGAAAGTCACACAGAATGTTTTCTCAAAGTAGTAAAGTTCCAACCAACTGCTGAACACAAACCTCTTTTACAACAGAGATTTGTCATCTAATGGGGTTTAGAAACTAGACACCTAGGGAAATGTCCCTGGGATTTAAAACCGCGGCCACTATATTATTACTAGATCAGATGTTTAATCTTTAACACCATCATTAAATAAGTACATAAAATATAACAACGCGGTCCAGAAATAGTGATGTGTCATCCCACGTTCCATTATTTACCCCAAAACAATTTATTAATTAATCAAACTTTATTATTTTATTTAACACACTTCCACTCTCATAATTATAGAACCCCAAATTCATCGGACTAATTGCGAAACGCCTGCTAAATTGGGGTAACACGACATTCACATTTTTAATCCAATTAAACAATTCAGAATCTCTAGACAATCCATTTGTGAATTAATATTTTAACATTCAACTCGCCGATTGGTATGTAGTATTTTATCCTTTCCGTTATGAGACGAAGCCCGATTTTAATTAAATTTGCAGACTTCTATCAGCCCATACTCGTATACGTTCTCTTACTGGACACAGAACTCTTGTACAACTCGGACGGTTTAGGTCTTAGTCAACCATGCATGCTTATTACGGATTGGCGGACGACACACCTAAGAAATTTTTAAGAACTCTTAGGTGTGCAGGTTTCCTCACAATGTTTTCCTTTAGTGTCAAAACACATAATTCATTTTAAATAAACATAGTACCTATATAGTATATCTGAATTTACAGAAATGTCTGTCATATTGTTTTAAATTTTTTCTATTTTTTTTAAGCTATAGACATTGTGGTCGCTCAGTTAAAAAGTTCTTTTATTAATGAGAAAAGAAACTCACCATTTGATCCAACAAAGCCCAGAACACAGGTAATACGGTGAAAAGCATCAGAATAGACAGAGTTTTCTTGATGTCCCTAATGAATCTTTTGTCGTATTGATGCTGCACGCTGTCCAGCCAATGGGAATACTTTTCATTTTTACCCCGTTTCATTACAGCGTTCTTTAAACCTAGCTACGAGGCACAGAAAATAAAAATGCAAAGTGAAAGAGGTAGCTTTTTTCTCATGAATAGGGCGGGAAATGTAATGCGAATTTCGAAATTTGATGCATTTTTATCGGAAAATATTGGGGAACATATTAGCCATACGAGTATTTTGTAGTGACAAATATAAGTGAACGACACAATTACTTGCGTAGATGCGAACAAATTTATATCTACAGCTTATTTTATATAAGGGCCACCGCGCTCAAGATATAGGTACTCGCAAAGAATTTTAAAGGTATTCTGTATTAAGATTATTTTCCATCTTTCACTTGTTTTTTGAGTCATAACATCCGAATCAGGACCAGGATTTTAGGATTTCGGCCTTTTTTAAACTAATCTTACTTATGTACAGTTTTGGGAGGTAAAAAAGTGACAGAGTAAAAAAAAACAGTCTATTAGTGTGTCTGCATGTTGAAAACGAGACGCTGTTGTGCTTTCTTTTCTGTTCGCAAAGCATGCCTCAGATTATTATTTATAAATCACATTTTTAAATATTTTACGAAATATAAACTTTAATAAATTTTAATTAAAATTTCAGTAAATATGCTTTTACTACACTTTCTTCTTCTTCTTTTTTCTTTATCAACCCATATACGCCCACTGCTGAGCACGGGTCTCCTCTACCATTGAGAGGGTTTAGGCCATAGTCCACCACGCTGGCCTAGTGCGGGTTTTTACTACACATGAAGCTATAATTACCTACTATGAAAAAAATGTACCACAAAACTAAAAACTTGTGTGAACAAGGACATAAGTTTACGTTACGTGTAATACATGGATGTTGCTATAAAAACGTTTCAAGAATTGTTCTTATTGCGATGAGAGATGGGTATGTTTGTACGCCGTTGTTGCCACGGTTCCGCACTCAAAGATATAAATGTTAGAACTCACTCTGATTTACCGAGGTTTTCCAACTAAACATCATCAATTTCCGACATGCAATCTATTTGTTCACCTACAATTGTAGGGGAATTTTTGCAACCAATGCATTCTTCATTTTTACACGATAAAAATTGGAGCATACATGGGAGTTACCTTCAATCAATTATCCTCCCCGTGTACATGACAATGTATTCAACGTAATTAAAAAACTCACTTTCGCATTGAAATACTAGCTGCTAAGCACAGTTTGGGTCAGGCAAAATTTTATTAAAAACAGGTCCAATCTATACCAACATTTTATCTTGGACAATTCAAAGGCTTAGTCATCAAAACATTTAAGATAAAAAGAGACAATTTTAATTTTGAATATTACCATTACATAAAAGTATTAAAGAAAATGCAACTAATAATACTCACCGAGACGCACTTTACAAAATCAATGACAACATTTCCTTCTGGTTTTTTCAACACATACCGGCTCTTGGCACTCACAAATACCACTGGAATGAAAATAATACACATATACATAACATAGGTACAATATACATACTTAACCTCTCCCCGATATTCCCGAAAAGGTGGATAGGTACATTTCGCCAGATATGTATCAGTCCCAAGTTATAGAGCTAGCCTATTGCCGTTTTCGGGTACATTTCCAGACTTCGTGTTGCTAATGAGAATTTTTAATGGAACAACTGAAAAACACTTTGGTAGGCACCCGGGAATTCGAATCCAGTACCTCTAAATTTTAAAGAACTTCGTCTTAGGTCGAGATTATTTAAACGGAAAATTCATTACATTTCAAGACTAAAATGTTTCGCCTGAACTATACATTAAAATGTGTTTTTTTTTAGTATTTTTGACTTTGCAAGTATGGGCCATACAAATTAGAATCCTAAATGAAGTTCATCCTTATACGTAAGACTGTGGTTATAATAGAAGGCTTAGAGCCTCGCTTATTGAAAGACACATGACTAAAACCAAAGATAAAACAATTAACAGTCTGGAAAAATATTTGCACACATCACACAATTAGCAACAAAACAAATAAAACATGTGAGTCTGAAAATAGACGCTTTTCACCTTTTCTATCATGATAATTTTAAATTTGTTTACATATTATGTTTGTGTTTGTTACTCGCAAAACATATTCAAGGGAACAACACATCGGATACTACTAATATACTAGTACATATGTATTTCTCTCTGATACATAGTCAAGTCTATTAAACCGATTTTAACGAATTCTGGCATTCTTTTTTTACAATGCTTTCTAACTAGAGAATTAAGTTGCGAAAGCCCTTCCATTTCTCGCCACTCGGCGCACTAAAACCGACTTGATGCAATGTTATGAGAAAATAAAATAAAAAATTTTGAAGGTACATCCTATTCTTGAGCTATTTATAATTCCAATGATCTTATATTAGTTGTCCCAAAATATTCTAAAGTAACCTACCCGTGCATTGCTTTCTTAAAAAAACATTTTTCACTATAAATAACTTCTTATCACCAGGATATCAACAATAGTAGGAATCGCTATATAAGTCTCGTGTTTTCGTTCACATTAAAAGCGTGCCGTAGGCGTGAATTTATAATGCTCTAATATCTTATCGTGTAATGCATGTTATATATAAACATTAAATCAGTAAACATTTGTCCACACGTGTCAAATCTAACAATTTCAACCTTATTTATACGTGAAAGTAGGCGTGAACACCTTAATAATGAACGCGTAAATGACTTATGAATACACCCAACAGCCACATACATAGTTCTGACTCCACAATAGCATGCAAGTCCTGTGACGCAAGTGTCAGAAACTACTAGAGACTTTTCGATTTCACAAACACCCAAACTGGAAACGAATATTTGCGAATCACACAAACATTTGTCTCGGTGCGAAGATTGAACCAGCGGCGTCTCGTTCTTGTCCAGTGATGACTACCCTCCGAACAGAGTGTTAAACTAAATTTTGAAATGACTGAATCTAATCAAAAAGTATCTATTATTTCATTACAAAAGAGCATCCAAAGCGTTGGAAGTCTGCACACCCAAAAAGTCCTTAGGAATTTCTTAGGTGTGGCGTCCGCCAACCCGCACCAGGCCAGCGTGGTGGACTAAGGCCTAAACCCTCTTAATGGTAGAGGAGGCCTGTGCCCAGAAGTGGGACATATATAGGCTGATGAGAATCCAAAGAGTGCTTTGTATTACTGTATTTCAAAAATATATGTAATAAAAAACTTACCAATCGACAGCAGAACGACTAGTCCAGGCGCTCCAAAAGCGAGTGAGTAGCAGTCCTTATCCCCGAAGCAGTGGACCTCAGACCTCAGTATCGGAGACACTGTCTTCGCAATTAGACTAGCCATGCATAGATTGAAGTACAATATGCTGAAGTACACAGCTAAGTGGTGTTCTTGCTCTGGCAGTTTGAACTGATCTCCTCCGAAAGCCGTGACGCATGGCTTTATCCCACCAGCGCCTACTGTGATCATGAACAAGGCTATGTACGTGCAAAGGCTGAAATCACGTAAATAGTTGTTTGAACAAAATAAATAGATATCTTTTACTGATTAAGCTAACATAAGGTGACTCCTTTACCATTAATAAAATTGATCTCAGTTGCTAATTACATATAACAGTCCCTATTACTTAAAATATCTAATAAAATATAATTTAAATTTAACACATGTATGACGGAAAAGATAGCATAGACATTCATAATTACAAACGTACATAATTTTATGCAATTATCCTGACGCATGACGGAAATATTTAAACCCACAAATTTAACAAACTTTTTGGGTCCTCGTATTAAGTAGGCATAATTCAGAGGGTCACCCTGCCTCTTGGTACATATTACATCTTTTATTATATTATGCAAATGAAACTAGCCTAGCCAACAATTGAGTAAAATATACACGAAGGTATGATTCTACTAAAACTTAATTAAAATCGTACAATGCGAGACCCGTTCCTCTTCATAACAATTGAGATATCTCTCATAGCAGGGACTGACTTACATCGTACAAATATGCTTCTGTAGTAAGCAGATACTACATCCTTAGAACTTCTGATTGATTAATTTCGTGTTATTTGATTTAGGTCAGGGCTTCCCAAACTGTGCGTCGCGACGCCCTGAGCCGTCGCGGCAACATCCGAGGGGCGTCGCGAGGCGATCGGCAAAAATTCGCTGTCCGTATTTTTCTGACAACCTCATATTACGCTAACTACTGCTGTTTTTATTTTCAGTAAAGTAGGTAGTTTTGATGATGGGGGGGGGGGGGGTGCGTCGCAAGAAAAATAATAGTTCTATAGGGCGTCATAGTGTAAATAAGTTTGGGAACCCCTGATTTAGGTGATATTCTAATAGTCCAGCTTTATTCTCAGAGAATAACTCAGCAGACAGATATCCTATTGATGCTATAAGTACCGAAAGATTATTATTTTCCTAACTTAATACTTCTAACAATACATGTCGATATAGTCAATGTCTTAGAGATAAATCCTAGATGGACAGCCCACACTTTTGTGCGTTTGAGAAAGACTTTTCTGCACTGATTTTATGCCACAGCAACACTACATTTCGAAACTACAGTGACATAACAATTTATTTTCTTGTATACGGCTACATAAATAAAGACATTCTGACTTGGCGACACTCCTCTATAGATGGACTCAATACCTAAAACGTTCTGTTACAGTCGAACTTAAAGTCAACGAACGAGGCAGGTTTTCTATATATAAAGCTTGAAGTAATCCACGATGGGCTAAAATTAAAAATCACACCGGCAACAGAACGAATTAACCGAATGCATTAAACGTACCGTCCCGGCAGGCCGAGTTGCGGTATAGCGGTGAGTGCCACCAACATATTCCCCGCCGCGTACACAAACATCATGTACAGAATAGTCCTGAAACAACATCACAACATTCAACGAACATTTTATTTAACCACATTGATGCTAACTAATTTTTACCTGGAAAGCCACGCTACGTTAGGTGTAAAACCACAGAACAGTTGAATCGTAATTGGGAGGTGTGTGATATCAAGAGTAAAAATGTGTGACAGCAGTAGCAGCCCTTCATTTTTCATTCATTTCATTTTTGACAGCCCCGTGGCGCAGTTGGCTAGACACCAGCTTGCGAAACGAAAGGTTGCGAGTTGGATCCCCGCACCGAGACAAATATTTAGGTAATCCATAAATATTTTTTTTGGGTCTAGGTGTTTGTGAGACCGAAAATATCTCTTGTAGCCTCTGATACCCTCGATTAAGGACTTGTAACTTAGTGTGGAGTCAGAGCTATGTATGTGACTGTTGGATGTATTTATTTATTATTATATATATTTTTTTTAATCTACCATTGGTCTTGTGATCGTGTTGGAAATCAGAATGAACAATGCTGCGCCAAAAAAATATTTTAAAGCTAGCTCTGAAGTTTAATAGTTTCATTACCCCTTCGTCCCCGAATAAGTAGGCAAATATGCATTTATGCACTCACATCTCGCCCATGTATTTTTTCATATAAAACACAGTGACCTGGTGATCGAAACTAAGATTAGATTCTAATTTTTATAGTAAAATTCAATCTAGACGTTGAAAACATCTGTGTCGCAAAACCACTATCTAAAAAACCTTTATAAAATTGTCCAATAAAACCTATTTTCCAATGAAAACAAAATTTTGAGCCAAACGTAATCTTTAATGCGCAACGTGTACATATTAGCTGAATTCATCTCTTCCTTCATTCTCATCAGGTACCACATATGTATTCTAGTCGATTTTAAAATAATAAGGTCGAGTTTTCTTTGACTACAAGTTAAACGCGCACCAAGTTACCTGGATATATTGTAAAACTGGGTACTTTTTCGTTGCAACATCTCTTTAAAGAGAATTTCTTCAATGATGCTCGACATTAATAGCGCTTCGGAAAGCACCGGGGAATTGCTACTTTTAAAATAAAGTCTGCGACAATTACTGAAGAAGGTTAGTTCGTACAGTAAACCCTATTTGTTAGATATTTCCTTATTGATCGTTCACTGTACGTTTCAATATAATTTAAGAGATGCACTATATTTTTCTTCACAAACTTAAAACATATTTGGATATCTAATTTGAACGACTCTTAGGATTTTTTCTTAATAAAATTTCTCAATAGCAACAAGAGTCTTAAAAACGCGTTTTGAAAACGGCAACAAGCCCTTTTACGTAAAACAAAAAGGTAAATGGCGAAATGTGGGTGCAGAAATGCAGTTCTGCTTGACCTTTAGGAAAATACTGGCGTGAATAGGTATGTATGTATATATATTATTAAAAATGTATAATGTTTCAAAAATTTCTTCGGTATTGGACGATCATTTGACTATTTTTCCGAAAATTGTTCTCTACTGTGAAAGTTCGCAATCTTTTTACCATACTCGTCTATTAAGACACGTATAGCAGTAGATTGTTTTAATAAAATTTGTATAAACTTACCTAAATTTCCCGAGATAATTATCCGCCAAAATCCCACCAACAATAGGAAAAACGTAAATAAACGTGCTGAATAAATGGTAAGTCTCAGTAGCACCGTCGTCCGTGTAACCAAGCTTGCTTCTCAAATATAACGTAAGAAAAGCTGAAAAAAACACAAAACTAACGAACAACTCTAGTACATATAAATTAACATTTACAAAGGTTGCATGGATTCATTTTCGTATTTACAAAAGAGGATGAAATACTGTTTTGATCATTTTTTAAAATCTGGTTGAGAATATTTAAAAAAAACAATGGGAATGGAACAACTCTTTCGATATTTTTTAGAAATTTATAAAGTTTGTTTTGAAACATTTGTCGCGCGTTGTGTTTAGATGTCTTTTAGAATCACATTTACTTATACACTTTTTTGTAATTTGACGTGTCCATTTTTTACAATTCAATTAATCACCAAAGTTTAAATTAATACAAACAATATATAACATTATGTAAGAAAAAATTTAAATATTTGGAAAAATATACATGAGTAAAAATAAAATAAGTATAACTTATGTAACTCACCTTTCATTCCAGAATACGAAAATCGCTCACAGAACTCTGCTAATGCTATAATTATTATAATTCCCGGAAATTTATCCGATGCCTAAAACAAATTTTCAATTTTAATAACACAAACACGTCATTAATTTCACTTTAATCTTTTTTCTACAATTTAAATATTTACTTCTCAAATGCAAATTAGATTGCTCAATATAAAAATACACACCAAAGACGCAACTTTTGTTTTATCTTTAACATCTTTTTTATTTTCATTGTGTTTAAACATTTTACTGCAATCACAAATAGGTCAGTAATGAGTAATAAACATTCGTCGCGATTTTCTTATATATATCTGAGAGCATCGACAAACATTACTATCTGACATCACAATTAATCAAGATTGCTGTGCAAATATACACCTGTTCACGCGAAATGTTCGGGCTGATGTTACTTTTACTATATGTGGGATATTGGTATCCGCCTCTATAAAAACATTTGGATAACCAAAAGCCTTGATAAATAGCTCGTATAAATTATAAGTAAATCTTGTTATTAAAGGATAATAAAAATCTTTTAATAACAAGATTTACTTGAGCCCATCAGTCAATAGGCACGTAAAACTAGATTTGAAGTTACGATATCTGATAGACACACTGAGAACAACGCTTCGGTATCCATACTTTTCTCAAATGTTAACACAATGTTTTTACGTACATAGGTACGTAATCATTGAATTAAACTACGTTTATCTGGGTGGTTGCGAGTTCCATTTCCCTTCACGCGTCTCTTTTCAAAGATATACTGCACATTCTTTTGCTATTATCTTACATCTAAAGAAGTTAAAAAAAAAGTATTCATAAGGAATTATTCATGCATTTGAAGACTTTAAGTGAGTAGAACAACTCTTCCCACGCGTAATAATAAGCGTCAAAATATGCTATGTTTACCAATCAAATTCTAAAGTAGGTTAGATATGCTAAATAAAATATAATAAATACACCCAACTGTTCTGACTCCACGCTTAAAATTCGAGTCTTTGGTCGTGAGTATCAGAAACTACGTATATTTTCAAGACAAAAAACCTCACGAGACTTTTTGGTCATACATACACCCTTCATTATTAACAACTGGTAAATACGTCTACAGTTATAAAATAAAAGACGACAGATTAGTTTTTAATTGTTGTGACATGGTTGTTAACTTGTTCCTACACTTTCATTTGGTTGGTTTGCCAGCTCCGACGGCGCAGTTGGCTAAACACCAGCTTACGACTGAGTGGCTTCGGGTTCGATCCCCGCACCGAGACAAATATTTGTGTGATCCACAAGTACTTGTTTCGGGTCTGGATTTTTGTGAGGCCGAAAAGTCTCTCGCAATTTCTACCCACGACACAAGACTCATATCTTTATGTAGGATCAGGGCTATGTGTGTGTGTTGAGTGTTATTTGGTTAGTTAATTACTTAGGTATCCGTTATATTTCATCGCCAGACATTAATAATATATATTATGTGTATCGATGCAGTATATAAGCAGTGATGGCCTCGAGGTATGGGCGCGCGGTCGAGAATCTCGGCGGTCGCGGGTTCGAACCCCAGGCACACACCTCTGACTTTTCGAAGTTATGTGTGTATTCACATTGAATTATCACTTGCTTTAACGGTGAAGGAAAACATCGTGATAAAACCTGCACATCTAAGAGTTCTTAGGAATTTCTTAGGTGTGTAGTCCGCCAACCCGCACTAGGCCAGCGTGGTGGACTATGGCCTAAACCCTCTCAATGGTAGAGGATACCCGTGCTCAGCAGTGGGCGTATATGGGTTGATGAAGAAGAAGAAGAAGTATCGATGCAGGGAAAACCCTTAAGCTCTCGCTAACCATAATCGCCGAAAAACTGCAAAATATTTTTGGCACTACAATAAACATGAAGCCAGACATGACGTTATTGTAATTATAAAAGAAATCATGATCAAATATTGTTTTAATGAAAGGTCAGTAACCGTCCTTCGATGACTTTAAGATCGCTGCAGTGATGTAAAAATAGTAACAGTTTTTCAAATATTTACATGAATCATTGCTAATGCAACTTTTCTTAAAATGTAACAGTATTTAGTTAACCCAAACAAATAAAGTTTATTCCTTGTCTGTAATTATAGTTACTCCCAAATGTATGATCTTTTGTGTATTTCAAATTAGTTATCATTGACAGAAAAAAAGATTTACTTTAAGTCATCATTCTCTTGCCCTGCTCCCAATTTTTATTTGGGGTCGGCGCAGCATATATAGCATGTAGTAAAAAGCTTTACTTTAAGTATTAAAATTATACAGACAATCAACACTTGATTTCTGACTAAAAACGATTCGTCGCAAGTATGATGAGCAAGTGTCTTCTCTAATCGCTTTTGAATTTCCCGCCACAATAAGGCCGGTCAGCTGCCAAATTGCCATAGACGCAACGGTACGCTAGTAACGGTGACAGTCGATTGGCTGCAGGTCGAGTCACTGTTCAATTTAATAAAAAAAAGTTTACATTAAGTATTCACTGTGTGTACAAAATATTTTATATGATTTTATTTTACTTAAAAGCAACGAAGCTAAAGCTATGCGACCTAGATTTCTATGTTTCATAAAATATCTCATATCCCAGGTCATTTATATCTAGGTCAACTTTAAAAAATAAATACATATTTCACTGCTCAATAATAGATATAGTCTGCAGAAACAATGAAATAAAATTTTATTGAATTTATTAGGGCTATTATTTAGAGCTACTGCCTTTCTCAGGTTTTAGTTTGCATCATCACTAGATCGGTACCCACATGTTTAAAAAAAAAGAAAAGTTTTTTGTGGTACTTTTCCTTATAGGTAAATTTTTTGATGATGTTCACTGTCAACAGTTCAACACACTTTTTGATTTCAGTAAAAATAAACCGAAATCGCAATTAAAAAATCGGTCACTTGGACTAATGAGTATATTTAACTCTTGCAACATTACAAAGAAGTTTAAAAATTGAAACGCAAGTTTGAAGTGCAAAACGGTTTTAAGAATTGTGTTTTATTTTCAACAAAAAATGGATCAAAATATCAATAAACAACTGTAATAAGCTTCCTTACAATTATAAAAGTGTACGATTGTGATTCTAATAATCATATTACATTGTGTAAGTGTTAATTAAAATCTTAACTGTATATTTGTTGATATAAATGAAAACAAACAACAAACTATAATTTTTACATCAATTTTGTTTTGCTTTTAGTTTTGCTATTAACTGCAGAAATATATATTTCAGAGAGTTATATCTGATAATTATTGATTGTAAGTCGCTTACAGATTCCAATTGTACAAGAAATATTAAAGTTAGTCTACATGTTTTGTGATGGTGGTACAATTTGTTAGTTCCGTGTATATTATCAAGTAAGCACTCGATTTCTTGTAAATTATTAAACAACAACAAAACAATTAAACAAACTTGAGCGTCATCAAAATTTTTGTACTAGATTCATATTTGGCTTTGCGCAAATATGATCATTGATCAGCTCAAGTGGTTATCTTCTTTTATTCTTTATAATTATATTCTTCTATATTATATTCTTTATAACATTATTTTTAATCCCCTTCTTATTATATAACTTGGAACTCAAAACTCCAGTCTACACTTCTACTTTCATGGACAACTTGTTCACCCTCTAAGCGGCTAAATTGTGGAATTCACTTCCAGTGTCCATAAAACTGGCTAAGTCACTGCCATCATTTAAAAGGATGCTAAAAGAGTACTTATCTTACTACATTAAGATATCTTTATTTATGTTTGTATGTACATATGTATGCATGTTTGTATATATGTTATGGGCAAAGTAATTAATGCGAGCCGTATTCATAATGCCCAGGCAATATAAATAATGTCTAATAAGAATGGGCAATGTGATTAATTACAATCTAAACTCACCTATTTATCACATTGCCCGGCATTATGAATATGGTTACATGATTATCATGTTTGTTTTTTTTAATTCTCTAACAGAGATATATTATTATGTCACATTTGTACTCTTATAACTACCTTGTCCGTACCTGCAATTCCATACCTGGTTGCCTGGAAGAGATCACCCTGGGTGATAAGGCTGCTTTTTGTACCTATCTAGAATACTGTACTTCTTTCCTTTATATGTGTTCAAAAAAACTTTAAATAAAGTAATTAATTATCCTCTCAGATTAATCAATAGCCATATTCTGCTCCAAATTTTCTGGATATGCAGTAAAAAAGTTGTTTAAATGTGTTTCAGATAAGTTACAATGCCGTCGAATCGTATACCATCGCCGGCGCGTTCCCAAGGCGCGGTGACCACGCCTCGGCGGTACAAACCCCGCGGTCCCTGCAGTGTGGGGTCCCCAGCTCGGTCCGATGTCTCTGGCAGACTCACTTCAGTAATAAATATGAACGAGAATTCCTTTGCATTGTCACCTTTGCCGAATCGTCGGTCTGTACTTGCTGACAACACTTATATTGAAGAGCCTAAACGTAAGTTTACTAATCAAGTTATATTTTTCTGAATAAAGCCAAGACATAAAGTAGATAAGTAGAATTTAGTTAATAAGTTGTAAAAGCGCTGAGATCCATTTGCAGGGTGAATTCGATAGATTGTGCTAACTATAAAATATATATTTTTTTAATGTTTTTATAACCACCAAAATTGCAAGGGGCTACTAAAGTAAATAAAAGGTTTTTGTGTATGTGTTTATATTTAAATCTTTCATGTGACCAAATACTTGTACATCAAAGTTAATATAAAATCAATAAATCCAATGTGTTAAAAACTAATAAAGTTCGAAAACTGAAGCATTATAAAATGTATTTCCAAGTTTAAACCATTAAAATATGAGTCAATGCCATAGAGATTTGAAATGAAATCTGACTTTGGCATATACATTATATAGAAATACTTATATTTAAACTCATTACTCAAATATTTGCAGGAAGGAGTTGGTGGAGGCAGTTAGGAGAAAATTCTAGAGATGTAATAGAAGTTATTGAAAACAATAAAGTAAGCACAGAGACAAATAATAGAGTTGAAGACTTAATTGAAATGGAAGTCTTGAGGTGAGTTTTCCCTATTTATATTATTTTTAGTCCATACTTTAACATTTAAATTTACTCTCATTTGCAAAAGACACTATGGTTTTATCACCTGGAATCAGTAAATTATAATTTTTAAGGAACTTATGTATTCTCATCATTGTTTCAGCCAAGAAAAGAAAAGTTACAATCTAGACCTTCCAGAAAGCAGTGACGGTGAATCTATACATAGTATTGTTATCCCTCAAAGGAAAATATTTAAACAAAAAGAAAATGAACCTCAAAAGAAATTTGGGGAACTTGTGGGAAATCGGGAAACATTACCAAAACTTCTTAAATCTACTGCTGGTCATGATAAAAGTTTAAATGTTCCCCCAAGAGACCTTTTTCAGAATAATAAACAAAGAAATAAGCCCTTGTTTCCTGCAGCTTTACTTGATATTTCACTCAATAAAACAACTGCAGACAAAACTAAAGAAAATATAAAAGAACCAACAAACACACAAGTCAGAAATATTTTTGGTAACAGAGCTACAACTAAACGAAAAAATATGTTTGCTGAATTTGTTGTCTCTGAAAGTGAGGAGGAAATTCCCGAAATACAACCTAGAGTATTTGGTTTCTCTAAAAAATCTGAACAAAAAAGTAGAGGGAATACAACCTCACGGGGAAAGAGGGAGCCTTCTCCCGCATCCAGTGTTACAACTGATATGGAAATGGATGACTGGAACATGCTGCCATCATCAACCATGGTTGCAGAACAAATCGAAGAAGTAAATGCTGCTACACCTGTAAAAAGACCTAAACTAAGCAAATTATCAGAAGCAATAGAAACAGATACTCAAACCAATAGTACTGGTAATAAAACAAAACAATCAAATAAATCAACATCCTCGAAAAATAAATCTAAAAATCTCACCACTGTTCAAGATAAATCACTTATTTTGAACAGATCCATGACAACTAGAAATTCTTCAAAACTGTTGAAAAATTCGTCACAAAACAACTTGGAAAATGAAGCCATAAATAATTCAATGACATCTCAAAACATATCCAAAAATAAGTCAAAGCGTATTAATGCTAGTTCAAATAACCAAAACTTGGAGGAAATAGAAAAAATAGTTGGGAATACTGATAAAAATAATAGTTTAGAAAGGTGTAAGAAAAATGTTTCCAAGAGTAATTTATTGAATATAGATGGGCATAAAGAAAAGGTACAAGATCATAATGTAGTTAATATATTTGAAGACAACAAAAATTCAGACGGGAATGACGAAAATGTTGACAGTGATGAAAATAATTTTAATTTAACATATGAAAGTGATGATCAGGCAGAAGTTAACAGTCAAAAAGAAATTAATACTACTATTAAAAACAAAAATGTTACATTAAAAAGAGCCTCAACTGCACATCAAAGCAATGTGCACACTACTGAAAACATATCATTTAAGAAATTAAAAGTAATGGACAAAAAGTCTGTCTCATCAACAGAGACAGAAAAATCAGAAACATTTAAAGAAAGTGAGCTGGGCTTCACAGAAAACAATCGAACTAAAACTGACTTTCACAATAATTCTAAAAGTGACCATAAACAAGTGAAAGATGTGAATAATGAAATAGTTGAAGAGCTAATGGATGTAGATGAAATTGATAAAGGAAACAGTAATGTAATAGACAAAGTAACTGAAATTGATAAAGCCGTGCAAATTGATCAACAAAAGCAACTTAAAAACCTCGGTGACGAAAAGATAAGGCTGGAAACACAGGATGCTATTCGTATCTCAACAAATATTAATGCCGATTTAAAGATCAGTTATTCTGAAAGTCATAACAAATCGCATAAACAAGTAGTTAATGAAGACGATGGATTATCACAGAATGAATATGACGAATTAATAGAGAATGAAAATGGACCATCAGAACAACTGGAAGAAGAAATAGATAGTGAATTAGAAAAACACAAAGAAATCGAAGCTGACGACCAAAATGAGTACGAACCTAAAAACCAAAATGTAAGCGTAGAACCACAAAACGAGACTGATAAAGATGACCTGAATGAAAGTCAAGATGAAGGGCAGGATGAAAGCCAAGAAGAACAAAATGAAAGCCAAGAAGAACAAAATGTAAGTCAAGAAGATTTACAATATCAGAGTCATGAACCAGACCAAAATGAAAGTCAGGTAGAAGAAATGCAAGAAATTGAAGATGAACAACAAAATGAAAGTGGAGATGAAATCCAAAATGATAGTGAAGAAGAAGTCGATAACGAAAGTGAAGGTGAAGTAGAGAATGAAAGTGAAGGTGAAGTAGAGAATGAAAGTGAAGGTGAAGTAGAGAATAAAAGTGAAGATGAAGTAGAGAATGAAAGTGAAGGTGAAGTAGAGAATGAAAGTGAAGATGAAGTCCAGAATGAAAGTGAAGAAGAAGTTCACAATGAAAGTGAAGGTGAAAGTGAAGATAAAGTAGAGAATGAAAGTGAAGATGAAGTTCAAAAAGATAGTGAAGATGAAGTACAAAATGGAAGTGAAGAAGAACATGATCTAAATCAGGAAGATGATCAAAATGAGGATGCCAGTAACGAAGAAAATCAAAGACAAAATTCAATAAAAGAAACCAGTGAAATCCGAGAAGAGAGCGAAGATTTTATTGAAAAAACGGCAACACCTAACTCGAGCGGAATTAAGTCTCCAGAAGCAATATTACGTGATAAATCCAACGAAGACGTCTCTTTTAAGCCACAAGGGAGAAATACCAGTGTGCGGAAAAGTAAAAGTATGATCAAACCGTTGAATATCCGCTCGAGTTTAGCACCTCCCAGGGAAAGCACCGGCTTCTCCGAAGGGGGCAGGGACTCTAGCGCTGAAGGATCGGGTTGGGATTCTCACAGAACGACGCGGAAAACCCTACGACAAACATTTGGCAGAGATTTCACCCCGCGCAAGTCATTACGCGCTATGGTCATGGAGAAATCGGCTAAAAGACAAACCGCATACATGGACGCTCGCTCAGAAATCACGACGTTGCCTCAGGCCAATTCTACTGAATACCCAGATATGTCCAATCATGATTACGAAGAAGACGAGAGCTATCAACCTTCGGACCACGAAGTGTCGAGAAGAATGCGACAGGCAACATTAGAAATGTGCTTGCAAGAAATAAAAAAGAAAAACTTAGAACGAAGGCAGAGAACGGTAAGTCATTTTTTTTTTTAATTGAAGGTGATTTGTTTAAGTAACATATAACTTTATGTGGGTTAGCATCCTTAACGATACTTATTGAAATCTTATCAGCTTTATGAGATGATTTTAATGTGAAAAATTAGTAGGTAAATCAAAAGCATTCTGTCTATATTTGAAACTCACTTTTGCTTAAATAACTTAGGCAATTTGAATAATGCTCTTAATATGTTTCTTTTTCAGGAAATGGAAGTGAAAAACTTATACAAACCTTCGGTAAAAGAAAACCATATCTTCAAAAAACCTGCTAGACCAATGTTTGCTTCTCGCCGAGTAACAAAACCGATGCAAAAGAAATCTAAGCCCAAACAGATAAATTCCGTTATACCACTGGACAATTTGCCTCCGGAAATGTTGGACGACATGAAGTACAAACCGCCGAAACGGTTCAAACCGAGCAACGCTTCATGGATCACTAAACGACTCTATAAATTCTTGGAGACTAAATTGGAGCCAAAGTAAGGATATTTTTATATTTTACATTGTCATCTAAATAAGCCCATATACATTTCTGAATTCGGCACAAGCCTAACATAGAGGGCACCATTTTTTTTAATGTAGTAAAAATTGTCCTGTGCAGCAATGGTCAGTACATTGTGTAACATTTTTTTTTACACACAAGTTCGATAAAATCATGATTGAGATTGGAACTCACGACCATGGAAATAGTGTGTTTATAGTCCGTATGCCTAATCATTAAGGATATTTATACCTTTTAAACTGGTCTGACACAGAACTGTTTAATATACTTTAAATCAGAGCATATTCGTCCCACTGCTGGGTACCCCCGTCTATAAGTTAAATGGCTAGCAAAACATACATGCTTAAAAAAATATTTACCTAATTAAAATACCTATTTGTATTTTTATTGTACATACTACTAGCCTCCCTTCTATCACTTCTTCTTGTTCATCTAATGGTTGTCTCTAAAAAATCGCTTTGCGTGTTAAAGCCGCCAATTGTACTTCATTCTTTTTGTTTATTGTTTTGTATATAATTTGTTTGTGTGCAGTAAAGAGTTCATATATAATTATTTGTTTTATAATTTCAGATATGACTACAAAGCCCGCGTACGCGCAGAAAAGCTGGTAGAAACTCTGTACCACTTCACTATGGAGTTGCGCAGACTCGACGTGGCGCCGCCCGACGCCGTGCAGGTGCTCAAACACGAGATGGCGCGACTAGAAATCGTCAAGAGACATTTCGACTTCTACGAGTTTTTCAATGACTACATGCCCAGAGAAATACGAGTCAAGGTAAATTCTTAATTCTTTAAAGGTATTAATAATTCGTCAACACTACAACCTCCGTGGCGCAGTTAGGTTAGCGAAACCAGAGGCCGTGGGTTCGATCCCTGCGCTGAGACAAATGTTAGTGTGAGAACACCAATATATCTTCCGATTTGGTTGAGAGTTGGTGAGGCCGAAGTCTCGACCCACGACATAAGAATGTGTCAGAACTTTCTCTCTGTATTTTTTTTTTAAGTCCAATGCGGCTAGTCAAGCCCATAATGTTACTGCATTGATAAAACCCGATCTAAAGTAGCTTTTTTGCTTTGAATGTCTGTAGCGGCAATAAATTGTAGTCACTATAGCAAAAGGTGTAAATGTCTGGTTCTGGGCCTTTAGACCACGCCTGGACAACTAAGCTAATACGTACTTGCAGACGCTATTTATTGTTACTTTTTTTTTCTTTTCCAGGTGATACCAGATATAGTAAATAAAATCCCAATGCCAAAACACGGAATATTTTCCGAAATTCAACTCTGACATTCTGTAGTATATTATATCTCATTCACGATAAGTTGATTCTTTTGGCATATCGACTAATGATGGGAAACAGAAAATATCGAGTAGTTCAAAAATATTGCGTTTTAAAATACTGCATTATGTGTGAAATTCTTTATTACTTTCGACATGTAAAACATTATGTAGATAAGCGATGGTGGGTCAAAATAAATACCTATTTAATGTAACAGGGTTATTTTTAGACCTCCCGCCAAATTTAAATAGGTGTTTTAGACCACGAAAGTAAACAACTTCCCCAAAGAAACACAGGTCGAAAAGTGAAAAAAAAATTCAGACCTTTTACACGAAATCGACCACGTGAGCAGTTTTCCGTGGAAGAGTCGAATTATTTATCACGTTTTGACCCATGTTTCTTTGGAAAAGTTGTTTAGTTTCATGGTTTAAACCACCTAATTTAAGTTGACAGGAGGTCCAAAAATAATGCAATATATAAAAATTAAGGTTGAAAAATAAAGTAGTTTTATATTTAAAACAATTTTTATTAAGAAAAAGGAGCACAGCCATGATCATCATAGTGTTCAATAAAATTATCGACGTGGAGATCGATATGAACGATGTTACGTCCCTTTCCGTCCGACCGATGTAACATTATACAAACGTCAATTTATTTCAGTATTCCTATTTTATTTTTACTTTGAAGCAATAAAGTCTCGAAATTTTCGGATTACGCTTATATCTTTAAGGACTTTTGTGTTGTACGTATTTTTTATATTTATCACATCATTAAAATAATAAAATAATACGTTTTTTATTTCAAAGTCATGTCTCAGAAAAATTGACATCTGCCAAAAGAATCAACTTATCGTGAATGAGGTATAGTTAATGTGATTTGTTTGTATTTAAAGATTTGTTGCTATTATTAAATAATTATTTTAATATAAGTATGGATAGTAAGTTATTATTTTTATTTGCTAATAACTAATAAACACAGATAAATATGAATAAAAGAAAACATCATTTGGAATCTAGGACTTGGTTTATTTCGAAAATAGGATACAAATGTAAACCTATGTTACTATGGAGCACCATACACATAAAATTATATTGCAATTATATAGGTACATACGTACGAACTATCGCAGAATGTTGCGCACGAACATACGACAGACAGACTTCCCTCTTTAATCAAAACTTAGTCTTATTCTGTCTAAAATACGAAGGCAGTATGTAAGAAGTAAAATAATAGCAGCTATTGACTTAACAAAAAGCACAACACAATGCCTTAACAGTAATATAACCGAATTTCTAATTTAGTCAGCGTGTTTACAAACAGAATTTTACCACATAAACACGCCGATTCAGTACATCTTAGGCCACAAAAAAAATTCGGCCCAGGGTTACAAAACGCAACCTTAATAGTTTCAGAAGTTGGTATATTAGCTTCAAGATTGTTTCCAAACCAGAGTTTATATGAACTGCATAAAATAGTAATTCCATAAGACATACTGTCCTTTATACATCGCAAAGTTGTCTTTTTTCTTTTTTTTTCCATTATTACAATGTTCGTGCTCAACCACCTACGTTCGTACATCAGAGAACATACACAGTATCAACTTAATACCAAAATACATCTCTTACACTATCATGTATAGGGTAAAGGCAAAGCTTAGTCTTAATTTTCTTCCTAATTGGGGCACATACACTCTTCACCCTAATTTCGCAATTATAAATGATTCCAAAATGTGTGCAACTTGTGATATTCTAGCTGTAGACTAATAGAATTTACTTCTGGGCTGTAACACTGTACAGATAACGTGCATTAGTGACAAAGTATAAATGCATGAACACCAGTCAACGAAAATCTAGTTTTAGTGATCGAGGTAGGTGTCGGAAACCACCGGTTCTACGATATTCCGTAAACATTACAGTAAATGCATTAAGTAATAAGTGATAGTAATACTAATGTCTATTATTTCAAAGATTAAAACTAGTTGACTGGTGTCGCGAGTTTTGGCATATTGTAAGGCACCGAATCGAAACTGATAAGTATGATATATTTATCTTATTCCTTAGAACCAACTTAATCCTAGTATTTTTAAATGAAAACCAATATAAAAGATGCTAAATCGTCTTATTTTTCTTTAGTACTGATTTTTAAGATAGGTGCCTTAAAACAGTCCATAAAATTAGATTCAATACAAAAAATGCATGAAGTAAAAATATAGTTTGTTATACAGAAATGCATCACTTATGGTGTAGTTAACATTGTAAAATATTGTGACCATTATTATCATGTTAATATATTTAATTACAATACAAGATATACAAATACAACATTGGGTAAAAATGTCTTTTGGCACTACTAAGACACAATTTGGGGATTTAACTAAGTGCCGACGTTTATAGAGAGCGCTACATATTAATCGACATAGTTAAGCATAATCGATCGATTTTATACAATTGGTAGATTATATTATATGTTGATAGATAAGTGAAAAGCCAGAATCTAATTGGAATAATGTTTAAAAATGTTTTAAATCGCGTCTCAATACACGCCGGCACTGCAAGGATACGAATTTACCAATATACCCAATTATACGTTTTAAAATTAATATGGCGCTTATAAAACATATATTAAAATAATATCTTATATAGTCCATAATTCAAAATAATACAATTAACAATATTTAAACGATTATATAGCCGATATAAGATGAAATAATATTGAAATTATAAGTACATCTAAAAGCAAAGGTAATGCAGTCGAACCTAATAGTAACGCAGTCTAATGATCAATAGTAACAATACAAGATTATATAATATTATAAAATAATTAAAATCGGACGTGTCCGTACATCGATATTATGCACCAAACAGGCATTTAAAAAAAATCTGCACCGTATTTGGCGAATTTATCTATTAGCAACCGTTTGCTTGTAATATGAACCCAATAAAATAAGAGAAAATAATAATTTTTCTAATACGAAATTTTACAAATTACCAATAACAAAATACGACTAGTTCGCGGCAATTTTATATTTATAAATTATCCTACAAAAGTTCACGCGAACGATCTTACTTTTTTTCACAACACATCCAAGAAGTGACTCGGGTCAGTCAAATAAAATTTAATAATCCATTTCGATGTAACAAGTCTACATACCGATTGCATGGCAAACAGAGAGATAATACGAGTAAAGCCATAATACTGATTTTTTTGTACAAATTTTAATTCAGGTTTTTTAATGTAGAAGTCATTTGTACAAACAAAAATTTTCTTTACTTTATTCTAAAATCCTGATGCCGATTACCATTTTTTTTTTCATACTTTATATTTAAGACGTTATTGTAAGCTATTTTCATGTAATGATATGAGATCAGGCATTTCATAGCAAATTTTCTCTGTTTACCACTACTTAAATGAAGCATAATAAAATATTACTAGGATAATACGAAAAACTGGGTAATATTCATTAACAACTAATAGGTATAGGAGTAACAAAAATTGTCTTTGCTGAAATATTGCATGTTCCATCAGGCCAATGACAACATTGTCTATACTATCAAAAACCTACATTATTATATCAAAATGAAATACTACAAAATTCTACCAAAAACTACAAAATTCTTCATCACAGTCTATAAATGAGGGTTTTCGAATGTCAGTTGTCATTGCTCTGAATTATTTAGCATTCACAAAATTGCTTAAATTGTGACCTATATTTGTAACGTGGTATACTGCACTGCAGTAATAAGGGGCAGAATTTGTATTTCGTCCTAGGGGATTGTGAAGTATTTAATTATGAATAATCCATTTTCAATGTAAAGCATTAGTTAAAACAACTTTTTTTGTTAAAATAAAGCTGTAAAACAACCAAGCAAAAACCGTTCACATACATATCATACAATCCTTTTAACCGAACTGTTTCACTGGTGACATACTTTTGTATGGAACAATAAAATTTGGTACAATATGAATTGCATTATTATTGGATTACAGTATTTAAAAACTTGCAGCAATATTACAGAAATATTCAAACTACTGTTGATAAATTTGAAATTGGTAAGAATGGTGTTCGGTAATGGTTACATTGAAAATGGATTGTGAAGTATTTAATTATGAATAATCCATTTTCAATGTAAAGCATTAGTTAAAAACAACTTTTTTGTTAAAATAAAGCTGTAAAACAACCAAGCAAAAACCGTTCACATACATATCATACAATCCTTTTAACCGAACCGTTTCACTGGTGACATACTTTTGTATGGAACAATAAAATTTGGTACAATATGAATTGCATTATTATTGGATTACAGTATTTAAAAACTTGCAGCAATATTACAGAAATATTCAAACTACTGTTGATAAATTTGAAATTGGTAAGAATGGTGTTCGGTACAAAAGTATTGAAAGTGTGAAACCTGTTCTGTAGGCTGTTAGTCCTGTGTGTGTGTTCTAACGGGGCTTCGCAGGCAGCAGCTCCACGTAGTTGGCGGGGAAGAGACCGAAGTCCCCGTGGGGGCCGAGCCCCTGCCACCAGCCCGCGTCGATCTGCTCGATGTGAGTGATTATGTCGCCTGGATCGAATGTTATCTCCGACTCGTCCGCTGTACATAATATATAATTATTATTGATCTATATATAATTTATAATGGTAAAAGAGCTTGATCACGGTTAGAAACAAAAGGACTGGATGAAACATGTTAGTTTACCAATAAAAAGGTATTAGTTATTAAGACTGGCATTCCATAGACAAACCTAATAATATATTCAAACTACCCGAAATAACTTGTTACACCCATGTTTTTATAACGCGAAAAATAAACACACATACGCATACAAAATCTTACGCCTGTATTCCCTAAAGGGGTAGGCAGTACTACTGTGTAGCACTAATGAATCCAATAACATTGCTAGACCTGGGGATCGATCCCGGGACCTCTAGATCGCAGGGCACATACTTGGGCCACTTAACCAAGAGCCACTTATTAAACACACATAATAATTTACGTTCATACATAACATAAGAAAAATTGAGGGAAAGATATTTCAACTCAAAACATACCAGCTTGGTAATCGTATAGTGCCCTCGCCGTTAGACCTGGGTCTTCGTTTAAGTCTTCATATATTGTGCCCTCCTCTTCTAAACCTTCTGGAGACACATCTGTAAAAATCATCAAATAATTTTTAAATTTTCTGATACTTTGGAGATAATTGTTTTCATTTAAAATACTCTATTAACCAATGTACATCATTAGAATCTATCTTGGCTGTATATGAGTATCCTAAATAGGCAAGAAAGGGGTATTTCTACATCAATATTTTTTTACCTATATCTTTAAGTCAATTTGATAAGAGGAGGAACTTGCAGCTTCAAGGGCACATCTCAGACTTCGTGATACAAAGAATTTATTTATAAACGAATCCCAATAACAGTGTCCGAGCCGGGATTAGAACTCATATTCTAGGACTAACAAACTTCAGTCAAAAATAGTATTTTTTAATATCATAAATCTTTACGGTAATCCTAACATAATATATTGGAGAAATACAATGATAATTATGCTCACGGACAAGTCTTACCTACATTATAATACTTTCGAAAAAAAACTGTTATGGAATAAAAAAAATAACCAATAAAAGTTATCAACTCACCATCGAGCGTTGTACCATTTGACTCCTTTTTATAATTAACATTTTCAATGACAGTGTTCTGTCTACTCAGCTCTCTATCCTGTTCATCGGCCATATTGTTCTTACTGTACGGCGACCGTTTGATCGTGCTGAACTTATTATCACTATCATCATCGTCATTCTCGTTGGAACTCGAGTATGACGCATCGAACATGTCATTTTCTAGAATGTTCTGTTTGATCATCGGCTCGCTTTGCTTCAGCGCCTCTGGTTCAATTTCCCTATAGTTATTCTCATTCTGTACGTATTCTGAGTAATTTATCGCGCTGAAAGAACTGGGTTCATTTTCCGTACTGGGGCTGAGATCTGACGGGTCTATTATCGGTTCGTATTGTATCTGTGATGGGCTTTCTAGGCTCATTTTGATCTTGTCTATGTTCTTCAACGGGCTCGTTTTCAGCTGCTCCTGTGTCTCCGGCGATTTGGGTTCCAATTTTGTTGGAGTCTTTACTGGGGAAGTAGATTGTGGAGATTGCGCTTGGGAGAATGTGTTGATCCTTTGCGCGATCACCGAGCTGCGGACTGGTTTCTCTGGCGTCGAGTTCGATCTGAAAGAATTTCATCAATCAGTCCTTATACGGCCCCCTATAATTGGCAAACGCCTAAGTTGACTACCACCACGCAGGCCTAGTACGGGTCAGCGGACTACACACCCTAAAAATATCAATAAAAAAACACGGTTGATTAACTATTAATGTAAAATGACTAGATAATAATATTTTAATTGTCGACAACGTTATTATAAATGATGATGTAGGTGGTACTAGTAATGAGCAAAATAACGCACTTGAGTTCAAGCCCCACATTGACGGGTATGTCTGGCCCAACAACTCCAAGTAAACGTGAAGATGATATCGAATTACAATAATACTAGAAGTAGATATACCCTAAATAAACATAATCTTAAACAATGGCAATTGTATTTGGCAATGAATTAGGGTAAACAAATTTTGATATTTTGATTTTAGCATCAACAAGATTTGGATTTGTTTTTAGCCAAACATGTTCTTTAATGATGCCCCTAGGGCTTTAATAAACAGTAAAAAACGTATCTTTATAGCTATCTTAATTTGGTCACCTCCACATTTTTATAGAAAAAATGATCTGAAGTTTAATTAAATGACTGAAACTTATTCTACACAACCATTTCGCAAGCTATGATGAAGTCATTCTTTTTAGTATTTTTTAACTATTATTTATTTTTAATTGTGTTTTCTATAAAAGCATGTATTTTTAGTTTTAGAATATTAAATTGTCATCTATAAAGTATACCTATAAAGTATGCCATAATTCTCTTTAATCCCATATTATTTTATATAGGTCAAAAAAGTCAAAATCCTGTAAAAAAATTCCTTACATCATTATCGTCATGATGACCCCTTTACCATGGGGTTTAGGTTATCCACCACTCTAGTCATAAATCATAACCATAAAGTCATATTACAAGAATGAGTGAAACTATCCGTACCTGTTCGTGTGGAGTTGTCCCTGCGCCAGGTTCTGCTGGAAGAGCGCGCGCGCGGCGGCGGTGGAGGAGCCGATGAGTTGCCGCGCCTCGGCCGAGCGCTGGCGGCGCAGCGCCTCGCTCGCACTCACGCCGCCGGGGGAGCCGCCCTCCTCGCCAACCGACCTGCATCCACAAATACAGGGCTATTGACACCCCCTTCATGGACCTCAGATGTGGGCTTACACCAATACAAACCCCTTTTATTACCTCCTTTTGGACCTCAGAAGGGGGGCGTGAGGTTATTTTTCTCGTCCAAATGATTTTTGAAATACTGGTTCAGCTGGTCAATAGTTCCGTTGATTTTACTCAGAAAATGGACCCAGACACACCAACCACAATAAATATTGTGGTCGCAGTTTATATCAATAAAATAAAGTGGAAATATCGAGGTCTTTGTTTACTACTATAGGTTTACTACAAAGTCATTACGTTCGTTTAGTGTGATATGATTTAGTCCAGCCCCAGAAAGGGGTCAAAATTTCGACCGCATATTTTGAAAGGACCACATGACAAATCATTTAATGGGTAGCTTAATCGGTTTTTTAACTATTGTTGCGCAGAAAATTTCATGCAAATTTATCAAATTTTATGTTTTCTTTGGTGATAATTATAAATTCAGTAAAACATTAGTAATACAAAACAAACTCACGATTCTTGTACAGTGTTCGCTCTTCTCCGAGCTTCTTGTTCTCGTCTTTTAACTTCTTCCTCAGCTTTCCTTTTCTCCTTTAAATAAAACCTCAAGTGAAAAACAAATTCAAAATAACTAGATACTCCTATGAAAATTTTAAAAATACTTACCTCGTCTCTCCGTTTCCTTTCCGCTTCAACGCGTTTTTTTTCTTCTTGTTCTTCTTTCAACCAGAACTGATCTCTTTCTTTCGAATTAATTTCTTGAACTGAAAACGAATTAAGGATAATAAATAAAATAATTTTTTACCTTAACGCGAGTTATTAGGCACCTTGCGACCTTCATCTTGATTGGAATACTTAATGACAACCTACTAATAGCGTTCAACAACTATTCCCATATCAAAACTTGTCATAAATAAATGATGCCTTTTGATATGAACCTAAAGAACCTTTTTTTACTTCTTCGGCAACTTTCCTTGGCATTATCACCCCACAACATGGCGATAATAATATTCCTGTATCACTTAGTACATCGGAAACCACAATTCCCCGACAAGTTGAGATTGTAAATGAAACGCATTTATTGTTATTATTTACTTTCGTTAAATTAAACAACAAACAAGCCTCTGTTACTGCATATAATTTTGTATTCCTAATATTTTCAACAAAGTTCTTTGACTCGACAAAGTTCCATTAATTGATGGATGAAAATTAATTGGTTTCATGACGGCCTAGATTCTGAGTTAGGTCAAACATTTAATGAAATCTTGCATTACAATTTAAGCATATGAGACTAGACTTTACACACTTTGCGAAAGGGTAAGCTGCACTTCTGCATCCATGCTTTACCAATTGAATGTTTTAAATCTTATGTAATAGGGGCGAGCCTGTTGCTGTTTTCGGGTCAATTCCTAGACTCCGTGCTACTATTGAATATTTAATCATAGAAAGGGTCAATATCAAGTAAACTACGGCAAAAAATCGCACTTTCTACATAGCAATTATATTGCTAAATATTATTATTATTTACTTACTTAGATTTTGTTTTAAGCAAGATTTGATGGCGCATAATATATGTTTTTTAAACTCCATGCATTTTCATTCATCTTAGTTTTTTATTATATGCAAATATCCCCGAAGCAAAAAAAACATTTTGAGACCGTCTTCACATTTTTATCGATTAAGAGATAATCATATTTATATATAAAAAGTGGGTAGCAAAACAGTCCCTATTATCTACGATTCGTTTTATTGTGCCGTAAAAATTGAAATATTTTAGCTGTAATGATTATAATTAGTAACCTAGTGGCCTAGTGATTTGTTATCGATATCTATTGAATTCATTATTGACTGTCTCGTGGTCTCGCGACACAAATACGTGCATGCGATCTACAAGTCCCGGGTTTGATTCCCGGGTCGGCTGGATTATTCCATAAAAATCTCTTAGTTGCTACTGCTACAGCATATTCTAGAAAAGAACCCTCAAATAGACAATCGCCCCCTATTCCATGGGACTGATACCTGTCGAAAATGGCGCAGAAATCCACTTATACAATTCGCGGAATAAAGGCATGACAACAGAAGTCTAAAAGAATTTGGTATCATTTTAGATTTGAACCCACATACCTGGATTGACTTTCTGGTACGCCGTCCCCACTGGCCCACTGGGTGGGAGTTCCTCCGGCCGGCTAGACTTGAAGTTGAAAGCCGAGCCGGCTTTGGCCAGTTTGTCCTGCATTAGTTTCTCGTCCAGATCGTCCTCAGTCCTCGCGTGCATCGTCAAGTGGAAACCGGTGAAAAAATTCGCAACTTGCTTCACGTGATTCGCACATGTGCCTTTCCGAACTGTAGGCGCGCCCTCCCCCTGAAATTATTACATGGTTTACGGTCAAGTGAGAGCTACAATGTAACTGGATAAGTCCGCAGTATCAACAGGCAACTTGGCTTGTTATTTATCGTTAGTCAAGATTATACCGTGATCATAATAGAAAATATATATTTATTTATCCTACATTTTACTCTGCTTTTCTCATCTCATATCGAAGACCTATTGCAATGAACTACTAACTAAAATATCTTACTACCTAAAAGAGATGAATTCAAAGAAATGATATCGAATAAAATATGCGTTCTTACAGCTTTAGTAGCTTATGAAAGGAGGTACATTAATTAGTACAACAATTTGCAACAAAGAATTTGCAAATTGATTTATAAATAACCAATACTTTGCGGTTCTTATCTATAATTAACCACTTCATTAACTCAAATTTAAATCAATTATTAATATAGAAATAGCCGGAAAACACATGTAACGGAAAATAATAATTTAATAAATTTTTAAAATGAATGTTATGTTATAGATTGCTTTACAAAAATAATTGTGTATATGCACAATTATCACATTATGCTTAAATTAATTAGTCGCCATAATCCTGTGGGAATTGGCAACAATGTGAAATTTGCCTCATCAACCAAAAACAATTTTCGTCTACAATAAAATCGCTATTCAAGTATTTTTAATTAACTTCACCCTGCGTTAAAAAGCCATAGTTTTAATATCAAGGAAAGACGTAGACCACTAAACTATTCCGCAGCTTGTTAGTGCGACAAAGGGAAGAAATTGTAAAGTTCTTGCCTCGGGCGATGTGGAGGCAACCACGACATAACCGCGTACTTTATGGAAAGGACATGACGGAATAGCTTGAATTACTACGAGTATTCAAAACACTGACATTGCGTAGGGAGATATGTGCATGAGAGTTTAAAAGCCTATGTATATTTTTTATGAGATTAATTATTTTTTACCGGTAGGTACTTGCATAGAAGCCCAAAGAGCCTAGTTTGCATTTGAAGATACCGAAAAATAATCTTTGAGCTGTTTTTTTTATTAATACAAGCAATTTGATAAATAAGAAGCCGTCTATAAACAGTTACATTACACAATTAACGTGTAACGTTGGACTTCAATGGAAATACCGCTCGTTTTTATTATGCTCTGTACTCCCTCGGTATGAAGGCTACTAAAACAGTTTTGAAAAAGGAAAAATCAGTTGAAAAATAATTACATGTTTGCATTATCTCTGAACATGTAATAATATTTATAAATGCTGGGTAATATTTATCTGTTGTAAAACATTATCATTATGTGGAATTATTCAAATCCGGGATCCTCGCGATAACAATATATTTAAAATAGCAATGGTACGCACAATGGACGTCGTAATCTTATCTAAGCGTCTGAAATGAATGGTGAATGTCCTTTTTTAGATACTTTTATTCAGAAAAGTAATATAAAAAACAGTGAGGTCTGTCTATCTTTTTTACTCGCATTTTACTACTAGCAAATAAGATAATAATAAAAGGTTTATAAGCTAAGGAGGAAACTCCTTAGCTTATAAACATATATAACATATATTAATAACATATATTATAGAGGTCAGGGGATGCCTTTTCCATTGATCTAGCCAGTCATGGAACAGGGCTACGAGTACGCGAGCTCGGCCCCCCGAGCTGTTACAGTCTCCTAATACTTCCTTATCCGGGACTGTAGCATCCTTACCATCAGGCCAAATATCCTTTCCCTCAATATCCTTTACCCAAACTCACGCTATCCCCACACCATTCCCTTTAAAACATAGAAATTCCCAAGGAGGGTTGGCGTCAGGCAGGCGGCCGGCCGTAAAACATCTGCCAAAACTCTTATGCAGCATGTTTTGTCCTTCCACACAGGAAGGAAGGACAAAACATGCTGCGCCGACCCCAAACAAGAATTGGGATCAGGGCAGGAGAATGATGATGAAGCTAAGGAGAAAACTCATGTCACATTTTTTCATTTCCGCTTTATTATTTAAGAATGGCTCCAATATTTGGAAGCCATAGTGCAGAATTAAATAAACAGTAACAATATGTGTCATAATAACAATAAAACAGTTAAGAAGTTGTAATGTACACATGTAGAGGTCATAAAATACTTAACACTTGCCTGTTAAAAACACCAATGACTCATTTATCTTTGTAAGATTTTAATGTAATAAGCTTATCTTGTTGTCTACACTGAGTAGTCAATAAAGAGGACATTTACCTTACATTTACGTTATCTTAAGGAAATGTTCATTGTACCTGCCAGTTGATAAGGACATATTTGCTTATGCTCCCACTGGGCATGTCCACTTTTAGGAAGGCATATTGGATTTTGCCACTGTTGAAGTCATCTATTAACTCTATGAGACCTCCGTCACCTTTACTGATGAATTTGAGGTCATTTGAGAGTCCATCATATCCAAATAGCGCCCTGTAAAAGATTTTTTTTTTATTTTTGTGTTTTTTCTTTTTATTTATTTAAATGGATTAGGTTTTAATTTTCTACAAATAAAAGTATTGCTAGCCATAAGATATAAGTGCATGGTCGGGGGCCAATTTCAGCGGTCACAAATTTACACACTAGTTACCCACCTCTAACCTTTCAAAGTAATGTGTTTCTTCACAATAAATTATCACATACCGTTACAATTAAACAAAAAATGTATGTCTCTAAGTTATAATGGAGGCCCATGCCCAGTATTGAGATGTATATGATCATATTGAAAAGAAGGTGGTGTTATTGTTTTACGCAGATGCAGAGTACAAAGAACAGATATTGAAGTGATAATTCATTGTGAATATCCACATAGCTTCAAACAGTCAGAGGTGTGTGCCTGGGGATTGAACCCGCAACCATAAAAATTCTTAAATAGATGTAAACACAAGACCATCACTGCTAACATCAATATAAGCACAGGAAAGTTATAATCAATATGATAAGTATTGTTCAACAAATTTGTCTTCATTACAATTAATTATCCTCCTATTATATTTTTATTGTTTAATTGAAATAACTAAAAACATTGATATTATAATTTAATTGAACTTGACTTTTAAAATTAACATACACAACCCTTACACAACCTATAATCTCCAAGAACAAGGCTAAGGTATAATCCTGTTAGCAGATAGACTAGTATATTCATATTATGTTAAGTAAAAAATATCCCAGTCAATATTGAAAGAAATTGTAATAGGTACCAAGTATTAGCCTTGGTCATATTCATAATATTATATGCAAGTTTAAAAATTATGCAAATAAGATACATTTGTTGCAGTTAATAAAGCCTTATTAATAATATGGCATATTAAAAAGATAAGGTGAATAGTTTAAATAGCTTTGCATTATAATAAGTGATGTCTATGGTATATTTAGAGAGGGCTGATAAATGAAAGTAAAATATTCTAATTTTGAATATGTATAAATTTGTTGAAATTTTTATATGATTCAATAAATAAGATGTTTAAATATATTATGCTGTGTTTTATATATTAAATATGGATGGATGATTATCTATTTAGTTCTAATTGACATATTTTTGAATAAAGCTAGATGAGATATGTTTTTTTTTTTACAAATATTGTAACATTATTGTAATATTTTTTCCTATTTAAACACAAAAATACCCAATATCATAAATAAGTCTTTGAAGTTACACTTCAATAATTATCTACAGTTGCACTCAATATGTTGATTTACATGTGAGGTCATTTTTATCTAGAAATTTATAGGTGCGGCTTCAATATTACCGAAATTTAATAAAAACACCGCGTCGACGTTATTACTATTTTGTGAGTAAAGAACGCGTAAATAATCACTCATGTATAAAATATACCAAGTAATTTATCTATCAGTAGTTAAAGTCTTGGCATGCATTAGAAAAAGAATGCACGGAAGCAATACTCTAATACTATTGCTGTCGCCGCATTGTCAACACTTATAAGGCGACGAATATGGGTGCATAAATTCATTGTTTTAATTAGTCGCGCGTGTTTATTTAATTTCCCCACCAAGTAGGTCGACGATACTGAGGTTCGATGTACTTACCAATTTGTATCTGTTTTCTCGTCTAACACATCTTTCCATGCACTGACTAAGGCCTCCTTATGTTTTTCTAAATTTATAGCCATTTTACATTATTTGTGCTAATTCAATATGAGACAAAAATAGGAGAATCACAATGAAAACCGGAAAATAAATCGTCTGACTCACAACAATTTTGACCATAGACTTGTAACTTTTTTTTTCTTTTGACATATGCGTTTCAGTGTTGCCACATTGAAAAGAGAAGGAACTTTATTTATTATCAAACTTTACGAACACATAATATGTTGAAAAGATACGATTCTAGTTAGTAAAAGTACTGCACTAGGTATAGCTTTTAAATGTGCATGAATGCGCACTGTTTAAAATCATGTAGGTGTTAATGATTATATTATTAAAAAAATATATGCTTGAATTATATAAACAACTATTAAACTTATTCCTCTCTATGTCTTTACAAATCTTGACGGACAAAATATTACTTGCGCGCGCATTTCGTACTCACAACTACTAATTTTACCCTAAGCTTTGTAGTAAAAGAACTTTCATTCATTTGGCGTCGATAGTCACGTTAGAGATCGCTTGCCGGGTAAACGCGGTACAATCACGCCATGGATTTATATCGTTTTATTGAAGTCGTGTTTGAATAAAAATGTGGGTAGATGTGAGCGGGCGCGAAAAACAAAATTACCTTTCGCAAACTAATGGAAGTTTTATACCGGGGTAAGTTCTATAAATCATGCCTAAAAGAGGCATGATGTCATGATGAGCGCGAAAAAATATTTGAACATAAACAAAGTTTCAACTCACTACAAATGAAGTTATTTTAATTTTGTAATAATATCAATTGTAGTAAGATGTGTTGTTTATGTAAAAAATGTTAGTGTGTGATTTGTATTATGTTTATTTCTGAGTTTTATATGACTTTTGTAAGTACAGTTTTTTTCAGTTTCTGTGATTTTTATTCAGGGTTAATGTATGTTGTCAAATGGTTAAGCTGGTGCAACAGCGTAAATAAAATAAACATTAAAACTTTAAATTGAAATGTTTATGAAATATCATCAAACAAAAATATTAATTATATTATATTCATGTTTTGGAAGTAAATCAAGCAATTTACTACTACTATACAACAATAAACTACGCTTAATCTTATACTATTAAAAAATAAATAATATTTTAAAACATAAATATTTATTTACATTATTTTTCTTTCTATTTCATGAAAAAATGAAACGCAATAAATAATTTCTGGCGTTTTTTCGCCTTTGCCATACAAACGGATTCTTTTTTGATTAGCCTAAAACGTCTTAAAGATTTAAATAATGTAATTGTTCATAACATTTACATAATTACGATTGTTTATTATATTATATCATAAGGTAAAGAAATCAATATTTAAGAAATAATATTAAAACCAAAATTTAAAAAGTAGGTTATGCCTTGGATATATTCCAGTTGTTCATCAACAATAAACTCAGCTCGCAGGCATTAATTTGATTGATGATATAATAGAAACCACTAACAGGCATACCTTACTGCTTAATCAATGAACCGAAAAACACCTGAGCAGAGTCCTTGACGTCGACAATTGAAACAAATTAATTTACGTGAGGCTTCCTTATTTACGTGACTTCAGTCGTCATGGTTACCTTTGCGGTACATCGTAAACCAAAAACACAAGTATTACATAAAAAGGTACGCACACGGTGTTTCCCATGCGTTGCGATAAATATAAGCTACTTTCTAAAATGTTCTATTGCACAGACTTGCATTTATACAGCCAATCTGAGATGAATTATAATCACTTCATTCACCTAGTATCTGCGACGTGCAATAGATCTAGCCTTAGGTGATATGGGAAATAAGTAATACTTATTACAAGAGTAACTCTTTCCAGAAATGATTAACAATTTAATATTATATTGTGGATATATTATACAATTTTGCTATTTCATAAAAGCTTTGAGGTCAGTAATTTTATGAAATAATTAAATTTACTTATTTTTTCTATACACATATGTATTGTTACGTCCGTGTCATGGGCTCAGAATCTAAATCAGAAGCGTACGACTAAGAAGTCGCGGGTTCCGCTCTCGAGTCGGGTAAAAAATAAGTTATTTTTATAATTTGACATTTAGGCAATAATTTCGTTTCCTATTTTGTAAGACTTAACGATGCTGGTAAAATATTTGCGTATATAGACAGAAATGCCCCTGTAGCTACTTTATGAGATGAGATTTTTCATACACCGAGATCATTTTTTATTCAAGGGGTATTAACTATACACACACATCAGTCATCCCTAGACACTTTAAAGCTCGCTTATGTTTACTGAATATTCATAAGCATAGACCAGGTGTGCTAATACGCCACTTGTCTTTCCATTTCGTCCATGAACTAAAAGTGTATGCTTTTAACTTGATTCTATAGAGAGCTGAACATAATTAACACCGATAATTTTTGGAATGCAGTGTGTGTGTGAGTAATAATAAGTCTGAGGTGAAGCAGAAAAATAATGATATATTTGGTAATAATGTAAGGTTATTATCATACAAAAAATCGACTTGCATCGAAGTTTTTAGGCTTTGAAACCGTGTTACTTTCATGTCTGAGCTGTCTATATTTAGGCATTGTCAGTGAAAGTTCCATCGGTTTCGGTAAAGTCATTCTCACGCGATGGAATCAAAATTACAAGAATCAAAGTTGGAAGCGTTTTAACCAATATTTTTCCTTGACATGAACCTAAAGTTTTTTACATTGACACAGTTGATTGACGAGACACAAATTTGAATGGTAAAAACGCCCTCAATATTTAGCAAAATTATCCCAACCAATCGTTCAGATTGACAAAATATAGCACACTTGAGTGTGTCCTTATGGTTGCCACCAAAATGTCAAGAATAACAGACTGAATTAATATAACGTAAAGTGTTAATAAAAACTGTTACTGCAGATTCTATGTTATAGCAGTCAGCAGTTGTAAGAGAATGAAAAATTGCAGTAAAATTGGTTGTGGAAATAAGCCAGAAGTTATGAACTTTGCTGTCGAACAAAAATTTCAAGTTTTATACCAGCTATTGGTATTCCTATAATGCATATATCACTTACTAACATTTTGCTGATTTCAGTTTGAAAATAAGCCACGGAAAATATATATATTTTTTACATTGGTATGAATGGTTTTGACCCAATCTTGCTAGAATCGCTCTGGATAAACATACATAGACAACATATAATCTGGAATTGCACATAGCATGCCTACTCTCTATCCCAGAAAAATGTATGTTTTTATCTTTATTATCTTGTGTTATTGTTGTATCTTGTATTGTTATTCTCTTTTATCTTGAATGACTTTTCTAAAATAAGCGGATTGGACGCTAATGCGGTCGAGAATCTCGGCGGTCGCGGGTTCGAACCCCAGGCACACACCTCTGACTTTTCGAAGTTATGTGTGTATTCACATTGAATTATCACTTGCTTTAACGGTGAAGGAAAACATCGTGATAAAACCTGCACACCTAAAAGTTCTTAGGGATTCCTTAGGTGTGTAGTCCGCCAACCCGCACTAGGCCAGCGTGGTGGACTATGGCCTAAACCCTCTCAATGGTAGAGGAGACCCGTGCTCAGCAGTGGGCGTATATGGGTTGATGAAGGACGCTAATGAAAATACGGGGCTCAGGTACTTCTCAGAAACCACAGATTGTAAAACAATTATCTGGAAGACGAGTTGCATAATACAAAGTATCCTTCGACGATGAGCAGTTATGTCTGATTTTGCACAATACAAAAATATTTGCAAGTTAGCGATAACAGTACATTTTGATGACTTTCCTTTCGTGTTTCACGGCCATTGCACGCCGGCCGATTGAAACTTGAATGTTACAATATAATGCTAAATTTGATCTATCCAGACGGCCGGCAGTGGGTCAACCGAGTTCCAGATCACTGTGTACCAACCATATCAAATAATACCAACGTTACGATATTGTATTTGTTTTGTGACGGTAACCTTCGTATGAAATACCTTACTTATATTTTACCTTGCGATATTATTATTGGAATTGCACTACCATATATAAATCTAGAAACCTTCATTTGTCATGACTTCAATAAAAACTCTTGCAATGACTTAAATACAATGTGCGTAGAGTTTATTTTTAAGTTTGTTTTGGTATTTACCACAACATACAAGGGTTTAAAGCTTCAAGCAAACTCTCTCAGTCCACTCTTTTTTCATTCACTGCTCAACCCTTTTCTGTCGATAGAGTGCGTCAAGAATCCTTTTACAAATCAAAAGTGTATATGGATGTTAACCACAACTGATGAAGTGATGTTAAAGGCAACTTATCAGGCAGTGTTTGAGTTTAAAAAGAAATAGCAAAAATATAAGAGAATCTTTGAAAGCATAAACTTAATTACGGTTGAATTAATGATAAGATAAATACATAGTGACTCATGGGAGAGATACGGAAACATAGGTACAAGAAAAATAACGAAGCTTACTAACTAGCTTTGTGAAATTTTGTTTCAATTTTCATTCCACCGCGTTTTGTGACCCCGACTTCAACTCAATTTATTCGAATACTTCCATTTCCAAGGTAATCGAGGCCTAGCCCTCATAGCTGCGGTTAACCTTACGCAGATTATTAGCATGCTTCCTGACATTCCACGTAAAAATCCTCCAAGGACGATCACAGCCAAATATAAACTATAAAATATCGTTTTTCGCATCATGAAATGTGGATATCATGTCGCTAGGGGTGACTTCGCAATTTCAACGTCAAGGTTTCGTAACAAATTAAGGATTTTTCGTACCGGCCGCACGCTACGCTGACGATAGCAAACAGAAATTTGTCTTTTTCACCTTTAACGTTTCGATTTACAGTTATTCAATAAAGTAAACGGCACACCACTCGACAATAAAATGGTGCACTTGAAGTTTTATGGTCATAATCATTAAGCTACTTATATCCATACTGACCGAGACATGCTAAAAGTAGGGCACAAGCAGCGGCCAATAACACAATCCGAAAGTTCTTTTGTTTTGACAAATGAGCATCGCCGACCTGCCTTATACTTTCACAGTATTGCCAACATGATATTATATTGATAAATGCTAAGTTATTTCCGTGACGATATTGCTTAGTCAGCGGAAAATGGAAACGTCTGATGGCTAGGTATGATAAGGTTATCGGTTTTTTGGGTTCGTTTAAGAAATTTTTCGATTGGACCGTTTTATCTCATTTCCTTTAGTACCTACGGCTTAAATGAAAAAGTAATGTGAATTCACCGCGGAAAAACATATTAATTTAACAGAAAATATAGGATTGATTTGCATAACTTTTATTCGTCAGTCGTCATTAATATCCAATTACATATAAATTAAATAGAAAGTGTTTACTATTCAGCAGCCGTATCGGTTTCTAACGAAATAATACCTTTGTGATTACCGTCAGAGAAAACTTTCGATTGTCAAAGAGATCACGACTTCAATTGATTGTAAGTTATTCAGGGCACATAGTATCAATAATTCTTCGAGACTCGTAGTATCCCTCGAAAGTGTCATCACTAGTAATTTACGTGTAGATCGTACTTTTGGCCTTTCTAAGTTTTTATTTTAGGTCACCTCTCGTTTCACAACAAATGTTTTGCGCTTTTTTAATTATTACTTGGACAAAGAAGTCCAAGGAAGATTGTTTATTGAACATTTTATTTCATAATCCTTGATTAATAGCATAAGCTCTAATAGCTATGGCCATAGGACTTCTGGAAAAATCCAGCACTCCCCAAGACTGACTGAAGATCTCTAAGCAACCCTCGTAATGCGTTGACGTAGTGTTGTTTCATATCCAAAATATAAAATGTTGTCCACTCTGCGCATTCACCTTTACATTCGATCACATTCATTGCCAATCCTTTACGCTTGAAACTTTATATGCGTTTAAAATTTGCTAAAGTTTTCAGATAATAACAGACAATATGTCATTGCCCATGGCTATGCACGAAGTACAACGCATCATCATAAAAGTAAAGAGGGGTCAAAGTATCTCTGATATTACATAGTATTTATAGTCATCATCATCGTCAGTCCATAGTATATGCCCCACTGCTCTGTTCAGGGTCTACAACTAAGCCTAAGTCCACCACGATGGCCTAGAGCAATTCACGACAATTGGGCCGCGTGTCGTCTAAGGTTTAATATGGCTGATATTTTACAAAGCGGGCAAAGATTACTTACGAAAAACTAGTCATTCATGAAAGAAAATTAGCTACACAAAACGTCTTAATTTAAAAGTTAACCTTGTAGTTTCCGAACGACACATCGATTAAATACATTTATCATAAATATGCAAATTATGTAACGCTACGCACGCAACCAAAGTCTGAAAAGAATAGCAGACTTCCATTAAAATATTTGAAAAGTCAGGGTTATTATTTCACTTATTTAAAACTATGTAATTTATAAAAAATACCAGCTTACTTTCATTGACTATAAGAATTTTTTTTTATGTATTAGATATTAATATTTTTTTACCAATTTAATGTGCTCACAAGAAAGATATTTTTTGCACAAGGTGGAAAAAGTGTCGATATTAGGGGAAGGGGGGGCATGATGGGGTATCTAAGGAAAATACCAAAAATACAGTATCATCATTGCGTTTATTATGCTTATTTACTTATGGCACAATGCCTTATTAATCTAACTACAATTTGGCATAGTCTTTGGGAGATAAACTTATAGCATTTTTTTTAAATAAATGATTTAACAGGAACTTTCGAAAAACCATCTTGCCCCTAACCATGGGGCAAGATGGGGTAAGCCAATTATTATCACAATAAATACAAATATGAATTTCTTCGGTGTTTTCATCATCCACACCAGCACAACCATTGTGAGCCCAACGTCCACAAAGCTGACAGCCTACCCAACCTTCGGATGATTTCAGAAAACTATTATTTTCATAATTACAATACAGACAAATTGTATCTTCATTATCGTCATTTTTCGTCTTGGCTGCAACTGTAGTCTTTTGTTTCTTTTTAGCATTTTTTTTGAGCCGAAGATCATTAGGATTGGATACTTTCCTCAGTTTTTTAAAATTCTCCAGCTCATTTTTATAAGGAGTTGAAGTAATGACGGCTGTTTTTCCTCTCCGGTATTGCTTCCTCTTTTCAGTTTGTTGGACCAAAGGGATTGGCAAAATATCACCAGGGGATGCATTTTCAAAGCTACATGTAAGATCGCGGCACACCACACGGATGGGAGATTTAGAAACAAAAGAAGATCCAGGTTCAGGTTCCGGAGCAGGTTTTTTAGTCATATCAGGTGTAACTTGCTCTGTACATTCGGGGATAATTTCTTTACTTAATACTTTATCTATAGCTGTTTTCATAGAAATTGTTGACCATTCTCCTCTTTTAGTTTTCTTTTTGTATGAACGTACCATCGTTTTACCTGAAAAGTAAAATGGTATTAGGCACGTACCTATTTATAAACATAGATACCTAAACGAAGACCCACTTCTCCATGTTGCCACTATACCCCGTCTTACCCCATACCCAATACCCCGTCTTGCCCCAAAGGCTGATTTAGAAAAAAATAATTTCTCAAGAAAAAAAATATTAACTGAACTTTTGTCTAACTATACCACAACAAAGTAAACAACACTAACAACCATATACGAGAAAAGACATAAATTTGGTAGTCATAATTACCTTACAGTAAAGACGTTTTTAACTGCGTAAAATTAGATCGACGAGACACTCAACGTGATTTTCGTTTGTAAACAAAAAACGCGTGCACTCCCACTCACTGTTTTTATCGCACTAACGGTTGATCGAGTATGGCTTTCTATTGTCTTATTGTTTTTTGTTCGCAAGGGTCTAGTTTCTTGTATGTGTGCGTGACCCCGTCTTACCTCGCGTCCCCGTCTTGCCCCCCCTTCCCCTATGTCATCCCATATATTGAATGAATCTGCAGCATAAATTAATTGAGTAAATTTCTGGGACAAAAATCATTTATATGACTGCAAAGTTTCACAAGAGTATGAACATGAGTTTAGAGCACCTTATTCGAATAAGCCTTTTTAGATTAACACCTGTTATTAAAAAGTTCCTATTGACCCATCCAATAACTATATCTGACCCAAGGATCGAAGGCATTGTTGAATCGGATGCCAAAGGCACAAACTTTAAGAAATTGTAATTTAAATGGCCGAAACGTATATTAAGTACATGAACGGATGTCATAACAAAACTAGTAACACTACCCCAAGGTTAATAAACTAAGCCATAGTTTAGGCTAGATCACTCAATTCAACTGTAACAGTAAACGTGATTAGACCTAACGTATTTAAAAGAAACCATTCGTAGGCAGTAAATAAAACAAATAATCTCATCGTTCATTATCCACAGCGTATAATTGCTTCATGTAAAGAATATCGTTTAAGATTTTACTTTTAACCAAATTCTCAGTCCCCGTTTTATAATCTCGCCATAGACTTTTGCTTGTTACATGAACCTCTTTAATCAAACTGCATCAATATTTGTTAAAAACAAAAGTAAGATTTTTTACGTATATTTTAGTTACATAAATCCGGTAATTGTTCCAACAAACTATAGCGGGGGCGCGAAACGACGAAATAATAAAATCCTTCTTAATCCTAACGTCTTTACATACTTATATCATCACCTTTTTTTATATTTTGTAAAAAAACCCTACATCAACTCTCGGCAACATTTATAACCAAAAATAACAGATGTGATATGTGAAGGGTTGAAAAAGTCCCAGATAGATACATTTTCATTACAATAACATGGGTTGTTGTCAATCCATCATGATTTAAATTTATTAAAACTCACGGAGGCCTCAAGAGCCACGTTCATGACATCTGAACAAGCTGTAACACTGAAACTAGGTCAATAGGTGCATAGCGGCCTCAAATTGCAATTTTGTTAAATAGGAAGCAACCACGGCTAGCCGATATTGCCGGAAGATAGCAAATCGGTCTGTTTATACGGCAGTCGGACATGCGACGTTAATTCTGCCCATTGTAAATAATTGATTGAAAATCGATGGATGGCTTATTTATTCAGCGTACACAGGATAATTGTATGGAATTAGAATACTACGTTTGATTATGTCGTCACCGTTAAGTTCTAACAAGCTTTGTATATAAATGAATACAAGTTTAATCTGCCGTATGGTTTTTCAAAGGTGAACAAAGTACAAATTTAATTTCTTTGACTTGTGTTCTATTGAACTTGATTAGCTAATATCACAACACAATAGTTCAAAAAAAGTTAGAAGGTCTCGCATTATGGAGGCTTCTGCCATTAAACTTATCTGTGAGGCCGTACGCCGGGTGCCTCGGTGCCAGGCACACTTCCCTATCTCAACATCGAATATATGAGGTAACAGCCACCTACTCACCTATATTTCACGGGCTAAATAGGCTAAACGTTCGTGATTACACCTCATTTGTCTACGTTTGCAAGCATTGTCTTCCTTGCCGCTTATGACGTTGCCACTTTATGAAGTTATTGCAACTATGACTTGAATTTAGAACGGTATCTGTTTAGTGCCAACCTCATAAATGATTTAGTTTCCTAAACACGGTAAACTTGGAATAAATTGAGGCAAGTTTTGCAATGTGCTTCTTATAGAATTGTATTTAAAGTTTACAGACTTGATGTTAAAAGTGTGTATTATCTACAATCTCATCCATTCATAGCAAAAAAAGTGTTCTGTGATTTATCCTCTGAAATTTATATTACCTTAACTAGCTTTCTTCTAGCATTTCAATTGTATGAGAAATACGCTTTCAGCTCAATAGATTTCTACATTCAAATAAACTAGTTCATATGCCATCTTTTAACGCATCGGACGACCGTTTGTTTGTATTATGTCATAGAATGGAGGTGAAACGACCGTGTGAACTCGACTGCAAGCGGCTCACTTTACAAAACAACTGACGCACGTAAACGAAAGAAAAATCACAAAAGTGCGCCATGTGAACGTCTATGTCAACGCTGAGTTATTACGATCGCGAACAATGGCTCTGGCGGTCGTTGTACTGATTTCTTTCGTCTGCCTCGTCAACGGATATCAGTATCAATCTCATTGCGTGTTGTATAATAAGAAATGTAAGTTAGCTTTTGATTTTTATGGTCGATTAGATTTTAAAATTTTAATCTACCCTAGACGATTCATAACATTGCTTACGACTATAAGTATTTACGTGACCTTTTGGATTCTTGGATATTTTAGAAATCAAATAATGGAGTAATGATAATATCACTTATTAAATAACCCTATACAGTCAGACAGTCCTGAACTCTCAAGATTTTTTTTTTTCGTTTCACAAGTATATTTATAGAAAAGAATATAGTATTGTATTTGTTGTATAATAGTATTTGTAGAAAAGAATATTACATCTTTGTCTAATAATAAAGTATGATTTTCAGGTGTAAGTTTTTGCCCTCGTCGAATGCATCCATACCACACGCGCTGTGATAGGAACACTGTCTCACAGAGGACGTGTGATACACCGCAAATATATGAAATTGGTAGCTACTTGAACAATTTTATTAGACCAAGAAACAACTTCTTCATGAAGTCCACAGTTACAATAGCATATTAGAGGCACCGATGTTCAATCCAAGTACCAAAATAGTAGAGTTTTGTAGGTTTTCATTTGGTGTGATCAGACACTTCAGCATTTTATTTTTTATGTCTAATGGGATAGGAAGGTTTCTTTATATTAGGTTTTTCGGGCACAGCAAACTGACGACACTACCACCTGATGGTCAGTGCATCAAACACCAAAATCATCATCAGTCAAAAGACTGTAATGCTCAAGCTAGTAGTTACGTATTAGTTACGATATCATCTATAACTATAAAATATATACTTATTTCATATAAGATTTCATTTTAGCTCGATGTTATTCAGTATTGTGCCCTTGTGATTCCGCAAAACAGTTTAAAACCGCCCTTCTAACTTTTCAAGGTTATTTGAATTGGTTAAGTAGTATGTTGATCATGATTTAGATACGAAATTCATTTGATTATACCCACAACTACTAATGTGATCACTATCGTATCTATTGTTAGGTAAAGACTCAGTATTTTGCGAATACGAAACTGAAAACGCGTTGAGCGCTTCAAAACTATTTTTTAAGTCGAAGGAAAACAATTCATTATAATCTATTGTTCGATAATCTCAGTCACTAATCGAATAACGATGGTAAGGGTGTTACTTCAAATCAGTTTTCAGTAACTGACAAGTGACAACCCATTAATTCATTATATAATGTTGTATTGTCCTTGAACAGTAATTAAATATGGATTTTAAAGCTTTCATTTTCAAATGATTGGTAATTAAAGCCAAATTTTTGACAAGGTTATACGTGCGGATGGTCGAGATGCGATTGTAATGGCGACTTGGTCCTAGACGAGGGAACAGGAGACTGCGTTTCACTTGAAGACTGTCCAATCATAGTGCGCAGATCTAAAAAACATAAAGGCAAGTTGAAGCCACGAAAACCATATAGCACTGCCCAACACGTAAGGGTTCGCGAAGAGGACGACGATCTTGACAAAATCGCTGCGTAATTTTAAGTTTAACTTTTGATGAAACATTAACATTTTGTTAATTTATATTATACTATTAAACTTTTATTTAATCATTTTGAGTTTAATTTTAATACATAGATATGTATTGTACACGAGTAGGTACTCTCGTCTGTAATCTACATTTCATAAGTGGTGTATTTCATAACCCACATGTCCAATAGGCAAATGCTGTGGGATGTAAAAGGCCAAGGAATATAAATGTAGGGCTATAAAAATAGAAACATACACGTGTCTAATTTGGGGCAGTCGTGTCTGGTAAAAATTGTGATTGGCATATGACAAATAGAAGGCGAATTTTAGACTCAAAAACTATGAATGCTTTTACTTTAACGAATCAATACAGCCATTTAGGTATTAAAAATACCTATTTTCGCACTATCCTATTACAGACAATATCGTTTACTGTCTATGCCTATGCTAACTTAACTAATGGAGCAGGACCCGATCGTAGTTTATCCTACTCCAACAAATATCCTAATCTAATATTTACATGAAGTTTGGGTATTTATGGTAAATACATACCATAAATGCCCCGAGTGAATATTGTAAACATTTTTGCCAAAACCAAAGGAATTTTATGAGGGCTGGTAAACTTCATATAAGGTCAATTTTTTATATATACATATTTGCCCGCAACTCCGTCTGCGTGGACTACAGGGTTGGGTTCAAAAAGAAAATAAGTTGTAACTTGTAGTATTTTACTCAGCAGAGTCCCTTTAACTTAAATATACCAAAATCATACAATCGGTCAAATTGTTTCAACGTGAAACCGTAACGCGCCGCTCGACGCCTTGAGTATCATTATTGCGCGCTTGATCACTATTTTGAAACTGCGATATCTTCTAAGATACTCATTGAAATCAAATGATGTAAAGGACAAATTTATTTTGTATGTAATGAATGTATATACTTGTAATGAATAACGTATTTATTTGGATAAGGATTAATATCATGTTTGTAAAAACACCTTCACAAATAATGCTTAATTTAAAATAAATTTGGTTAGAATAAAAAACGTTATAGTGAGCCAACCTTAAAAGATAGACATATGCTGTCGCGGACTTTTTTTTAGAATTTTTAAAGGGGAACAATTCTGTCATACATTATTTTAGCGAAACTTTAACCGTTTCTGTATTCAGCCGTAGAATACTACATAGTAGCTGCCAAGCTCATTAAATGTAAAAAAATGATAACCTCGCGCCTATTTATAATGACGCTATTTTATACAACAATGAGAAAAATATGATAAGGAAACTTGCGTAACTGAAAATTCTACATACCTACTTAATAAATTTATTAATTTTGTAATGCATTTATTAACGACTGAAATTGACGGGATTTAGTAGTCCTTTTAATATCAATAGTTGCGGTAACAGATAAATAGTATCAGAAATATACGACAGCAACTGAAATAACACACAACCGAAAGGATAGGAACAGGTTCACCAGTTATATTTTGATACCTACGTAACTTATTAAGTAGGCAAGTCGGGCGAGCCTACATCCGTTTACAGCACAGCATACGATTTGTACTAAGGATTTCCTAATGGAGCAACATTAATAATCATTTAGTCGACTGGAAACCTTTTGATCGAATACCGCACGGTCAAGCTTCGGACTCAATAAGATAGTCCAAACATAACTGGTTTGTAAGACAAATTAACTAGAATCTAAAAATCAGTATCGAGTAATGAATTGTACCAAGATGTTTTGAATCAGACAATGGGAGGAAATCCTGCTGGAAACAAAAGATTAACACATACAGGCGAGCATTTGACATTTAGCTTTGGTTAAATCCACACAAAATGCTAAGAGTGCTTGTGATTTTATGTCTTTTAAAAGTTATTAAATCCGATTACTATGCACACGTTGGGAAACCTGGATGCCTTACGTTTAACGGGACATGTAAGTTTTTAACCTTATTATTTTAAGTTTCTTTATTCATCTCGCTTTTTCCATAAATTAAATTTCATTCTCGCGCTTATCCTTCTGGTTCTCAAGAACACATTATTATACGCAACGCCCAAAGATTTCCAGAGCGACCTTAAAAGCCCGATGGTATAAGTGAACGACTATCAACCGCTATCACCGCTAGGACTCCCAGATCAGCGCCTATTTTGCACATGGACTAAATTACCTTTATTTTTGTTAATCCATTCAAGAAGAATAAATAAAGAAAATCCACATGCAATTATGATTGCATGTGGATGGTATGCATGGTGGTTCATAGCAGAATAATCATGACAACGCTCTAGAAATCCTTTCAGAAGGCCTATCTCCGTCCATAAAAACCTTTTGGCTGATACATACATAGCTTCTTTCTTTGTCAATTGATGTTTCAGGTGTAGAGGAATGTCCTGAGAACATGCATCGTATTAACAGCGAGTGTCGACCCATGCCTTCCCAGAGGACGTGTGACGAGCCCGTGGCTATATCAATGGGCGTTATTTGTGATTGGTCTCGATGCGACTGCGACTTCCCTCTTGTACTGCATCTACCATCGGGATACTGCTTCCTATACGAAGACTGCCCTTGACGATATAACGATTGAATTACAATTACTGATGTTGATTTTTAAAATAAATGTTATGTTGCGATTTTCTTTTTTTTTTTAATAATACCTACACTTTTGAATTATTGTTTTCGAAGCCGGTAAGAATAATGACTAATGGTGTTATGCTAAGGACAAATTTTTTGGGGACCTACATTTTTAATGACGAAATGCCACGCGGTAATGTAATAGGTAAACTAAGGAGGTAGTAAAATTAAGGTGATGTTTGTATATCTTTTCAGATACACTGGTCACTGTCCTATGCTCAAATTTCGATACGGCAAATGCTATGGCGATAACACGAGACAAATTCTACGAGAGATAAAGTCAAAGGGACTTTTCAAGTAAGACATATTCCCATAGGTACTCATAGGATAAATAAACGCACTGAGTAAATTTCATTACTAACCAACATAAGGTTTGAGCTTTTTATTCTGTTTAACATGCATAGAGAATACTTAAGGAAACAAAAGGAGAGATAAATTTACCCACTATAAATCACATCGTCTTGGATTACTGTGGATTATTAGAACTATTCCTAATTAAGCAATTTCTTATCCTCTTTTTCTTTTTTTTAAACAGCGAAAATCGCCAACAGTATTATAAATTTACATCTTTGCAATTTAAATACTCCCTAATTTAACTAAATCCACAGGGTTTTAAATGTTTTTTTTTCAATATGAATGCATTTCAGTAAGCCACTGGAGTATCGTCCGAGAGACAACTACGAGTTGGACCACACGCGGCGGTACGAGAGACCTCAGCGGGACGTGTACGACGGCATGCGACAACGACAAACTGCCTACATGACGGGGTACACAGGTTACGTTCCCGGAATGAACTTCACGTAAGTACACGTCAAATACTATCACCGTATTAAGAGTCATCCATAAATACATAGTGTTACTGCTGGAATATTCGTTAGATACTTTTCTGCTGAAGATGTGTTACACCAGTTTGCCCACAACAAACTTTTTTACAAAAGTTCTGAATTAATTCTGACTGAAAATGTGTCTAGGTTCACAATTCGACGTCATACATCAATCTTATCCTGATGACCATTACGCCTGAACAAATTGACTCTATCTATCAAATAAACACTGCCTACGCAGTGTCAAGATCCGGTTTCTATTAAATATTCCTCATTTGAACGAAATAATATTAATCTTCATCCGTTTCATATTTATAACAGTATACTAAGAAAAGCATAATTTCAGTGTTCAATTTGGTCTGCAGTTACGGTAAATCTTACGGGCGTGCTGCGGACGACTGCATGACGAATTTCACGGAGCACCAACGAGATATGCGACGCAAGGCGGATTTCAACAAGAACTATGTGCGATCTAGAAGTGCGCCCAAGATGGAAACTGTACACTCCAGAGACGAAATACGACGCGACCTCAGTAGATTTAGGGAAATTAATAAGTACAAAGGTAAGGATTTTGATGGTATGGTAGGTATAGATTTTGTAGCGAACCTCAAATCTAAACCTCGAGATTTCAAGGCATATATTAATACAGGGAAATCACGAAGTAGTCAAATAAAAGTCTTGGATGTTAGATGCTAGAGACTTTTACATATAAGAATATTTGTGCAACTCATCAAAAATCTTGATAAATGACGTTTCTTTTTCAGAAAACACGATATCACCAGAATTTCCTCCCATAGCAGGATATACTGGCCACATACCCAGAATAAAAGGATCCGAAGCATCCCTGAGTCAGAGATACCACTGCGCCGCAAAACGAGGCTTGGAACTCATACGATTGGAGAGGGACAAGAGAAAAGAGCTGATAAACGCAGACTCTAACATAAGAACTATTCTCAAGGACAATGGCAAGAAATATTCCTATTGGAACTGGGGATAGCATACAGGCAGGAGAATGTTCTTTACTAAATGCCGATAGACATTCTCCTGTAAAAAAACTATCGTAAAACCAGAAACGGATTTCAAAAATGGAAACTCCCATAGAGAACATTCTAGAACTTTTTAACTTTAGTTCACACAAATCCGTCATAGAAAGTCATGAATTAATTATTTTTCATCTGACATAAAAAAAATTTTAGTGATTGAAAGACGAAACAATGGGCTGTATTTAGAATTTTTAACACTGTCAATAGATGCATTGTAATATAGATCATAGCAGTTTTCATTATCAATTGTAAAGCATAATTTTTCATCATCCTCGACAGTATTTGATTAGATGTAAACCTAAATGGCAGTATTTTAAAATTCAGACATTTAGGAAATAATCATTCGTAGCATAGACAAAAAGCATTTGACCGTTATGTTCTTAGTGTGTCCTGTGCACATTATAAAACTAAGCGGTTTTGTAGATACAGTTTCAATTACAATTTAGTTCCGACCAACGTAGTTGAGTAATACCGAGTTTACACTCCGAGCCACCATCTAGAGAGCCGCTGGATCAAATTCTAAGCACATTTATTGACCTATATGCATTTTAGACACCTACGATTTCTCATAATCAAATGGTTATTTAGAAGTTCCTCAAACCGAACAAGGCCAGCTAGATACCGTTTGAGCTCTTTAAATAGTAGAGAAGTCTTGTTCCCAGAAAAGTTATGTATGAGAGTTAACTTGCAATGTGGACAGTAGAATAAAGGTTTACCTGATTGAATTGTCACCGCCACGTTATCTGTAATCACCGTCAATCTACGATACGCTAACATCATGATGAGACACAATTAATGCGGAGGTAAAACCGCTGGATTGTTGCATTAACTGTGAAGATTCTACGCAATTATGTAACAGCTTGAACTAAATAATGCGTGGTTATTTATAGAACTGTTTATGGCACTGAAAACTGTAAAGATATACTTCATGCAATAACCATTTAAAATGCCCAAACTTCATATTTTAGAATAAAAGAAAATTTCAAGACATATATTTGTCTTAGCGCGATAATCATCATCTGCGGCAATTCAGGGGCACTCAAAATATTTTTATAAACCACAATGGAACATCCCTTATGTTCCACAAAATATGTCGGCTAAGAAGTCCTGTATCGTGAGTATCAGTTTGTCAAAGACAAAGACCTAACAAGGAAATTGCTAAAAATGTACATAAATAGAAACCTAATTTCGTCAGCTATCATATATACGTTCTATGTAGAATATGGCGAAAAATATATACAAAATTGGATAAATGCATTCAAAGAGTATTAGAAACTATACTCCCAATTTGTCAATGCGAGTTTAGTTTTAACGAAAATATTGAAAACAATTATTCAAATAGAATAGAAATAAAAAAAATATACTAAATTTAATAGTGTTTTATTATTACCTTAACATAATTAGAGGCAGAGAATATATAAAAATATTTATATTTTTATTCATACATTTGGTTTAATTAATACTAGGACTGGCCTAATTATTGCATACAATATAACATATTTAGTAAATCAATTAATTAATTATTGTCATGTCACACACGACCGTTATCACGAATTATGATAAGGCTACAAAAAGGCACAAACACTTAAGGCACATACAAGTATTAAATCTCAAGATTAAAGAGAAAATATACATAAATGGAATTTATTTAAATGCAAAAATACTTAATAATTTATTATGCATTGTAGAATAGAATAAAAAGAATAAGTACAAATTTTTAGTACTGAGATATGAAACAAAATACCATAACATTCTAGTCTTTAAAACTAACCAGTTTAAGAATTGACTTTATTATTGCTATTATTGACCCTTCTGAATTACGAAGGAAATCAATTTTTAAGAGTTGTACATATACAGGTAATACAGAATATAATATTTCGTAAATTTTACACTACTTGTAAAGTGAAAATCTAAGTTAAAAATAATTATTACCGTAGGTAAACATTAGCACCAAAAATAGAATAGGTCTTTATGATGGAAACAAGTAATCATCATAGAATTACGAATACATACTTGTACAACATCCTTTTCCTTTCGTTGTCACAAATTAAAGCATCTTAATAAAATATCGCCTACATTAATTTAAATTTTTGTACGTTAAACAATAGTGGGTTAAAAAAGCTTTGTATCTTTCTCAAGAATTAAATTTAGTTGAAATTCGGTTCATTGTCTATAACTCAACTTTGCGTGATTTCTACCATTTTGCCAGTTTTCTCGTCAACGCCATCTATTATCACTGGGTTTTCATCGTCAGTGGCGATTTCGTTTAGTTCATTTTTTTTATTCGTTGCGAGTTCTAACATCAGCGTTTCGAGTTTCTGAGCTTTCCTTGTTTCGTTGTGGGTTATTAAAGCGCACAAATGCTCCGTGAGCAATTCCTTCTTTTCTTTTTCCTTTTGCAAATTTATTTTCGCTTGAAGAAACTCCTTTTCAACTTTGAGATAATGTTTCCTGAAAAAATAAAACAGATATATCAATATTGCGTAGGGAACTAAAAAGTCGATTATACACTAAATAAGTTTTTGAAGTTAATTTTCTTAAGATTTTCTTAGGTGGGTAGTTCGCCGTATTGCATCATCATGATCATTATGGTGGACTAAGACCTGAAACCCGCCCAGTCGTAGAAGAGATCCATAGGCAGCAGTGGAACGTACATATATAGTCTAATGACTTTAAAAAATAGACTATAGACAAATACTATATGAATACTAACTCTGCTTCACTATAAGTGAGACAAGCTTGATCAATCTTCTTCCTCAACACGGCCACGTCTTGCGAGAATTGTCCGTCCAACACTTGAAGTTCCTTCTTTATCTTCTCCAATTTCATCACCTCTTCTGCTGTTTGTTTTGTCCTGTAATTATATCACAATAAAATTTACTACCAAAGTATTACTACAAATGAAAACCTTAGAATTATGGAAGCTAAAGTCTATACCCCAACCTTTTATCACCCTTCCTGGCAAAAAACATAATGCAGGTCAACAAATGTTCTTTAAACAAAGAAAATAAGACCGCAAAGTTCAACAAATGGAAAGACATTAAAAAAATAGTTTTGCAAACTCGCGCGTGTCGGCATTACAACATGAAGTAACAGTTCTTACGACATACAAATAAAAATTATTACCTAGATACATACCATATCGTTTTTGTGATCAGATAATAGAATTTGTTCATTATTCTCACAAGACATATTTTAATTTAAAAAACATTGGTTAAATTATCTATTTTAAAATTGTAGAGCGTGCACTATTTCTCGTACGTGTTTGATTCTTCAAACAATACTGATAAGATCCACTCGAGATATTCCCAATAATAATATTGATGCTTCGAGATAAAACCACAGATATCAAAGATTCATTTCGATTTCGTGTGCCACCTAACTACAATCGCCCGTGTTCGACTAGATTTTACGTTTTTGTATCTTCCGGATAGAGATTTGGCCAATGATGAAGATTAAAGTCCCGCAAATTTGACTGTCAGTGATAAAACGTATCCTATTTACTACAAGAAACAATAATGAGTGTAGCAAAATTTTATTCAGATTCACGCTAGTATTCTGACGTGATTAAGTAACTTGTATCCATTAAATATTTCGCATTACTAATTCACAGAAATAAGGAGTTTTTCGTTTTCACGCAGATCAGATTCAAGACCAATATTTATGTATCTCATTGAGATTTAACTTGGTGTGAAGATTGAACCCACGACCTCTCTTTTTGTCGCTTGCTCCAGCACCGACGGCTGTCAGTCAAAAAAATTCGCAATATAATGACAATAGCTGTATGCAGTGCCGTAACTAGCTTCATATGCATATTTCTAATCAGGCTTAGTTACCATGCATGAGATAAAACTAGTTACTAGTCTGGTCATTTCTGCCCCCCTCCAGGGCCTGCGCCCTGTGTCTTGGCACTGCCGGCACCGCCCTAGTTATGGCATTGGCAATATGAATAACAGACATTTTAATCGTTCCATCATTACAAAGTTGATTTAAAAGAAATAACCAACTTTCAATATCCTATGTTCTATCTGAACGCAAATCCATTTACCATCAAGTGCACCGTACCGACAAGGGCACTTACGAGTAGGTAACTATGCCATGCAGAGGGAACTATTTATCTACATCCGTTGATACAGACTCTATTCGACACTGGCCTATTTTATTATTAAAATGGGGGACTTCATGTACCCAAGAAATTCTGATGACGATTTCTTTGCCGTATTAAGAATACTGACCCAACTTCAAAAATCAAAGGTGTGTACCTAATATTTGAATCCTTGATTACCAAGATTGCTATCGATAAAGTGCGCTAAGGTGCATCTCAAAGATTAGTCATTGATGCAGGTACATGAGTAACATAAAAATAAATATGAGAAACATTTACATATATCTGAATGCTAGATTACGTCATATATGACGCACTGTAGGGATCGACTTAACTGAACCTCCTAATTTAATTCTATAACTCGATTATATCTTAGCCAGATGTGGGAAACCGACCACGAATCTCTAAGCAAACTGTGAAATACTTATTTTAAGGATGGCAGTGTCTGTTTTAGTCCATTTTGGCATTATAAAAAACATGCTCACCTGTCAGCTAGAGCTTTCGCTAGCATTTCTTTTCTTTTCTTGTTCTGTTCTTCCATTATCTTCTGCTTTAGCTGCAATTCTTCTAACTTCGCTCTATGGCTTGCTATCTCATCTTCAGTATAATTCTCTGCACCCCTTACAATATCTGGCTTTGGTGTTGTATTGTTTATTTCATTTATACTTTTGTTCTCTTTATTTTCATCTCCATCATTTGTGTCCTTTATTTCATCATTACCATTGCTTTTGATATCATTATTGTTGTGAATATCACCATTTTGATATTCCATATTTTGGTCATCAGTAATTTTAAAATCGCTATTAGGGGATGTTGGAGTTCTTATACTTAGTTTACATTTGTCAAATTGTATGTCATCTATGGCATCATCAGAACCTTGTTTTACTAGAACTGGTGATTTATACTTGTAAATAGGTTTCGATGATTTGATATACAGTTTACCTCCTTTTTTCACACCAGTATTGTTTAGTGGAGGAGCTAAAAAAAAACACAAAAATTAATGAATGAAGATATAAATCTAATGAGAGAAGGATGATATAATCACTTTAACCTTGCTACCAAAAGCATACAATTTCAATACTTATTGCCAGAATATCATTAAATTGTATGAACAGGTGGGAATAAAATATGAACTATATAAAACTGGACTTCATTTAAAAACTTATATTAATAAATGAACAGATATAAAAATTTAAAGAATAAGGCATACTGAAATATGTAACACAATAATGAGTGAACTGATTAGGCATCAGGTGTTACAAATAAATCTGACAATACATGCTATCAATAAAGTTCATTTTGGATACTCAAACCATTCATTCTATACACTATAATCATTGTTAATTGTATTCTTAAAATAAAATCATAGATTTATGATATAAATATGAGGTATTCAAGGAGATTAAGACAAATTTTATTACCCCATGCATACTTATAGACCCTCATTATATGAATTATCTTTGTAATTCTTTATTTATTTAAATAAAACACCCTACATTAATAAACAAAATTAGTTTTTATTAATAAATTATTTCAGAAGGAGACATCAAAAGGTTATGGTCTGTAGACACCCAAAGCACATATCACCAAATTTACTATGGACATTCTAATCATATTGTAGCATAACATGTAATATTTTACTTCTTATAGCGCTTAAATGCATATCAAAGTTGAGGATTGAACTGATGCCCACCACTTAATATTTAAAATAATCGTAAATAGGCTATTAATAAGGTCTTACAAGACACAACACAAATTGTAGAAATGTTCTATCTCTGAAGTTTGCACTAAAATTTGGTCAGCACATTTATCTATAACACAAACACACGCAAAAAATATTGATTTCACCTACATCTGTGTAATATAATGATCTACTCATAATTTAATTGTCTTCTAACAAAAAAAAACTAAATCATTGTTTTTATTTAATAGCAAAAAGTAAAAATGATAGACGTCCACTCAACACAAAACAATTGACTGAGAATCATTTAATAACTAACCTTGGCAAAACTATGAATCATAACTTGATAATGCATTAACTCCATATCTAATAACACAATTACTACAAGTATTAATTTAGCATGTACATCAAACAGATATCATACAAACAAAAAAAAAGCATAAATAACTTTTTACACTTCAAATTTTACTTCTGAATTCAAATTTAACATTATTCATGCATTTTCTTGTTTTCCAAAATTGATCTTAAATTCAATGAGAAATTAACTTTATTTTTGTTTATTCATGTTGTTGATGCTGGTCTACAGGCAGTCTGACAAACAATTCATTTTCCAATAAGAGATACAATAAATAATTTTCTAAATAAAAATGACAACATCAAACATTGGTAACAGTGCTTCACACAATAAAATAATAATGGCATCCAATAGAACTTGAATTATACATCCTACCAAGGCAACATTGTATTGTAATAGCAATACATCATCTACAGAAAGTTGCTGTTTAAGCATCTTTTAAATATATTTAAATTTACTACATTTTACATTTTTTGCAAGTTTTATGTTCAATTAAAGGTATCTAGGCTCCTTTACTATTGAAACGAAAGCGTAAATCTAACAAGCAGGAATAATATTTTAATATTATTAATCTGTTATAAAGACACTAATTCAATATAGAAATATTTAAAATTTAAATTTAATATCCATTACCTTTTGAAATTATGGGCAGACCAAGGGAGCCTAAAGAGTTTAGACAAATCCAGTATGCTTATTACACATAATTTATGCAATATCCCTTTTTAAATAATTATATTATAGATCTTTAAGGATTAGATAATGTTTAAAAATAAGGCTTAATTTACCGCTAGTTTCATCACCATTTTCTTCTGATTTTATACGCTTTAAATCTTCTTCACTAAAGCCTGTAAATGTCGACATCTTTTAGGATTTAATTCACTTGTTTAGGCCATTTACTTCGTGTTTTATTTATTTTATTTCAAAACTGGAACGTAGAATATTTCCGTAAATTCCGTAATGTCAAAATCAAACCATTCATTGACGTGTTAGATGTCATTTATTTTTCAGCGACAAGAATTATTATTCTCTCTAACTCTTTTGAAATAAAACGCTTTGATTCCTCAAAATTGTATACTGTTTTGTTTTTCTATTGAAAGGTATCGTAAAAATAATTAAAAGCTTATATTATATTGTTGGTGATTTTATTTTTATTTTAGAAAATTGTTACATTAAAGATAATGATAATTATTTTAAATTTGTTGTATGAACAATAAAAAAAGTAGTATTGAGTAAAAGAACAGTAAAAATCAAGAAGTTATCAAGACGAACAACTATCGAAAATACATCATGAAGGACGGTAGTCGGTACGGTCGACATTTGTCGGGCATGCCACCGTCCCGGAGAATCAATCCGACATATGATTTCGGATTGTTCGTATCTTGCTAACGGCGAGTATTTGCATAGACACAATCTAGTAGCCAAGATCATACATCAACAACTTGCTCTTCGATATAACCTTGTGACTGAAGAAATGCCATATTATCAATATGTCCCGCAACCGGTTCTCGAAAATAGTCATGCAACGCTGTATTGGGATCGATCTATTATCACAGACAGGACTATTGTTGCAAACAAGCCTGATATTGTGGTAGTGGATCGACTGGCGCGCCGGGCAATGTTGGTTGATGTTACTATCCCACATGATGATAACCTTGTGAAAGCCGAAAAAGACAAGATGTCTAAATATTTAGATTTGGCGCACGAGGTTACTGATATGTGGGATGTTGACTCAACCGTCATTGTTCCGATAGTCGTTACTGCCAATGGGCTGATACCAAAGAGCCTCGACCAACATCTTCGGCGGCTCTCAATCGGTTGTTGGGTCAAAACCCAGATACAAAAAGCATTGTTATTAGACACGGCACGTATCGTGAGACGATTTCTAACTCTTGGACCCTAACCACCGGTGGCGTAGACCCCGCCATCTGCGGGTTTAATTTTTATATTTTTAAATGTATTTTTTTTTTATAAAACTTTATATTTAAAAATATAAAAAATAAAATAAACACATGAGGAATAAAAATATATAATAGTCTCAGCGATGACTGTGAGACTTGTGAGTTATGACCATGACAGAGGCCAGATTATTTTTACTCTATGTAAATTTTGAAGTAAGAAGTGGTAGCGTGTGGCGTCTGTTTTAGCGGCTTTTTTATTCCAGAGGTTATAAAACCTAATTGTTTTTGTTGTGTTCCAAAATTATTTGAGGTAGTTTGTGTTTCTTTATTTTAAAGCTAATTGGTGACTTCCAGAAATAATTGTTATGTTTGTTTTAGGGCAAAACATCGAAAATGGCGGCGGCTATGCCAATTAATCCCAAACCCTTCCTGAACAGTTTAACCGGGAAATCTGTTTTAGTAAAGCTAAAATGGGGCCATGAGTATAAAGGATTACTAGTTTCCGCAGATGGTTACATGAATTTACAGCTAGCTAACACAGAAGAGATTGTTGACGGAACTTGTACAGGTTAGTTTGGGAAACATTACATTACGACTATATTGTATTACAACTTCGAAAACCAACAAGACATTTAGAATCTCTCACGTTATCCCATAAAGTACCTTATGTCTAATTTAGTGGAGAATAATAATTATGTACTTTTTCTTAATGATCATAAATATTACACTATGGTTAGTGAAGCTATAATGTGTGTGTTATGTTTTAGGTAATCTTGGAGAAGTTCTTATCAGATGTAATAATGTACTCTATGTGAGAGGAGCGGAGGAAGAGGATGAAGAAGGAGAAATGAAGGAATAACCTTAGGTGTTGTTTTATATTGTTACAACTCAAGCTACAATGGACAATTTATCATCTACAATTGCCAAAAAATGTTTTGAAATGTGTTATTTCATACAAAGTGAGTGTGAATAGCATTCTGAAAAATGATCATTATTAAACCAGAGGCATATTGACAAAAAATATGTTACACCAAAATTAATTATTGTGATATTCGTTTTTACAATCCCTAAATATCAGTGACGCTCAAGCAAATGAGAGCATTGTGAAACTGTCAAAAAAAATTTCAATGAATATGAACAATAGTTACAAAATTATTGGTGTACAACATATAATTCCATGGACATGTCAAGTAAAACTAAAATATAGTTTTTATCCCTGCATTTTATAGAAACTTCCTCATTAAATATAATGTTATGATTCATATAAGTGATACTTGTGAATATTCTTCCTTTGTTTTGCAGGTGTTTTTGTTTGTGTTCAAAATTCTTGTGGAAAGGGATTTACTTTAGTAATAAATGTATTTTTAAGTATATGCACATTACTTGTAAGTTAAAAATGCTGTGGATATTTGGTCATACCCAATTATTTGATGTGTATGATTTACACTTACGAAAATAACAACTTGCACAGTATTATACAGTATTTTATTTTAACACAGTCCTCAATGCTTCTTTGATATAAAAATGTATGAAACTGTATAATTTGCTATTTAGAATTATTATTTTTCTTATGGAATAGATAAAAGCAGGCTTATACAGGAAAAATAAACTAAAACAAAACTTCAGTCATAATAGTGATTTAATTTCAGATAATTATTACAATGCAACAAGTTTAAAATTGCTATTCCAAAGGGTCATGTATGACATATGTGTGGCCTATAGACTCTCATCTTCCTAGTTTTGTAGGAATATTCAAATTGATATGTAAAATAATGCTTACACAAAATATATTTTGAAACATCTTTGGTCACAGAGTGAATGTGTGAAAACATGTAGTGTGCTAGTTCCAATTTCACAGCAGTTTGAGCACACAAAGTACAATAAAACAATTTAATTTTATCTACATACAACTCCACCATCAATTATATTGGTAAGAAACCATAGCACCTCATACTGCCAAATTGGTTTTTCATGAATACTTATACATTTATATATGAATGAGTGTTATGGACTAGAAAAATCTATAGGACTGTATAGCAAAAACATTTCTTTTAATAAAACCTACAAAAATATTTGACATTATACAGGTACATCAATATAACGGTTCTTTTAGCTGTAAAAATAATTTTCTTGGTTTTATTGCAGGCAGAATTTATATCTGAAGGGGTAGTATGGTCCCTTAGCAATTTATTCCAGATAAGTGTAAACTTGAGCCTTAAGTATGAGCCACTATTATTTCATACATACTTGCGTAATCACATAACTTCTTATTTTGACAACGAAATGGAGAGCCTGTTTCGTAGCCCGTGTGCCTACTAAACCATCAAATACAATAATTTACCATAGAGGCCATCAATTGACCTTGGATAATAACTACAATAGATCGCATCTATCACATTCTGCAACATTTCACAATACAATATGTAAACAATAACTCTCGCCAAGTAGTAATCAATGAGAAAAAGGTAAGAATCTTTCACAATAAGCCGAAAGAGAAACTATTAATACCATTTTCGAACACAAATAACTTTCTAATTACTATCTGTGACATGCTACCAGTTTATAAATTTCAATATCCTTCATACACTTACTCTTATTTATAGTTAGGTAGTTTAAGACACGGGGCGGGCAATATCGCCATTCCTCAATAATGAACATTCATAAACTATTTGGGTTTTTCGACCTCATAAAATGCTATGTTGCGATTATTTAAGATATTAATATTGATGAAACATTTTAAAGTTAATTCAATCAATACTCCCTTAACTTTTCCACATAACATGTTTCTACCATTTTAAATGCCCACTTTAGTGTTGTCGATTCACACGAATTGAAACCTCTAGCAATTTAAGTGTTGTTTATCAATAAAAATATGCAGTGATTGCAACAAATCGTTTATCGAGGAAGCTTTGTTCAACTTCTACTGAACCACCAACATCTTTGGCCAGAGCCAATATCTGTAAATAGACAAATTAGAAATTAATAGGTAACATTTAAAAATAGTATCACTCCCTCCCCCTAACGTGTGACGTAATTTATGGATGGCCCCTTATGGGAATTACATACATAGAAAGAAAGATGTATACCTGATCTGGTCGCGAATTTCTTGGTAAATACAAGGATATAGACGTGGATATCGTCCTGGCGACCTCCATCAATTCCGAAGCCGGTCGGGGTTCCAACATCGTCTCGATGTCGTACTCGCGGTTCTGTAATAAACAAAAACATACATAAGACACAAATAATACCAAGTAAGATACATATGGAGACGGAATTCTCTACATGAACTATATCTTATAGACGCACGGCTCCTTAAAAGAAGTCTTGCCTTCCCTTATCGATCTTTATATTTACGTATGTAGGTATTGCCATAAAATGTAGATCTAATTATTCTTTATCTTATGATTATTTTTTGAAAATCAACAATTGTTGGGGTAAAAATATTCTGGATAACTCTATAAAAGAATACGATGGACTAAGCCCCAAGCTTCTCAGTTGTAGCTGAGGTCTTTCCTCAGCATCAAAACTGACCTTGGTATAGTTAGGTCCCCCCCAGGGCGGGCTGAGGAACACGGTGTCCGCCTTCAATGTGGGCGCGAGCTCGAAGAAGTCTCCCACGATGAACTCGATGCGCTCCGCCACGCCGTACACGCGCGCGTTGTGCCGGGCCATCTCGATCTTCACCGGGTCGATGTCCACCGCGATCACTGGAGTTAGGGAAATGGCGTTTTAATTTACGTAATATGTAATTTTTAGCAAATTAAAAGTTAGTTGATTTATTAAAACTATCGAGTATAGGTGACTAACTAAATTATATAAAACCAACGGTGGAGAGTATCCACGTAGTAGGGAGAGAAATCCATGGTAGTCATAAGTTGAATTAAAAATTAAACTTGGACCATAAAATAGCAACGCATAGAGTAAAAAAAATAATGATACATATTTGTTTACTTTATAAACAAACATTATAAAGTTTTGTATATTTTCTTATATTGTATAATGTAGAGCGTGTGTGTGTGTGTGTACCTGTGTCGCAGACGCGTGCGAACTGTATGGCGTTCCCGCCGGCGCCGCAGAACGCGTCGAGTACTCTGGTGGCGCCGCACTTGGTGGCGATGTGCCGCGCCACGTTCTCCGGCGTCACGCTGAACCAACTCTCGCGGTCCAGACGGATGCCCTCGTCGAACCTTACATATTATATCATTTGTAAATTAAGTAAAATATATAAATAAATACACCCAACAGTCACATACATAGCTCTGACCCCACACTAGGTTACAAGACCTGTATCGTGGGTATCAGACACTACGAGAGACTTTTTCGGTCTCACAAACACCCAGACCCGAAACAAATAATTGTGGATCACACAAACATTTGTCTCGGTGCGGGGATCGAACCCGCGGCCTCACGTTTCGCGAGCTGGTGTCTAGCCAACTGCGCCACAGGGCTGTCAAAGTTGCTTGTTACAGTTTTGTATGTAAAAATAAGGCCTAATTTTTCGTCTAAATTTAACGGGTAAAAAAGGAAAAAGTACCAGGGATTGAAAAAGCCGATACTATTTGCCAAAGCTATAGTTATGCCCTAGCAAGAATCATTTAAATCTTTTGAGTTTGAACTGATTTGTTCCAAAAAATACAAAAAACTAACAACTTCTCTTTACAAAATTACCATTTGAAACTTAAAATGAACAATTTTCACTTACCATTTTATTTTGTCGTCTACTTAGATGTCATGCACACTAAATTGGGTGTAACAATCAAGGCCACGGTTTTGATTTCCGAGTCACGAAATGTCTTGTGGGTTCTCTAATATACGGGACTTAAAAATATTGATTGTTGAGAGTGGGCATAGAAGTACACCTAAACACCACACAAACGCGACTTACATATTTATAGGAATATTAGAACAAATAAAAACAAAATTCTAATACCTGTGGAACAACGAATGCCTTTTCTTCCAATACTTCAACATCTTAGGATCATCTCTGAGTTCGGGCGGCAATTCCGTGGCGTCTTGTTCTTCTTCTTCTAACTTCGCGTATCTCTTCTGTCTCCTTCTGCGTTTCGTAGTCTCTTGCTGTGTCACTGCTTTTAAAATGTACGACAATAACTCACTCATTTTGAATTTCATTTTTACTCAATAATATTTGTAACACTTTTAAACAAATTTGGTGTTGTATTGACGATGAACGGGATTTAAATGAATAAATAAATTATTGTTACCTTATATATACGTCATTTTAAATTCATATATTAAGCGATATTACCTAATATTACCTAATTATTACTCTGAATAATATAATTAGAAAATTAAATAATTAGAAGCACCTTACAAGAAGTGTTTAAGAACCCTTTACAGGTAGTAATTAAGAATTAATTATATTATACTTTTATAGTTTTCGGTAGAATAAATACTACTCAGTAGTCATTATATTATCATAGACACATAATGTTTTAACACCGACCATGGTATTAGTAAGAAGATATTAACTCGATTTAAGGTCTAAAGTCCTGATGGCCTCTATGTTTAGACACGCGGTTACGCATTCAAACTAGGCACACCTCTGGCAGCTCGAAGTTATGTTACTCACAATAATTATGTATTATGTATTTAACGGTGGAAAAAAAATGTCGTGAAAAAACCGTTGTTGTTGAAAAAAGTTGTTAAGAATTTCTTAGGTATGTAGTTCAATAATCATCTGCCCTATGCCAGCATGGCAGACTAAGGCCCCCTCAGTTTTAGCAAAGGCACCCAATAATGGGACATATTTAAAGTGATAATGATTCCTACCTGTGGATTCACCTTCATCAGATTTCTGCTTGTCACTATATTCCTGGGCATCACTAAACCCATCAGCGTCAGGCGGCAATGGAACACTGGCAGCTTCTAGCACTAACTCTTTTGTGCTCGTGTCTGTTTCTTCGTTTGTATGTGAACTTTGTTCGGTTGTGCAAATAGCTTCGGATGTTTTCTCTGTTTCGGGTTTAACTGCGGCGCTTTCGTCATCGGTTTGCATGTCTCGGTCGAACTTCATCTAAAATAAATGGAATGAGAATTTATTTTAGCTTGACATAGGAAAAGTTACATTTTACATGATAAAATTACTGGATTCGTAACAATAAACCATATTCAAAAAGAAGAATTTTTAAAGTGGTTCAACTTCATTTCACTTTTAGAACATTGAGTTTTAGTTAAGTAGGACTTATCCCTAGCAACTGTGCAGATCCTATAATTTTATTATTTATTTTAAGATTTTTAAATATAATTCTAAGTTAGCCCTCAAAATCACGATTTGTCACATAGAATTTATTGGCTTTAGTTGAATACTGGCTAATAAAGATTATTACAAATATATAGGTATAACGCTACCTGGTCCATTTGAAAGGCGTTTCCATCATCATCGAAGTAGGTCTTCTTGCCACTGCCAAATTTCTTGTACCGCGGTGGACGAAGCCTGCCCATGCGTTTCCTGTACACCAGTACTCCTTTGGGCATTTTATCTGGATGTAGACTGTAGCCCATAGATTCGAATGTCGATCTTATCTTCTCTGAGGCTATCATTTCGTCTTCAACTTCGTGACTGGAACACATAATATATTTTATTAATTATGGGTAAAAGGGGACGGCCCTTAGGTAACCATTCCAATGTTTTGATTTTAAACAAAGCCTAGTAACTACGAATTTTCGAAAAATATAAACAGAGATAATAATTAATAGATGTGTAAAAACATAAATAGTTATTTAAATGTACCTTCTCTTCAATGTAATAGGCATATCTTCAGGAGGATCGTCATCTCCGTCATCATAACTATAAGATGTAAAATTATTGTTGCTCACTGATTGTGGCAAATTTGTAGTTTCAACACTGTCCACGTCATTGCTAGCAACTTGTGATTCCGACTTATCATTAGTTTCCGCCCCTTCCGAAAGTTCATTAACATCATTGGTTTTCTTTTGTTCTTCTTTCAAAAGATTTTGCAGCAACACCCCAACTGACCCTAAATATTTGTTACTCGGTTTCTTATTTCTTTTGTGTGATTTTATTGGTTTGCTGTCAAGTTGTATTTGTTCTACTTGGTTCTGCACTTCGATAATGGTAGGCGTCTCTTGTGAATTACCTTCGCTGTTCTCACATTCAATCTCGATTACTTTCTCTTCAGGTTCATCTTTTGGTTCTGTGACTTTATCTACATTGATAGCAGGTAACTCTTTGACTTGATTGTGCTGTTGTATATAATTAGCGTAATGCATAGCATATTGCTCTCCAAAATGTTTTTTCCACAAGAACTGCCAGTATTGTTCCGTGTCCATTTCTTCAACTGGATCTTGATCCAATCCTTCATCTACATTTGCTATCCTAGTCTGGTCATTAGATTGATCGTCTGATGATGAAGACACGCTATAATCATCAGTAGGCGTAGATTCTGAAGTGACATGACTAGATGTGATATCATAACTTGATAAAGTAAGCTTAGTGACATTTGTCATGGAATCTGTGCCAGCTATAGTCCTAGGGCTTACTATTCTTTCATGTTCAGAACATGAACGTCTTCTCGCAACAGGCAGCCATTGTTCATCTTTATTGGGTTCATTGATCTTTTCAGGTTTCTCAACATTAGGATTTATGTTTGTTTTCTTATATGGATTGACTTTGGAATCATATGAAAACTTCCTCTCTCTCAAACTATTTTCATTATCTTTTGGGCTAGTAGTTTCTTTGTAAATTTCATCAACTGAATGTTGCTTTGGAATTCCATTGTCATCCATGATCAAATCATTATTATCATTTAGATATGCAGGATTTATGTAGTCACTGTACTTCTTAATCCATGATGCCCAAATAAGTCTTTCTCCATGAACTGCCCAGAATTTTTCCCATGTATCTTCAGATAGGTAATCTTCGTTTTCAATAATACCCTCGAAATCTTGATCCATTTTCTCCAATTTGTCATGTGTGGTATAGTCAGAATGGTAATCCTGATAAGTGAGGTCTGCTCCACTGTCACTTGGTTGGAGAGCATGAGGAGTGCCATGATTTTGTGCTGCATCATGTTCATCGGTTGAGCAGCAATTGTCTGTGTGTGAAGCACTGCAATAGCAGCTTGCAACATCGTCCTTCTGTCAAGGACAAATTTTATATTACCATAAATACTTATATTTGTTCAAAGCTAGAATAAAATAATGAAAGCATAAACTCTATCTCTCTTTTGCAAAATTTCTTCTAAGGAATGCCTTAAAAAACTTGATGGCCCACCTGATTCAAGCAGTCACTGGCACTTACGGACACCTGCAACACTCTTGATTATAGTGTTTATCAAGTGCATTTTTTAAATATTGAGAGAATGTAGAAAAATTACCATTAACTCATATATTAGTTGAATATTAGTTGACTAGCACTCAAAATACCATATATAAAACTTACATCTGATTAAAGATTGTTTGTGCTAATAAAATATGTTGCCTTAAAACTTTGTAACAAGGCAAATATTCATGCAATTGGCAAATTTATTTCATTGGAGCCTGTGGTATGCATCTGTGCATCCAAAAACTATCTATAAACATACATAATATACACACATCTGCTATTTATAAGTCAAGTGAAAGGATACAAGTGCAGATATACTACATTGCATTTTAGCTTTATAGGAATGTTGTTTTTAATTGACATTTCATACTTGTGTTCATCCAATTATTTATACTTGATAATTCTTACCTCACATTTGACTTTATAAGATGTGTCTAAGGAGAAATGCACATGGGAGTGGTCCTCCCACTCTTGTGATTGTGAATCTTGGAGAGCCTCCACATCACTCTCGCTAGCATACTCTTTTTCAGTAGAATAAATCTTCACAGTGTCTCTGTTGACCAATATACATAGGTTACAGGAGAACGGTCTTTTTTTTTAAAGTAAGTTTTGTTGTTTTCTTTAGGATTTTAATGACCTAAAGACAATACCTGTTGAATGTAAGACAACAAGACAGAGTACTGCATGAATTATATAGATATGTTTATAGGTCAATAAAAGCCAGTGAAAAAGACGATTATTTGAGAAAAATATGCTTTTCCCCCCATTATTTATTTATGTCAAATTTATCACTCATATTTATGTCGAAATAACAAATAACATCGTTAAAATATACACAGAGAAGGGAATACTAATAAAACACAAAAATTTTCTTCACTGCCATTTCTTTTAAATATATTGGTCTATCGATTGATTAAAGTATTATTACGATATAAAATGATCAATGTCGTACTTTTAACAAAAATAACTTTATTATAGTTATAAATTGCTGTATAGTCACCAGAAACATTGATGTATCTATAAAAACTAACCTTCGTCGAAAATACAAATATTTTTTTTATTATTGATTATTAACATACTTAAACAATTTTCTGAAAAGTACCTGATAAAAGCTCTACTGCACAAGCAGTACAAATAATTTTCTTCGTTATATTCTTCTTCATCCTCACTGTCTATATTGAAATGAAATTCTGCGAGAGGCTCCCAGCGATGGTAATGTTCATAATATTCCGACATTATTACTGAAATACTAAAACTAATTGTTCATATACATACATTCAATACGCTTTAAACAAAAGAAAGCTAACTATTTTTTGTTACGTTTAAAAATTACAGCCCTAACTTAACAAAAACGAAAAATCGAAGATCGAATTTATTCTACTTCTGCGCTTGGCACTGCACGACGTTCCATTTATCATTTATACATAAGCCTTCATGTTTGTATTCTAACGCCATACAATCGCAATAACAAAGTCCGAAATATTTTGCTTGCACAGAAACGTTATTTCAGAAACATTCGGATATACACACCTGAACAAACAACACCGTATATCAAGTTTGTTACTATTGAAATATCAAATTCTATTAAGGTGTTAATATTTGTAGTACCTTACAGTGGTTTTAAATGTTTCAATGTATTGAATTTAACTTTTTTTACCATTTAATGAAAAAAGAAACATCAATAGTTTAAATACCAATTTGCATAATTTTTGACATTGATACGAACACACTTCAAAAACATGTGTTTATGTTTCTGTCATTTTGACAAGTTATCAAAGTACGCACGTTTTAGTTTGTGAAATATAATTCATCGAAATATTAAGTTTCATCAATTCAAGAGTTTGATTTAATGATACAATGGGAAAGAAGAACAAGGAGTCTTTGGGACGAGCTCTCATTAAAGACAGATTTTCAAAAAATCGCCATCGCCGGCATGTTGAAGACAATACAATGGTAAGTATGCAATATTTACTTACAAAAGTAACTTATAAAGTTTTTTCGTGTAATAACTCTGAGCTCAAATAAAGTTTGAACATAGTAATTAGATAACCTTAAGCTATGTCGGTATGCGTCAAATAAACCAACCTATTTTTTTAAATACCTTCAGAATTCATAAGTATGCATTTAATATCTGTATTCAATTTTAATTAGTATCAAACTTTAATAAATTTATAATTTGACTGCTGCATTTTATTTCATAGCATTTACCTTGCTACCTTAAAACTAAATAATAACAAAAAAAATTCAGCTCAACATACACATGTATATGTTGACAACTGAAACTTTAATTTTTAATAATAATGGTTCATGTCATGTCGAACAATTCTAATAAGACTATTATTTTCTTATGATTTAGTAATTTACAGTCATTTTCACAATGTTTTTTTCATGACATAATCTTTTGTTTAAGAAATATTGAGATTTTTCCCAAAATTAAATGTTCACTATTGATGTTGTTCCCAGCTGCACACCACAGAAGTTAATGATGGATATGACTGGGGCCGTTTAAATTTACAATCAGTGACAGCAGAATCATCCCTCCAAGAGTTTCTTTCTACAGCGGAGCTGGCACAAAAAGAGTTTACAGCTGAAAAAATGAATTTAAAATATGTGAAGTCAGTGCCTATGGAAGTGCAGATTGTAACTTCTCAACCAGACTTTGATGAACCACTAACTGTACCAAGGAGGTAGGAACAGTTTTCAAATTAAAATATTATTCTGATTAAATATTTGGAGTCTCCAAATATTCTAAGTTGTGAATAATGATTAAAAACTTACTTACATCAAGTATGGTGATAATATGTAGAAGTGCAGCTGGATGCAAGCCGCTTCCAATAAAACGCTTTGGAAGTCTGGGGGAGGCCTATGTCCAGCAGTGGACATCCTTTGGCTGATGATGATGTAAAAGTGCTAATCTTTTTAATCATGTAAATAATTTTGAGCCCATTTTGTTGAACATAGATATACTTATTGCACAACATTATTACTCTGTGGTGCAATTTTGGTTGGGCAGCAAGGAAGATAAATCACAGTAAAAATTTTATTGTTAATCAAAATTGGTAGTTTTCATTAGATGCTACTTTACTTTTCGTGATTAATATGGTTGTTCATTTGTATTTCAAACATGCAATCTTTTTAGACCACAATGGACACCAGGCATATCGGCTGAAGAACAATTAATCCGTGAAAGAGATGCTTTCCTGGACTGGCGTCGGCATTTAAATGAATTACAGGAAAAACTAGGTGCAGCAGTCACACCATATGAAAGGAACTTGGAACTTTGGAAACAGTTATGGAGAACACTGGAGAAATCTGATGTTGTCCTAATTCTTCTAGATGCAAGAAATCCACTTCTATTCAGGTAATACTAAGTTTCTTCTTCTTCTTCATCAACCCATATACGCCCACTGCTGAGCACGGGTCTCCTCTACCATTGAGAAGGTTTAGGCCATAGTCCGCCACGCTGGCCTAGTGCGGGTTGGCGGACTGCACACCTAAGAAATTCCTAAGAACTTTTTAGGTGTGCAGGTTTCATCACGATGTTTTCCTTCACCGTTAAAGCAAGTGATAATTCAATTTGAATACACACATAACTTCGAAAAGTCAGAGGTGTGTGCCTGGGGTTCGAACCCGCGACCGCCGAGATTCTCGACCGCGCGCCCAAACCTCGAGGCCATCAATACTAAGTTAATCTCATTAAAATGCTGGGTGACTGTTAGGAGAGCAGGATTTGACACTGTTTTTTCTTATATATGATAGATTTCTACAATCATAGAAATCTATTCTTCAATCGAAGGGCACAACTGCTGCTATTTTATCTCTACCGATGGTGTATTTAAGACTTGAGGCCTTGAGTCTTACCATATAAAAATTTTATGTTTTAGATGTGCAGATTTGGAACAATACGCATCAGATCAAAAATGTAAATCCATACTGCTGTTGAACAAGGCTGATCTTACAAGTGAATATGAGAGGAAATGTTGGGCTGAATATTTTTCTAAAGAGGTAACCTTTTTTTTTTATATTAGATAACTTAAAATCATTCATATGTCCCATTAAAAGCTTTCTCACAATGTTTTCCTTTATTGTTATTACTATTACTCATTATTACATCACCATCATCATTACTGGGCACTGCTCTCCTCTACAACTGAGAAGAGTAAGACCTAGGACCACAAAACTTGCTGTTGCAATACACAGCAAAAATATTTATTTTTACTAAATTACCATGACCAAAAATTATTAAAAATCATTAAAGCATAAGTGTATGTTCAAAAAAGCAAAGGTGTAGACCACTATTTTTCTCCTGCAACTGCTGACACCACATGTGGGTAGATAATGTGTGATGCCTTTATACTATTACGTCATTAACAAGTTCAAACTTTTATTTACTTTTCAGAATGTTCCTATTATATTTTTCTCTGCTGCGAAATCAACTAACGAACGTAAAATATCAGAAGCTTCTGACGAAAGCGTAGACACTAATGAAGATGATGACAAAGATTCAGTAAACTCTGATTCAGATGAAGAACAAAATGATGAGGAAACCAATAAAAATGCTATAAAAAGTACTGAAGAAGATATAGAAAACTTTAAAAGACAATTAAGTGAAATTGATATAGCTGTGACAAATACAGAAGATAAATTGACGAAAATTCAGGAGGCTTTAGACAAAGTTATGGAGAATTTAAGACTTGGCATCCCAATAGAAACTAAACTCCCTGAAGTGAAAGAAGATTCTAGTATTACAGAAGATAACACAGAAAATATAGAAACAATTCAAAATTCGCATGAAATATACGATCGGAATAAGTTATTGGAAGTATTGAAAAGTATTAAATTGCCAAAATTGAAAAATCCTCCAAGACTGAGTGTTGGTATGATCGGGTATCCGAATGTGGGTAAATCTAGTACTGTGAATGTATTGATGCAGACTAAAAAGGTGTGTATTTTACTTGTACATTTAAATGTCATTTTATCAACATTAGTGATGACAGTACAAGATGTAGTATAAAATGCTTCAGTAATTTTTTTTAAATTTATCATCTAAATCAATGGTATTATTTCGTAGCATAATTCACCACCTTATCCAGTAAGTATGTGGTATGCTATGAGAGTTATAATAACGTCCTCGCAATTTTTTTTATCAAATTATCTCTGTAAGTAGGATTTCGAGTCTGCTTAAATGAGGTTTGATTCTAGGATTTTTCTATATCGATATCTTTTAAATCGTATCTCCGTAGCATATACAATTTATCGGTTTAGGACAGTTTACGAAATGTCTGTTGACAAAAATTTAAAGTTTATTCCTTTTATTCCTTTTATAATTGTAGGTAAGCGTTAGTTCAATGCCTGGTCACACTCGTCACATACAGTCGTTGATTTTGGACGAGGACATCGAGTTATTGGATTGTCCCGGCTTGGTGTTGCCAGCTTACGCCGTCGCCCCGGATCTATTGCTCACCGCTGTGTTACCTATTGACCAGGTAAGTCAAAATAAATTTTATTCCTACGATAACTATACAGTATTAGACCAATGCAATGTCGAAATTGTAACTATTTTTTATTTAAAAAAAATGTATTTCTATATAAACACTAAACAGTTATATAAGGTAGGTTATATTTTACAACAAACATCTTCTGTTTATTCTAAGCACGTGTATTTCTGCCATTTATTGAGTATGCTTCGAGATTATAATCGTTGATTACCAAAGAAGATTAATCAATATTATAATTCCCCACCCAGAAAATCAATCCCGGAACCACCTTTCTTGTTCCAATTTGACAACTAAGGATGCTTTTTAAATGAAATATTGTATTTTTTTTATTAACAGATGCGTTCCCCCGACGCGGCGATGGCCCGTCTGTGCCAGCTGGTGAGTAAGCACGTGTTCGAACAGAAGTACGGGTTACTTCTGCCTCAAGATGACCCCAACGCGGAACTGGACTACAAGCAGATACTCACTGCTCATGCGTGTAAGTTTAAACCTTATAATTATAGAGTGCCACCAGTTTTCGGAACCTTAGGCCGCGGTCTCGATTCTGTGCAGAGAGAAATATTTGTGTGATCCGCAAATATTTTTTAGGGCTGGGTTTATGACATCGAAAAGTCTGTCTTAATTTTTGATGCCCACGACGCGATATTTGTAGTTTAGAGGGCAGGATTTAGTGTAGTTTCCTAATGGAAATTGGAAATACTCAGTAAGTGACGTATAACTGTGGGACTAGACAACCGCGGGTTCATGACGGCGGCGGGCCAGCCCGACCAGTCCCGGTCGGCGCGGCTGGTGCTGAAGGACGCGGCGAGCGGGCGCCTGCGCTGGGAACAACTGCCGCCCGGCGCCGCGCCGCCGCCAGTCACACTGCTGCTGGACGACAGGAGGAGCGACAAGAGGAAACCCACGCCCAGGGAGGCTAGGATGGTTGAGGTACGTACGGTGTAGTCAAACTTGCATAATTCTCATGTTTATTCTCCCCATTTAGAAATGCAAATGGATTATACAGGTTTAAAAAGACCTTGATTGAAGACTAAGACAGGCCACTGCCTGTCTTGTTACCGCTGTAACGGTAATCACAAAAACATTGGCGTTAAAAAAAAATCCGACAAAAAGACGAGTTCCGAACACCCATAGGTATTAAATGTATGTGGTTCATAAGAAAACGTCAAAGTTTTTATTTTTTGTCAGGATTTTTCTAGCGCCAATGATTTCGTAAACACCATCGCTATTACCTGCCTCAGTTTTCGATCACTCTGTATACTCACGCTTGTATCCTCAGGTATGGAGATACCTAAGATACCTAAGCTGAAAGTAGTGTTTTGATGGAAGTGTTTAGTTCCCGTGGAGTCAAATTTTTCTTCTTCCACTAAAACCAAGTAAGCTAATGTTTGTTCTTTACTCAGGGATGGACGAACAAGTCAGCAGAAATTGACAGCGCGTTCTTCGCCATGCAGAAGAGTTCAGCTCATGTTAAAGGAAAACCTGTTGTGGGGTAAGTGTGTGATAGTGTCATTTGTGTTTTTATAATAATTAAGGAAAGGTTAGTCGTTAGTTTACTTCGCTGTCCTAAGGCGAGTTTGCGGACAGCTCACTTAAGATATTTCTTGCGCTCTCAAGTCTGCAGTATTCCTCGCGATGTTTTCCTTCACCGTCGGAGTTTGTGTTTTCTTTTGTGTATTAGGAACATTATTTTAACCCTGTATACATTTCACTTTATCAATTTGATTTCCAGCGTTACACTTCAAGACAATATCTTATGTATGACGTTAACTTTTTCTATTCATAGTAGTATAAGTAGTTTGCATAAAATGGGTAAGAATATGGAGGCAAAATAAAATTATTTGCCAAAATTTTGAGAGTCAGCATAGTTAATTTACAATTTCCGCTAAAACTGTACACATAATTATGTTAAATTTACTGCATTAAATAATTTATGAAGTATTATGAGTTATGACAATCCACTTAATGTTTTTGCATTGTCATACTCAAAAATGTTCGGTGGGCAACACTGCCGTCGACGCGTTGACTTTTTCAACCTCCAAAAATGCAATGTAAAAATAAACCCACCGCCTGTCCGAGATGAAAGATATAGTTATTATCAATTAGAGCCAAAGGGAAACCTAAATAAACTTCGCGAAGACGAAATGGCCACACTGGATGTACGCCAAGTGTTAATTCATAAAGTTCCAGCGGCGCTTTACGAGCGCACTGCGTTAACGATCGCGAGAATTGCTCTGCATTTTAATAAGGGCATGTCGAAATCACTCTTGAGGGACACGACGATCACATTCCTTCCTCGTTTATGTTACAACTTCTGTTTGAAATAAAATTCACGTTTATACTTTACTACTTGCCCTAGTTTCTTTTCAACTCAGATTATTCAGAAAAAATAAACAAATTGTGGAATAGATTAATAACATTTGAATGGAGCCTAAATGAGACCTACCAACTTCAGACTTATTCGCAAGAGTCACTTGAAGAATTCCCAGATTTATTTTGATACGATTCTTTTCTTCACCTTGGCGAGAATTTTCTATCAATAATACCGGTTGTCCTGATCTCAAACCCAGTCTGGTTCAGTGGCCTATTTTATCAGCTACCCATAAATTGGGTTAAAGTTATTTAATATAAGTGGGTTAAGATAACATCAAACTTCAATTATTTACAATTAAAATAAATCTGTCGCTGAATAAGATTATATGTGGGTCAGTCGGCTTGGCCCTTGCGACAGAAGATATTTACCTTTAACAGGTCGTCGACGTATTCATGTCTGTATCATACTTTATTGACCTAACCTTATTAATGAGCTGAATGAAGATAATTCCTCCTTCGTCAATGGATGGTACATTTATAATTATTATTTTGGTGAATTGGCCTACAATAAAACCTTTATTTCTTTCTAACATTGAGTCGTATATTGTCGACAGAATAAACAAAGAACCAGTTGTGGAAAAGCCAGTGGGTAAGCCGTGGAAGTTGGAGAAGAAACACGCCAACAAAAACAAGAGAGAGAAGTTGAGACGGGTGTATGCACATTTGGATGAACACTGAACACAACCATTCCAATGTTACCCTGAATAAAATCGATATAAATTTTATAGCGTGGCAACTCTTACCTTGTGATGTCAAATGAAATGTCATATAAAACTAATGTGGATATATCGAAAATATATTTATATGAGCCATTTAAAATTTTCGTATTTTTATTTATATAGCTTTTTCGTACTTACTATTTAGTATTTTTAAATTTTGATATAGAAAAAAGGTTGTGATTGTTAATTACACGTGAACAGTGTTACACGTTCAAATTGATTTCATTGTGTATGAAAGAGACAGTTGGATAAAGCATCTGAACAAGTGAAAAGGATATGACAACCATTTAATTTATATATTTATCCATCAATGCTTTCATTATGAGGAACTTTTTTTATATAATTCTTTAATTGTACATTTCACTTGGGAAAAAAATATAGAGTATAGTCAGATATCTTTTTTATTGTCGCCTGCAGAAAACTTAACCATTATATTGATAGAAATAGTACAATTTAAGCCATTAAAAAGATTGATTGTGACATTAATCAGAACACTTGTTTCGACTCAACAAATTTTATTACAAAATTTATATTGTTTTTACCTTTTAACAAAATAGGTTGCCATTGTAATAATAAGTGAAAATAATTAATTTATTGAAAACACCTGTGTATACTGGAGTGCAATAAAATAAATTTGAATGTAAAACATTTACAATCTTATTAAGTGTAGAACCAAGTCTAAATTATTATTATTGCATGAAGGCGTTTCCTTATCGAAGAACCAAAACCTGTATGAAGATAACTCACTTGTATGTTTATATACTTACCTGTAACATTCGTCATAGCACGTTTGATGAATTCTACAAAATATGGAAATCAGAAAATGAGATAATAAGATTACTAATCTGTGGACTGTGCAGATATGATTTATTGTTCCGTTTTTTTAACTAAGCTCATTATATAAAAGCTATGGCAATTACTATTTCAGAGGCTACCAAATCGAAAACCACAGATCCCATAAAATAATTTACATACACGAGAATAAACCTTGTAATGTCCACTATAATATTAACATAACCTAAAAATCTGTTGTTTATTATTGTTAGCACAGGTGGGTATTAATTCGGCGGAATCAAGCACGAAACGATCATTTGGTGTAGCACACGTCCGCATTATAATAAACACGTAGTTACACAAATATGTGCGGTATCCTCATGGCGTAACGTTGGCCCAAATCCGTTGATTTACTGCGCGCACGCTAATTTAAGACAAGTACTCGATAGTCGATTTTACGTTACTGCTTTACAGAGACAGCACTGGCCGTGTAGTCCCGCACACTTCCTTCCTGTTGGGGCATCTGAAAATATAAAAAACCCGATTTGAACAGAATGTTATGATTGAAAATAAAACTTTTGGATAAACTAACAGATTTTATTTTGAATTTTAATTTTTCAAAGTTCTAAAGCGTTGATGTTCTAGAGGTGGACTAAGTAATTCGCAGGAATATATGTACCTAGATTACAGCCACAAAAACTTGTTTCACGCTGACCTAGTGCTAAGTGGGAACTTAAGAAGAAGTTTATCTAGGAACTTTTTAATAACCTATTAGGTGTGCAGATACCCTCACGATAATAATTTATTGTGAAAAGTCAGACATGTGTAGCTGGGGTTTGAATCTCCAGCCACCGAGATTCTCATCGGCATGCCTAAACCTCGAGTCCATCATTACTAAAGTGCTATTTGTTATAGTTAGTTAGTTATAGATTTGTTGAAAGTCTGTCTATTTCAATTAAGCTTGCAAGTCGTTTTCCTTTGCGAGCCCTTTTGGCTACAATTGCAGAGTTAAAGAACACACAAATTCAATAAGTAGTCGGAATGGACTAGTTTTTATAGAAGCACACTTTTTATGTAACTCTTATTCATTTTCTGTCTTAATATGTAAGTGCACTACTAATTACGAAAATGAAATTGAACTTTCAATGCTTAATATTTGTTTATGTATTTACTGTTACGTGTCTGCGAAGATTAGTTGCTATGGAGTAAAAAAATTCTTAACAGCAATCTCGATCAAAGTCGGCTGGAAGGTTTTTATAAATCAGTATTATGAGTCGTGTGTACAATAATAAAGTGGATTTTAGTCATAATAAATATTTATACTTACCACAAATACCTTGAGCGTTAAATTGTAGGCCGTCCCTACTATTGGCCCATGCTACAGTTCATAATCACTCATCGCGGGCGCCGATTCTGCTTTCATAAAACACAAAAAATAATATATTACATCAAACAAATCGGTAGACAACATGCGTAAATCATCGCTATATGAAATTATGGGTTATTAAACTCGTCTGATCTTAAAATATAGACAAAATACAATTGATCTTGTTGATCGGGCTGTGGAAAATCACATGGTTTACACGCTATCCACGATCTAAAGTTAAAACAATATCTTCATTACACTACCTAAATATTTTATCAAGTAGTTAAATTCGGCCTCTCAACTGCCCTTTTGATCGTAGGATAAATACTTAGTTGCGTTTGATTGAAGGGCCCGAAGTTCAAATCGTGTAATAAGGTTATTTCGTTTGGAAATTATAAGTAGTGATTCTCACAAACCCTTAAATTCAGAACTGGTGAAGTGCTTAATGAAAACGTGGCTATAAGAATCACCATCTGATTTTCAGAGGCATATTAAGATGCGAGGCTTTGCGTAAATTGTTTAGTCTCGTAATGATCGTTTGATTTGACTCTCGAGCTTATAAAATTGTAAGCTGATTTGTGATAAAAAACATTTGATCTGAAAGTGAATCCTAAATATTTCTAGCACCCAATACTCACGACACAGAACGGGTATTCTACGATGGGATCGCGTCTATCGAGACTATTGAGTGTAAGTATTTATAGCATAGAAACCTATTGAAAATTTAACTACGCATCAATAAATTGGTGTCGATTCAAACGCGATGGAAGATCGGTGTGTAAACGCCACTCGGCAGTTTGATCGTAAGTAGCCCATCAATACACAACAAAATCCCGATGGTTTTAACCATCCAACTGCTTTGTTTACTTCAGTCTATATTTTGCGTTCGTTCGTTCTTCTGACGTCAACACATCGCGATCTATAATCGGTATCGCAAGTTCAAAGTGTTTCGTAGAAAGTGGTGATTTTAGCAAAATATAAATCTTCAACGCGCTATAACTCTTTATAAGAGCTAAATAAAACAATGTTAACGTTATTCTGGAACGTTTCTGGGCAATCGAAGAGATAAATACATGTCAAGAATTTGTTAGTCTACGTCTAGAAGCTCTTATTTAGAACGTATTTTTTATATTATTTTAGTGTTGATTAGCGAAAAATTGCTACAATCTATCCGCATGCTAAAGTATTTCATCATTATCATTCATCAACAGCCTTTCACGTCCACCGCTTGACATAGGCCTCTCCTACGGCACGCCACTGGGGTCGATCTTTGGTCCTCCTCATCCAACCGCTAACAGCCACCTTGCGGATATCGTCACCCCACTTAGCCAGAGGGCGTCCTACAGGCTAAAGTACCTATTTATTTTTATATTATAAGAAATAGGCACCAGAAACATCTTCGTGGATTTGTTTGTCAATTAACTTTTTGTTTTTTTTTTAATATTTCATATGGTTTTCAAACATAACAAGCAAGTGAAATGAAATGTAGCTTCAAAAAAATACTTGTCATGTGTACTAAATGTAAAGCGTCGATTTGAGACAAAGGAGCTTACAAAATCTGTTAGAAAGTTGTAGCCTTTACACTTTCTTAAGATAATTACTCTACCATGCCACGAAATTAAAACAAAAAACAAATTCTTTACATATTATAATTATTAGTCTAAAGCGGTTTACAGTTAGTTAAGCCTCTCCAGACGCTGTCTGTCTTTGTACTCTCTGAACCTAAGCCAGCAACCAAAATTCAAATCTGATGTAATTATCTGTTAATCAATTAAGTTTAATTATGCATGTTTCTTATCTCTTAATTAACATAAACAAGTGGGGTTAAGAAGAAAGTTAGGTACAAGATTTTATACCGGTTATAGAAATTTCGGAATGGAAAAGACGTCCACTTCCACTATGACTTCCAAAGTGCTCCATCGGAAGCGACGTGTATTCAGCGACTTCCCGCGACTTTCACCAAATCACCGGTCTTCTTCCTGATGGGCGTCAAACGCTACGCTTACCGGTACGTGGCCTCCACTTGAGAACCTTCTATCCCAGCATAAACCCAACCACACTGCTTAATCTGTAAATCAAACGCTCGATGCCTTATCAATTTGCCCGAAGGAGCGCGAATTGTCTTTTACAAGATATACATTTTTTAATAAGCAATATAGTACCTCCTTGTTAACTTTGAACGTGTTAATTTCTGTAAAAATATGCCGAGTAAGTGCATGATCTCGTAAATTCTTTGGTTATATTCGTAACAAGAACGCCAGTCGGCACTGGACAGTACAGCACGCTAATTAAAACCGCATTTCTAGTATAAATTATCTCGTTTAATTTATCCCTGGGCGGGAGTTAAGTCGTAAATTATTCTCGGATATAGCACAATACGCAAACACGTCGCTGTGTGAACGAGATACATCTCGTTATCCATTGAGTTTTTAAAGAAGTTTTCTCAAATTTAAAATACACTTCTTAAACAACGCATATTTTGACTTTAGGTCATTGATGTCAAAAACTTAGTATTTGCTCAAAGTTCGATTTGTTGACAATTATCCACTGAGTGCGAGCATTTGGTTGATGTAGGGTTACAAAGACGGGGATATAACACAAATCGAATTTTCTTATTATTAATTACATTTGCTGTTAAATTAGACACAATTTCGCGATACAAGCATTTGGAAGGTACATAAATGGAGTCTTAATGTCTACGTTACAATATGTAAAAAAAAAGTATTCCGCTAGACAATCTCTGACATCAATGTATTATCCAATTGTGGAAGTCACAACAACATCATTACTCGATGCAATACGTCCCGACGATCTTAACAATAAATTCATATAGGTACATATTTCTTCTGCTGATGGCCTCGAAGTTTAGACACGCGATCTAGAATTTCAGCGGTTGCGGGTTCAAATCCAGTCAAAGTTATGTGGGTATTTACGATGATTCGTGATGAAACCCCGAAACCTAAAAGTTCTTAGGAATTTGTAGTCCGCCAACCCGCACTAGGCTACTTCATCAACCCATATACGCCCACTGCTGAGCACGGGTCTCCTCTACCATTGAGAGGGTTTAGGCCATAGTCCACCACGCTGGCCTAGTGCGGGTTGGCGGACTACACACCTAAGAAATTCCTAAGAACTTTTAGGTGTGCAGGTTTTATCACGATGTTTTCCTTCACCGTTAAAGCAAGTGATAATTCAATTTGAATACACACATAACTTTCGAAAAGTCAGAGGTGTGTGCCTGGGGTTTGAACCCGCGACTGCCGAGATTCTCGACGCCGCGCCTAAACCTCGAGGCCATCACTGCTTCACTAGGCTAACCAAGGCCTAAACTCTCTGAAAAGTAGAGGAGGCCTATGTCCAGCAGTGGACCTAAATTAGCCTATTATGATGATGATGATGATTTCTTTTGCTGATTCGTCGTCTTCGGTTGTCAACACGGAGCAAGTTCTCATAAAGGAGACCTTTTCACTTTGCTGTTGACATGTTCATAATTATCAGCAGCAAAGCGGAAAAAGACAATTTTATGCAGAACCTTGGCTTCTTTCTTCTATCTCTCTTCCATGTCTTCTTTCTTAGACGAAGTTATTCGATATTTTTTTTCTTCATAAACATATCAATAATAGCAGAATATAAAAGTAACAACAAAACTTATGTCTACGAGAACATACATATTTCAAAACGTGTGTATGAGAGTACAGACAATTTTGTAAAAAACTGAAGCAGGAGTGGTGAAATAGTTCGCGCCAATCGTACGCTCTAATTATAGCGTTTTGTATATCATTTCGAGGGGAATGTAAACAAAATTCGAGTTTGTTTAAATACATCGGTGGGAGAGCCAGTCGGGTATGGAAACCGAAGGCCGCTGCCAACGTGTTTAGCGTTAAGGAATTTTCTAGAATATCGTTCGTAGATTTAAGTACTCCCGAGTTTGGAATTTTTCGTACGTGTTGCTAAGCAGATTCGAATGCGCAATTCTCGCCCACATTTGCAATGCTCGAATATTTTGTTGAAAACTTATTAGAAATACATGCATAACTGTTTTTGGTCACCTTTTGTAATGTCTTCAAATTTTATGTGAAATCCTGTCATTTGTTTGTTGTTTAACCTAACTTGTGCAACAATTTTGGTGTAGGTTTATATGGAGCCGTAGAGTCTACAAAAAGGTTACTAATGGTTAATCTAGTTTGCGCAAGCGAAGCCTCGGCAAAAATGAAAGCGCGTAAGATAATTTTGTAGATTATTAATAAATTAATGATTCATAGTCATGTATGCAGCATTATTTAAAAGAAAACTAATTCCTATTAAGATAAGTGTAGATGTTGGCAACGTTCGAGAAATAATTTAATTGTATTAGGTCAGTTTCAGCACTGAGTCTTAATAGAAATTATTGTGAATTCTTCGTCAAAAAATACTTTATCTTTTACCTAATTAAAACACGCGTGGATTAATATATTGTTTGAATGGATCGCCAGAATAATATGTCTCGCGAGAAACGGATGTCCTGCAACATTATAAAGATTAACATCGACTTTCACGACGCTTCACGACCTATTTATTTCGATTAATGACGCCATACGTCTTCGGTATATCGAAAGAAAAGTGTTACAACGTTTAAAATATAATAAAAAATGGATTTCGTTTGTTTTTCTTGCAAAACAAACGTTGGCAGTGGCGTACGATTTGAAGAATTTCAACGATATGTAGTTGGCAATTGTAGCGTACGCAGACTATGCATTTTTCACCACTTTTAATACAAAAATAGGATCAAAGAAAAACATTTGAAAATTGAGGGTGAAATGATTCGAAAACAGGAAATAACACGTGATTTTTTATTCGCAATCGTTATGAGAATTTAATTTTCAACACACACAATGTTTGATAATAGTCTTTTTTATAACAGCTATAATTCACGAATAGATCTCCCGCTGGGCACCGGCCTCTTCTATTGCAATACTATGCTTTGCTTTATGAGGGTTATAAGTTCAACTTTTATATTAGCATTTTCTAAAAGCGTACTTGCTGGTCGAAACTAAACGAAACTCTCTGTATCTTATACTGCATCTGGATTAATTTAAATAATATCGATTTGATTGATTCACTAGCGGGAGACCACAAGATTATTTCAGAAGTAATAAATAATTATTTTCGTAAATAAAATAGTTTTTATTATTCATAATAAAATAATGTGTTCGTTGTAGTTCGGACGTTATCAAACTGGCGCCATTCCAACATGGCTACAGATCCAGGTGTGCTCAATTTGACTGTTTTATTCGTACATTTTAAATTTTCAATTTTATTTTTACACGGTCGGCTTGATCGAGTATCAGAATAGTACAAGGTTGATCTCTAAATAATCAACAGATTCGAAGTAAAGCGTAGGTTTTCAACGTTCGGACAGAAATGTATAATCTATCTTTTGTGCACACTACGAATTCCTGGAAGTCGCAGTACATGGTATATAAATTAAAATGTTGACATGATAAATGTTCCCAAATTCTGAACGACATTCGATTAAAATTTTTCACAGATATTTTTCATACAAACTGTGGCATTTTCGCGCGGCAGAAACACTAATCAATACGTGACTTAGCAAAATCTCTTTTCACTTCTAAGCTCTAATAATTTACTTCTTATAAATGATTATTAATGACTATAATGTTTCATTCATACCTACCACGAGAAAAAATTAGAGTAAATATTATTATAGTTGTGCCAAATTTAATGAATTGGGTTATATCGTAGGCCGGGTGGAACACAAAATCATATTTAGCCGACCATTACTTTTAATCATTAGGTTCATAATAATTTTGAAATACGTAAACAAACTACCCAATTAATGTTTGTTGTGAGTTGTGACAGGGCTCTACAGATATGAAATTGGGCTATGGATTTAAAACAAAAATGCTATAATTTGAGCCAAAATACGCGGTACCAGCCTATTAAATTTATTTGAGGTGGTCTCTTATATTTATTTACTTATTAGTATAAAAAGTGTACATCATCATCATCATCATCAACAGCCCTTAATTCGTCCACTGCTGGACATAGGCCTCTCTTATGGCACGCCACTGGGCTCGATCTTCGTAAAAAGTGTACATTTATACGCTATTACAATTGAATGCTCGCAACATTGTTTGAGTTTTGGATTTATTTGGATGTTTTGAAATCATTTACATGTTTTCTCATGTTCATTAATTAACGAAATGGATACAAGTAAATCTGCGACATTGGTGAGCAGTCTTAATTGATTCGATCTTCAAGCATTTGTTTGGCACGCCGATGAAAGATCATAACATTACGATCCGCCTACATTGCAACAACTACTAAAGAATTATGACGTAAATCCATTAAATTTCTGATCGCACTTTCATTGTTTACACAAGGCATTCCTCTCATCGGAGAAAAACGTTGAAAAATAAATTCTTCTTGTGGGCTGTTTAGATACTAAACACCAATAAAACTAGACTATCCAATCAATTTACTAAGGATTAGGTTCGTATTCCTTCAAAACTAGTCCCACCGCATAAAAGTCAATAAATATTTGAAATTAATTTCAATTTGATATGGAATTATTACCTAATGATATTTGAATATTTGTGTATAACGATATAGCGTAAGATTTTACGACTTTTGTTCACAGCCAAAAACATACAAGCATATCCTATACAGATAATTATGATGTCAGATGTACATTAGGGATCAGTACTTTAGTTATTTACCGAAATACTCGTACTTACCTACACATTATATTATGTAACTGAAAAGTTTCGGAATTATTTACCGAAAAACAGACATGGGCTCGCCCCTGTTACACTGAATGATTTTATGATTTTACTGACAACCGAATAAAATTGATATTTTTACGTGTAACCCTGATTTCATCTCTGAGTGTCGTCATTGAGGCGTTTCGACAGCGGCGTCATCTACCCACGCCGCCTACAAATCTTTCTGATATATTCTTCCTTAGGAATTCAAGGAGTCATTGAACGTGAATTTTGGTGGCTGGCGTCTGTCTCGTTCACAAATTTATGTTTTGTGGTAATTGAGAATTATATTAAAATAACTTGTCACTCAATGGATAACACTATTCTTTTCATTAACGCTCCTTTACCCTTAGATTCCATTTATACGCCAACCTCATGTCTATTATTCGGAAGAATTTTTAACTACCGAATATTTTTGCCTTTAATTTTTATTCTGAACCTGAAGCATTCCTTCAGTAATGGAAGGTAATATTTTTTTATATATTTGTTTTTTATTTTACACCAAAACAAAAGTTAAATAAGTACAAATTGTATTGTCAGCATACACTATTTTGGAAAAGAGGTGCGAGTTGGTCCCAACGGCGTGGAAAAGGCACAGGTTAACTATCCCCATTCATTCGGTGAATGAGGTTGCCGGAGGGCAAACTATCGATCTACGTAATAAAAAAAAATTACACGTAGGCTCTATTGCTGAAAATATTTAAAATAAGTATATAATCGCCACTGGCTTCTTGCCATTTCTAATAGAAACTGCCGAGATAAGACCTCTGTTCATACCTGCGTCATCAGTTGCGACGCGGTTGGTTAGAGGCCAGACTGCGAAACGAGAAGGTTCGATTCTCACGGCGAGCCAAATATTGAGACCAAAAAGTCTTGTAACTTTTGTTACTTTTGAATTAACTTGTTTCTCTATTTTGGGTTGAAGACTATTTGTGTATCAGCTATATATTTCCTCTTTATTACCAAGTGAACCAGTATACTGCCCCAAAGCCGTCGTGTTCCACGTTTCGGCACTTTTGGCATGTCTGCAACGGAAACTGAAATGACGCAAACTTTGCTTCATGCAAAGTTATATATAGATCAGATATTTTTGGGGATTTCTGTACTTTGGCGAAACGTATTGAGCGATTGGATTCGTCAGCTATTGGTGTATAAAATTTATTCATCGACTGGATTTTTAACGTGAGTGATGTTTGATGGGCTTAGCCTACGCATTCACAAATTGATACTATTGGATGATGGTAATGCAAACATCGATGTTATGTTAAGAATTGGTTTTTAACACCATTAAACCAAATTCCTTGTTCCTCATTTGAAACACTTGTTGACGAATAGCGTGAATTCTGTGATAATTTCTGGTGTAGTAAACTGGTTTTCGTTATTGGTACTATAACAAACTTGTTACTGTATAAAATTACTATACTTGCTGCGTAACATTTGTTGCCTGTTGCACAGAAGAACACATTTAGGCTCGCGCCTGTATGTGATACGAGTACGTGCTGGAAAGTTGGCATGTGTACATTTAGGAGAGTAGGTACCTAACTTCGTGTTTGAAACATCCGGATGAATAAAACCCAAACTCTACATCACTCATTTATTCTATGGATCTATTTTTACTAATTTTATCTATTTTTTTTAAAGGAAAAAGGGTAACGTAAAAGCGAAGCACGTGCTTCTGATTTTATCTTTGGTCCTGAACTAAAGGTATCCTAATTAGGGAGCGTCGATGAAACCTAAAATTAGATATGTGTATTTTTTTAGCCCTCATTCCAGTAGAACATTTCATTTTCCGGGATAAAATATACCATACATCCTCAAAAGTTCAAATCGGTCAAGAAGGTTAAGCCTGAAAGCGTAATAGACTGACAGACAAAGTTACTTTCGCATTTTTAATATTACTTATATACATACAACATATCGCCGTCCATTGCTGAACGTAGGCCTCCTCAAGTAAGCGCCAACCATCACAGTCTTGAGCGGCCCTCATCCATCCAATTCTTAATTTTAGGTAAAGTAAATATTCCTTAAGTAAACGACAGCACTTGAATCTGTATAGGTAATTATATTAATCTAAAAAATGTTTTTACTATTCAAAATATGAATTTTGGAACTTTCAAAGCTATTTTCGTAGAACATACGTTGACAAAACCTAGACATTTACTACGCATTTTTCATCAGTCAATTTTGTGACGCAAATTTGTAAAATAGATGTTAACGTGTTATTTTATTTAAATTTATATGTTGTGGTTTCTAACAGTTTTATGTTTCCGTTTGATAGGCGAATGAAGACTTTGGCACCGGGCACTAAAACAGAATTTATTTTTGCATCGTTATATTCACCGCAGCCAACATCCCAATGCATTTTTAAAAAAATTGTATGGTACGTATCGTAAATTTCCAGGCATATATCAATTCCAATTCTTGTTAGAATAGGATTGCTTTATTTGTCAACCTCCTTGTGCCTGTCACCCTATTTAAAAATGTTAGTTTTAATTAACATAAAAGACATGTCTCTACAATTTAGACAATTACTCCTAAACAATCGCGGTGTATCTTAGTTAAAACCAAACACTTTGATCTCTGTCAGACGTCAGAAACTATTAACTAAACATGATAATCACAATGAGAATAGTCAGGGAGACAGAGGATATTTATAGTTCCGATTCTCGGCATTTTTTATTTTATAGGTGATCTTACGCGTTTTTTTTGTAATATTATTTTCCCTTACACACGATTTACACCCGACCTCTTTTCTCGAACTTCTACACATCAAAGGTACTTTGGACTTTGTGCCGTATCTTTATATCTAGTCGTTAAATCTGCAGACATAATAATTCTCTTGTTAGCAATGGAATATTACATAAAGACGCTAATTTACAATCTCACACGATTGTTTATTTCTCGCACAAATATTTTCACAACGGAATTTTTTGAGTGATTATTTATATCTGTACTAACTAGAGTATTGGATGTCTGGACAGCAATGAATGTCACCCCTGCATCGCTACTTGTCATTGTAGCTGTATTTTATAAACTAGGAATTTTGTGGGATTCTTGTTGGAGTAAAAACTGTCTTGTGATTTCCAGCGTTGTCATTGAGACTTGGCACCTCGCCGCTGGATCTTTTGTCTGGCGTTTGTCTGCGTGCCATTCGTACAATATCATTTTACTTTCAACGGATGTCCGCCTGACCTTTAAACGTTTTTATTCAGGGTTACTATCGCAACGAGCAAATGTGTAACAGATGCGATCAGTGATCGACAAGTTTCTATTTCAATATTTTTTTGCATTTTCATTTTATAACGTTAAGATGCCAACGCAAATACAATTAAAATATATACATTTTAGTAAAGTAAAAAATTCCTTCTGGTGCATTTAAATCAATTTTGATTTGAGAAATAGTTTTGTAACAGAATGGCATATGGGATTGAACAATAAGAATCTAAAACATTAACTATTCTGAATTCTGCGTTGGCTAAAATCCTCTCGTATTTCTTAATGCGATCGGTTGCAAGTGCCAAACAAAATAATAAAAATGTCTACTGATGTGACAAGCGACGACGTCCCAATATTTCGTAATCACTTATCAACAAGAAATAGGAGATCTTACTTTGCACTCGACTGTCTTTTTACTGACATCATAGAAAACCAGCGTTTCCTTCCTGTACTTCCACTTTAGGTACTAGAAAACTCATAAGGTAGTTTTATTATAATGATACTTTTTGGAGTTTTATAAAAAATATGAAGCATTCGTATGATTTTTAATTTCCTCTATCATGTATACGAAAATGGTACCTGCAATTTATGGATTTTATATTATATGTACTTCTAAAAATATTTTTTCTCTTTGATCTCTTGTATCATATGGACAATTTAACAACACATTTAGATGATATCTCTTGTTGAAACAGTGTTTTACTAATATGTCCTGCGTCAAATATAGTAACCTTGGATATTTTTAAATAAAGTGTCGTCTACCCCAATCTCCTGTGTATATTTCAACTATAAATATAACGCGTGGTGACTATTCTGTTTAAAAAGTTTTATTGAGTTTACTATTCGGAGAATAATCGTTATCAACATGAAGTACGGAAATGTATCTGAAAGCAACAATAGAATCTTCACGAAAAACCAACTACTATACTACAAATCCAACCAACTGAAATGTGGTTAACATAAATACAACAATGAAATGACAATAATTATTTCTATGTGATTATATATTATTGTAAAAAAAGTAAAGTTGTAATGAGGTAAAAAAACAGGAGTAGAGTCTTAAGTTGTTGACACCTTACTGGTTTCAAATAAAGCACAAGGAAATATTTTTGTGAATCCTTAGGTAGAATAATCCTATACATATTTATGATACTATTACATACATACTGACTAAACCACTAAAATGTATTATAAGAAAAAATATTTAAAAAATAATCGATAGATAGATTGATTAATGCTTTATGTTTTGAATCCCATAATTTTAGACATTTAAGTATCTTTTCCATAGGCTACGTCCGTTCATGCTGCGTAGAGAAATCTATGTACATATAGGGTACAAACTCTACATACCTCTCTACGTTGTTTACCGCATTTAAAATGGAGATTGTTTCAAAGAATTCTTTGAATTGGTTGCCGCTTACCGTACTGGAAAAAACTTCGGCACCCCATCGAAATATCTAAAACTCCATCACCAGAATCTAGACGGATACAACAAATAGGGATAATTAATAGATAAATTATAAAGTTATGGGACATTTTCGTCCTCGCGTGTCCATTTTGTGAAATCAATTGCCTTTGCAGTAACGAATACGACTTTGTGATCTTTTAGAAAAGAGCACACTCGTTCTTCAAATCATCATCATCCCCCTGCCCTGGTCCCAATTTAATCCTTGGGGTCGGCGCAGTATGTTTTCTCCTTCCACACATCCCTGTCAGCCGTCATGTCTTCATTCACCCCTTTCTTTTTCATATCTTCAGCCACGCACTCCATCCATCTCTTCTTTGGCCTTCCTCGGCCCGCCCATCCATCCACTTTCATATTCATCACCTTTTTTCCTACATATGATTCATCCCTTCTCATAATGTGCCCATACCACGACAGACGGTTTCCTTTCATCTTTTCTATCACAGGAGCTACTTTCAGACTTCCCCTAACGTATTCATTCCTTACTCTGTCACTCCGTGTTATACCACACATCCATCGCAACATTCGCATTTCTGCTGCATGCAGTCGTCTTTCATCCGTCTTCTTCGTTGCCCAACACTCTGATCCATACAGTACGACAGGTCTTATAATGGACTTATATATTCTGCCCTTCAATTTGAGGGGCACTCTGGGGTCACATATTGTGGATGAGACCTGCCGCCATTTCATCCAACCTGAGTTGATTCTCTGCCTTACGTCCTGGTCAATGTCTCCGTCGCTTTGCAAAAGTGACCCGAGGTAGCGAAATTCGGAACAGACTGGTACCGGTATTCCACCCAGTGTGACGGACACAGAACTTGAAAGACCGCCGTAGTCGCAAAACATATATTGTGTTTTGGTTTTGCTGACTTTAAGGCCAACATTTTCAAGTCTATGCCGCCACACCTCCAGTCTGTTCTGCACCTCGTGGCCACTTTCTGACACCAGCACGATGTCGTCAGCAAATAGCATGCACCAGGGTGCCTCTTCCTGTATACCTGCCGTAACGGCATCCATAATCAACAGGAAGAGGTAAGGGCTAAGAGCCGACCCTTGCACATAGGTAGGTTTTTAGGTTTTATGCGGCCAAAATTGAAAATTTTAAACTAGTTACAAATGCAAAATGGAATATTTTTCTACGTTAACAATAGAACAAGTGATAATTAGCCGGTCTTCTCGGCTTAAATACCCGCGTGGGGGACGTGTGCAGGTGGTGGAATCTTGTTAGTCTCCCACTGCGCCCGCGCTTTCGCTGTTTACGTTGTTAAAGTGACTTGTTTTCGTCGTTAATATTTTTGATTTGAAGAGAGTTATTAATGTAAACAATGTGGATTCGAGTGCTTCAGGTACATACCATTATTTATTATAGAAATTGTCAACCTAGTATAATAAAAAATACTTTATTTTAAACCTCTAAAACATACAACGTTTTCTTGAAAAAATATTCTTGATTTTTCAATTTAAACGTAATTTAGTTATATTATCGCTTCCTATCGCCTCAAAATTATTTTTTATTATAATACTCAATACTCTTTTCTTATGATTTTGATAAAAATCAGCTGCAGGTAGGTGCAGGTAGGGTAAAAAAAGTTATGTTGAAAAATGTTCCAAATCATTTTAATTTTCATTTTCGTCGTAGGTTTTCCTGGCTCATCCGGAATAAAATTAGTCACCCGTCAATTTCTCTACGATAAAATGCAAAGCCAAAGTAATTTTAGAAACGATTTCAAGTGGATAAACTATTGATGTCAAGAAATATGATGAATACCCACTAGATTATACGTGAAGCATTATAGGTGGCACCCGATGACCCCTACTTTGCACAAAGTGCTCATACATGGTCCTGCCATAATAAAGAATTCCATCCTTCCAATAGGCCCATTCCCGGAGGAGGCTCAAGAGGCCCGAAATAAGCACTTTCGCATGTATAGAGAAAATTACGCAAGAAAATTTTCCCGCAAACAGTGCAACCGCGACATTTACAATCGACTATTATTGAGCTCTGATCCGCCCATTAGCAGTATTAGTATAAAACAAAGAAGGAGAAAAAAAATGTCTAATTCCTTTTCTCCGTAGACTTTCGACATGCTTTTACCCACCAAACCAGATTCCGCTTCACCAGAATCCTCGGGCGATGAGGATCTGGAGTAACGAATTGGCATGGAGTATATGACGACTGTCCATTCATTACTCACTAACGTTTAAAATGTACGTTTATGATATATATTTTTTAATATATGTCACGTTAGGTTTTTGACATTTTTTTTCATAAATATTATATTTTCTTGAATTAAAATAAAAAAAATCAACAGAAAATTGTTTTACATTATCAATTATGTCATTTAGAATAGTTTTAGCAAGTAAAATAATTTTGGCCGCATAAAACCTAAAAACCTACCTATGTGCCTTGGTGCACACCAACAGCGACATCGAAACTGGCCGTAAGACCGACCGCAGTTCGGACTTGTGTACTGCATCTGCGGTACATGGCCCGAATCAACTGCAGGTACTTCTCAGGCACACATTTCTTCTTAAGGGCCCACCATACAACTTCACGCGGAACCCGATCGTAAGCCTTTTCGAGGTCAATGAATGCCATATGCAAGTTTTTGTGTGCTCTTCTGTATTTTTCGCACAGCTGGCGAATTGCAAAAATGGCATCCATTGTCCTACGGCCAGGCATAAAACCGAACTGGTTCCGTGAAACCTCACACTCCTCTCGCAGGCGTCGCTCAATTATTCTTTCCCATACTTTCATAGTGTGTGACATTAACTTTATCCCCCGATAATTGTTGCAATCTTGCACGTCCCCCTTATTTTTAAAAATAGGCACCAAATAGCTGGCGCACCACTCATCGGGTATTGTGCCGTCCTGCAACAACTTATTGAAGAACAAAGTCAGCCACTTCCACCCAACCACTTGTAAGACCTTCCATACTTCAACTGGTATTCCATCTGGTCCAACCGCCTTTCCATTCTTCATTCCATTCACAGCATTCTTAACTTCATCCATCTTAATTTCTCTCACTAATCCCATGTTTACCGGTATGTCCTCAAGCAAACCATTCCAATCATTCTCTTCATTCATTAGTCTCTCAAAATATGTTTTCCATCTGTTCTTGATTCTTTCATCTTCTGTCAATATTCCTCCCACTTCGTCTCTTATACACTTTATATGTGTAACGTCCTTCGCCTTTCGTTCCCTCGCTCTAGCCAGCCGGTAAATGTGTTTCTGTCCCTCAGGGCTCTCCAGTGACTCATATAGTATGTCCTGTGCCTTTGCCCTGGCGACAGCCACGGCTTTCTTAGCTTTTTTCTTACACTCATCATACTCAATTTTCTTTCGCTCTTTCACACCAACATTTCCCACTTCTTCACGCTGCCATTCCTTAAATTTTTGTTTTTTCTCCTTAAGCACACTCTGTACATCATTCGTCCACCACCATGTATCCTTCTCTCTCATGTATTTCCCTTTCGACTCTCCTAACACTTCCCTTCCCACCTTTCTTATGCAATTACTCATTTCCTTCCAACAATCATTCACACTTCTGGGCTGTATATCGCCCATCGTAATTAAATCTTCTTCCATGCGTCTCTTAAATTCTTCTACACAATCATTCTTCTTCAACAAATGCCATTTAATTTTGGAGGGGGGTCGCGCCTGGGATTTACCTACTTTGACCACAATTTTGGTGTCCAATACTAGTAGGCGATGCTGAGACACTAATTCCTCACCAGGACACACTTTACAATCCTTCACGCACTTGAGGCTGTTGCGTCTAAGGAGGAAGTAGTCAATTTGGGTGTTATGGTGGCCACTTTTGTAGGTAATAAGATGTTCGTCTTTCTTTTGAAACCACGTATTGGCAATCACCAGGTCCAAGGCCGAAGCCGCTTGGAGTATGGTTTCCCCATCCTTGTTCCGGCTCCCAAATCCCCATCCTCCGTGTACTCTTTCATACTCCTGTCTTATTTTCCCAACATGTCCATTAAAATCACCTCCTATGATAATCTCTTCATTCGTATCTACATCCATCATCGCGCAGTCAAAGTCCTCCCAAAATCTTTCTTTCTCCAGGTCATCACATCCTGCCTGAGGACAATACACACTCACCACACTAAACATCAAGTTTTCTACCATAATCCTAACAACCATCAATCTATCACTTATTCTTTTCACATCTATCACACAGTCTTTCAAATTCGCATCCAGAACAACACCCACCCCATTCTTTTTTCCATCACTTCCACAATAATAGAACTTATACCCTTCTCCAATCTCTCTAGCTTTCGTGCCTCTCCACTTTGTCTCTTGCACACAAGCCACATTTATTCTTCTCTTTTTCAACACAGCCGCTAGCTCCCTTGACCTACCAGTCATCGTACCTACATTCCAACTTGCATACCTCAATCTCATTTCCCGGGCTTGCGTCTTACGTTGCCCCCGCCCGGGCTGGTGCAACAACCCTTGCCCATTTCGCACAGGGACCGGGTGCTGCCCCTGCGCGTCGCCTACGGGGGACGCCCTAGCCCTGTCGCCTTTCTTCTTATACATACAGCATACAAAAGTTTTGGCTAAATGTTTTACGGCCGGCCGCCTGCCTGACGCCAACCCTCCTCAGGAATTTCTTTGTTTAAAGGGAATGGTGTTGGGATAGCGTGTGTTTGGGTACAGGATATTGCGGGAAAGGATATTTGGCCTGATGGTAAGGATGCTACAGTCCCGGATAAGGAAGTATTAGGAGACTGTAACAGCTCGGGGGGCCGAGCGCGCGTACTCGTAGCCCTGTTCCATGACTGGCTAGATCAATGGAAAGGCATCCCCTGACCTTATTCACTCGTTCTTCAAATATAGGCATAAAATTCTTAACAAGTATGGCAGAAATGACTTAAAAAGAATAAATTTAAAAAAGAAATTGCATAGAAATGATCTAAGTAAAGGCCGAGAGCGCTGAAACTAAAGTAGGCAGAGGCAACTCACAGTTCCAAAATAAATAACATAATTGAGTACTCATTCCGTAGAATTTAACCTATGACTTCACAGCCGACTCGTGTAAAAGTCTGATGGCGTAAAAGCGAATGCTATGACGAAATCACCGGGTGTGGTCTTCGGGTCATTTGCGAACAATATGATGTTATTCTTGATCGCTGAAACTAGTATGTCATTTGTTATGTGCGCGTAGGCTCGTAGTAGGCGGGCGGGCGGCGAGAAATACTTATTCGTCGAGAGTCGAGACAGTGACGACAAATACCTACAAAAATAACCACGGTACACCCCCATAGACCTGGGCCTCTCCACATCTTTAAGAAATTAAAAGCCGAAGGGATTTTTTGTGATCTCAGAATATTTAAATGTTTTCATTGCGAATGGTTACGGAAGAACGGTTTTTCTTAAACGTTAAGAAGTAATAACATAAGACTATCTATTTCTTAGGTGATTTTTGTCGAAGTGTGTTTACAATTGCTTTGAATTTTGATTTGGTGCTTTGAGGTTTTATGAGCAAATAGTTCTCTACCTTTTCTTTTCATACCAAACTGACTCTACACTGAGCCCATTCACGTCATTGTTATACCTGGATTGTTTATTATTTAATTTATCACAAATGTTGCAATCTACATTTCACGTATTAATTTTAATGATAATAGACATGACAAAGTGTGCAATCGTAAAGCCCATAAGATACGATATAGTCGGCATTTCCTAGACGTTTACCCGCATAATTCGATATATTTAAAGTTAACATGTACGATATTATGAATGAACGCATGTGCAATCTCAAAATACATTTCTAATGACTCGGACACTATTTATTAACGTCCCCGGATGACATTCATTCACTTACGTTCAGCGTTCAGATTTATATTGAACCGCTGATTCTCGGTAAGTTGCTTATAACTTTGTTTCTTTGCCACTGAAATGTCAAATCTAATTAGTCTGCAGGTGGCTACTGCTGTGTTGATATAAGTTTTGTTATATATTTGGACCCATATAATTTAGAAATATAATATTATAACCAAATAACATTTATTTATATTATCATCTACAAAGTAGTTGTCGTAAGCGAGAAATTATTGCCATTAAAATTCCAACAAGATTCGCTCCGTTGTATAAAGTGTATGTAATGTAGGTATATTATACAACGCTAATGGGCTAAACTAAAGCTGTAAAGGTGAGATTTATTTATGACAACTAACTTTGGAATTACTGAATCATTACTATAAATCCATTCATGAATACATCGCTACAAAATTCTAACGTACACGTTACACGATTTTAGCTACTAGTTCAATCTGGTTCTGTATAAATGTATGTATTTGTCATCGATCAAAATGTTGGTGTGGTCATTTAAAAGAAATCACTTCAAGTCTATTCTCAAAAATGTGGGATCAATCTCACACTGAATTCTTTTAACAGTCAAATAAAAACTACGTGTTACATGCGGCACAGCTGCTAAAGTGTTGCAGCTATAATCATTTTAATGTTTCTATTCAAACTGTTGGTTTGTGTCGGATCGTGCCGATACCAAAGCATTTCATCGCGGCCTAATAAACGTTGTATCTGTTGAATAAACGAGGAAACATCGCGCTATTCTAATTCAGGCGTAAGGCTAACGCCCTTATTTAAAAACTATCAAATTCTCCGAACTCGAGGGCGTCGGAAACCGGGATGTTCCCTTTTTACAAGAACTATTTCAAACACGGGTGTTAGCCCGTTGGGTTTATTTAAAATGGCATTTATTATACTTTTAATTTGTTTTATACTAACTATAATGGGTGCTAAAACGTATAAATCTTCAAAAGATGTTATTGATCAATAACGTGGTGCGAACTAAAAGGAGTTTTGTTGCTAGCTTTGTTAAGTTTGTAAGGATAGAAATTATGCGCCACAAGTGTTGAAATGATTGACTGTAATGGATATTTTGGACGGAGTCGGATACAGTTCTAGCCAACAGGCACATCAGGTACGGCCGAAATAGACCAAAGAGTTATGGAAGTAAAAATGTTAGCTGTCTCGTGGATTAAACTGTTTATTTATGTGTCGAGTTGGTATTTGTGTAACACATAGAAAATGTGGGATGGTAGATTTATTACGAGATTATACATTGTAAGAAGTAGTTTTCCATGCCTCATGGTTGTGTTTACTAATTTATAAAATATTTTAAGTACCTACCTATCTCAATGTTTTAAAAGAAAAAGAATACAAAAATTCTATTAGCTCAGAGAGTTTTGATACAAACGCCTTTTATATCGAGTTTGGCATAAGTACTTTCGTCGCGATGAAGGATGATAGTAGCCTCTTTTTCCCACTCGACAAGAGGCTGAACTTGTTGCTAACACTCTTAAAAAAACGTTTTCTTAACCTTTAAGCCATGTTCTTATTGCTCCTTCAGTTATAGTAAATTATTTTATTGCTGAACTTCAAGGTACGCCTTCAGATTTTTTAATAAATAAAGCAAATTCTTTAGGCTAAAAAGTTTTATTAAGTTTCATGTCTTTACTACTAGTGAGTATTTTTCTTATTATCTGTATGTAAATTAGTATGAATTCCAATTTCATTGCCACTTATGGATTGTCAGAAATAAGTTCTATAAATACAATAAACTTCAAACAATCAAGTAAAAGTTGCGTCCATCGGTATGTGTGGCATAATAAACAAAATTTCGTAACAAAAAACGCAAATTGCAAGCATAGTTACATACATGTATATCTTGGCTCCTTTTCATCAAAGATCGGCGTGACCCGATTCAAAACGAGATCACCAATTTTCATATATGAATCATCGGGACCGTTCGATATCATGATACGCAGACGGCGGCGACAAGCGTCGGAACAGGCCAGAAATCACATAAAATAACCATTTTATTGTGCACTCACTCTTGCTCCAGGCGTCATTTTGATGATGACAGTGACATTTTTGTGGAGTGGTTTATGTTTTTACTATTATTTCAGTCGGAAGGTGACATTAATGGACCATCAACACGTTGATATCGCGTCATTTGTTACCGCGCGGACAGTGGCGCGGAAACTTCGCTCGAAACTCAATGAAATCCGCTCCACAATGCACGTTTTCTCTGAAATAACTTTTTGTTGATTGTATAACGTCGTGCTTGTATTATTAGTTGAATAAGTCTCTTCTTTCTTAAGTATTTTTGTGGCGTTGAATGTTAATTGGTATAGAAAAAATATAATCAGTGTGGTGAAGGAAAAATGCGTAGACTATAAATAAGTATAGGAAACTATACGGATACATTTATTATATAGAGAGAAAAAACTAAGTATAATTAAAAATGAGGACGTCAAGTTATTGAAATCGCAACGATGTTTGTGGTTTGTGTGTTCATTAGTACCTACTGCTACCTTCTTACGATGGCTACGATGTTATAGGCAGTCTGCTGGTACTTTTCGGTCGGGCGCATGTTCAAATTTTAAACATATACTTTTGGAAGTTGTACGTTTAGTTTACATGATTTTTTATGACGTTTATCGGTAGTGTCCACATGAAACGTATCAGATAGTGTAGGTACTAGCACCCATACTAGGCCAGGATGGGGGACGAAAACGCCAAACTCTTCTGAATTGTAGAGGGCCGTGCGTCGGACATACATAGACTGATAGTATTACCATAATAAGAAACCATCAGATAAGGATCTGATATTATTATTTTATGGCAGAGAGTGTTGTGGTTAATGTTAGTGTAAAAGATTTTTTCAATGTACTTATAACACTATGCGTAGCACCCAAAATATATTGCTTGTTTTCTCAATACATCAAAACAAATGAAAATAAACTGGGGAGTTATGAGGTAGATGTTGTACCTGCGTCGTGGGTCTACCTATATATGATTTATGAGTACAACATAGTAGCCAGTGGCTGCCCAGGCGTTACCTCCCCATACTTCGTTGGCAGACTGCCCGTGGCTTTATTGTCAAAAATGTTGATGGTGTTCCGAATAAAGATTAGTAATGTATAATGTATTTTTAACAAATCAATCATCGCATCATGTAATATTTACGCAGACGTACGTTGAGTGCAGAGAATATGTTTCAGAATAGTTAATAGATTTTTACGCGGCTACCAACATTTTTGAGCGATTACTTTGTGTAAGCGTGTAAATTGTTGTTAAATGATCATAGCAGTACCACATTCTTCAACACGAACAATCATATACAAGTCTAGTAATAATTAGAAGTTATAGGATTTTTCCTTCTACGCCACTCATGCTCACTGCAGTGGCGGATTAACAAATTTGCCGCCGCTTGGCTGTTCAAATTGTTCCATCCTCACAGACCAAAAAATTATTTGTTTTAAAATAATCTATATCGTATAAAAAGTAAGACAAAAAAAATTGCAAATTTGCCGCCCCCTAAATATGCCGCCCAGGCTCCAGTCTACTCAGCCTACTAGGTACTACTAGTGACCGCCTGTATTCAATTGTAGAAAAATAAGAAAATATCTCTTGAAACCAATTGATATCTTATCGGCCAACAATATATTGCATCCTCGTTACCTATTCTCGTAAATATGCTTGATTACAATTGTGCAAAGAGAACAATACTACTACTAAGAAAGTTTACTACTAAGTTTAAAGAAATAAAATGCCTCATATTATATTCAGCTCATTAGAATAAGGCAGCCCGTCATTTTAATTTTAACAAGCCTCATTTACAAATATTAATAGCCCACACTTCCACGTATTTTGTTCTGGCAAAGACAGGTGCGGATAACATCACTGTTTCAAGCTATTTATTTTTACACATGGAGATATAAACAACACGCAGAGTTATCAAAGAAACATTGAGTGAAGGAAGAAATGAATCAAAATCAAGGAAGTATCCTCGAGAGCCATATGTTGAAACTGGAGCCGTACAATGCACTGTTACTGGACGGTTAATCTCTTAGGATTAATGTTGAGCAACAAATCTCCGCTCACAATGTTATAATAAAGTCAGATATGAATAATATAACTCCATTGTTCAAATTGTCACTCGCATAGAAATGTCTCCAGGCATTCGGAAATAACTAATTATTTTTGTCTCTACGCTATTTACATTTTTGAACACCCAGTGGGACGTCTGCCCACGTATTGGCAAAATCTATTTCAAAATACTATAAACATGTAATTATTTAAACATTTAGTTGTCGAAAATAGTATTTTTGATCCAAAGTCCAGTTCTACCTACAAAAAGAGCAAACTTTAATGTGAGCTCAGGAATTTTGTCACATTTATTATAACCGCGCTCTACCATAATCTACACGAAAAAGTGACTTTGAGAGAGAGGTGCAAGAAGCGCTTCGGTTGCACCCGTAGTCGACGAAAGTCCAAAAGCTACTTCAAAGGGATAAAATTCCAGATAGCTCGTGTTGATGTCGGTTCCCTTCGAACTTAAAAACTCTCAATTTTAATTATGTACATGTGTACAAACATACATTCGAGACAATTTTCTCTCTAAGTTCTCTAAGGCAACCCCGAGCTAATAGACGCTCAAACTAAGTTAAGTCCAAGTTTTTTTATTTGAAGCGACGTGAAAAACTTGAATAATACCCTGTTTCCCGTTGATAAAATATAAATACCACTTAAATTTATTCTAAAAAATATAAAATTTCAATACTTTTGCAGGATTATTTTGCCTTTAGCTTTTCACCAAACAGGATTTTTTTTCTCAGACGCTGCATAAAAAATGACACATGCTACGAAATATTATGTGTAGGTACTGAAATGTCTTATATTCGTATCTCATCGGGAGCATATTCTCTCTGAAGTGACATTGTATTACACGCTTAATTACAGCGAGCATACATTAATCATAACAATCAGAGTTAGGTAGGTACGTTGCAGACAAAAATCATAAACGGAAGTGAGAACGTTCGCAAGCAGGCCGGCGCGAATGCGAGACTATTTGAGAGTACTCCGATAGCTATTTATAAAATGGAAACTCTTCATAAAGCATCGGTGCTTTGGTATACACAGATTTATGCACAAAAGCACACACCGAGAATGTTTACAACCGCTCACACTGCCGCCCCACATTACGAAAATATACGTCTTGAAAATCATCTGAAAAATGGGCTGCTGAAATCCAGAGTGCAAACCGTTGCTACCGCCCCGCCCGCGCCCCACGGATGTTTGTGTATGGATTAAAAGAAATATGTACATGGCGTTACATTAGTTTTCTATCCACCGTATCGATAATACGGCCTAGATTTCTTTTAACTTCAATACGATGTTCGTTTTAGTGGGCGTTGAAGCCGGCGTGTTTATTATTCGTATCTGGAATGGCGAATCTTTACTGTTTTTCTTCTTTCATCATATGTTATATGTGAGATACTTGTGTCAGTGGACTACTTTTGATACAGCCGGGGTTATGTCTGCAGTCTGCACACTCTGATTTATTGATGTTAACTATTAAGCTTCATCTGACCTCATACGTTTTGTGGAATTAATCAGCCTTCAAGGCTCCGAAAGATATTTAAATATTAATATTCTCGGGATACAAAATACGGAAACGTATTTTTCTTATGATAAAAACGGTATGTTTAATTTGGACCGAGTTAGTAACTAATACAGTTCTGACGATAACACAGAGTACCTAATGCAAAAGAAGATGCGTAATTGAAGAGGCTCAAGTAGTTTTTCAGAAATTAATAAACTCTTGGCAGTTTTGCAAACATCCACTAAAGGTCTCTAAACAACATGAAAATACTAAAGATTTTGCTTTTGCCTGCCACTCTTTTTCTGGTAAAATGTTTGACGGTTCTTTTGTATTTTAAATTTGAAAATAGTATTTTACGTGCAAATAATTCCAATGTTTAATATTTATCGACTTCATAGCAACTCTTTTGAGAAACCTAAAGACATACAACACAATGACTACGAAGTCATTGTCAGTCTTTAGGTTTGTGTACGAACACAAACCTGAAGATGTTGAGAAACAAGTGCACAGCGTTGAAAGACACACGATCATTACTTCGTCTTAGCCGGTCGTACTAAAAACGTGTGAGCAGTTCATAATGCTTCAATTAGAATAGGAACTGATTCTTTGATGTCCTGGTATGTGTTCCTCAATAGATACACAGAAATGGGTTTACAACCGGCCGTCGGGAGTTTAATGTGAGCATGAAATGTTTTTGTAATTTAGACCGCCTGTAAAATTAGCTGACGTTTCCGACATTTTAAAATTAATGCAGCACAATAGATAATAATTTAGTGTATAAACTCCCTATCACATAGAAACACAAATGCATATTAATAATAAATTTTATAATAATATTAGGTTGTTCAATCAACCCAATACATCAACTATTTCAAATGGTAAGTTTCAGTTTATGTCTACATCAGCAGCTCTGTAAATCTCTATAATACAAGGAAAATTTTAAATTTGCTATGTATATTATTTAAATTGAACTTACGTTATTGTCATGCTCTTAATGTCGTTCTATGTTACGAAGAGTTTGAGCAGAAAAAAATCGAAACATGAATAATTACTGTAATATCTACCCTTTGACCAGGTTTTCAAATAATTGACCCTATGTTAAAGTACATAAAAATTATAGCATCAACGAAGTTAAAATGCGTTTACTGAATTACATGGTCAACAGAAAATGATTAAAACAGAAGTATAAGAAGCAACATTGTCACGAGCAGTTAGACTAAATTATTAAGGCATAACAAACACTGTTAAATATGTTTATTCAAAACGTTAATTCGGTTTACGTCTTTTGTATTTAAATGCATGACAATTAAGATGGTGGAATATAAAGTTATTAAAGCGTATCTGCAACCCTAATAAAATTGAATGGGTACTGAAGAAAACGATTCGCAACACTTAGTTTTTAGGTTTACAAGCCAATGGATAAGTGTATGTAGATAATAAAATTGTCGACAGTAAACCAAGTTATCTTCTGCTGCGTCTATTGCATTTCGAAGTTTATGCCCGAATCGTGAGCAACTCGTAAAAGTCTCTTGTCTATTATAGATTAGTAAATGACTACTGTGTTACAAAAAATGCACGCTGCCAATTGATACGCTTTTTAGGTTAACGCTGCTTCGATAATTATAGAAAAATGTAATACCTATTAATAATTCTTTATAGTACTATTTTATTCAATTAATTCAAAAAAATATATATCTACTTACCTTTTAATTACAAATCTAATTGTTACGGTTAGTTTGTAACATTCCTTCAAATATAAGGTCTTATAAAGGCTATATGAGAAACAAAAATATGTTTATTTTTATGTATTAAAAATCTAAAAACTATGAAAAAAATTGTAAACTTGTGATAAATATTAAAAGTGGAGATACATTATTTACCAACATTCAAACACATGAGATTAATTTCATTAATTTAAAACAAAACGCGGAAATTTTGTAAAAAGCATTTTTATTTGAATGTAGGTAGTCGCTTCAGAGGATTAGTAGGTACTTTTATTTTAACATAGCTAAGATAATTGTGATTTTCATGTTTTTTAATTATATTGTCTTTGGTTTTTCTTTAAAAAGATTTAAATTTTAAATGATTTTACATAGTTAGGATGAAAAGATTTTTTAATAACGTCCCGAAATAAAAAATACCGTAAGTATTAAAATCTTGTAAAGATACATTTCTTAGATTATATTGTGGCCATAAAGTATATAGCGTGGTATAAAAGTTTATAGCTTGGCATATGCAATCCAAATTCCAGGCGATTACAAATTAATGAATTCTAATCCCTTGGTTAAAAAAATATAAATTAAATCCACTTGACCTCTAACATCACGAATAAATTAGGGATAGTAACGTAAAAGCGACACTGATTGTATCATTTTCTTACATGAGAATTTTATGAAATTGTAAAAAAAGTAAGGATGTATACAATTCTGCCTAAATCCATCAAACACAAACCATACAATACATGGTACTTACTGTAACTGGTTAACAAAACACACAATCCTTTGAGGAGGAAAGCGCCACCCTTGCGCGCACGCACGTCACAGCGCCGCCCAACTCTACCCCGTTATATTTTTAATATAAAAATCTCGCTTCGCGTATCGAATCATAAAAATATAAATATGTTAGGATCGACCGCGGCCGCGCGCGCAACGCCAAGCGCGCACCGTCTGCCCATTGACGCATTCGTTTCGAACTAATTTCGGTGCAGCGACTATTCCGCGATTCTGTAAACACTGGCGGCAGTGGTGAAACAGAACCAGGAACTCTTGAACCATCTCGTAATTGCGAAAATCTTCATGTTCATCTTACCAACGTCCAGAAGAGGGAGGCGCAAAAGGCCCACCTATGATGGACACTTTATATTCTCACAAATATACATGTGCTCCCAGTGTAAACTTTAACAGACTGATTTAGAGGCTATATTTGTTTGGAGCGTTGGGGATTGTATATTAGTAAGCAATAAGTTCTGTTTTGGGCACACCATGAGTCAGCCGGGATGAGGAAATGCGTGCAAGTTATAATTTCGGAACGGCCGACATTGTTGGATAGTTTTTTTATAAGATTTATAAATCTTTTCGGGATGTGTCGGAGAAAATAAAATGTGGGTGGCAACACTTTCCTCTTTGATATAAGTTATAATTTGCATAAAAAATGATGCAGGAAATGAATAAAAAACTATGCCGTGTGTTAAAATTAGAATGCATCGAGAATTTTATATTTTACTAAGGCAACTATGTGTAGTGGAATAATGAAATCAATTGTAACATCCTTTTTCAAAGCTGGAAAGAATATTCTGGTCTAACTAGATAACGATGATGGTTTACTGGAACAACAAACTATTTTTGGTACTAGTCACTATTTAACTAGCAATTACATTGTTGTTCAAGAAAGATACAACCATTTTTTATTTACAAAATTTTTAAAAGTATACCTACGCTGTGAGCAGATCCTATTAATTTCCCGTTCGTTCGTTAATAAATTCTCGATTACTATTCCAGCTTAAACCAATACCTTCCTATCAAGTATCCTGATGAAGTTTCTCTATCATGAGTGAGTATATGGTATCCAATGACGAGTGCAAGTGCCACCCATTAGATTCTCTTTGGATAGCATTATGCCTGAATAGGATCCATTTAAGTACCTATAATTTTCAAAATAAGCAGAAAAATATAATCACACAAATGAGAAACATGTTAGTAACGGTTATAACTTCTTCTGTATCTATGTCACTTTTCTGTCGCATCTCTTATAACCTATAGAAACTATAGCCTCATTCGATTCCAGTGCAGATTTCGGCTTTTAACCTCAGTTCTCCCAACCCTGACTGTTCTTTTTATATCAACGAAACGTAATCAAATCAAGGAAAAATAAAAAACGAAGTAATTTGTTGATTGGTTTATTGTCCAAATCTCACCACTATTCAAACGTACTGCAAATAGAGAATCTATTTTCTGGATTCAACGGTTTGTATTGAACAACTACAACATAACAATGTATCCGAGAAATCATAGTATTTTTTATAATGCAAATGGTATCAAGTATCCTAATTAAAACTTTATATAAGTCCTAAATCTACGTTTAAGCGGATGTCATTTTGCGTTTTTGAGGGCTTCGCAGGCCTCGGCCATCTTCAAACCCTCCATGATGTAGAGGAGATTCTCTACCGAGGCGTCTTCATCATCATCGAACCACAGTTGGAGCATGATCTTGGCTCTTGCAGCATCCGTGGGGTTTTCCGTCTCAAAGTATTGTATCTCGTCTGGCTTATATCCTAATTTAGTGGCGAGTTTCTTCCAGTCGCTGAGATTGGCTGAAACCGCTTCGAGTTGTGTCGGACTGATCATGGTGACCCTCGAACGGGTGGTCTTGTCGTAATCTTCTTCACCAGCGTGGGTAGAGTCCGGCACCTGGGCGATTAAAAGTAATATTATTTACAGAAAATTATAATCTATAAACTAATTGATCAATTGCTATCGATATCGATTAGTAACAAAGTATTCAGTCTTGAATACCATAGTCATTGTAATGATATTCAAAATATTTTGAAATATCTTTTGTATGTCACTCATAAAGTTAACCTTTTATAGGTGTAAAAAATTATAAGAAAAAAAAAAAAACAATTTATGCATTGTTTACCTGTTCAATATCATTCGCATCTCCCTCTTTTATGATATCAGTTTCTATCTCCGTTTCTTCCTCAGGTGATTCCTGAAATAAAAAGGTGAAATATTTTGGTTACAGAACTGGAAGAGCCATCCGGTAGTCATTAGAGGATGGTAAGTACACAGATGAAAAAAAGTTAAATTTTTAGCTTATATTAAAATTACATATTATAAAAAAATTTTAATACAGGAATATTTACCTGTTTAATCTTTTCTGTGTTTTTAGAAGACTCTCCGTTTGTGGTAGCGGCTGCGTTCGCGGCCATTTCACGTGTTACACGTTCAACCTTTAAAATATGAGAAGGATTGTAAAAATTGTTAGTAACGTCACAAAGTCCCTTATATTAATTCCTTAAATCAATTTTAATATTTTTTTATGTAAAAAGATGCAAAGAAAAAACTAGTGACGGACTCGAGGTTTAAGCGCGCGGTTAAGAATCTCGGAAGTCGTTAAGTGTGTATTTACAATGAATTATTGCTTTAATGGTGAATAAAACATTGTGATGAAACCTGCGCACCTAAAAATTCTGAAGAATTCAGGATGCCATGGTGGACCAAGGCCTAAAAAAGGTACCCCAGTTACGCGTTTGCCTATATGGGGAGATGGGACCTGTCGATACTCAACAAATTTAGGAGATTCATTTCATTTCATTTTTTTCAATTACAGAGGGGGCACATGCCCAGCAGTGGGATGTATCATGTATATGAGCTGAAGATGACACTTGTACCGAAAAACCGCGAGGCAATGAGTTCATGCTAGGATGTAGAAACCCGTGACACAGCAAGCTTATACATGCAATAATGTAGTGATATAGCATGTGTACCATGGCGTCGAGGTAGTCGGGCAGTCTCCCGATGGGGTTGTTGGTGTGCACGAAGAAGTGCGGGCTGCGCCGCGCCAGCAGCCGCAGCGCGCGCCAGCCCCACCCGCTGCCGCGCGCCGACACGCCGCACATGTACGACTCTGCACACATACATCATCGGCTAGCTATACATTACCTACTCATGTTTATGGTGCTGCAAAATAAAGTTATTATTGTGTACCACGACTCATTACAACGCCCTATAGCCAGGGTTGGGCAGTATTTTAATTACTTGTAATTAAAATACGTAATTGAAATACAAATACGTATTTTGTATTTGTATTTCAATTACTTCCTTAAAATGTAATTTGTAATTCGTATTTCAAATACCTAACGCCGAGGTATTTTGTAATTAGTATTTTAAATACTTGAGGCTTTAAAATACATTAATATTAAAATACAATTAACCACCATGAGTGCAATAGTGGTAAGTGGCGAGAAACGGCATAATCCTCTCAATGAGTGAAACTAGGACCAGGCCTCCAGTCCCCGGCAGTCCCACTATTCCTGGTTACGGTAGTGGCCATGGTAAAGGTGGTCGGACGACCTTGTCAAGGTCGCGGGACGTCGATAGCTGCAGACGGCTTCCGACCGATCCCGGTGGAAGTCATTGGGAGAGACCTATGCCCAGCAGTGGACTTCGATAAGCTGATGATGATGATGATGAATCTTTTTTTCCTCATCTTTCCAGACAATGCAGATTACTTATTAAGTATTTTGTAATTTGTATTTGGTATTTTAATTACAAATAGCTAAAATACTGTATTTTGTATTTTATATTTCAAATACCTTACTTAAAAGTATTTTGTATTTCGTATTTTAAATACTTGTGATAAAGTATTTTGTATTTCAATTAAAGTAAAGCATGCATTTTGCCCAGCCCTGCCTATAGCCTATCCACAGCTATTAAGTACTCCACATTAAAAAAAAAAAACAGAAAGACATTTACTTATATTTGGCAATAAAAATAATAGCAGGAAAACAATTTCAAAGTTGCTCAAATGAAGGTGTGCATGCAAATAATATAACCCAAAAATACATGCTATTTCAAACTACAGACTTAGATACAAATTACAAATTTTTATCCAAATCAGTTCTGGAGCCGTTCGACATTTAAACAGCATTCATGTGTTAGCTACAGTTCAGTAGAACGATCTTGAAGATATTCGCTAATGTTTCTGTTATTTAACCTGCTAAGGATACCAAAAAAAATCAGCCATAAACTATTTTGTAAAGATATTAAATACCAAGTGACACTACATATTAATTATTTCATGTAATCGCCAATTAAATATTTCTTCTTAACGAACAAACAATTTGAAATTGACTTACCTAATGAGGGCATAAAATCTCTTTCCTTTGTTCGACACGCAGCCAGATTATCTGGGCATAGATTCCACAGTTTTGTCAAATCATTGCTGAAAATTAAACAAGGCTGTATATTAACCATTAAGGGTTAAAAGAAACTGATATAAGCCTTACGCCACATAAGATACAATTATTTATGTGCCCCTTATATATGAAACCCTGACTTAAAATATTCAAGTTACTTACTTGCCCATATAAGATTTCTTTTGGCTTTCGTGTTCCTTAATAATATCACCGACTGGGCGTCGCCGTTTTCTAGACTTTTTCACTTCATCAGAAGTTTCCACTTGTGCTGGTGGTTTTGGTCTCTGAAATTCTGTAAACATTCCATATATTCATACCAGATAGTCATTCATACTGCTTTTAAAATTAACCCTGTGTACTAAAATGTATACATTTACTATAATTACTTTTCAATACAAGGAACAATTACCTGGACATCCATCATTTTTCCAACTGTTCCAGTGTTCTTCTCTTTTAAGAATATCTTTGACACATTCTGAAAAACGTTTGCCATTTGGTGGTGTCTCACTCAACAAACGATAAACTAATGATGTTGTCTCCTTAACCCAATCGGATTGTTCTGATTTTAATTCTTGTGATTCCCTGTAAGTAACCAAAAATATGAATGAGATTCCTATTTTTTAGATGAAATACATTTTATTCAGATGAATTTATGATTTGTATCCCCAAACTAAAAGCGAATTCAGGAGAGGCTCTAATTTTGGGTTTAGAGACAGTAAAAATAAGCACATTCAGTCTGAGTCAAAAGTCAAACAGGTAGACCATTGTATATTTAGAAGAATACCTAATTCCTAGTAGTTTACCTATTTGGTGGACCCACCAGACAGGGTTCAATTTTGGACACTTGTTACTTTGTAAATCTCACCAATGGAATTTTGGGGAGAATCAGCAGATAACACTTAGTTGGGATGTATTTAATCTTAAACAGATTAAACATACTACTCTTGCACAGTATGTTCATTCTTTCAAGCTTCATGACTTTTCTTTTCTAGCATAATCTGACTTTTTATTTTTATATAGTACCTACATTTTAAATTTAACTGTAGAAGTCAAATACTGAAATAGTATAAGGAACTGAATCAGCACACATCTTCTGAAATTTGAGTCTGACAACTGCAACTCCAGAAGTTTCTGATTAGTCAGGAACTTGGCAAAGTAGTGCTGTTCCTTGCCAGCGCCTTGCATCTCCACATCAGTGCTCACTGCTTTTAGTCTGTTCAGTTTGGATTTCTGAAGTTCCACAGCTTCCAATTTGTATGATGAGAATGCCGATAAAACACTGCCAGAATGCTGCACAAATATTAATACAATTGAGCTAATAGTTTATTTCACTTTGAATAAAAGTTCTGAAATCAAATATATTTCAAAATTAAAAGTACTTTTTTAAATTATTGAAATTCATGCCTCATTAAATCCCAAGTTTAAAAATACATGTTTATTTTTAAGTAACAACCAACACTTACCGCAACAAAAGTTTTCCATTGTATTTTGTTGTAACATGAATTTGGATTACGGAAAAAATCCTGTAAACTCCAAAATCTACAGTATAAGTTATAATCAATAGTTAATTTGTTTTTATCATCATCAATAACAATCTCATCTTCTAATACATCTTTAAGTGTACTTGAATTGTCTCCGCCAAATTCAGTCACATTCTCCAGATTAAATTCTGATACTATGTTGAGACCAGAGCGTTCAGAAAAAGGGAAAAATTTTGCCAGAAATAAAAGAATGCGCCCACAAAAAACTGTATTTTGTGACCTGGACAATCTCCGTAATAAGTCATTGCACATTCTCAGTAAGTTATTTTTACATGCAACGAAAAATAATTCTTCTTTCCAGATATTTACACCATTTTCCACATAGCTGAACATTTTTTCACATTTATTTAATGTTAGCGCATCGAAAATATCTCCTAGTAGCACTACTGGCATTGTAGGAGTCACCATCTGCCGTCTACATGACTCTATACAAAATGTAACGAATTTTTCTAGCGTATTTGGGTCTTCTATCAATAAATCTAAAAGTTTATCTCTGAATGCTTGGTCCATTGCCGCTTTCCTATCTGCTTCGTTTGTGTTCTTTGAAAATGAATCAATCAAGTCGATATTGTTTGTGGTGAATGCTTTACTGAGCACATCCTGTAAAATAAATCATTTTGAAATTTTCTTTCTGCAAGGTTTATTTACGTTCTTGATAAGGTTAGAAATAACTCACTTTGTACTTGGCTCGTAGCTCTTCAAACCCTAATTTATCAGTCATTTTTGAAATAATAGGGACGGTGTTCCTTTTATATAGTTCTTTGATGTTTCATTTATAGAATATAAACGATAAACCACTTTCAATTAAAATTATAACCCCCACAGGAAAGGACGCGAAACAACTAAACGTCAAACCATAGGATCGTCATACGAAGTGATAGGGCTGGTGCCAGGTGCAGACTGCAGACAAAGACCGCGAGATTGGAAAATGATGGCTCCTTAAAATATTGCACATTTTTAATAAAATATGTTAAATAACAACTAATATAATAGTTATTTATTTTATAGTTTTTAGTGATATTGTAGGGATATGGAAATTATTATTACAAGATATAACAAAAATGTAGACACATTGACACTTTACATTAAATTTAATTAAAGCAATGTATCTATTATAAATATAACACATTTATTGTCAAATAATAATTGAAAAGGATAACTTAGATTGTATCATTTATTGATTTTATCACTAATTTTTAACAGTCTTTACAAACCAGTATATTTTATTCTTCACTTTCCCGCGTTATTGGATCTAATGATTTTGCGCAATCGAATAATTCGTATATGATTGGTCGAAATTGTTAACGGATTGGCGAGGACCAATCACATCGCAAGTTCATTGTACGGAAGTGCAGCTGATAGCAATTATTTTTGACAGATGTGTGTCGTGTCGTGTGGCGTCCCGTCTATTTATCTTTAGAAATTTATTATTATTTACATATTTTTTACTCGATCCTCTATTTAGAAATGTATTAGAGAGTAAGTTTAGCTTAGTTTAGCGGTACGTAGTGTTTATGAGTAGATTTAGCGTGAAATATAAGACATCTTTGTTTGGAAACATGGATCGTAACAATATGAGGTGAGAATCTCCTTTCGCTTGCATCTAAGCTTACTTTCACGTTTATAAAACGTCGATATTTTGTTGTTAACAAAGGAAGGGCTATCTTGCTCGTATCCTTGTACTTTTCTATGAAGAGCTTGCTATTTATAATTATTGAAGACCGTCTTTGTGACTTAGCGTTATTCGGTGTATTGAAGTGGTAGAATTATGGGTTTAGATTTAGCTCGCACGCTTGACGCTCGTGCTAGCAGCTGGTTAGTTCACAGTAAACACAAAGTGTGTCTGTCTTGTAGTTATAGTTGTGTGCGTAATATTTATGTTATTATCTCGCCACGCGCACATTGTTATCATAAAGTTTATAAACTATCGTACACAGTAGGTATAGATTGTCACGTACTTGTATTGTAATGTACTCGTTTATCAATAAACGTCGCGTAGTTGGCATATTTTGGTGAAACAATATTTATACATATAGATAATATGCTAGTCAGAAGGCTATAAACTAAAGCATAGCTAATGAAATCAGAATTTTTTATCAATAAAAACCTTGATTGTTTGATAACAATCAAGAAATGGATGTCATAATATTTCTTTGCTTGTCAGGCGGTTAATTAACATGTCTGTTGTGTTTGCAATACAGAGATAAAAATCAAAATATCCCTATGGTGAAAGGTAGTGTTTATTATTTATTTTTTTAGTTTACAAGATGTTCATTATAAATGAAATATTTATGTTATATTCTTTATTAAAAAAAAATGAAACAAGAAATTTATATAAATTTATTATACAATAATTAAGGTGCACAAATACAATTTTAAAATTGTGAACATATAAAAAATTCACACATTCTGTAATATATACCAGCCAATGAACTCTTTATGTTCTGAACATTGTCTAACAGAGTTGAATAAACTTTGTCAATTCCATTGTGTACACACATATAAATACATGTTAATATAAATGGAACATAGAATGAGACTGTTAATTTGCTAACATCTGAATACACATTAGTATTTTACAAAGGTATATTTTCAGGTGACTTCTAGAGTATTACTTTATATGAATTAGCAGAATACAATTTTTAAAACCATAATTAGTGCAATGCTACTGTAAGTGTCATTTATAGGTAAAAAGATAACATTGGTTTTGATACAAAACATTGTTTATGCCTAACATGGGACATAGAACATATGGCAGCAATTACCTGACATTTGCATTCACTATTTTCTATTGACATGTCTTGTAAGCAGTGATGGCATCAAAGTTTAGGGGGGCGGTTGAGAATCTCGGCGGTCGCGGGTTTGAACCCCAGGCACACACCTCTTACTTTTCGAAGTTATGTGTGTATTCACATTGAATTATCACTTGCTTTAACGCTGAAGGAAAACATTGTGATGAAACCTGCATACCTAAAAGTTCTTAGGAATTACTTGGGTGTGTAGTCTGCCAACCCGCACTAGGCCAGCATGGTGGACTATGGCCTAAACACTCTCAATGGTAGAGGAGACCCATGCTCAGCAGTGGGCGTATATGGGTTGATGAAGAAGAAGAAGAATGTCTTCTTATATAGATGATTATATTAATACATTTTGCTTATTATTAAACTAATATCTTTATCAACCCATATACACCCACTGCTGAGCACGGGTCTCCTCTACAATTGAGAGGGTTTAGGCCATAGTCCACCACGCTGGCCTAGTGCGGGTTGGCGGACTACAAACCTAAGAAATTCCTGAGAACTCCTAGGTGTGCAGGTTTCATCACGATGTTTTCCTTCACCTTTAAAGCAAATGATAATTCAATGTGAATACACACATAACTTCGTAAAGTCAGAGGTGTGTGCCTGGAGTTTGAACCCGCGACCGCCGAGATTCTCGACCGCGCGCCCAAACCTCGAGGCCATCACTGCTTAAACATTAAACTAATATGTACTACACCATTCCTAGTCCCTACAAATTTGATGTACATGACTTTTTAAAAATTATTGTTTTTTGGTAAAAACTATTTTAATATTTTTCTAAATGACAGAGTCAATAATATTTTTAATATATCATTGACCAAACAGACATTGTAACAATTTAAAACATTTTTGGTCTGACAAAATCTCAAATTAAAGTTTGTAAGTTACACAAGATTTATATGGTTGCTTCAGCTGTGTACTGTAAATATTTTAGTTAATTTAATGAACATCCTAATGGTAATATGACTTATACCAGGGATCTTGATAAAATAATTTATAATGTAGCCAATAAAATATGTATTATACACACTTTTTTCCATATTCTCTGATGGGATAAATAGTCTCTGCTCTCCTATTTTTCCAATTGTATTTTTGTCCCATGAGGTGATGAGGCTTTTGCCGTTTTTTTGGTATATTTTGAAACTCAGAGCTGCTAAAACCAACAAACAAAATATTCAGTATAAAACAGACAGTTTTTCGGGTAAAAAAGTACAGATTGTCAACAATTTTACTTTACTTTAATTAACACAGTTAAAAAAATAATTGAATACCATGAGTGTAAGCAATGATGGCCTCGAGGTTTGGGCGCGCTTTCGAGAATCTCGACGGTCGCGGGTTCGAACCCCAGGCACACACCTCTGACTTTTCGAAGTTATGTGTGTATTCACATTGAATTATCACTTGCTTTAACGGTGAAGGAAAACATCGTGATGAAACCTGCACACCTAAGAGTTCTTAGGAATTTCTTAGGTGTGTAGTCCGCCAACCCGCACTAGGCCAGCGTGGCGGACTATGGCCTAAACCCTCTCAATGGTAGAGGAGACCCGTGCTCAGCAGTGGGCGAATATGGGTTGATGAAGATACCATGAGTGTAACGTTTTAGCAATAAAATAAGAGTGTAGAGACTGATATAGTTGAAATAAATATCTATTGAAATAGGTATAAAATTTAAGCAGAATTTTCAACACTTTATTTTCTTTCTATGTCGTAATATTGACTCCAATCTATTAAAATATATCTAAAGAAAATTAATAAGTCAGAAATATTAACTGGAAGTTTGTCAATTCCCCAGATCGAGTTATGTGAACAGCGGACCCCGATCACTGCCGCACATGAGCGGAAAACGTCACAATGGTAACGGTCACAACGGCAATGGTCACAGCGGCAACCACGGAAACAATCACAGCGGCAACCACAGCGGTAATCACAGTGGTAACCACAGCGGTAATCACAGTGGCAACCATAGTGGGAATGGTCACAATGGAGCGCGACTGAGTCCCCCCGCGCAAGGCATGACCGGCAACCAACACCCACACAACAATAACAATAATAACAACAACCAGAATGGACAGCATGATGACATCATCAATTATATTTATGATTCCTGGAATAAGGTATGCAATCAATTTGCTATTTTAATTAAGGCTATAGTTATAGTGGTTGCTAAAGTCATACTCAATTAAAGCATATCTTTTCTTGCACTGTTAGATGACCTAAAGTTAGTAAATGACCTAAGTTAAAAACATCACAGCAACATTATTTGAAAAAAGTGCTCACACACTTTAGGTGTGAAGTCACTTGTATTTAGAAGAAAATTTTGCAGAATGTTCTTAAGATTTTATATCTATCTCGTAGTTTATCTTAAGCACGGCGTATCAAATGATTATGATAATCGATACTGCATGATGGTAAAAGTCGCATAGAGGACATCAATGACAATGGTTTAAACATGTTATATTATAATAAAATATTTCATATTTCTAATGTTATTCCCTTCTCTTCCATATGATTAAAAGGGTTTAAATCTCAACCCATCATGCTCTGCTTATGATTTTAATAAAATAATATTCATTTAAAAAGTATGTCCTGTCTTCTTACCCAAGGTTTTTTATGTGTATTTCTATACCAAAAAAACATTTAATTAAGTCCAGAGATTTACCTGTGAAAGTTTATCAGGCTAATATACAGAGTGGCATTTACATTCCTTATTATTATGGATTTATGGAGACTACTATTTCATTCCTCCAGTATGGAATTTTTCATTTAAAATAGTTTCAAAATGTATCCGCTAAGCGCAAAAAGACTTTCCACATAATTGTGTACGACATAGTATCTGACGAAAAATGCTTGTATCAGATTTATGTATATTATTCACAGATCTTGCCCGCAAATTCGTATGCGAAATAGACTTTCGAAGGAATATTTTTTCCCGCTTTTCCACATTTCCCTTTGCCACTCCCTTTTTTTAGTCGTATCGAAATTGTAAATCACTTTCTACCACTGAAAGGATTTTCCTATTAGAAAAACTAGTCAAGATAACCCCATCCAAGCAAACAAATAACAAACACTTCAGGATAATATTAGTATAGACATTTATAACTCAAAACCTCTCAGTTGTAGAGGAGGCTCGTGCCCAGCAGTAACTAGTCTCGTCTGGTGATGATAATAATTGTGATGATGATGTCAGGTGACGCGCGAGCTGGAGCGCGGCAGCGACGACGCCAAGTACTACCAGGAGGTGGTGCCGTCGCGACACCTCGCCAACTTCAAGCCCTTCAACCTCGAGGAGTGGTGGGGGCGCCGCATCGTGCACACCGTCAACAGGAAACACCGCTCCTAGGCTCCCCACTCTCCCCACTACATACCCAATCTCTCCTCAACATCCCCAATCTCCCCACAACATCCCTAATCTCCCCACAACATCCCCAATCTCCCCACAATATCCCCAATCTCCCCCAACATCCCCAATCTCCCCCAACATCCCCAATCTCCCCCAACATCCCCAATCTCCCCACACACACATCTACTCACTGAAGGTACACACACATATATAACCAACTATAATGGACATTCGTATCGTTATTTCAGATTAATAGATAGTTTTTCAGCTCAATTAATATAAGTACAGCTAATGGACGTAGTGTTTGGGCGTTGTTAGATGTGTTCATAGAACGCCCGATGCTGGCATTGTTTTATCACTAGTGACACTTTTTAACACGAATTCTTAACTTGTTCTTACACGTATTGATGTTTATCTCTATAGGTATTTACATTTTAAACGAGCAATAATATATACATAGACAAAACAATATTTACATACTATAGTGTTGGAATACTTTCGCTTGTGATTCCCAAGGATAGTGATTTTAATTGGCCGGTGTTTGATGTTAGATTTTATATAAAGCAGGTTTAATGGCGGGTTTCAGAAGTTGTGTATGTGTGTGTACGAAGCTCTCGTGAAGTCACGCACACACACAACTGCGTCGCCATTTTGTTAATAAATACAAGTGCACTTTTACACGTCACTATACCTTCAGTGATTAGTTTCCTGAGTTTCTTGGTGTCTCATTTTTGAATATTTGACTACATTTTCTTTTCTCATATAATGAGTGATATTGTTAGTTTTGACAGTAATAAAATTGTTCTTCATATGTCCGTATTTGTCGCACATTTGCAACGGGTTTTACTATCGCCCGGTACAAAAGTGAGTGTTGAGTTTACTGACATAGGTTTCCCTTCGTTATGTGAACTTGTACTTAAATATATATTATCCACTAACTTTGTTGTATGTCTGACTTGACTTTGTTATGACTTAACGTTCTTTTCTTAACATGTGTGATTTAAAAAAAAAATAGTTATAAATATGTCAATTTTAAGAACAATAGTGAAATTGTAATTGAGATTGTTACAAATGGATGAAATGTACGCCTTAATGTATAATTTGTAAGGATATGTGTTGTGAAGATTATAAGCACGTTATGCAGTGTAGACTGCACATGTACAGACGCTCGCGTCCACATTATTAATACACAAAGCAATAACTTAATAGTTGACATGAAGTAGGGAAACTTTGTATGAAATAATAATGGTTTTCAAATATGTACGAAATCATTAGAGAATGTAAATAAGTTAGCGTGAATTTCTATTTTTATTTTTAATTATAAGAGTACTTAGTGTGATCGACAAATTAGAATCGGCTAGATATATTTTAATCATGAGTTGTTGATGCTTGTAGAGTGGCGCCCTCTGCCCGAGAATTGCAGGAACTGTTGGTCGTTTACTTAAATCTACAGTTTATAGGAACATGATATTTGTGACAGCGAGAAGTGTATGTTGTATTGTGAACACTCTCGCCGAGTTATGTAAAGTTACATTCCAATATTACATATTACATTACGCCTGTACTTAGCGATTGAAACTATTGTAAATACGTTTTAAGCAATACAGTGCTGCCAGATAATGGATTTGAATAATAACATTTTTACAATAAAAGCATTTTCTTTTCAACCTTTATTTGACGTTTATTTGTGAAAGCTCTACCCTATTTCTAAGACAAGCAGTTACCGAATCTTTATTCTTCTATTCGAGAAAATATTGAACCACCGTCTGGGGTCTTGTGAATAACACACAATACACTATTACGCCCGTACTAAGTATATTTATACATTTCCTCTTTGGTCAATTGCTTTCAGTTGGGGTCATCTAAAAGAGGGAGGACTAATTGCCGCTTTTTCCGCACATTTCTAGACCAAGTGCTGGTAACGTGATTTCCCTATTGGAAAACACCTAGTAACATATTGCCTGACCCGGGATTCAACCCGGGGCCTCTGAGACCGTACGACACATATTTGTGCCGCGAGACAGGGAGATGGATAACAGAATCATGTAGATGGACTGCAATACGAATGGACCATATTGACGTAGGGGGGCATTATTATAAGTCGACATACAGCAATCTCGTTCTGTTTGGTATGTGACATTGCCGAAAGACTAAATTCAAATTTGCTACATCAACCTTTACCACTTCCAATCACCTTTCTAAGCTGTAAAGAGAGCTACGGCCAACTATGAAAGAAATTTATTCATTAGAGGAGCGTGAGGTTTCTCTCACGTACTTTTCATTTGTCGATGTTATTTTAAAAGGGGTAATCATAGAGGTTTCTTGAAAATTCTCCAAAAAAGCGTCTTGAATATAGAAACAGTATGGGTTTTAACGTACGAAATTTCTACGCACTTTCAAACATGCGGGTTTCCTTGCATTTTCTTTACGAATCTTTACCAAATAACTTTAAAAATGTTGGAGTGTGTGCCTTGGTTTTGAACCCATGACCGTCGAGATTCTCGACTGGCGTGCTTTAACCTAATTTTTAACCGTGGTTATTGACAGAGATTGAGAAACAATCGGTACGGAGAAGAAAACTTCAAATTCTAGTGCGGTTGTTCTTTTACACTTTTTTTTATAGGAAGTCAAAACTGAAAAAATGTGTTGAGTGGTCCTTCTAGCATTATCGAGGAGCCTATATGAGATAAGTCGGTGTTTTCTAATAACATACCGGCACCTATCGAAAGCAGATCTAGCGTAACAACTAAAAGACTTAACAATAATAAGTATATTGCCATCGGCAGAAAATATTTACAAATGATACCTGCAGTACAAATATATGGGCTATACATTGTTTTTTAATAAAACATTGAGTATCTGTTCGCCGAACTAGGTAAATACTTGTAAATGATTAAACCTACGCGGTTGCCATCGTATAACGCTCATCTGTGGGTGGCCGCCCACATTGAAACTTTTTTATCAGTAGTAGGTTTTTAAAAGGACCAATGTTTATTTCGTATTTGATCAACTGAAAAGTGGTTAGTTATTTTACATTACAGTAAATGTATAATCAATCTATATTATTAAAAATCTCAAAGTAGTTACTTCCCATTGCTGGGTACGGGCCTCCTTTACTCCTGGAGCTAAAGTCTAGTCCGCCACCCTGGCCTAGAGCAGTTTGGGGGTCTACACACCTAAGTTTATCTAGTCGCGTGGTCACGATATTTTTCTTTAACTCTGAAGTAGGTACCTACTCGTTAAACTGAATTATTACTTATATGGAATATCCAAATTAGATTTTAAAATAGTAAGTAGGTACTTACTACTGATAAAAAATATTTAAAAATCAAACACTATGTTATTAAATGAAAAAATAACTTCCCCTGTGGCCGTAATACTTTATAAACCCACGTTGTCATTTCTGATAGACATGGCACGATGAAACAATAACCTAAATTTTCGAGCAGAAAATCTTTGCGAGCCTTCTCGTGCGGTCTTTAAGTAGGTAAGTACGAAATAGTTCGAAATTATCAAGCTCGACGGCAGGCGCTCAGAGGCGGCGATATAATAGAAGTATATTACACGCTACTTCATATCTCGTGTGTATGCCACTGGAGTGTATTTGAGGAATTCATAACGTCTACTACGGTCGTATGTCAAACAAAGTGTCTCAGTACAAAGCGGGTGTATTTATGTAGCGGGCCGCGCTTCGGGCTTACTCACAAGTTACGCCACCTAATGAGTTTGGAGTTCACGTTTTGAACAACAAGAAGATTACACACCAACTTTTTGTTTGTGAAATTTTGATGTGTGGCACACGGTATGAGACTTACGTAACGCTCACGATAATTAGCTCACGTTTTTCCTTTGGCTTTGTAGGTTTTTCAACATCAAAAATAGGTTGGATAACGAGCCGTGACATAATATCAGGAAATTTCGCGAGAGGAACAAGGTTTTCCGTTTGCTACGTAAAAAGCGCTTTATAAAACGATACCTTCTGTAGTCATGGGAAAACGATTTTTTTTTTAATTGTGCTTTTCAATCTATATTTCGATTATGTGCTGAGTATTGTAATTAAGGAAGCAATACATTTTTATATGTTTAACCTCTGAGTGTTCATGTGATCTAAAAGTACATCTTATTTATTTTATCTACCCCTCACGCAAGAGTTTTATTTGATTGATCGCAAGTGTTACGTTGTGATTTACGTGTTAATTAAAAAAACACCAGCTTGAGGATGAATAAATTATATAATTTGAATTTGTTATGTAAAGCATGAGGAATAGACGAAACAACATCCATAGAAATGTATGGCGAATTTAGTGCTCGGTAGTTGGCACAATATTCGTCACTTGGTACATCGTAATAACGGATGTTTGATCTATCGCGTTGCGTTCAAACGTGTTTACATTTAAATCCATTATTAGATTCTGAATCTATGCGAAAGGTTTAATTAATTCTCTTACTTCGTACTGTATCGATTGTTTCATTGTGGTTACAATGCTGGAATGTTAACAATAGTAGGATTAAGATAAATTTAGCATCGTATAATATTGGGACATAAGTGTACCTATGAATTAAGAGATCCCGGTCGATTCCTTTGGTCAAGCGAGTAGGGAGGGTTATTAATATGTTTCAGTTGGTTAGGTTTCAAATCCCAGGCACAAACCTCTGTTATCGAAGTTATATGTGTATTTACAAAGAATTATCACGTTCTTTAACCATGAAGGAAAATATTGTGACGAAAGCCGCACACCTAAAAGTTTTTATGATTCTCTAGGTGTGTAGTCCGCCAATCCGCACTAGGCCAGCGCGGTGGGCTAAGGCTTAAATATTATCAAGTGTGTCACTAGCAAATGTATCTTAATTTAATCTCGTAGATTTAGCTATACCAAAATTAAACGCACGAGACTACAAGCATAGTCTTAAAAATAATTAAATCCCAAGCTGTACCCACAAATCACTTTCGCGTCGTGAACATTCGCTAATCCGTTCATACGTACGAGAAAACACCAGTTTAATGCGATCTGCGTGGAATTACTTCGGTCGCCCTCGGCCATTTCCGGGACCATTCGTGTGCGCTTTGTCAATTTACGTCATCAGATACTAGGGCAGTAGTTAAACTAGATGTAGTCATAAAAACGTCTATCGTGTAAGTACTTGAGCGTTCATTAGTGCGCGACCGCTCTCCGATAAAAGGGCACCAAGTAAGCTTCTTTACTGCGTGCCTCATTAGCCTCCTCGCCTTTTATTTTTTGTGTAAATATAGAGCGTGCCTGCTATTACTGGTTGAGCCTTACACGTATTTAAACACGGGCGTATTAATAAAGATTAAATCTTATTGGTTTTCTTATTAATGACCAGCGGCCCGCCTTAATTGCAATTATTAACTCACGTATAGCTTACAAGCTCAATGAAGCATTCCCACTTACAATATGCCAGGAGACTTACCTACTCTAGTAGTAGAACACGTATTAAATAAGGTACAACGAAAAATAATAGAGTTTAAAAATCTTCTACATTTAACTACGAAAAATCGACAATATTATGTCAAAACCAAGAATGTGTCCATAAAATAATCATACGCAGTCTGTTTGCGATAAATTCATATAAAATAGAAAGATTAGTTATAATTTTTTTTTTCAATGGAAATTGCAGGTAAACCTTCATTACGTATCAATGTAGACACGATCATTCGTATACCTCACACACTTCTAGTTTCTGCGATTATAATTCTTATAAAAATATAAATTAAAAAAGATCGAAAAGTGCGCGCTGTGAGTACTGCTTTATTTGAACTATAATTTACTTCTTTACTGGGCGCTGGCGAAAACTTATAGCTTGCCTTCAAATTATTATTACACCCGATGTCAACCCTTAAGATTTAAACAAGACCTAGGCCGTAATTTGTTCCCGTTATTGGCCTTTGCCCCTTTCGCATTTATCAAGCGATTCATCCACTCGCATTTTTCCCAGAGCACAGGAGGATCGCTTTAACCTTTCAATCTGGCCTTGCGATAAAACGCTATTGTTTTTTAGATTCAAAGTAAGCTAATTGAATCCATTTTATAATGAGTTTTCTACGGCCACCGGTTTACTTAAATATTATAAAATTATCATTTATCAATATTTTCTTATAAAACCAGCATTGAAGACGTGAATACAAATACAGTGTAAACTGCATATAACGGCACTGAAAGGACCGCGCATTATATTATGGCGTTATAGAGAGTAGTCGTGAAATTGAGAGAAGATAATCATTGTATGGAAGGCAAGCTAAACCAATCAAAGCCAAGTGACTTCGACGTTTTAGGGAGTTTGTCGTTAAATCGAGTGACTTTATATGGAGTTTACACTGTAAATCAATCGAAATTAATTAAAATTAACAATTTCATTCATTATTAATGTTGTAATAAATTATTAAAACAAAATGTCTGTTGCAACGTAATAATTTATTGCTCATAAGTTATAAAAATGCCGTAGTCGTTGGGATCAGTCCATATTTTTTTTGTCTTTTTAATTGCTTGGTTTGAAAAAAATGTATTAGCTTCATCGGAGTCCATTTAACACGATTAACGTTGTCGTGAAAAAATCGTCGGTGCAAACAAAATTAACAAAGGAAATCATCACTCTAAAGTTGCGCCTAAAGTATGTGAATAGAAATACTTTAATACCTCTTCAAAAATACAATAAATATGATCGGTATCAGTATTTTTTATGAATATTTAAACTGTACCCTAGTCGGTATCAGCCCCGGGTTATTTGAGATACAAACAACTAAAACAATCCCTTTACAAGTTATTTGCTAAACATAAAAAGATTTCTAAAATATAGCTCCGAGTTATTTCTTTGACTATCTCATTAAATATTAAATGATTTATTTGATTCGTAAATTTAATCAATGCCTGATATATACAATGTTTGCTTAAAATACTGTGTTATAAATTATTTAAAAACAAGTTTAAATATTGGAAATTCGTTTCGTTTTATAAATGAACTCCAATAGATTAGCTTGTGAGACTATGATGATTTCCTAAGGTAATTTTATTGAAAGATTTAAGCTTCGGCGTTGGGTACTTGTGAGTTGGCGGTGCCCACGCTTGTCGTGTTGGAGGCTGCGTCAGGGTCTTGCTCACGAACACCCATCCATGGCAGGCGCTTCTGCAGTTCGGCCCTGATATGAAAAAGAGCACCATTAAAATAAAATTTAAACTTAACTATTCTTTTGTAATTGTAATGTTGGGTTGTTAAAGATGCTTGGTAATTATCATCTTCAGCCGAAACACGTCTACTACCGGACATACATAGGTTTCCCACAAAGACTTCCATAATGTTATGTTACGGTAATCGGTCTGCATTCAGCGAACCCCGCGATTTTCGTTAGAACTTTAGACCACCTTGTGGGTGACGACGACTTTGATAATTACCATACGGGTAATGCGCCAGTCATGATGATATGAGGATATTGGAAATTGAGGATTTAGCTTATTTACGATATAAAATTACTAAATATTGAGGAATCTGAAGTACTACATTATTGACTCTACAGCATAAGCTTGCGATCGAGAGGCCCCGGCACAGGGAAAAATCTCTCCTTCATTTTATTGAACTTAATCAACGGCGAAACCTGGATTTAAAAATTGCCGTGAAGAGTATGTATAACATTTTACAATGTTTCAGCAGTTACTTTTTTAATATCGAGTAATGCATGACGTATTAATCTCGACGTGTTTCATAACGCTCTTCAGAGACGTAACTGGGATAGACGTACGGTGCAAACGGAAGGGCCGTATTCTATGCGCACATCAAGCTCAGTCGCTCGCGTAACACACATGTGCAGATTATGCACAGACTCTTTGACAATTTTTCACGTATCTACATGTATACGTGCACGGAAGAGCGATATACGACGGTAAACTCAATGTCATTGAATTTAAAATGGCACGATACAAACCTTTTTTTCACTGGAGTCAATAACTATGTCAGCCAGGATTTAGAAAATTTGTCCTGAGATATGAACCTTTTTTCAGTAGTCAAGATAAATTATTTCAGCCAGTTACAAAGGGAATTTTAACATGCGAAGTTATAGCGGTTAATTTCTGTAAAAGGTATTTCTGTAAATACTGAGTAAATTACCTGTATCTCGGGTGGTTGATGGCGTACACCCACGGGTCTATGCACGAGACTACTTTGCAGCAAACAGCTGGGATCATCGTTGCTATCGGTGTAAGTAAGGTTCTGGAAATAAATAATTCGAGCACTGTTTTAAAATTATTAGATTAATAAACTGTTTATGATAAAATTAATTCCAATTATTAATTGGTATAGGTGAATAACAGGCGTTCTAATTAATAAATTGAACCGGATGCAATTTGAAGCTAAGTTTTATCGCGGAAAATTAATTATTAATTAATTCAACTAAGCTGTGGAAGTGCTAGTAAAAACCAAATGAATCATAATGTATGTAAGATAATATGTGTAGGTAGTCTTGATGTGGATGTAGAATTTAGATATAAGAAGATGAATAGAAAAATGTATGAATCATTGGTGAAATTTATAATACTACTTTCCTTACTATTCATTTGGGATCAGGAATATGTGGCTATTAAAGAAAATGGTAACAATTCGAGACAATTATTTTACTGACCGGTCACCAAAGGCACCAGTCATGGCGACGATAGCGTAAGGAGTCCATGCACAGACGAACAGGAAAAATATAGTGAAGGCCACTTTGGCTATCCTGATCTCAACGCTTCGGCTGGCGTCCTCCTTGTTCGACGCTAAGGACTTCACGTTCATCTTCTTGGCTTGCTCTTGAAGCATGCGCTCGTGGAGGCGGACCTTTGCAAACATATTTAGTTTAATGATGGTAATGTTAAGTAACAACTATTTTTTAGTGATTGTTAGTGCAAGAATTATGTTTTTAAACAAAAATTTGTGTAACCCACAATTATTATTTTCGGGTCTCGGTGTTTGTGAGACCGAAAATTCTCCCGTAGTTTCCGATACCCACGACACAGGACTTGTGTCCTAGTAGGAGTGCCCTAGTAGTAGGGTCTATTAATGTATTTAACGAACAATTTTTGTTCTTTGAAAAATGTTAATTTTGTTTCAATTTTTCTCTGTACTCGGTAAAGATTATGTACTGTTAATGAGACAATTCGTCTGTTATTAGGTCATTTATGAGACAATATTCGTCTTTAATTAAGCCATTTGATACTGATTCACTATTCACATAAAGTTTAATTTTTTTACAACTTTTGTTTTTCATTTAAAAAAGGAAAGGCAAAGCCCTTTTCGGTTTCCTGAAATCCACTTTGATGTTCAAATAAATTAACCTAAGCGATATAAAGAGGTGGAAATTTAGGACGTCCCGATTCATTACAATATTCAATGGGGGACATGTGGTGGGGAGCTCGTGGGTTCCAGGGAGCGAAAATAATGCCAAATAGGCGTCATTTCAAAGCATTTTTTTTCCAGCAATATTTATTTTTTTGCGCTATCAATTTTTCCGTATCACATCATTAAAGATCCTCCTTTTTGTAAATAGTAGCTTTAGTACTTCAAAACCCTCAAATGATGATGGTGTTTAATTGTGTGTCATATGTTTGGAAACTAAGATATATTTCAGAAACTCATATGAAGGTTGAGCCCCAGTCTATAATTCAAAACCTTTCTCTTTTATTTAAAGAGAGCAGTCTAAGTTATGTCCAGGGCTGGGCAAAATACATGCTTTACTTTAATTGAAATACAAAATACAAAATACTTTATCACAAGTAATTAAAATACGAAATACAAAATACTTTTAAGTAAGGTATTTGAAATATAAAATACAAAATACAGTATTTTAGCTATTTGTAATTAAAATACCAAATACAAATTACAAAATACCTAATAAGTAATCTGCATGGTCTGGAAAGATGAGGAAAAAAAGATTCATCATCATCATCATCAGCTTATCGAAGTCCACTGCTGGACATGGGTCTCTCCCAATGACTTCCACCGGGATCGGTCGGAAGCCGCCTGCAGCTATCGACGTCCCGCGACCTTGACAAGGTCGTCCGACCATCTTGTCGGGTGACGTCCCACGCTGCGCTTTCCTGTACGGGGCCTCCACTGGAGAACTTTCTGGCCCCATCGACCATCAGTTCTCCGCGCCATGTGGCCGGCTCAGTTCCTCTTCAACATGCTAATCCATTGGGCTATGTCAGTTACTTTAGTTCTCCTACGAATCTCCTCATTTCTGAGGCCTGAAACCTCGAGCATAGCCCTCTCCATAACTCGTTGAGTGACTCTGAACCGTCCAATAACGCCTTTAATGAGATGCCACGTCTCAGTGCCGCACGTCATCACTGGTAACACACAACTATTGGAGACTTTCGTCTCCAGGCACAGAGGTATTTCGGACGAGAAGACGCCTCGCAACTTCCCGAACGCTGCCCAACCGAGTTGGATACGACGATTTACCTCTCTCTCGAAGGTCGACATGCCTAACCGGACCACTTGTCCTAAATAGACATATTCGTCAATAACTTCGAGAGTCGAGCCCCCAACTGCGATTGGGGTGGGGACAACATGAACATTCGACATGATTTTCGTCTTGTTCATGTTCATTTCAAACCCACCTATTGGGAGACCTATGGGGAGAGGTTTCCGAGCGTAGTGCTAAGGTCCTTCAGCGATTCTGCCATGACTACAATATCGTCGGCAAACCGAAGGTGTGTGATATACTCGCTGTTGATGTTGATGCCGAATCCTTTCCACTCCAAGAGCTTGAAGTAAAGCATGTATTTTGCCCAGCCCTGATTGTATTTTAATATTAATGTATTTTAAAGCCTCAAGTATTTAAAATACTAATTACAAAATACCTCGGCGTCAGGTATTTAAAATACGAATTACAAATTACATTTTAAGGAAGTAATTGAAATACAAATACAAAATACGTATTTGTATTTCAATTACGTATTTTAATTACTAGTAATTAAAATACTGCCCAACCCTGGTTATATCCTCTTTAGTTAAAGGAATATTTCAACTCTGAAGTAAATGTTAAAATTTCTTGATGATTATAAGCTTCTATTTGTTGGTCAAAATTTTAGTTTTCGAAGGTATTATCAAAATATGTTCAGCCTTTTTTTAGGTTTTTTGTGTATATACATTTTTGATTTACTTTAAACTTTTTTTTTATTTTTGTATGTATATTGTATATATGTATGTGTATATGTGTATGTGTATTTATGTATATATATATATATATATATATATATATATATATATATATATATATATATATATATATATATATATATATATATATATATATATATATATATATATATATATATATTATATCATATTTTTACTTTTTTTTTTGTATTTGTATTTTTTTTTTTTCTCATTCGTGTTATTTTTTTTTTTTTCTGTTGTACACACTGCCCTCCTTTTAAATTCTTTCAATATATCCATCTTATGGTTGTCTTGAAAAGATCACCTTGAGTGATAAGGCCGCCAGTTGTACCTTTCCTCTTCTTTTTTTTTTTTTTGTGTATGTTCTGTCTGTTAAAAATTGTGTACAATAAAGAGTTTAAATAAATAAATAAATAAATAAATAAATAAACCAGATCCTGTATATTAATTACCGGGACGAAGCCATGTGGAAAAGCTATAATCTTGATATAGTAAATGAAAGTTTACACGTTATGGAATACAAGTAACTAATGTTGAACACTCCGCTTAACTTGGCAAGTTCTCGTGAGGATTGCACTTATGAGGCGTCCAAGTGTAGAACGATCTTTAAACACACTTTCGGCACAATACACAACGTTGTTAAGTCTTTGTTTGCCAACGGTTTATAGTTTATGCTTACAACAGGTCGCTTTATTGATCGGGATATATTGGCTCTGAGTGTCAGATTCATTCTCAAGACGAACCATGGAAATATTTAATGAAATAATAATTTATAAGAAAAAATAGGCACGCTAGGATGCTGATAAAACATACTTTACTATTTACATTAAAATAATCACCAAGCGTGGCGAGAATTGGCAATATCCCGATTATTATGATCGAGACCGTTCCCGGTGGAAGTCATTGGGGGAGGCCTATGTCCAGCAGTGGACGAATATTGGCTGTTGATGATGATGATGATGAATTACCTTAATTATTTTCAGTAGTACCACCGTTAATTATAATTAATAGAGAAATAAAATATAAAATGTTTAATAAAGCCAACATCAACGAAGATACACCACAACCTCGTCATATTAAATAAGAAATTCCTTGTTTATTATTAAATAAGCTTAAAGGGAAATGTGTTTACGTACGGCAAGGAGCATGTAACTGGAGCTGCATACGCGCTAACGTATTTACCCAACATATCTGCCAGTGCAGTATTTTCCAAGCGGATTATCTTCCTATACTGGCGATCTTTGCGACGGCAAATCCCCTTGTAAATACTAAAGGAACACTGCGACTGTAATGCTTTGGGATTTATAACTTCGCACAAACTGTGGGTTTTACGAACTTTTACTGAACTATCCCATTTTTGTAGTTTTAGATATGCCAAGCTATAAAGCTCTTCCAATGGTAAGGGTTATTGGTACTCGAAATCATCTTTGAAAAATGTGTTTTTTGCTTTATTGCCAAGTGTGAGATACATTAACTGATCGTCATTTAATGTACTAGTTGTTTCATTTTATATATTTTGATTTGAGTTGTTCCTTTTTTTGAGTGGCCGTCTTCGCGCCAAGTAGGGCGCCCACGCCTAGGTTAACCTGGTCCTTTCGAGCTACGAGACTTAAGACTAGTACACCAGCTTTCGGCCTTTAGGGAAGCTCAAGTTGCTATTCTTTTGTCGGAAAAATCTGTTTTAGTTTATACCTAGAGATACATTATTAAATCATTTCAATTTGACGAGGTTATTTTACGAACTAGATCTAAAAGGCGCTTCTTTCATTACATTCCGCATAACATCGGCAATTTGTGTATTCCTTCATTCAAATATAAAAGCTTTCATGGTTTATGAGCGGAAAACTTGTGATTACGTTCGCCATCCTTTTTTGTAAAGATTTTTTCCTTATTTTGGAACATTTAAGTAGTACCTACTTCGCGCACTAGCTCAGTTACTAAGTGGGAACTTGAAGCTCTACTATTGCCTCACAGCATTGTATTTAATGTTCCTTGACGAGGTATCCAAACTGATACCTGCAAGAATATGTTGGTAAGTTAAAAAGCCACGTGACTAGATATTTAAAAGTAATTTGAAGCGCGCTTATATTTGAATAAAAACAAAAGGGAAATTAATCAGTGTTAAATTTACAATTTCGGGCGGGGTAGAACGTGTCCGTCCAATTTCCGGTTAAGGAAAAAGGGAAAAAACGTCTCAGCAATCAGAGTTTTAATTATCGCCCTCGTTAGATCGCCTCTGTGAGGAACGCCGATTTTACTCCGCGAAAAAACATTAATTTTAAAGGGGTACTTCCTTATCTTCCTGTACGACCAAACATTTTTGTTTCAACATCTCTATTAATTTATTTACACAAAATAGTCTAAACGCTTATTTATTAGCCATACATTGCGTTCAATAGCTGAATTCTAGGTTGGATTAATTAAAGATCCTAAAGACGCGTGATCCAAACGTTTATCGCAAACACCGTTTAAAAATCAAAATTTTGTATTATGTGCACCAAATTGTCATTTAAATTAACGGCTGTTAGACAATCTCGAGAACAGTATAAGTCATAGGTTATGTGATTGTAAGATGGTATAGAGCTCACCTTTACCTCTCCTCGTTTTATTAAACAAGAAGGGAACTTTAGTCTAAAAATAAGCATCCTTTGTTCCTCGAATAAAGCGCGTTCATGGGCTTGTATGATTAAATCGATCATATCGGCTCGACGCTCATTGTTAATTGTATTGCCGTATGAGCTGAAGTGAAACATTAATTAAACCTAAAGTAATTGGTGGAACCAAAATTGGTTAAATACCAACTCCAATTAGTGACTTAAGAACTACTAATCCACGTTAAAAGGTGTAGGGGGGAACAAGTAGATTATCCGGAAAACTGTTTCTTAAGAACTCGGCGCTGGCCGTTAATTTAATAAAGCCGCAGAACAAGTTGGGTTACTGTAGAATTAATACGCTTAGTGTATAAACGTTCCTGTTTTATACTTTTAATATATTTTATGAGTTCATCTCGGAACGATTCGCGCGTTGACTAGCGACAAAACGATTGATGTTTGTTAATAAATTGTCTTACATTTTTTATTTTTATGTTTTCGCATTAGCACCGTCGCGATCCTGAATACAGCTATTAATATCACTTGTCACTTTGTATTTACGAGACATTTAATTGTCCAAACAGAGGAATGGATCGAGTCGTCTCTACACGAAGGCGTTGAGGGAATATTGTTGGTTTATACCTTCGTTTTATAATGTCTGCTTTCTCTTTTTTACAGCGTATCAAATAAACGTAAATTGTTGGGTAAACCTTCTGTAAAACTAACAAATCTATAATTTCGGTTTAAATAACATACCTATTTCTATGAGAGACAAATAATTAATAATTAATATTTTAGAAAAAAATGTCTATTTTTTTAATAACTTCATACTTATCTTTTGATTTAACGTGCTTCGTTCAATTTTATATGCTATCCAACAAGCCTTAGTAAAAATATATTTATTTTAACAAATTCACATTTTCGTGTCATTAAAATACCTACATACTTTTGGATGTTTTACAAACAGCATAATTGAATGTAGTGCGTTGAACTATTAACGGGGGCAATAATCAACACCTTTGCGGGCATTAAGGTCAGTCCCGGACGAATTAAATAGGACGGAACCGACCCTTTCGCTTCCACGAACATTTGCCAAACGGAAAATGTTCCGAAGCAGGCAAAATGCGGAAGGAAATTATTCAATTGTAACATTACTGCATACGTTCCGAAGTGACGGCTGAGAATACGTTAATGTCTCATAAATCAAGCTTTTACTATACTTATATTTTGAGGAGCACTTATGTTTTTTTATGGATTTTATATAGAGATGTATCCTGATATGGAAAAATTATTACCATGGGCTGCGGGGACAGATGAATTGGAAATGTTATAAGAATTATACCTCGTAAACACATCATCAGCAATATCGGTTATTTTCTGCAATCTTACGACTAATACTCACGGCGCTGAACAGTTGAGAGTAGAAGTAGCAAATGAGCGTCATAGGGATACAGTAACTCCACACGAAGATGCACGCGACAAAAACCTTCGTATCTTGGTCGTCCGTGAGGAAGTCGAAGGAGCACGTCGTCAGGAAACCCTCTGGTACCGTTAAATACACTTTATCACAACGTGGTAGGGTCTAGTTTCCCATTTTGCAAAATTAATCTGCCATTTGTTAGCCTAAAGTGATGGATGAAAGCACACGTTTTCTTACAATGTAAATAAATATTCAAAGTGTGATTTAGGTAAATTTTAAATATTGCAACGGGATTTACCAACTAAAGTATATGTTATCTTTAAGTGAACGCCTCTTGATATTAATAGAATGATATGTGAAGCTTTAAATGAGTGTTGAAACGTCAAAATAAATCGTGTGTGCTGCGGAGATGTGCAACGTTTCGCACTGCCAGCTGTGCGCATAATTGTCTGATTAAGTGCATCGTTTGTGGCACAAATTGTTCGCATCCGTTGTAAACAGGAGATTACCCTCATTGTCTTTACTAGTGGACATAATTTGGCGTATAATTAGAATATTCAATAGTTCAATCATTCAGTTCGCCATGCCTATTGACCATTACATATGCACATATTTCATACATGGTTGACTCTTCCAATAGCTTTTTAAAATCATTCAAACGAATAAAATTGTGCCGCTTGACACTAAAACTTAGTGATTTTATTATTTCTGTAGAATGACAACTGCTGAACTAAGGCCTCTTTAGACTTACTAAGTGCGCCTAGTCCTTGAGGTCATTACGACTTGCTCTCTTTTAGTCTCTTTAAGTGAGAAAATTGTCTAGAACGTTTCCTTTCAACATTTTAGTCTTAAAAAATAGATTCTTTTCTTTTTTCGTTTACACACCTTTTTTCCGCGCAAGTCAGTATAATTTTTTTGGTCTCTCGTATATTATAAAATAATTTTAACGTCTTATCTTTCTGTACTATATAACTCTGTAGCATCATCTTCGGAAGAGTTATCAGACAAACGAACTATGGAATTCCGATAAATCTTAACATTGCTAAAGAGAGAATGTGTACTTTTTGTTTATTGCTAGCGTGAAATCAGTTACCGAGTTAAGAAAGGAATTCTGTGCGAAATATTCTGCTGTTAAGAATGAAAAAACCAATTACTCGCAGAATGGATTTAATATGCCAATCAACGATAGAAAGCGTTGTCCGACAACTATTACTGTTTTGAACTGTTCTCATTGGACTTTGGAGTATAAAAGATACTATTGATTTTGTGTTTAAATCAATTGTGGCTCATATTTAACTTCCATTGAAATAAATTTGATATTTATTTCCCGGGATGATAGTGCCTATTATTATTTTAGGTATGTTTATATCGTGCTGAGAACTTTATTTGACAACAAAAATTAGTGGCAGTTTGACCTGACATGACGGTTCGAAAAATACTATTCAGATGGACTTTTAAATAGCGATTAATCTTGACGGTTAATACAATAGTGCTGATTTATTTATAATTATAAGAATAAAACCATACCGGGAACATATCTTCCCCATATCCTGAAAGCTGGTAGCACGGTGAAAGGAGTCGCCCACAGCCACGTGAAGAGAATCAGCAGTAATGCTTGCACTGTGTTTATTCTTCCATCCAGTGGAGACGAGATAGTCCTGATAGAGAAATGTAAGCAATAAAAACCACGCGTAAGCGATGTAAATACGTTTCATACAATAATTTCAAGATCTCGACGATATAGTACAGTGTGAATAAAAGCCGCCAGAGATTTAAGCCGTTATTCGTCCGCCTGCTTTCTCGGTAAATAAGAAGATTATATTCTGTTGCCAAAAATCGTCGGACGTTCATAATTCACGTCAACTTATAAACGTATTTATTGGTATGGGAATATTTAAAAAATATTCAGGCTTTAATCAATTTACGGTTGATCGAAGAATCTACTCAAAAACTCTGTTTAATAACTTTCCATGTGTAATATGAATTAATGATTGTTCACATAAATAAACATGATAAACAATAATAAAAGTAGTGTCTTTGAAATAACAATATCAGTTTAGGGTAAGCAAAATATTTATGAGTCTTAGCGTTTTGTAAATATCCATTTCTATTTTCATGTTTCAAGAACATACGATAAAATAGTGAAATGAGTTGAATGTCTGTCTGTAGCGCCGTATTGATTCAAGTTTGTATGGCAAAGCTGGGTTTGCACAGTGCATATTTACAAAACATATCAGAATCCAGTGTAGTATTTTCGTAAATGTTACATATTTCAACGATGAAAAGTTGTAACATGTCTATGAAATATTATTTTTAAAATTTTATCTAAGATTTATAACTATTACGTTTGTATTCGATATCGTGTGATTTAAAAAGAATAAATAGATATTGGCATTTTCCATTAAAATACATTTTAACAACATACCTTTAAGTGTAGGTAAACGTCAAGGGAGACGGAGATTATTAAATGCTCCAATTCCTCAATATAACAAATGAATAATAGCACTAACTATACTACATATTAAACGATATAAAATCGAAGTTATCAAAATGATTACTTGTATCGATCGAACGCGATGACAGCGTTAGTGATGGCGCCTCCTATGCCGGAGAGGCTACCCAGCACGGCGTATACGTCGCAGCCGAGCTGGTAGCCCAGCGGCCTCTGGTACAAGGAGTTGACGATCAGCATCGGCATCTCCAGCATCATGGTGAGGTCGAACACCGCCAGGTTTATCACGAACATGTTGCTCGGACTTCGCAACGATTTTGAACTGGGAAGAAATCATACGATTTTAAATGGTGAAAGTTTTAAAAGGATCGTTGGTTAAACTGTTCACATTTACACAGGATTCGATTAAAAGTGTATTTCTATTAGGGATAAATTTATTAGGCAAAAATCGGCTTATATTTTTTTTTATTTTTTGATTATGAATAAAGTGAAAATTTTAATCATGTCTACTCGTATTTATGACAGCCAAGCCATTGCCTGCGATTCCTTCATGTAGACTTCAGGGATAGGTTCTACGCTAAAGTTAAAATTACACGAACTAAGTTATTTCTCTACATTCTATTTTATTTCGTTAGCGTGGACAAACACGACGATTTTTAGTGTGTTAGGAAAATAGTGCCAAATAAATTGGAGTCTTCAATAGGTATTACGGCTTTGAGGTAGAACTCAAACGGCACAACTATTTCTGGAAAAATAACATTATCAAACTTAGTTCTATTAAGTAAAGGGGTTGTGGAATGAATTTCGGCATTCTCACGGGGTCACGACAATAAAACGGTCGACATACAACCTTCAGCTCGAAGCACATTTACTAGATATACGGTATAGTAAATACTAGATATTAGTTTGGCTTTTTGCCTGATATACCTATATTTTCTCATAGTTTATTTTCATGTAGATACTAATGTTTTTGTTGTGCCATTGAAAAATAATTGAATTTCCTTTAGTGTTGAAACAAATAAATACAGCGAGGTAAATACTGATTTGGTTCCAATTGGAATTTACGATGCGGTTTTCGCAAATTAAGAAAATGTCTAGTCTGAAATTTATAAATCTCATTAACCAGAATTCGTTCACATGCTCTTAAAGATTTATATTTTAGCGCCATTTCGCACAGTTACTGTTAAAAACCTTTTTAAAACGTTCCACAACATACTTTTTGTTTAAAAGCAAAGTTTTATTCCTCAATTTTACGCGGAATTGCCGCTTACGAATCATCGTTTGCCTATAGGAGCGTATAACTTTTACATCTGACGGCGGAACATTCTCTAAATTGTAAAGTTCCATTGTACTTGGCGAGAGACGACGCCATTGGAACCGTGCAAGAAAATGATAAGAGACGTGTGAATTTATTCCACACTGGAACTCGTTCAAACAACTTACTACAATTCTACACAATCAATGCACCGTCGTGAACTCGCTACTCTTTAACTTGACTTCTATACAACTTTGTTACTTTTGTATCTATTGAATTATTTCGCGAAGGCAGCATATATGTTTGAAATACTTCATGTATATAAATATTATTATTATTATTTATGAAAAATATATATTATGATGCCTTTATCATTAGAGAACAGAGATAGAGATCTAGAGGTCTATTGGAATAAGAGGCATAAAATATATATTCAAAATCTATGTTTTTTTATTGATCATTCTCAAACAGAACGTATTCGAGAAAATTAATGGAGCTGTGTCAATTTTTCCAATTACAGCATTATTTAGAACAAAACAATTACATAACAACAAACAAGTATCTAAACAAGAAGGATCAAAACGCGGAAGTAATTTTAAAACACATAACAGTTAGCGCTGAGTCCTCGTGACACAGATAGCGCGAACAAAACTAGTATAAATAAAAATTTCCACAAAAACGCAGTTGGTGAACATCGGAAACGTTTTCCGTGGCGAGCCCCAGCGCTGGCGGGGGGCGGCCGCACCGCACCGCACCGCCCCGCCGCCTCACAACTTTGCGCCTGACACTCGCTCCACAATCCCGACGAGGATGTACGAAGGATTTTTTGTTACCAACATCGTTTAAGTTTGATTCACAGCGCGGAAGCATTTCAATGCACTCGTGAGAAGGAAATAATGAGAACGATGAATAGATACGTCAAAATGTTCCTCTTGGACGATTCTTATCTGTTTTATTGTAGTTCTACTTGTTTGGCCGGCTTAACTGGGACGGTAATAATGAACTTGGCTCTTCATGAGCATGCTACGTTGCTCCACATTTTATGAAAAATTATGATTATTTTAGCATAAATATTTAAGGATTGTATTTCTACTTTGTAAGTAAAGACTTTTATTACGAAACACAAACGAAACTCGTCAATTTAGCGATAATGTTCAACCCTGATTTAAAATGTTGCAAGTCAAAGGGTAAAGTCACAAATGAACCAGTGCGAACTGAACGTTGCAATTTCCAATTGAAACTCCACATTGGAACCGAGCAACGCTACGTATTCTCATTACACATTTAATTGCATGTTGCAAATGGGTTACGGTCTGATCAAATTGTAAGTTTAAGTTAATTTCCAACTTGTTTGTCACGTCGAGAGTTTTAGAGCTCGGCGGCGCGGAGGCCTTGTCCTATCTCGGTACGTTTAGAAACTTAATTAAATCACCGACAAGTGACGCCAGTCAAGAGCACTCGATCCGATCGTCAAATTGTTCCGCGTTATTAACTTCGGCGTGCTAAAATATACACTCACATTTTTAAAGAGCAAAACACTTAACGCATATCAGATTAGTTAATGCCTCCTAATGTCTTCCAATTAGGGGTTATATAGTTTAGTGTCTAATTTAAACGCCAGAGATGTAACGAGGGTAAAATAATAAAAAGAAGGGAATATTTTGCCTCTATCCATTAAATTAGGTTCACGACAATTTATTCTGCTATCTTAGAGGGGTTCTAAGTATATCTGTTATGGCATAGCGCAGATGTTAGTGGCGGGTTGGGTCTATGTTAACATTACATTTTACAACAAAAAGTGCTGTTAAAAGAACCATGTATTTTTAGTCTAGCGACAGACACATGTAATTTTTTGTTTATAGTTTATTGTGGATTCAGAATATTCTCATTTATAGGGGAAATTACTATTTTGTTAAATAAACATTTAATGATTCGTAGTTTTGTAACGTAAACTGGGCTTTTCGACTTCTATGGAAGTAGATACAACCACCACTTAAATGTAGTAAGAAGTGCCAGTACTAGTACATATTTAAAGGATACGGGAGTTAATGAGAGTTGATTAGTAACCGGGTTATGATTAAGAGCAATATAACACAGAATATAGGACTTACGTGCCAAAAATCCAAATTACTATTCCGTTTCCTACAAGCGATGTCACCATGAGGATTGCGTAGATCAGGGCCATTAAATAGTGCCAATATTTGTTGACGGCTGGAAAGTTTCGCCAATGATCGTGAACAAAATCTTGGTGTTCTTCTGGAATGTTCCAACCCAACATATGCTCTGCAAGCTCGTTAGAAATCCTGTATGAAAGAAGAAATCATAGTTGTAATTGAGGTTTGCCTGTAATTATTGGTAAGTTAAGATAAAGTTATACTTACATTTTTAAGGGGTAGGCCATTGGCCCTATTTCGTAAAGTTCGTCAGTGAAATTAGTCGCCATTTTGTGCGTTGTTGTTGACAAAATGGCTGACAAACAAAACCTGTATTTTCTAAATCTTCATTAATTTATGTGATTATTAAAAATTGTGATTTAAAATAACAAAAGGATGTTTTATGACGAAGTGAGTAGTCCGACTACAAGTCGCTTCTCACCTGTGACGGATGTGCAGCTGCGAACACTTTTATATTGTTCCAAATAGTGCGTGTCAGTTAATTCCTTAATTCAATAAAATAGTAAAGCTTCTTACTGATTTGGTCAGGCGTAAAGCAAACCGACGCCATCAGTTCTCAATCTGTTTTGTTTTTTATAATTTCTTTTAACTTATCTAGTATCAATAATATATTTTAATTACAATGTGGTCAGGTCTTGTCCAAAGTATCGTAATTAATTGTGATAAAATACCACAATATATTTTTTACGGGATTTTAATAACCATTTTAAAAGTGTTTCTAATTTCTTTCTTCTATACCCTTGTGAGTTTTTATTTTACAGAAGTGTTTACATCAAAAATCTTTACTTTTACATATTTTTTTCTCACATCCATCGTCTTGAATTAAAATTGAATTAAAGTCGCCAGTGAATCACGAAATAACCATGTTATTCCATAGACAAAGAGCGCGTAAGTGGTCGTCAGGGCATCACAGAGGAATCCTCGCGTCACGGGCCGACAACGTGCACGGAATTCGTTCTCCTACGAGCAATCTGGTTAATCGACGCGAAAACTGGACGCCGATGAAAATGTAAGACTGCAAATGTGATTTATTGTCTACGTGATCAATACAGAGAATTTTGAAGGAGCCTTACTTGTGTTGCTTGAAAATGGTTTCTAATCAAAGTGTTCGTGCATTGCCTTTCAATCATTTGATTAAAAGAATAGATTGCAGTTGAAAAAAAAATATAACATTTTATGATAGCTATTTCGCAACAATTCTATAATCTTTAAAATTAAAATAGACCATGTAGCAGAGTAGTAAATTATATCAGGCATCTAAGCTCATCTCACAAAGCAATCGTAAGGTCTTGTGAAATAAAAGTGTAGGGCTCGGTCCATGATTAACATAATCACATTTTTCGTTTAAACATGTCCCGTTCTATCCCCCTTTGGAACAATAAAGCGGCTGTCTGAGGCAGCCGTGACCCAATGCTATTTGACCCCGCTCGCTCGGCGCTCAGACGCTCTGTGTCCCCGTTGACCCACGGTCTATTACGTGTCCAAACCAATCGTTTTGTTTCACTCACTATTGTTTGAATAATGTAGCATATTTTAATATCTTTTCTTATATATTTTATACCGACGCTGGTCTTGCGGTACAAGTACGTGCCCTACGATCTAGAGGTCGATTACTGGATCGGGCAAAATGGTATTGGGTTTTATACATTAGGAAGTTCTCAGCAGGAGCATAGAGTTTGGAAATGTGTCCGAAAAACGGCAATAGGTCGCCCCCTGTTATGTGGTACCGATAGTGATATATATGTATTTTGCAAAATGTCGGCACAGAGATGCACCTCTGCCTACCTATGAGCAATACAGAGGTGAGATAATGTATGTATGCATTTCATACTTATTATATCCATAAACGTAGGGATACAGAATTTAATGAACATAGCTATGAACCACAAACCCGCACACAACATGTTAGATTCATGACATGCGTTTCAGGGCTGTTGCCAAACTTAGCATGTTAAGCCCTAATGGCTACATTCTCTAGTTAATAAATAATATTCGCCCGCACTTGAATTAAAGCTTCGACATAAATGATCGAATTTGACGTAAGCGTAGAATTATATTGTGGTGAGATCAAGTAGTTACTTCAGTTATGAATAAAATAAGGCAAAATTAATTGAAATATTTTTCAAATTATCTAGGGATTTCTGTGAATAAATACTGTCTATTAAAATCCTGCTAGTATCTTCTACAATTATCGACTTTACTTTTATTGGTCCTTAATTGTTACTAAGAATTTAAAGAATTTAGTTACATCTAAAGTTTTAATTACGTAAAGCCTCGTTACAGTATTCAGATAAATTTGGTAACCTTCGGATAACTTTGGCGCGGGATGTATTTGATAAATATTACCTATTTATTCCAAGTTTGAAAGCTTTTAAACAAATAACATGGAAGTTTGTCGGAGCACCTGCCGGTATCGTCGGATTAATTTCACTTTGATTTGATCTTCAATTTTCATAATATCAGTTTTAGATTACAATTTAATGCGCAAAAATTTGAAAATATTATGGTGAAAGTATTATTTAATGTTGATTTATTTCTAGATACTTACATCTTTCTTCGAATGAATTTTTTTATTCGTCTAAGGAAACCTTTTTTAAAATTCCCAAATCATACTCCATATTAATATAGAGCTTTCAAAGCTTCCTAAAATATGTTCAAATAAGCTTTATTTTAACTTTTAGACTTATTTATCCTTTAAAAGCTCGTGGTTCCAGACAGTTTATGGTTACGTAACGAGTAAGAAGGAGTTAGAATGAACGGAGGAATTTTATCGGAAGCTAAGCCACTAAGTTGTTGCGCTAGTTATGTGGGTACACACAATAAAATCGAGCGGGCACATCTCAGCCGGCCGCCGACTCGTCCCATGTGTGTTCCAAGTTGCCGACCCATAGAATCCAAAACCAATTATGTACACAGCTTGGCACACGATATATGAGCGACATGAATTTATGAAATGGAGGTCGCATGCTGCGAGATATTTATGACCATCTTGTGTGATCCCGAGCTTAATCCGTTTAATCACGAACAAGGATATTGTCTCGTAAAATGATCACCATGTTAATACCGTGTAATAATATTGTTACACATAATAAATGAATGCGGCATGGCCTGCCTTTAGGTCCTCTTGTGAACATATTTGAAATTGAGGGAATGTCTTAATAGGCTTCTACGCACATAGTCTATTATCTAAGATTACAAACATAGACTTTAAACCCCTTTTTGGAATAAAATATATAAAACTGTTAAATATGACCATATCATCTTGTACCAAATTGTCTTTTAAAAGGCCTCTGGATCCATTTTTTAATTTATTGTTGATATATTAAAAGGATTTCATACATTACAATTATTAATAGCTTTGGCAACAGCTAGAGGTGTAAGCAAAACAGCTTTTATTTACACGTTACTAACAGGTGTTGAGAATTAATGTTATACTAAAGCATTATTTTTCGTGCAATAGGGAGTGCACGCAAACGATTCCGTTTCACTGTTTGTATTAAGAATATTTCCACGTTGCGGCCAGATAAAACAAAAAGACAATACCTTTGGAGTTTTACACAAAGCTATAAGCGGAGGGGTACCAAGGTAGCCAGTAATAACGGTACGGCGTGCTAAATCATTCTCTCTTGAAAGCCGCGATCCATTTACAAATTGCTCTGAGAACGCTCAATGAGAGCCCGCCAGAAATCGTGGGGCTGTATAAATTTGAATAAATGGTTCGAGACGTGAGCTGCACCGCTCCTTTACTCAGTCATTCTGCATTTTTCTTTAGCCTCGGTGAGACTTCACACGGCCGTGAATAGACGGACCGTTCTTTTGTTGGAAAGGGAAAATCATGTGCGTCGTTTCGCTGTATTGATTACGTACTATAGTTCTAAACATTTCTTTAATCAAATAAACTGAACATAATTTAATGTAAACTATGGTTTTCTATGTTATTGTAACCTTCCTACTTTGTATATTGATTTAGATCAGACGGTAACTCCTTGGAATCTTGCAAAGGTTACTGTGTACACTAAATTGGCATGGTTAAAATAAAGATTTTTTCATACATAGTTGCCAGCGCAAAAACACTCGGCTGCCATGGACAGGCACATTAATTTTATATGTAAACATTATTATTCTAGGTTATCAAACGAGTTTCTGTGCTTATTTACCTTTATTACAGACATTTATTTACTTTGATTGCTCAAAGTAAAATTTCAATTTTATTTCAATTTTCTAATGTCAACATAAGTTTGCGTTATTGCAAAACATTAAATTGCCTTATAACTTTCATTATTTTATACAGATAAAAACATTGAAAACGAGCATTTATTTAACTATTTCTCCATTTATTGCTTTACTTTCAGAGAAACGATGCATCTATGGATGTCTTAGTGCCCTTGTGTTTCAATTTGTCAATGTTTAGTCTGCCCATCATATAACACAAAATAAAAACAATATGGTTGCCTGTTTACTGCATCTTTCAATTCATAGAATACTAAAGGGTAAATATTTTATCGTGATTAGAGTGTTGAATGTGCACCTTGATTTGAAATGAATTCATAATCACAACGGAAACGGTAACAAACTATTTTGAGTTTTAACAAATGGCTTTAACAAGGAAACCGCTGGAAACAGCCAACATCTCAGAATTCCACGAGCTTCACTCAAACTTATAATGACATTTAGATATCCTTGTCATCGGGGTCGGGCGGGAGGTGAGGCGAGCGGGCAACTGGCGCGGGGGGGGGGAGGGGGTGGACAACGCTTCGGAATCACCGCCACAATATTTGAACATTTGCAAAAGGATAAGAGGATAAAGATTAGATTTTCATGTTTCCAACATTCGATTTTATCATCGCAAACTACAGACCGAAACGCTTTAAATATGTTGTGAATAACATTTTGTCCGCCTCTTATTAATTTGGAAAGGTTTCTGAAATATAGTAAAGAACCAACATTTAATTCTCTGAAGAAGCGAGCACTTAAATACATCATTAGTTGCCACTTGCCATGTTTTCAATAAAGTTGCAAATAACGAAGAGCGATTTTTATTTTCTAGGTAGATCCGATCATGCTAATGAGATTGCGCACATAGATTGAAGCTTAGTAGAGAAGGCAAAGCAAACTAGGTCCTTAGTTTTCCCAGTGAATAAATGTCTTTATAAAATGCGAACGTGTACAACGTACTTTATGTGAATGTTGTGAGTGGTCTGTTCCCTTTGCGTTGTGCTCGAAGGAATATTTCTGGATTCCTATCCGTTTGACATGTAATTTACTCGGCTTCGGCACCAGAAATGATTCAAGGGTGTTATTGTCTGCCGATTTAATGTTATTAAGAGTTCCTCCGTCGGCTTCCTTCGAGATTGAAAGCTCATTAGACTGGATATTTAATTCGAATGTTTCACCGATAAGAGGATCCTCGCTGCGAAAATTCTCTCGTTTAGGATTTTATTCGACGCATAAATTGTTTTTAAATCTTGACAAATGTTTTCTATCATTTTGATATTTGACTTTATGGTAATACAGATTTTCGGTGTTTGCATTTTGATTCTTTTCCGAATTATGATGAGCTTGTTCATACTTTGGCTTTAGGCAACCTCAATCGAATTGTTTAAAAGCGCCAAAATCGTTTAGTGTGATACTTTTTGTCCGAGTGAAACTGAACTTGTGTCCACTTATGTGTCTGAAAACCCATGACATAGTATATTAGATTCTAGTTGAAATGCAACGTTCCGAAGTTCGTATCTGGCGTATAATTTAATGAACGCAATGACAGCCTCCATGCTGCAGTAGATTAGAGACCAGGATGTGAAACAGACGACAACTTTGTATATGTGACGGTTTGGTTTAATCATTTGCTTATGCTAGCCCACAGCCACAGGCTTTCCGGTTATAACCTTCGGTCCTTCAAACTTACCTACAGTTCGGAAGAAACTGAGTACAACATTAAAAAAAACAATAACAAAATTCCATGTTCAAAGTACAGATTTTATTGAAGCAGCAATATCATTGTTATTATATTCCCGCAGTTTAATAAAACACGCAGATAACAAAGTGCTCTGAAAGGGTAAAAGTAATTTTCCACTTAAACGGCGAAACCAATAATGTTACTCTCGAACTCCATATGCGAAGTTGTGAAAGCATTCCATAATATGGAACTCCATTACGCAGGCACCGGCTAAATTAAATATAACAGTTTGTGATGTAATAATGTAGCGATACACCGCTGTCACTCGGGGCTCGAGGGTGCCCTAAAAGCCTCTGCGGCGCGCTCCGGGACATCCTGTTTTGTCATACAGTTTGCAATATGAATCATCGGGCCTTGTAGGGTAGCTATTCTTTGTGTTTAGTTAGGAAACGATTTGTGATTGAATTGCTGTGAGACAGCATGATGAAAGGCGTGATTTTCGAAATGAGTAAAAATGAAATCGGCGTTATAAGTGAGAATATGGGACGCCACAGCTGGGTGCGGGATTCTATTTCAATTTAGTGGAGTTCGAACTAAGTGCACAACGGTGGCAACTCTATCAATAGGATTCCACACAATGTTTTCCTACAAAAAGGAGTCAGTAAATTAAGTCTACTAAAAAGCTTATGACCTTAATGCAAACAAAACCGAGGACAGAAACTAGTATGATATTAAGTGAGAATGAGATCACTTAAAGTTGGTAAACTCCTTGCAGGTAAGGATAAAAAAGTTTTATTACACTTTTAATGGCTTGCGATAAACTTATTACTTTATTCCCAAAGTTTCAACTGTAACATTTCAGTTAAATCGTACTATCAATTTTAGCTTATCTCGCTAAGCCCGCGGACGTCCTTTAGGATTCTACACATTGTTGTTTAATTTATCACTATGAATGTTATGATTTTACATATAGTATTATTTAATATGGCTTTTGGGTATTGCTTTTGTTAACAAAATCCGCAACGTAAATTATTAAAAAAAAAAAAAAATGTCACTTTCTTTTTTTTCGGTGATAAAAAAGGTATGAGTTTTTGCTGAAGGACAGTTTTTTTTTTTATTTTAGTATGTATTAAAAAGTATGATTTTAACAAATTCTATATGTTTGAGTTAAAGCTATCGCGTTTTCTAATTGTAGGTTACGAATTTTCTTCTCTAAGTGTTTATTTTTACGTCTACGAATCCGATATTTATCTCCATAAAATTTATCACCGACACAACGCTACACTAGTATTGAATTTTAAACTGTTGAAGATAGAGATGATATTCTGAGAATGCAGACGGTTGTGAGTGTGAGTCACTGCTTTATTTTACACGTTGGCGGATTTATACATTTTTGATCAAGCACACATGTGCAAAGCAAAATGCTTGCATATGTCGCTATTCCGGTTGCAAATGTCGAAGATATTCTCGCGTTTAATAATACCGAATTGATGGTTATTACAGTACCTAATTATTATCACGTGCATGCGATAATCGTTGTCCCGATAGACATTACTGTCAGTGGACTGATGCTAAATAATGCGAAACAACATGACAGTCTTTCTATGGAAAGACTTGGTTGCTGAGCTAAAATCAGATACAAAAGAAGCATGAGCAGTTTTATGTTTTGTAACTAGAAGTTATATGTACTAAAATAAAACTGTGGTACAAAAGAGCGACTCTTATACACCTCTTATAGAAAATCACAGTAAAGCAATAGTGTTGCAATTTGTTCGGTAAATTAGATTATTGAAAGCTATACAATACACTAGTGGCACTAGTCTACAAGCAAAGCTTTATGTTTTGGGTCAGCACACGTATTAGTTCTTCCAAATACGAGTAGACCCACGTAATAGAGTCAAGTTGTGATATGAAATCGATTTTTATAAGTTAAACCTAATTGGACTACTGTTTTAGATTAAATACTATAATCAAAATGTAGTATTGGCGAAAAAACAAATAAAACTTAGATTTTCAAGTTTTAAAAGTATTCGTATTTAATTCTCAAGACAACTTTGTTATTGAAGAATCATGTAAAAATAATTTGAATCGTTAAAAACAAGATAAATTTTTAGAAGTAAAACTTAAAATTTGTTTTACAACTTATGGTTCCAAGTCTAAGCTTTAATATAATTTGCTATCGAAAATAATTTTGTTTTATCACTCGTATTGGGTACGTCAAATATTCTATTCTATCATGACAAAGTGACCTGTACCTGATGGTAAGTGCAGTGCGTTCTAATAGGCTATCAAGACGGCAGCGACCTCTATCTCTCTCCACTAAATACATTTATGCCTGTCAGCTAAAATGTGTCTTTACACCTCGAACATAGAGCGTTCAGGATATAGGATTAGATTTAGAGATAAGATATGGAGGTAAAGATGATTATTAGACGAAGAAAGGATGCTCTGTTTTCGTACTCAGTTTCATGTCAAGCGTCCAGTCCCTGTCGCAATTTGTTGTCATCAATCACCCTTCACAATAAAGAGGAACGAATATTTACATGCATTTTCCCCACAATACGACTTTTCATATGTCTGGTCCGCATGGTTTCATTCAAATAGAAAGAAGTTAATTAAAACGCAATGTAAAGAATCAAACGTGAAGGCCCGTGTGCTATTGTTATAATACAAAGGGCAAGAATCTGTAGCAAAATGCATCCGCATTGTTCCATCACACTTGTACCGTGAATCAATTATGGAGCACGTCGCTACTGGGCTCGCTCTGTCACATTGACGACACTGACGCCACGGACTGACTTACTGCGGGTTTTATTGCATGTAAATTCATGTATGTGTCACATTCATTCATGTATGTCATCTGTATCCTTCATGCCATGTGGAGAAAAGAAAAATGACATGAAGAAAGAGACATGATATTGGGAAATATAAAAGAGCTTTTTGTTATTCTTGTTAGTGTTTATTTTTTAATTGAAAATATATATATTGATTTTTCTATATTGTACATCGTATCGTGTTTGTGATTAATTTTTATTAATAAAACGGGTTCATGTATCTGCCATTTGGAAGGTTCCCACGCAATTTTCCAAAGTTCAAGCAGTATTTCATTAATCGTTGTAAGAGTATCCCCAGTATGGTGTTTCTCTTCCATATTTGTAGCGAACGTATGACTATGGAAACGCCACAAATCAGTCTGTTCTCTGTACGCAAATGGGGTCGCCATAAATGTTCGCATTGTGTGCACATTTGGCGGGAAATGTGAAAGCATCGGCCGGTGTCATACCACCATTTTGTTTCCTACGCGGTTTGGCGGGCATTTTGACATGTATTTAAAATTGTAACAACCGCTAATGAAACATCTCTGTGCGGTTTCTATAAAGCGTTCAAACCCAAATGTATACAATTTATATTCGCTTACACTGTTTTGAGTATCGTAATACAATCTCCTCGTATGGAGTGCTCTACTTGACATTTAATAGAATGTAATATTGTCTACGTTAAAGTTGTCTTTGTGTGTCACAAGTATTGAATAAGGTCCGAAATTATTTAAGTGAATAAACGTTAATAATAAAAATCATTAAATTCTGAAAAGAAGCTAATCGTATTTCGGTAGTCGGTAGATTACGTGCTTCTTATCAATATTAAAATATATTTACGAGTTATTAGGTATACGTTCGGTAAACCAATGGTTATTTATGCATAGTAAAATTATTTCTTTGTTAGAATATTCTAGAGTACCTACATAGTAAGTTGAAGATGTTTTCAAACAATTGTTAGCTTAATTTTATTTTTCATATAGTAATCACTATCAATAAAACTGTAGCAAAAAGTTTCAGAGCCACAACAATCCTAAACGTACTATTTGGTTTAAATCGCGTTTGTGTTAAGTGGTTTATTTAACGACTAATTGTATCTGTGGATTAGTGGAAACGTTTGTTTGTAAATCCGCGTTAACTCTGATACTCGCCGAGTGGCTCTTGCGGGGAACAGTTTAATTCGTTCTTTTGTTGGCGATACCGCGTATACTTTGTGCTATAGATATTTTTATTAGTTTTACCCGTACTTTTTAATTGGCTGTATTATTTTTAGGCTCTATTTAGATATAACATTTTATAGTATTTTTCGAAACAGTGATTTAATAATACGGCTTTACAAATCTAAAAAGTTGAATTTTTGAAAACATTTTTGTAAAATTTAAAACTATTTCAGTTTTTTTTATTCGTGAATAAAATATTTTTGGAAAAATTTCAGCTAATTTTGTCTGTCTCTAAAAATATACCTATGTGTACCTAGGTACTTACGTACTAAATTATACAGGGAAGAAGTAAAATTTCATTATGATATATCATTTTTATAATACGTATACAGGGTGTATTTAGACCGTGATCGAAAACTGAGGCAGGTAATATCGATAGTGATTACAAACCCCCTGGCATTAAAGAAAATCCCGACAAACAATAAAATTTTTGAGGTTTTCCATACAAACCACATACTTTTAACACTGATGGTTGTATGGAAAACGTCAAAGTTTTTATTTTTTGTCGCGATTTTTAATATCGCCACTGGGTTTGTGATCACCCTCGTTATTACCTGGTTCAGTTTTCGATCACGGTCTGAATACACCCTGTATACAATTTCACAGATAAATGAAGATCACAAGTAAAATGTGAAGTTAGCCTGAAATAAATGACGCTCACGTTTACCATAAATTCAATTAAATTTGAATAAGGATTTGTAGTTTATCATAAATAATAAAAAATATTTTTTAATAAAAAAAGAAGCAAAATGGAGTGTAACCGAAAATCGTGACGATTTTTTTACATTGCCATAAAAATTATGTCATACATCTATAAGAAAGTTTCACTTCGAAACAACATGGCGCTTAACCGAAATTGTGACGATTTTTTACATTCCTTTAAAATGTATCTCCTACAGCTACTTCAATAAAGAAATTTTATTTCATATATGTTGCTTCCGTCTGAATAAATAACACTGGACAACATAATTGACACTTTTCTATGATGATTGACTTTTATCACTTGATGTTTACTAATTTGACATCGCTGATTCTAGATATGACCTCAGTTTTTTTGTATCAGCTCTAGTTTACGAGTTATAGCTATCACAAAAAAATCAAAGTATTACCGTGTTTAATTGCTCATTAATTCAAACTTATTATTTTTTTTAATATAATTTTATATGGCATAGTAAAGACGAGTTTGTGTGAATGATTCGAGTCATTTTTTTTTTCATTTGCGGAGAATATATGTACAAATAATGCCCTTTGAATGTGACAACGCTCATAATTGAGTCTTACAAAAGTTACTTTCGACACTCCCTGGAAATAAAAAACAAGTCTTAGATACGGCAAAAGTATTGCGAAACATGTGTTGAGTCCTTTACCTTAGAGGACAAATACGAAAAGAAATAGATTGAACCGCTATGATGTAGAAAGGAGCCGTGAACCCTCACGAAAACTGTAATTTTTGCTACGTAAACATAACTAGTATTAGCTGTAAAAATCGAGCTAAATGGGAAAATCCATTCTAACGGTTCGCTTATAGACGTGTTTTGAGTCCTACTATATAACCTGAACCTCAGTCCGGTCCTTCTCTGGAGATATCTATGGATTTTGTGGCGAAAACTGACACTTTTAATTTAAAAAAGTTTCAAAAACTGAGTGCAGGGAAGATAAAAGTGGGTATTTATTTATTTATCGGGTATTTTTGATGGGTCACTGATAAAATCGTTAATACACTAAGCCAATTTGATTAAGACTGTGACAGATAGTGAGAAAAACGCATGGAATGAGTTAGTTTTGTTAGTACAGATTTTTTTGAGAAATAAGAAAAGTTTGGACCTATCTTATGACGTCCAAAAAGTATTATGCCACTATTAAAGGCTCGGAAGTAATATGAGCATCGAGGTACACTATTTTCATAACCATCTAAGCTTATTTTTCTGTCAATTTTGGGAATGTAAGTGAAAAACAGAGCGAGCGACTTTACCAGGTCATTCGTACGATTAAGGAATGTTGTCAAGGCTCCTGGAACACATATATGATGGCTGGCTATTGTTGGACATTCAGAATAGGTCTCTGCCTTTAGTTTTAGAAAGAAAGTAAAAAAAAACAAGATATTTTCGACTTCAATTGGAATAAAGAAGGATTATCCCCAAAATTTATAACGTTTTAATATGGAAACAAGCCATATGTCATATTTTTTTAACTAGAGCTCATACAGGAATTTCAGTTACAGATTTGAAATTGTCGTTGAAAATTGGACCAATTTCATATATCATAACCCAATCATCAGAAATGCTGTTGTCCAGTGTAATAAATAAATACACCCAACAGTCACATATATAGTCCTGACCCCACACTAAGATACGAGTCGTGTGTCGTGGGTATCAGAAACTACGAGAGACTTTTCGGTCTCACAAACACCCAGACCCGAGAAATATTTGTGGATCACACAAACATTTGTCTCGGTACGGGGATCGAATCCGCGGCCGCTCGTTTCGCAAGCTGGTGTCTTGGTTGGTGTTACAAAATTTAGATAAGATTTAACATAGAAATGACAAACGGGAGACTATTCACAATAAATGTCATTATATTATGTTGCAATTACTTCGTTAAAAGTGAATGTGTTTGTAACGCTATGTAAACTGCTAGGCCGATGTTGATAGTTTGGGTACAGTCTGCAGAAACGGAGTCTGGTAAATATTTTTTATTATGATTGAAGCTACGGACAGAAGTTAAGAATCGAAAAGTGAAAAAAATATTGTTATTATTGGGAATATTATAAAGCAAGAAAAGATACCGCAAGTAACACCGTATAATGGCAAATAAAGTTATTGTTTAATTTGTTGACATTGTGGAAACGTTGCCTGAGGCCGTGGTGAGTGTCGTTATGAAGCGAGTTCAAATGGGTAATAATATTACATATATCGTCTTACACGTGTTTAAGCGCTGTGTGAACGGAATTGTTGATATGATGTTTTGCAAATTATCTTTACGGCCATTTAAAGGGAAATTGTTTTAATTTTAATAAAATAAAAGTAGGTCTTCTGGAAACAATTTAGCTTTTACTAATTAAAATCCGTTAACTGTTTGCAGATTTTTACAAAATAGAACTAAAATATTTTTCTGAATCAGCGGCGTACTAAAAAAATGCCCTAAAATTGTAATGTTTACGTACATTTCAGTATCAAATGTACATAAAAGCCTCTTTTTAATTAGTGACAATTTTATAAAAAGCTTTGTATATGACTTAACAGCACGTGTATCTTTGATTAAATTATATTTTATCTTCACCAAAAATATTAGCAAATTAATTTTTTGACATCTGAAGAATGAATCCCTAAATGTGAAATCATTATTATTTATTAGTTTTATATGAATTTTGTTATTAAAATGAATCTCAATGTACCAGGCTTCGTAAATTGCTTATTGACCTAAAAGGAAATTGTAAATAACACAAGAAGATTGGCGAGATGAAAATCGATTTGCGCCGACGAACGTCACGGCAAGGACCGAATGTTGGCGACGTATCTTAATAAGGATTCTTTCAAGTTTTTCATCAAGCCGCCTTATCGGCTGCGGTGTGCCTAATTACACGGTTTTTATGTTTTTATTTTTAGATGAATATTCCGGCCAGGAGCAAGGAGGAAGGCGCCGTGAGGATGAATACGTAAGATTTTATTTAAAAAAAAAGACGCTCATGAAATATAAATAAAATAGAATAGCATAATATTCCATCACGTTTAAGAAATTATTTTGTGATTATATTATTATATATTTTTGAGAAATTTATTAATTGCTTTTCTAACTTATTAGCTTCTTATTATTTATCTTTCATTTTCAAGGTTTGAGAGACATTGTTTCCTTAACCCTAAGGTCTTCTACTAAAAAATATAAATGCCTATTATATGCGACAGTATGTTCTTGAAAACTATTGGAATGGAATATTCATTTCCCATACGCAATATAATGTGGAACACCGCAGGTAAGTAGAATGATGTGTAGCGGAACGTGATTCACGTTTTATTTACAAAATAAAATAAACGTTTATCCCACATATCACGCTCCATTTACGGCATTCGCCTGTTGCAAGCTGGATGCACAGCCGTCAAACTATTTCACATCGCCTAGTTATTATATATACTTCTCGGTGATTTTTGGCACTATAGAGAGAATTTTTTCCACTTTCTTTTAAAAAAGATCTACCTACAGGTACACTTCTTCTGATTAAACTTTAAAAGAAGACTTCCAAAAACCGAGACCGACTCTTAAAGAATTGTAGTAAGTGGAATTAATTATCATGAACTGGCCGTAACCCCCTACTTTTTTATAAGAAGCCTTGAGAAATATATCTATGAATATTAAGAAGACCTAACATGATTTTAAGACCTGAAAGGATTCGTAGACTCGTGAAATCTAATTACAATCATCCACAACGTGGGTTTGAAAAAAACAGACTTATGTACATATGGCTGAAATAGTATTAAAATGATCATGTGCTTTTAACCTAGAATCTCCCTCCTCACAACATACATTGCCAGTTGGCACTAACGCGATAGTTTCCTACATACGTAAACCTCACGAACACACAGTTTAAAAGGATGAAGGTGTTTCAGACAGGATATAGCCTCTTTGACCGCAAAACGTGACATAGAAATAAGAAGCTTACCAGACCTTATTCATTTTGCATCTTAGAATCTCTCTGCTGGCAGATAGATTCAATAACAAAACCTGACGTCACTTAATTTTTTATCGACTTGAATCAACTGAAGTAAAAAAATCATAAGGTATTGTTCAAGTGAATCCGTCTCAAAACGCATTTATTAATGTCATTTCATTTACGAGTCAAAGTTACTCCTATAAACTCTGTTTTAAAATATTTTATTATTGTATCTAAAACTAAATACAGCGGATGATAGTCTGGCAATTTTTAAAATAAAAGTACATTACCGTGGGCAATGGCTAAACAAAACTTCGCCGACACGTTTAGCCTTTTAAAAATTCAAACAGTGGTGTATACGTAGTAGTGTAGAACGTAGAGTATAGCTGGTGGAGTGCGCAGTGCAACCAATATTGGCAGGAGAGGGCTTCGAATGCAATTATGAAGCAGTGTGTCGCTCTGCCGCACCCCCGGGACAATCGGGACGCGCCCCGTCTGCGCCCTTTCATATGCACTTATAAAATGTTATGGAACAAATGACGTGGCTGCTTTTGAACCAGTACGTCTGAATAGTAGCTGTTGATCAATATATTCGGCAAATACATTTATCATTCAGTTGTTATGAGGAATGATGGCACCTTTTTTACTGTATTTAGGATATTATCTTCGAATACATGAGAACAGTGCCTTAGTTTTGTGGAAACTGTTGGTTAGGATATTAAAGAGATATATACACACACATAAGAAAAGTAGTCAGTTTAGGTCAAATATTTTTTTAACATCAACGTAATTTAAAATCTCTAAGCAAGACGCGTGTATTTGAAAGAACACGTAATGAATACTGAGAACGTGCCACCAACGCATTCTTTAAAATAGACGTATACCTCTACGAATAATCCTCCAGACGGCTCGTAAGTGATATGATCCGATCTCCCTGCGGGAATCAAACTCTGCTCATCGATCTCCACAGCCTACCATTCAGTAAGACATGGCGGCCGCCTTGGTGTTATTTCCCGTGGGCACTATAAACACTAGAGCCAATTTACACGACCGGGGTGCGTCGGCCATGCAGTTTTATGAAGCTGATATGTATGTAAGATGTCTACTAGTAAATCAATCCACAATTTGAGCACACTTCAATGTGCAAATACGAAGGAAAATTATTGGACAACTCTTTCCTTCCAATCCCCCTTTTTTTCTGGTTACCTTCGTTTCGGAGTCATGACCAATTAGACTCCCTTAGATATTCAGATTTTCGAATCATGTTAATGAATGGAATGCCACTGAAAAAATAGCACAGAGTTTTTTTGCAACTTGGTGCATCTATATCACTAAACTTTACTCCTTAAAGAAGAAGGAAAGCTATTAAGAAAATATAATTACTTGTTTTAAAATTTATCCCTTTAGCACCGTTATTAACATCATTAAAAATATCGAAACTCACGCCTTCGATGCTAATAAAACCAGATGTTTCAGCGTATGTTCTTATATAATTTTATTAATTAGTATGTGTAGAGAGGCAATGTGATAATAATCGAAAAGGGGTTTGATAAAGAACTGAAGGGATGGTAACTGTGGATGGGAGAGGGGGATACGTAGTGCGTGTGGTGTTTTAGTTCGGAGAGGAGTAAAGTGGCGTCCTACTTCCGAGAATAGAGAAAATCTATCCAGTTTTAATGCTTTATTATAATTCACTAGTGGATTTATCTCTGAGTTCAAACAACTAAGTTTCCCTTTCTAAAAAGTGAGTTTTCTCTCTAATCTTAGAGTTGGAACGCGACTTTACTCCTTAGTATGCCAGTTAAAGAATGTATGGTTAGTTAAGAAAGAAAAAAATAAAATGTTTTCTAAAGTTAAGGGTCTCTTTGTGACTTGATATAAGAGTGAATGTTTGGGTAAAGTTGTTTGCTTAGAATAGACCACAGTAAACGAAATCCAATGTGTAAACAGATATAACCCCTGCAATTGTAGAATTAGGTACTGAGATTAGCGATGAAACATGAATTAATTACGCACTTCCCTAAAGAGAAAATCATTGACTATAGTTCTATTATTTATAAAACCGCTCAGCGCTTTCTTGCTAACAGTGAAAAAAATATGGTTAAGTCTGTGACCTGATTACATTTTGAAGGTGCCTACAGTAGTTTACTTGCAGAAAGTAGAATATTGAAAAAGCAATAACTTGGTTAAGGAGGAATTAATATAGAATTATTAAATCTACCGCAATCTCATTTAGGTATTTTCCAATTTTATTGAAATCTTGACAAGATGAGTAATATAATATTTTTTTTACTATAATCTATATTCCCGTAGAAATATGAAATTGTTGGATGTAGCGGAGTCGCCTCTCTACTACGTCATGGCTTCATTTTATTTGATTTGACTCCAATTACGCGTGGTAATAACTTCCATCCGCATATTTACCTAAGTAAGTAGGTTCCTACATGGCATCTCCTTAGGATAGAAGTTATTTGGAAAAAAAATATGTTATAGTGGCAATAACATGTCTTCAATGCATTATAACAATATTTATTATTGTGAAATGTTAAAAAAACACACATAACTTCATGTTTTAAAAAAAGAAACTAACTTTTAGACTTTAATATTGTGATGTGAAGGCGCAAGAGCTTTTTTTTATACTCGTAGACGTTACATATCATTTCAATAAAGCTTTCTTAAAACACAACATAATATTTCTCAAGTATAATTTTGAGTTTATTTTTAGTTAAATAAATTCAAAATAAGCGTTGTAAGTCGTGGCTTTAGCGAATAAATATTTGAAAGTAGTTATTAAAATATTTAAAGTTTTGTATTCGACAAACTATCCCTAGAGTCCTGAGTGAAAATGCCACAGTGTACTGAAAAGCTCGTTTCATGCAGTGTCTTCACAGTTCACGGAGGACGTTGACTACAATATTGGCTATCCCTTTCGCTCGTGCATCTACACTCTTCCGTAAATCGAAATCAAAGCTCGTCGGGATTGTAGCGCATTGAAGTTCGTACGTTTCTCACATCCATGTGAAGTGAAAGACAAATGCTGGTGCGTTCCGAACATAGAAGCAGAGATAAGGAGATACCGCGTTAGTTATGTCAATTTACATTCTCTTTTTACGTCATTTCCAGTTTAAGATAGCTTGACTATTTTTCGTGCATTGTTATTAAGTATAATATAACATTATTTATAGTTACGAGGCGTCACATTTCTGAAAAATGATCTGTCAAACAGACAGGTAAAAATTAGGTCGAGATATCTACGCCTATAAAATTTTTAGCAGTCTGTCTACGGAACGTACCTGCATATGGCGGACGCTCAGTTTGTGTTTATGTCAATAAGAAACTGATTTTTAACATTTGCGCGGGTGTGGATAAAACGTTTTAAATTAATTATGTGCTAGTGGAACCTGTGAATTGTGTGTTATTTTTATGATAATGGTTTTCGTCATTGAACATTTGGATACATTGATACTTTCGGTGTAGTTCTACGGGTACGTATTTATTTTATGTTTTTCGTTAAATTAAGAGTTCTATGGCCTTAAACGTCTACGACATAATATAAATTTAGGTAAATAGTATCAGTGCATATTGTAGTGCAGTGCAGAACGTTTCTTTATCTTGGTATAATAAATAATATTGTTACTTAGGCTTGCGGGTCGAATGGATTCGTCTCTCTCATAGGTTATCGCCAGATGATAACTTTTGCAAATTATATCGAAGCTATATGGAAGTTTCGTTTATATTATGGCTTCAGGTAAACATTACTTAGTTAATTATACTCATATCATTTATTGTTTAATTGTTCATCTGAAGTCACGTCTTAGTTATAAATTAAAAAACGTCAAGTGTTTTAAGTGATTATTTGATACACAATTTTTCTTCAAAACAACTGTTTAAAGTAAGTGGAATAAAATTAGTGTATATTGCAGCAGGAATATCAAGTAGGCAATTTGATTTAAATTATTAATTGCCTTTAGTCTGCACTACCAAAATGATTCAATTTTTCGAATATGCATAAAGTAAAAGTACTGAAATAAATTTTTATGTTTGAAAAGAATCCTGGCTGAGCATAAAAAATAATAAACATGGAATACAAGATAATTATTTATGAAATAGCTTGTGAGTCTTGTTACAGTATGGGCAGCATACTGTGTTTATAAATTAAACACATGTGTTATGATATCTTCAACCCATGATTCATAAGACATGTGTGCTTTATGATTTATGTGATGGCACTATTTTTTAAATATCAGTTAATTGAGTAATTAATGTCATTATTTTTCTAGAATTATTAAGATGTGTAGGTTACTTAAGTTAATATTAATTGAAGTTTCTACAAAAATATTCTTTGTCACTTGTATTTCTATGATAATAAAAACATTGTATGATTTTCTTCATCATCTTTGATTAAGTATGATCAAGTCAATATGAATCATGTAATCGTTAAATTTATGAAATATTAGTTACCTTATCAATTGGTGCTCATTTACTCTGAACCTTCCATATCTAACCATAAGTTGTTAGTAGTGAACATAACATAATGCATATACACAATGACTAACATTGGTTTTTATTGATGTTACATAGATTATTATAGTAGGAAGTGTATATAAACACACCTAATATGTTTTAATACTTACATTAATTCTAGTAGTCATTATAATTATTTAGGACAAATAAAAATATAAATTATTGGCATGTCTTCAGCCTTTAAATTAATTAAAGAGCTATTAAAGGTTTTGCAATTGATTTGATTTAATTGTTTATTTTTTTGTATAATAGTACACATACTTTGTTGATTAATCAATTTCAATTTCTTTTCAATGTATTGTTTTGCTCAATTCAATTATGATAAACAGGTCAATATAAATCTTTATACTAATTGGTGGTTTGGTAACTATTACCGGTCACAATCACAAACCTTCGTATCAATCAACACAATACTACTAAACATTATCCTTAAATTTTTCTTCTATCATATACATATAAGTATTCATGTTATCATTTGATTATTGTTTTTTTGTTTGAAATTAATTAATTAATGAGCATTGGATTTTACAATTTTGTTCGTAGATATATTATTGTGAGTTTATTATTTTAAAAATGGAGGAATTTATGCAATTTATATGGGCATTTGACAGGGATGAAACATAATCTAGTAAACCGGAATGGTTTTCGTAAATGGTTGAAATAAATGTGATAATATTAGACCACATTTCGTACATCACAGCCATAAATAAGTTTATAAAGTGTGTAGACCAATTTTACATACCAAAAAACAATTACCTGTTGGTTTATCAATAAGGTAGAGCTATACATATAAGCCAAGGGCTAAGTTTGCTTATAAATTATTTTTTCTTTTTATTAACTTTTCCATATCTAAAAGAAATGACTACACTGACACAAATGCAATCAACAATTAGGTGAGAAACTCATTAGTCTTTATCATTTTGTCCTACAAAACAACTTATGTATTTCAAATTACACTAGGTAATAAATATCACAATATTATTATCTACTCCTATAGATAAAAAGAAAAACAATATGTGCCTATCCCTCTCGTTGTGGAGCTATTAATCACAATATTATTTTTATTAAGAATATATAACATAAAAGCACTTGAGTTCCCTATATCCATACAATATGTATGATAAAGCTTTTTATCTAATCTTTGGCATGTAATCAAATCAGCGGTCCATGTCGTTGACCCGATCTCGCGTTATCTCGTTCGATAGTCGGATGTAACATTTTTTCCACCATAACCTTGAGTTTGCGTACGCTCGAATCATATTTGCCGGCTAGTCATCAGCGCGTAAACGATTGCGGCGCTGATTGCGCTTACTGCCAACGTGCGACTGCCTTTTATGAATAAGAATAAAAAATAAAATGAGCATTATTTGCAGAACAATTCTACCAAATGGACGTCCAATATAAAAGTCCGTATTAAAACTAATGCCTGAACCGTTTCAATGAGTGCTCCACATGTACGCAAGTACGTGAGCGAATTTCAAGTAATCGTGAGTGAGCGGTCTCACGTTCTCTATTTTCAGAAATTAAATTGTCAAATTAATTGTTTCATTCCACGTACGCTATTGTAATTGAGTATTCACAAACCGGGATTTTTAAGTCTCTCGTTAAGCCTTATATTATATTTCTTAGCAGGAAAAATATTACGTAGGAAAATTGAAGGTATTTTAATGATATAGTTATCAAATCAATTAGATACTAACAAAGATAGAAGATAATATTACCGTGCTAATATTAAATGGGCTTTACAAGGTGTATAAAATATTTTCAAACACCCCCTCACTAACCCTCACCTTAAGGTGAGGGGGTGTTTGCAGTTTAACCGCAATGAAATTTGTTAATCAAGATATATAAATATTAATCAAGTGTTGATGGCAAACAGTGATGGCCTCGAGGTTTAGGCGCTCGGTCGAGAATCTCGGCGGTCGCGGGTTCGAACCCCAGGCACGCACCTCTGACTTTTCGAAGTTATGTGTGTATTCAAATTGAATTATCATTTGCTTTAACGGTGAAGAAAAACATCGTGATGAAACCTGCACACCTTCTTAGGAATTTCTTAGGTGTGTAGTCTGCCAACCCGCACTAGGCCAGCGTGGTGGTCTGTGGCCTACACCCTCTCAATGGTAGAGGAGACCGTGCTCAGTAGTGGGCGTTTATGGATTGATGAAGAAGAAGAATCAAGTGTTTAGCGGACAATTATCTATACATATATAAAATAATAATTAAAGTTAAGTAATTTATAGTAATCAGACGCTATTTGTCTCAGTGCGGGAATCGAAACCGCGGTCTCTCGTTTCCTCCTGTTTCAGTATGAAGAATTGCCTTCTTTACCCTGATGGTAAATTCATAAACAAAGAAGAAAATATTTTTTATTACATAGTATTAACGCATCAATATTAAGAATAACGTGGTTTTTCTTAATTCTCAGCAAAACTCGTGCATAAATAACTCAATAAGCTTCTCTCAGACGAGTTTGTTAATGTTCGCTGAAAAGATTTAAAACATAAGTGAGTCCAAAGTTTTAACGAGACAAAAATATTAAAACCGCAGGTACTTTGCAACTAAGAAGACGGGGTAGCCCTTTGAGTACTTTATTAACAAACTTATTTACTTAGTCAAATGTTGAGTGTAAATTTTACACTGTTACATCTTAAGTCTTAAGGGCATGTTTACCCTTTCTTTGTGGGCAAAGTTAATTAATTGGTCATAGGCCCCCTGGTGTTTTCGATGGCTTAGGTCAACTCGCCAATCGTTTTTAGGCCATTCCATTTGTCTACCGTAACATATTGCTTGATAATCCCGAAGTAGTTTTGATATTGATGTAGTGCACGGGGATGGAAAACTTTCAAAGGTCGTCAGCACTGAGCGTATTTCACATTGATGATAAAAATATAAGGTAATATAGAATACAAATATATTAGGTAAAAGTTATGCTTTTACTGATGGCGCAGCGAATCCACTAAGTGCAATACTGGTCATATAAAATGATTACTAGCTACAATGATCTTCCGGCATTTGAAACAATTAAGCAGAGTTGTTTATTGTTTCCCCTTTTTACACTTACTACACAATATGTTAGTACGGTTTGCATTAAGGAAGCAAAGCTGCACGTGGGAATGAACTGGAGGGGTGTTATTTATTAACATTTTATAATAAAATACAATCGTCTAAAAGAAGAAAAGTCAAATCGTTATGAAGATTCTAGATCTGTATGTCAAAGAATGGTTACGTTGTACTACTACGCTGGGGCGTATGACGTCATCGCTATGACGTCGTCGTTCGTAGCTACATTTGAGTTCATTAGTCTGCGGAAAAATATTGTCCCGCCGTCTAATACGTACGTCGTACAATTCTGGTTAATGCTATTTGCTTGGAGTAGGAATAATAGTCCAGACACCCTAAGTATTAATATGGAAATACTGAATAATGGATCGTCCGCTAGTCTAATTAATTTCATCCGTCCGTAAGCTCAATATGTATTTCGTAGACCAAACATGGTCTGGTTTTCGTTAAACACTTCTAACAATACATGAATGCTTATAATTCGTTCCTGTGTGGGCAAAGTCTATTTAAATAAATTGCTACTTATACATTATTTATGGTAAGAATAACAAGTTCTGAATATAAAACTCTTATGCGTAACGGTGGTAAGTGACATGTAACTTCGTTATCTCTGCTGAGATTGCATTTCCCGTATAAATCTGTCCAAGAGTCGATTCTGTGCGCCGGTTTGCTCCGTGCCGGTCGCTCGTCAGACGAACGATCACTAATCGAGCTGTCGCTGCCCTAAGATAGCAGTAATCTATTCTTAGCGTCTCCCCAATTCTATTAAGGTGCGGTAAATTAATGAGTTGTATGAAAGAGTAAATCTCCTGTATTCGCCACGCCAGTTTACAAGTTTTAATGCAATGGGCGGGCAGATGTCTGGCACAATCGATTAGATATTTTTGGGTTGCAGTTGTTCGTGTTTTCTGCGTTTTATGTGGATGTAATCAATTGGTTGGCGCTCGTAATGTTATTGGGGAACAAATGTTTCTGACGTGTTATTAGAAAAGTGCGATTGGATTATGGCAGATTTGATTAATGTTTATAAAGAGCGTATTGCAGTTTGCCAAATTTCACTGCGAGAAAATTTCAACATTTCGTTGAAATCTAGAAAAATTCCATCGATATATTTTCACCCGGGCTGATAAATGCGGTATTGTCTTCAGCCTAGCCACGTGATTTATCTTAAGGATTTGCTGGTACTATACGGCCAACTTCGGTTAGATGGATTGTGTGAACCACGCGAGATCGTACGTACTGTTCAATCTTTTTGTCTAATCATGTTGAAACCACGTTTTTGGTTTGTAAAGTAATTCATCGATAAGTTCTATTAAATACATAATAAAGTAAATATTGGTTATTGAAATGTATTAAGTATTGAGAACGCATTGGTACGATTGTGCTGATTCACTAAGACATTATACCGTAAATACACCAGGCCATCGAGTCGTCGTTACCACAATCGGCACCGGGTATACACCCTTTGAGTGGCATTAAAGTCGCGCTTTTATTATGCCGTTCAACGTTTATCTGTATTGAACTCATCTAAAATGACTTACCAAGAATAATGGGTATCTCTCAAAAACTGGGTCACGTTTCTTGGTAAGGTACGATTGTAGTTTTGTGACTAATGACTGTGTTGTGCTAGTACTAGTGCGCATATCTATATTATTTATACAGTATACACATATGTAGAGTTAGTCCTAATACGCGAGCGCTGTTTCTCACGAGTATATTTTAGCCTCGTTTGGTTCCTAAATTCAATTGTTTTTATATGACGGCAATTTTATTAACTTAATAGGGAACAACTTGCAGCTTAAAGCATCTGATAACCTTGTTGTTTTGGCAATTATTTATAGTACTTAGTTTATGAAGGATTGTATTGTATCCGGAAGCTCTTATTTGTTTACATTGTATCTTTTGTAACGTTGAGAGTTGAGGGCTTATTTATTTAATTTAATTTACTTTTTTGTACTCTGAACAGATATATACGAATTAAGAGGGATATACTACTATGACACAAAATAAATAGCTAAAAGGCCGGTCACATCGCTAGCCGCGATCTCTCCCAGACGACCAGCAGTACTGGAATGATGAATAAAACTGTCAGGAATCTAGACGTCACACCATATTATAATCTAATAATCTATTAAACATATAATAATAATTAACTTAGTAAAAACACATATCTACAAAAACTTAAGACATGATCAAAGTGAATTATTGCTAGTTTGTGTTTTGACAAAGTGTATTAGCATCATAACTTGCAAACGTAAGTAAAATGAACAAGTATGAAAAAAATGACACACGTAAATATGGGCTTAAAGCATGAAAAAATGTAGACGTAATACCAAGAATATACATTTCCAGACACAGAGTATTCTACTTAATTTTTTGCGACCCGAATTACGAAATTCAAAAAGTTTCTTCTTATCGGCAACTAATGTAAGTTACTTTCGTTGCCATACTTTTGTAAGGTAATTTATTTCAAAGACTTTTCGGATAAGTATGACAAATTTAATTTCAAATAATTGATACGTATTTTTTTTTATTTGCGAATGTTATTCCACACAGGCACCCTGAGATATTCGAGTTATGTTCGACCTTCATACGTTTTTTGTGTCGGCTCTCATTAAACAGTTCTTTCCACATGACCGCAGCCACGTATCGGCCCCCGTGGCGCACGTAACCAATGATAATATCAACCTCTTATGTACGTAAGCAATTAAATAATTATGCAAATGCAACAGATGTCTATGTCTGTACCAATTAATAATCTCGTAATTCGAAACCGCTAGGGAAAAAATGATTTATCACCAGTAGTGCAATTAGAGTGTTTTAATATAAAAAAATGTCTTTCCATTTACCAAAGTCATCATGTCCTTGCCCTGTTCCCAATTTTAGAATTTGCGTAGTATGTTTTAGCGCCGTTTTTATTGTCTCTCACGGACTCCATTCATCTTTTCTTTGGCCTTCCTCTGCTTGTCCAACAGTCAGTTTCCAAACTCATTACTTTTTACCTTCCGTTTACCTAAATCTTATAAACAAAGTTATCGCATATTTTTTCTAAAATTCCTTAATGATTTAGACAGAACAAATATCAAACATTTGAACGCAATTTAGACGTTTACCCAGAATAACAGCACGCGACTGTCTGGAGATTTGTTTACATTCGTGGATCATAAAATTTCGCTAGTTGCGGTTCGTAAAACCTTGGCGTTTAGTTTCACAGACACTTCTGACCAAACCCACCTTGAAGGTTGTCGGTTTATATAATTGTAAGATTAAATCCACAAATCATACAGTTAATTTTGAAAAGTATTTCCTAAATCAGCTAGATTTTACTTCAGGAGGTGACTAAGCTTATGATGTATTATAATCCATTTCGATCTAAATGCATTCCTGTGAATTGGAAAATGTTCAAGGTTGTTATTATTTCTGTTAAAACATAAGCTCTTTAGACACGAACGTTAAAGAATATTTTCTGTTATACAAGTAAAGTGGGAGCGTTATCGAGGTTCGCAACACTTTCACGGTAGTTCGCTAATGTTGTCAAGATTGATTTTGCCACGGGTTAGTGATTTTGATAGGTTTCAATAGTTTCTTGTTGCCAGAGTCTTTATGAAGTATTTTGTTGGATTCATGATGTTTACTTGATATGGGAAATATTGCATATTAATAAATTATCTTACAACGTATTACGCAAGCTAAATATTGAATATATTTTATCTGCATACAATTTTAGCGCATTATACGTAATTTACATAGCGAGAGAGTGCTTCTCTAAGGAATTCCTAAGTAGGTAAAAATTACCAACTGCAATACAAGCAAACAATACAAGCTTGATATTTTTATTGCAGTAAGTTTAATTACTTTATGTAAATTGTTTCTACACTGTGCTTGTAGAATTCTATAATCTTATAACAGTTCTCTAAAGCAGAATTATTTCTGTTTTGAGATTCTATGTATGTGTCTCTATTATTGTGTCTACATCTCATTGCATTGCTATAGAGTATTTTATTCTTTCGTGTACTTTATTTAACCAATCCATGATTTCCACTGCATTATGTGGTTATTTTCAAACAATTTCGATTGATATAGGAAACGTTATTACGTAATTAAACAATACCATAATTTGCTCTGGTGTTTATTTAGTTCAGATTTTTCATGGATGTAGTGATTAAAAATGTGACGTGTATTTTTTGTGCTCGATATTGAGGCGCTATACTGTAGGTTTTATTACATTATATCTAATTTTTAATTGATTTCTATGAATCTAATCTAGAAAAAGTATTTCTTTAGTAATTGTACAACTTTTATTCTGCATAATTTGACAGTATATCTAAATAAGCTCGCGGCGATTCAGAACTAATGTAGGTTGATATCAGACAAATGAGAGCCGTGAAACTCTATAGATACGTAGACATCATGAGAAAATACTTCATAAGGCTCACGTTACTCCAGCCGCCCATATCGTAAAATACTCACGCCGCTACTCATTCTGGCGTCCTCGATTCAGACGCGGTAACTAGGTAATGCCTGGATAGACTTATTGTATATTCGGATACGTAAATTGTTTTTCGCGTAATGTATTGAATATCTTAAGTTTGTATATGGACTTTATAATTCTATCTAAATGAGACTAACATTTAGGTTACGTGTTCCTAGCTACTAAATGTTTAATTTAAACTGGAGAAAAAACATCATAAATTAATTTATTTATTCTGACTTCTCTGTAACAGTTTGTGATAAAACTAGCCTTTTCTGTTGTGCGATTACTAGGATGTTACTTAAATTTAGTGGCATATAAAAATTGCTTTCAAATTATTTTGCAGTGCGTAAAAAATATAGGGTCAAAACAGGTAGGTATTCTACCTTCTGACTAAATAGAACGTCACGAGGCTGGATCTTCTAATAACGTTTTATTACGTCTTCATAACTTCGAATATTTTTTAATAATCTTGTTTGCTTACGTAGGCGACCTTTAATTACGGCTCGTATTTTTCGCAAATAATTGACGGTGTACTTATTAAAAGTTTGTCCCAACACGTGCCGGCTGAAGGAAAAAATTATGTAAAAAATCAATACGTCTCATCGTCAATTTGCCGATCTAATTAGCCGTTAGTTGAATTAATGCTCTGTCATTATTGAAAAGTCTATTTACGAAAAAAAAAAATTCTCGAGATTTAAAGGTGATCTGAAATGAGTAGACCTAAAACATTCCGATATTGTTCTAAGCTTTAATTAACGCTTACCAAATACTTACGTTCTTACATTTTTATAAAAGCGATAGATTTTAAGATATATAATTATCTAATGGTTCTTTTTAATGAATATTAAAAAAGACGCAAAGTTTTACTCTAGAGTTGAAAAGTTCTCCAAATCTGTTTATAAAGAAATGAAATGTTTAGTGTCTTCATAAATATTGACGTCACTGCCACGGGACCGCGTGTTTAAGTGAGATAGCGCTATAGCCTTACTTTACCCCGCTCTATAGTACTACATACTAAATAATAAGTTTAAATTTTTTTACTGTTTATTGCTTACTATGCTCGCATTTATATGGATTTTAGCCCTGATAGGAGTCAATTTACCAATAAATTTTGTAGTTTAGGTGGTAATGTGTAATAACATATGTTATTATCATGTTACTATCATTCTGCTACGTTTGTTTAATAGAAAGAGCATAAACATTTATTTAATCATGGGCATTAATTATTATAAGTTATCGTGGATTAATTCATCTTCCTGTGTTCTTGAGTAGACATCGTGACTAGCGCCGTTCCGCACTAATGAACCAAGGTATCGACTTCGATGGATGGAATTGACTCAAAGGCCTGAACAACGTATCAAAACATAATGATATTATTATATTGGATACTATAATTGCCTCATTCAATGCCTCAATTCTGAACTACGCTTTGGATTCGATTCTTGAGTCGGCAAGGCGTAGCACCTTTTTTTATTTTTTTTTTTTTCTCGAGGGGAAAGCTGCTTATGGCTCTACCTCCTGCCAGCCCTCGGAGAGGGGGGCAGGAGGCGTATGTCGGGGTCATCGGCCATCCAGCCCGGCAGATGTTAGTACCGGGCTGGGTCCCTATCCTACCCTACCTGCACCGGCATACCGACCAAAACCCCCCGGTGGCCATCTTCGCGCTAGGTAGGGCGACCACGGTCCGCGGGCGAGTGGCGCCCACAATGGTTCCGCAGCCGCCCAGTGCGCCTCCGATACGAGAGCGTCTCGGCCTACTCAGAATTGTGTCCACAGGGCCACAGGGCAGGGCGCCAGGTCTAATTGTCACCGTTAACCCGGCGCCTCCTTCTTTGTCGCCTTTGGCGGGCGGGATCATTCCGTTCACGATCCCGCCCCGCACTCTCCTTCTGCGACATGACGTGCTCGCAGAATGAGAGCATCGCTCGCCACGACCTCGGACTCCCGACCATCGAAGAGACGACGGCTGGGAGTGAGAGGTCTCCACCTACAACAGCGCGGAGAGCGCTGCGCTGAACCACCCAGGCTGGCCACTCCTCTAGTGTGTGCTGGGCTGTATCATCTGGGCAGTTGTCACAATGGTGACACACGGCCGACACCTCCTTTTGTGCCACCCGACACAGGTAGTGGCCGAAGCATCCGTGCCCCGACAAAACCTGCGTCAGGTGGAACGTCGCCGCACCGTGGCGCCTGTCCACCCACTGGACGAGGACAGGGCGCACTGCCTCAACGGTCCTAGCACCAGCACTGGGATTCTCCAGCCTGGTTCGCCATTCCTCCACGGCGGCCGCTCGGAGGGAGGCTTTAATCGCCTCGACCTCCCTCGGGGCAAGGCGTAGCACCTTAGCTTACCTCCGATTTTCCCTTTGCGAAAGTACCTAGTAGCATACCTATTTTTTTCAATCTGGGTAAGACAAACTTACTTGTGTCTAATAGCGACGCCGTCGAGGCACTGCAGCTGCAGTTTAAGTATGAAAACTATAAAGTTGCTTTCGCTAACATAACATTAATAAACTTTCCGTTTTGGACTTAGCCGTTTTCAAGGCCACTTTCTTTAATTTTCCTGCTTAGAGCCTGTTCTATTTTTAATCTTTGTCTAAGTAAATTTATTCTCTTGAAGTCGGCCGGTTCGTCTAGTCAAAGGAGGGTGGACTTTACGCTCAGCTACTCCCAGCTCTATATTAAATTCTGGTTGTAGTGGCTTAGGCATTTACTTTGTTTCGCTATGCTACGAGGACAAAGGAAAACGGATGTTAAATAATAAATTTGTTCATGGTTAACCGGCAATTAGCTTGGAGCAAGAAATCGTTACTATGTTGAATTGTTTCTAAGTAAACTTTCGCGTCGGCTTTTGTTTTGCAGAGGGGAAGTGCCTTTTATACCTTTCATTTAAGCAATCTATTTCTTCTTATTGTTAAAATTTGGAAAATGGGTGCGTCATTCAAGCAATGGGGGCTCGGTGATATTTCTCTTGTTTATTCTGCTGTCATCTCAAATCACAAACTATTAGAACAGATTGTCAGCTCTTTCAAAGCTTTAATATCTTATTGGATTTCTCTAGATATATTACGTTGTAACTTTGTCAAATAAGTAAATACACCCAAAAGTCTACATAATTCTAAAACCACACTAGGTTACGATCGATTATTTTGTCGCAAGTATTGTTTACGTGAGACTTTTTCGGTCTCAAAAACTCCAAGACCCGAAAGAAATATTTGTGGGTCAAACAAACATTTGGGTGGACTCGTTGACAGAAGACTTGTTGTGGTTGATAATATATTTTGGATAAATTTACAAATTTCATTATCACTATCATAGACTGTAAGTAATCCTTAACATATTTGGGAAAAACAGTATTCGACATGTGTACGTACTAATAATACGAAGACTTAAATCTCAAAGAGATATATCCATTGTACAGTAAGTTGTCCCAGTGGCATGTCGGCTTACCTGTTACAATTGTCTTATCACGGCATTATTTCACGAGCGAGAAACCTTGTCCCCTTTCTATCTTTCACACTGGCTCTATGGCAATGTCTCAAGGGACGCGTGTCACAGTAGTTACTCGTGTCTTCTCTTCGACTGTACCGGACTCTCTTTTAACTTACGTTTACATATTTAATGTAAGCTTAATATTGACGATGAAAAATGGATTTATAAATTATGAAGTAAAACAATGACGACTTTATAATATTTTAAAGCTTGCCCAATATTTCAGTCTAAATGAATCAGTCATGTCGCAGTAAAATGTGGGCTAAAACAAACTAGCGATTCTCAGATTTATTCACGGTTTGGGCAAAGTGTAATTGACTTTTCCACTAGGAAATTCTCAGTAGCACCACAGAGTCAGGGAGTGTGTCGGAAATTTTACGAGGGACATAAAATATAAATTGTGAAATTTGAATGCCCAAGAGGCAATCGTTGGACATCATCGAAACACTGCGGAATTTTAAAATGTTGATGATACCCAAAAAGTAAATTTTTCTTTTTACGTATGAATAAGTAATTATTAAGTAAAGAAATTGGCCCTATCCCACCACACACCCGCCACTGCAACTCCTGTACTACAGGATCAACAGCGGCACGCACAGTATTGGCGCCGAGCAATGAAGCTCAGCGAATCTAAGGGGACCTAAATTGTCACAATCCCGCAACGAAGTTAATCAGAAAAGCAATGTAAAGGAGGAGTTGGAAAACAAAGAGTTGTCCACTTCCCTCCACAGCAAAGCGGGTGACAAAATATTGAGCTATGAGGTTTAACCTCACATAAAGAAAGACAATTACAATTACCAAAAAATTAGACGCAATTGACGCACCACGGATTAATAACTATTGCTTAAATTGGACCTAACGTGCGTACTGTTATACAGACTTCCAATAATAGGCATGGCAAAATCGCTGAAAGGCACGGAAGTTCCTCCTAGATTCAACGAGGTCTGTATAATAAACAACACCAGACGTTACGTGCATACTATTGAGCATACTGTTACGCTCATCCGAACAAAGATTGCACTCCCAAAGGATATGATGTGCGGACTGTTCATATTCGCAATCATGTGTTGAGCATTGGCACATAGGAGAATCAACCAACCTAAATGAGAATAATTTACTACGAAAATTGCCGTGACCCGTTAGAAATTGCGACACGTAATGATCAATCTCAAGCCAAGTTTTTGCCAAGCGATCGCTAACCGAAGGAAAATATTGATAAAGATGACGGCCCTTTACAGACAGCTTCCATCGGTTTTGCCATTCTTCTATTAATTCCGAGTAAGTCTCGGCGTATGGTTTAAATAATCGAGTTATTCTTGAAAAGTCGCGCGATGGAAGGAAATCTCTATCAATACTTTGCCTGTCAGCAAAATATAACGCGGCGCGACGCTGTACTTCCAGGTCGACTGGAAGCACACCCGCAAGAACAGGTAAAGCCTCAGTACTAACGGTTCTGTACGCCTTACACAAAAATATCAACGCCAAACGCTGACTCTGGAGCAACTTCCTTCTGACTGCGCCGACAGTTGCCCTATCGGCCCACACAGGGGAAGCGTAACAAATACAACCCAAATATGTAGCTCCATAAATTACTTTTAAGGTATTAAACGATAGACCCCAGGTTGACTTTGATATCCTTGTCAAGGCATAAAAGTTGTTTTTAGATTTTTCACCGACGCTTTTTATATGTTCAATAAAAGATAAATTAGTATTAAGTAAAGAAATATGAAAATTAAATTATGTTTAAAAAATAATTAACACACTTTTAAATAAATTTAATCAAAATATAACTAGGTCAACGGTGGTAAGTTTTTCTTAAAATGAGGTTGATGCAATTTTAAATATTATTAGGAGAAATATTTTTTAATATTTCACTGTTGGAATTTTACCCGATGAATTTCCAAAGTAAAATAAGGAATCCTGCAAAGATGGTTAAATTTCGTTTATGATCACACGTCGTATAAATAAGTTATAAATAGAAATATTGGAGTCGTGATGGGCTCGAGGTTTCGGCGCATGATCGAGTATTCTTGATGCTCGTGGGTTCAAACCCCAGGCACACACCTTACCTACCACCTTACCTTACCTGACTTTTCATAGTTATGTGTAATTGTTATACGCTATGAATTATCACGTACTTAAACGGTGAAGGAAAACATTGCGAGGAAACCTACATACAAATTCTTAGATTTTTTAAGTCGTGTAGTCTGCCAACGTGTTCAACGTGTGCATGTGTCTATTTACAGTCTGTTTGACAAGAGCGTGTACGGCAAAACTTTTTTTTAGGTACCGCTAGAAGCTTGGTTGTAAATTTGGCAGGTAGCTAGCCCCTTCCCCTCAGATGCTTTGTGTATAGAGTTTCAGTTGTCGTTCGATCTTTGTCAGAGGAGGACGCATTTCGTCATGAGTGCTACGTACGCATCACGTTATGAAGCAGTGTTCTTGTGTTTGCATCCAAAAGGACCCAAAATGTCATACGCAGCCGCTGCAAAATACATGAAAAAGTCAAAGACATTTGTTAGTAAGTGGGTGAAACGCTATTCTGAAGTAAAAAATGTCGACGATCTGCCTAATCGTGGCTCTACGCAAAAAACAACGAAAAAGGAGGACAAAATGATTTTACGGGTATTCGAGAAGAATTCTCGCCTATCGTTACGTGGTGGTCAAGCGGTTTTGCTTAAAAAAGGCCTTAATGTGTCATGTGATACTATAAGAAGACGTTTACTGGCTCATGATGTAAAATTTCGTAGCATAATAAAGAAACCGCTACTGTCGGAAAATCATGTTAAAAAGAGACTCACTTGGGCGCAGGAACATTTGGACCGGGATTGGGACAATGTAATTTTTTCGGACGAAGCTTCTTTTTGGGCACGTTCTTCTATCACTCATACCTGGTGTACCCACGCCAATAAATTCATCCAGCGGACCGTTAAACATCCGGTGAAGGTGCACGTTTGGGGTTGTTTTTCAAAACAGGGATTTGGTACCTTGCACATATTTACAGGTAATTTAAATGCAGCTAAAATGGTCAAAATATATCAAATGGCTTTATTACCATCTGCTCAAAAGTGGTTTAAAAGGAAAAACATATATTGGCTATTGCAAGAAGACAATGACCCGAAACATCGGAGTCGTCTTTGTACAGCGTGGAAACAAGAGAATGACGTTGAAGTACTAGATTGGCCATCACAGTCGCCGGATGCAAATCCAATAGAAAATGTTTGGGCACTCATGAAGTTGAAGCTTCGAGGAAAGAAAATCTGGACTTTAAAACGATTAGTTCGTGAAATTAGACTTATTTGGAGGTCTTTGTCCCTGGATTATGCAATAAAATTAGTAGAAAGTATGCCTCGAAGACTCCAGTAAATTATTGATAATGGAGGCGACTGGACAAGTTATTAATAATAAAGCATCATTGTCTATATCATGTATAATGAGTGTATTTTTTTTCTATTTTTTATCCCAATTCATTCCCGAGTTTTGCCGTACACGCTCTTGTCAAACAGACTGTATTTCTTTTTTATCTGTATTTAGGTAGCTTTTCAAATGGTTCATGGGTAAAATAACAATATTTAAGCAAAAATGATGCGATATACATATATTCCTATCTTTTTCCACGATATATTTATGTGGTTGAAACGGTGTTCCTCACACCTACACGCCCGCCACTCGTATGAGTCAGGAGGGACAATTAAACACACGAAGTAGTTCAGAATGTTGGCAGTATCTCTTGGGAGCACTAATTTATAGGAGTCAATGTAGTGTGACCCGCTGATACCTACATTGAAGAAATTATAATAAAACAATAGGATGAACAAATAATAACACAAATCCATAGTACCTATAGGTACTAATGTTTTAAATGCAAGAATAACTGTCTGTCCCTCTGTCATTTACGCTTTCACGCATACGAGTAAACCGCTGGACCGCTTTGAATTTTTCGTTAGGAGATAGATAGGCCCATGGGAGGACATTAGGCACTTTTTACCCCAGGAAAACGCAGTATTCCCATGGAACAATCCGGGCCCCACAGTTGATATACAATAAATATTTCGGCTTAAATCGGATTTTGATATAATGTATTTTTTTTCGTTGGGCATTTTATAGCATTAAGCCAAGACTAAAACATACTATGATATAAATTTTGTTTTATTTACTGTTTATAGTATATTCATGTATCATAATATTCTCATACTATAGGACATAGGTACTTATGATATATTAATGCACTATAATGTAAGGTAGCGTACGCCCGATGTAAAGCGATCATGTCGTTTATCAGGATATTTTAAACTCTGTTAGTTGTCAGAGGCTATAAAAGCTTTATAGTAGTTCGTTATGTGTTATAAGATAAGGAATTTTGCTAAGATGTTTATTATATAAACGTACACAACGACACGCCTGTGTTTTCTGAAGGAGTAGGCAGAAGTGCAAGTTTGCACCGACATTTCGCTAAGTACGTATCAGACTCCATGTTACTAATGAGCATTTCAAAATGAAAAGATCTAATGGCACTTTTCCATCCGGGAATCGAATCTGAGGCCTCTACATCGCGTGCCACACATATGTGGCGCGAGGCAGTATATTTATTATACCCAACAATATTATGTACTATTTGCTTTGCTTAGCGCCAGACATCCATTCTATGTTACTGATAGGATGCTCTAGCTACGATAGTTATTTGATTTATCTATGTCCTCGATCCCTTCTTTGTCTTCCGAGCCTCATAAGCCTTAAAAATGAGGTTATGCACAATTATAATTTAATGACATAAAGAAACGGTGGTAAATTAATCATGTTTTTTTGTTGTTTATTAAAGGCAACTAATTACTTATTGGCAACAATTGTTATCCCTAAGATTATAAGCTATTTATTCGATGTCAAGTGTCGCTATTTTAAGCTTGTCAGGTTGATAAATCGTTTTGTTTTTGTATGTGGGCCGACTCAGGCGTTTTTGTAAATAGCAAATCGTTCGCACATGTCCGGTCTGAAATAAACGTCCAGAAACTCAGTTGTAGATTTTTTCATTATTATTAGCCATTATACGTATCGAAGGGCACGAGCCTCCTCTCCAACTAAGGGTTTATTCGTAATAAGCCTGAAGCTGGCGCGGTGAGTTGATGGACTACCACTAAGATATTCTTAAGAAGTTTTATGCCTGCATGTTTCCCCACAGTAATTTTCTTAACCGTTAAGTATAAACATAAATATAAAGTACAAACAAACATAATACCGATAATACATAGCTTAGAAATGTCAGAGATGTGGATCTGAGGTTTGAACCCGCGACCGCCTAGATTCACGGCTGCGCATCCAAATCTCGAGTCCACTACTTTAATAAAAGGAAAAACGTGGATAACTTTAATAAAATGAAATACTACTTCAAACGCATTAATATATGTTCGGACTTCGGATTTAATTGGTTCGTCGAAACAAGTAGATAACTTTTTTATTAGTGTTAATGATTACGCTTATTTTAATAAATCTTGGTGCGCAAAACATTTGTTATCGTAAAATGCGATGCGAATTGTTGTATGAATGTGTTTTGGAGATACAATACAAATTTGCATTTTTTAATTGTATTTGCATAGAATGTAGAGTTTCTGTACCCATCTTTTTGGGCAGCACACCTTATGACATTCAACACAAGCTATTGTCATGTTTTTTTTATTGTTATTTATTACGTACTTAAATACACAGTGTACATCACCTGTTTCTATATGTTAGGGTAGGTCACAGTGTCACTTCGAGATTTATAATTTATCAGTATTGACCGCAAGTAACTAAAGTTCTATATTTTGTTCTCCTTCAATACTTTAGTTACGCCTGGCACTTCGTCGAATGATATGACCATTCATTTCTACTTTTCTGCTTGATTTACAAACTAAATCATTTTATAAAGTATAATGTCGAAAGTTTGAAAGATGGGTCATGGGAGGTTGATATATAATTTTAGGTTTACGTACTTTAATTTTGTGTTAAAAGTTAAAAAAAAATATGAAAAACAAAGTACACCTAACAGTCATACATAGTTCCGACCCCATACGAAGACATATGTACATACATGTCTAAGAGTTTATGAATAAATTAAGCTAAAAGTTGTACCATGATGGAGTTGCGCTAAACCGCTTATAAAGGATAAAGTTTATTATACAACGTAAATTTAAACCAATATTTGTTAATCTTATTCTAAAGTTAAAGAAAATAATAAAAATCATAAATGTACACGCTTTTGTATTCCGTTGTTGTCCATGGCGATAGGTTGGCGCCATTGATCGCTCATACATACAAAAGTTGTATTATCACATCAGTACAATAATTTTATCCGTCCCATTAATACGGTCAAATCGGTTTCCGAGCGAATTATATCGAGGATTCCGAATGAGTGAACTCTTTCTGAAAACTATCCAATGTTTAATTATAAAGCCAGTACTCATAGAGCTTGAAATTCTGATTACAAAGGTGAGCGCACATTGTGCAGTTTAATCTTGGCTCACGTGAAATTATGGCACAACGCTGCTATTGTGTTTCCTTAGCGTAAAGTTGCCGTGTACAATGCATTTTAACCCAATTATTATGAGAGCTTATTAAACCGGCATTCGTTCCTTGTTGCGAGCCTGTTTCGCTTCCACCGTAAATTCGGTGCCACAGCCCTGTGTTTGCTCGAAAATAATTTGCGCTGTGAGCTATTGTTTTCAATTGTGGAATGATTCAAATCTTGCTTTGAGCTAATGAGCTTTTTATGTATTTTAGCTACCGTTCCATGGTATTTGAATGTTTTCTATTTTTGTTTTTAAAAAAAGAGATTTTAGCGGTTCATTATGAGATATAATTTTAAATTCAAAAATGTGTTTTTGGCGAATATTTTTTATACGGTTTTTAATTTCTTAATGGCTGTCTTGCTTCCCTTAACGGTATAGGTCAACGTATTATATTCTTTAGGTTATGTAAAAGCCTAAATATAAAACATCTTGTTTTAAAATCCAGCCACAATAATGCAGCGGTTAGTGGAACATCGGACAGTTGTTTGGTAATTAGTGTTTTAAGCCGGCACGTACATTTCGCGCACGTTTGTGCCTATTAGAGTGGCTTTCACTAGTTTCCAATTTCATTATGTTGGGTTTTTGTCCTTATAAGCTTAGTGAAAATATGTATAGGTATTGATGACTATTGAATGTGTTCATTTATATATTAATTTCCGTGAATTTTTCGACCTATTAAAATATTTTGAAACATTTGCAAGTTGCAACGTTCTTTTTGTTTTTGTGTCTTAAAATACGGTCATAGTTCTAACTATAAGGACTATGTCGATATAACTAGCAGAGACGGTACCTTCTCCGTATTATTCGTACGGCGAGTCAGCACTGTAAATTTAAATCATTATAACAAGTGTCTAGACATCGTAGGTGCTTGTACGTTGTTGTTCGTGTCTAAAACTGCTGCAAGATAACGTCGTCTCGCGTTTAGGATTCACAGTTGTTGGTTTTATCTTGAACACGCTAATGCTACGTCAACTATGCGCGCCCGAATACAATGCGAATAAAAAATAATGTAGCTTTAGTTTTTCGTCTAGTTTATACGTTTCTTTTTCATATTTTTTGGTGTTTTCGACTGTTAAACGAGGAATTTGTGTTCGTTTTCGTATATCTGGTTCATCATCAGTCCATATATGTACGTTCCACTGCTGGCCACGGGCACCCTATACCGTTGGGATGGTTTAGGCCTATGGCCACCACGCTGGATAAGTGCGGGTTGGCGGCCTACACACCTAAGACAGACAACGTTACTTTCGTATTTACAACATTGATACATATAGATTAGCATGGATGTTTGTCTAATATTATCGGCATATTAAACGGGTTTATCTGGTGGCAAAGGATCACCGCCAACTTTTAACATCTACAACACGTTGCCTACTTTCCGGAGTGAATATGAAAAGGAAAGGACTATAGAGATAAGGATTATTGTATGTGTGCCAATCACTCCCAGCTGAAAACGTGACTGCAAGCTTACGTTTCTCGGTTTCCTGTCGTAACACATCGGCCAGGCCGCCATGACTACTATAAACAAAATGTTTATAGAGTTTTCTCTTTCACATGCCAATGTAATACATTACTTAGGTCTCAGTAATAAAGATATCCAATGTTAAAAGATAAACAATCATTAGAACGTAAATTTTTACCGGCATAGACTGAATTTATGAATATTTTTAGCTCAGTGACATCAGAATATTTAGGGTCAATGAATTAATAATATTTTAGTGATAATTTTTACTCGCATGTTTCATTTCGGTGCAGGTATTACAAGATTGTAAAGACTAATTCTTTTATTTTCCCATCTAATTTCACTGCCCATATCTTATGTATCAAAATCTATAATTACGGTATTTATTAAAAACATAAATATAATTGAATACACGAAGAGTTAAATTATTGCGATACATAAACCGTTTTCATGCGGGATTTCAAGATTTCAACGAAGACGAACGTTTAATGTTAAGAGGTGCTTAAGTAGAAATGCCTTCAAACGTGCGCTTATAGATAAATACCAACTGGTAATGTATACCAAGAGGCACTAGGAGTCTTCAGCCAGACTATGTTAGTATTTATTTGACGTCGCCCAAGTTTATATAGATATCGAAAAAAAAACGATTATCTCTAACTTAAGTCTAATATTACTTTTTTTCAAATTTTATACGGTTATGCAACCGTGAGTGACTGCAGACACGATGTCTGGATATCAATTAATTTGGAATTTTCACATTTGAATCATGAGATTCAAATCTGCTACCACCAAATTGATTTCTCGACAGATTACATTATAACTTTGAAAACATAAAGCTCCATTTACATTTTAGTTCGCAAGCAATTTTTTTAATGTAGCGCAGTAGCGTTTAAGTTACACTATGTTCTTATAATAATTCCAGCATCCAGAGTTGTATTAGAATGCTTCGATGACGTAAGGAATTTCACGGAACATACCAAAGACACTTTTATCTCACCTAGTTAGATAACACAGTCGTCTTTTTTTTCTAATTTTTCATGTTAAGACTTCCATCTAATAATTCTGTTCAGAACGATTATAAGTAATTCAATATTATTACCATGGTTGCTTATTTATTTAATTAAGTAAAGGTAAAGCTGTTTGCAGCAATATATGAATAACCAATACACAAGTTATATAATCATTCGCGATTTATTTTGTTTTATTGAATAATATATGGTTTAGTTTAATATAGGTTACAGACTTCTCGGCACTTGGCATAAGTGCCAAGTCTAGAAAACATTTAGTCGATACGATAAAGCCTAATGCTCATACACCCAAAACATCCTCATAAAAATACGTCGGGACTCGTGGCCGTCAACTTGTTTAGGTACTGAGGTCAATGCCTTTTATATCGACCACCAATCTCATTTGTTTGATGTGATTTATAAAGATTGCATTATTTCTTCTTTTCCAGACAATTTAGTTCCAGACAGCGGTTATCCTGAGATGGAAGCCGAAACCACACCCGTAAGTACATAGACTTTAAGCTTTTGAAATACAATCGAAATATTCTTTTTTATACACATCACAACCACGTTTGAATATGATCTTTTTAGCGCCATCTATTGGCGTTCATATGCGACAACTGCTCGAGTTCCCGTTGGAAGTCGGGAGTTAGGGTTCGTTTAGTAGTTCAATAGAGTACAGAAAGATGGCGCTGTTAAAAATTGTTAGGCTCGACTCGACTAGATGGCGCCCATTCAAGGATAGCGCAATGTGAATGGTAGAGTTTTTACAACGAAAGTTAGTTCTCAGGTTTCCCGTGAGATTCTTTCACCCCACGTTAGATGTCGCTGCTAAAAATGATTTTTCATAAAGTAATAATGGCTAACTATCAAAGCTTTGCAATATTACTTTTATTATTAAAAGTCATGCCTGTTTACCTGTCGTAGTAAATTACATTCCCAGGTATATGAAGGTAAATGGATCGTTCATTTTAACAGTGTAATAACAAGGATATGAGATAGTTTTCTTTTTATTACATCGGGCGGTCTATTTTCCGTGCAAAGTAAAGGCTCATTGCAGCGTTAGTAGATTCTCCTTATCCGAAAGGCGCATTCGAGTCATGCAGACCGCTTAATAACACCCGGCTAAGAGGAAGTTCGCGTTATGTTTTTAAAAATCCCACGCCTCTCGCCACCGTAAGCTTAATTTAATGCTAGATATGGACAGCGAACGCTACATTTTTCCTCCAATTTCACGAGGCGTCTGCTACGTGTTACATAAATGCCGTATTAACACGCTTTTGGCACGGGTATTCGCTTTTATTTTTAAATAACACCCATTGAGCATCCTCCCTCAATGAACGTAAACTAGCGCGGTCATATAATCGGTTTTGTAGAAAGCATATCACCCCCCACATATTGTTCCAAATAGGTTCATTAATAAACTATATCCGGTCGCCGCATCACACAACACAATGGCCGCAGACTGTTTTCGAATTGTTCGTGTGCGAAATTTATAGCGGTTAGATTCTGAATATTCGTTTCAATATATCGCTGGGTGCCGCTGTTTCAATTAACGAAAACAGACATCATATTGGAGTGGATTTTAATAGTATGGTTTTACGTGGTTGCCGTTTCAAACGATCATGGCTAATGCATTGTTCACTGTCTTTATGTATATTTAAAGTATTCAGTCAAGTCCCCTTCAATTATAATTCGCTGCTGAATATTCCACAGTCAATGGGAGTTAATACTTAGTACACTAAGTAGGCCTAATGCGGACATTGTGCATTTTGCCTCTAAGCTGGCAGGATGAAAACACAGTCAATGTCACATGAATATATTATTTCGTACATTTGCAATCAAAAAATATTTGCAGAAGGAGAAATCGCTATATTGATTTACAATGTTATTTTAATGTAAATGTAGTTCATGACCAACACATATGAATTCATAATTTGTAGTCAAACGGATATAATTGTTGGTTTGTGCTTTGTTTATTCTAAACTGAGTGAGCAATTGTGGCTACTAAGCAAGAAAGTTACCGCTAATGGCGGTTCATCCGAGCTTATCATGGTATTTTTCAAGAAAAATATCAAAAATATCCCGAGGAAGGAGATAACTCTGCGGGAAAGGGGCTGCGTCTTGCAACCACAAATTACTATGATTTAATATTGCTTAGTTATCTGCGGGCTGGTAATTTGTTAGCGTGCCTCTCGGCCCCGCGTTGGGCGCCATTGTTGCTCCGACGCCTTTTGTTCATCGCCTTCTACCCGCGATACGATCTTGAGTTATTATGATTAGGATTCTTTGCCAAGTGACGCGGACTCGCTAATTCCTCCATTATCGTTTTAGTTTTAGTCACTTGTGATGGTTTACAACAGTTTTTGCAACATCCTACTTTCACGTCTGCGTAGGTAATTAATAGATACCCATTCTTTATGAGTGCTAAACTTGGATGTAATGTTGAGTCGCATTAAGTTCCAGTAGAGTGAAGGATTTTCCATCTTACTTATTAAGAGCAAATTACTAAAAATGAATGAGAGAAGGGTGATTAAAGTCAAAATTATATTTATTTATGAATTCCATGAATATCAATTATAGTTAATTATCATGGGTTTCAATGAGAGTTTGGCCTAACATTTTTGCTTAAGCGACATTAGTGCAGAGTACTACAGCCATAAGCGGGGGTGATGGCAGTAAATTAATAAACATCACCATAGCTCGTAAAGTCAATGGAGTTAATATATCAACCGTCATGTCACAGCACGCCACACGCGGACTTTCATTTCATATAGTGCTCTCAAATGAATAGACTCACGTGTGGCTTTTTCAATTAGTGAAAACATTCGATTGTCGTTGAGTTTATAGTGTAATTGCCGGTTTGTTATCCATCCATCTTGACCAGTGTAATGGGTGGCCATCAGGGAAATGAATCGGCCCCGTAGTCTGCCCGAACGGAATGGGAGCGCGGTGCAAGTGTTCTGTTCGCGAAATTGCTTTCCGTTTTCGTGCCTAGGAACTGAACGTTTACGATTGTTTCCACGTTCATTGCCTCAAGGAACTGATTGTCGTCCATTTTTACTTGTTCTCCTTCATTGCCAATAACACTACCTACATTTGTAATGGAATGTGTTTTTTATTCTTTTACAGGGTAAGTTAGGGTTAGTATATCCAATAGAACAAATCAGCATGAAAGGTTCACAAGTGGAGTGCCTAAATGAAACCAATACATGGTGAAATATTCGCAGCTTCCCGTATCACATACAGGATTCACGGTGCGCGCGGCGCTTTCATCAGCTGTAGCGCTATTTGTGGCGGGAGTAGCGTGAAAATCGTAAATATCTGCGCGTAATAATACAGAACTGCAGCTTTGGATTACGTATGGAATTGCCTGTTGGGATGTTAGATATAATGAACTGTGAAGTGCGAAGTTTTACCTGCGTTGTAAAGTTGCGCTTGAAACTATATTGTTTTGGCCTTTTTGGAAATTGTTTGTATGTTTAATCAAGAACAAAATTTGCTTTTGTAGGTAGAGCGTGTTGAGTAATAAACCAGATGATTCTGTCATAACGTATTTTGTTCATACCTGCTTGATTTAAATGTTATTGTTCCATCTCGGAATAAAGTACCAAAGTCAAAAATAAGATAATTCTGAGCAACGCCTTGTCAGCTAATAGGCGATGTTTTAGTTATTTAAAGAAATAGTATAATTAGACCTTTATGACTGCAACTGTAATAAAAATATATTGTACAATTGGTATTCACGTATGCAGATAGTACAATAGGGCGCTGTATGCGTGCCCCCACCCCATTCATTAGGTGGTGAGTGTACTCCGCACGACTCTCATTCATCCGAGATCTGGTGGAGTATTTCACTTTTAGGAAGTACACGTGACACTCGCTGTAGATTTACTGATAGCATAAGGTTTATATGTTTCTTGTCTGTTGCTCATAAGTCTTCTATTGCAGCTAAAAAAGATTGCGGTTATAAAAATAGGTCTAACATTTTTATTATGAATAGGTCATTAACTTTATTGAAGGTTGCGCATAAATTCACCGTTTTTTTTAAAGTATGTAGGTAGTGATCACTGACCGTGGTACAAGACAAATATAGTTTTATATGATGTCAATGTTAAATTTTAATTTAAATACACAGGGCTCTTTTCATCATACTTGTACTTTAACGAAGATAGGTATTTTTATACATTTAAAATCTTTACACTAAAAGAACTGTTTTTAATATACAATTCCACAAACCAAATCAATTATTATAGTTCGAGATAGTTTCTGCTGCCTGCCATGGTCGAGCAATACACTGATATTGATAAACTGTTGTCTATTATTGTTTCCTGGCTAACATTAGCGAGCTAACTTCGAATGAGCGAGTTTAAAATTGCTGCTCAATCAAAAATGCTACTTCTCTATACTACGTGGTTAGAAATGTTATTTTAGAACTCCAATCATCCATTGTGTATGTATTTCAAACCGTTGTTTGGATAATACAGAGATTTATATTCCGCCTGCAGCGTATTATAATAACAACGATAGTAATGATATTTGAAATCTATGAATCTGCAGTTTTCTGAAATCTGTAGGATTTGAGAATAAATTCGTTGAAACTTTCTTGTTTATCTGATATGGTTTTTGGTAATACTTTACTATCTTTTCACAATCAGATATAGTAGAGATATTTCTCCTCGTTTAGCTAATATTAGGCTAAGTCCATTATTACCATACAGACTTAACACGTTTCTCTTAGCCAGTAAATTAGGCATTGTTTAATATTTAATAACAATAGGCGAAATCGGCCCTTTTAATCAATGCTATCGTTCACTTGATGGTCGAGACGCAAAAAGTAAAATACTTTATTGCATTGAACATAAAATTTAAATCATTCGTTAACATTTACAACCCCTCAGCGAATACCGTAAAGTTCCAACGCGTTTAATTAAACAGGCGATGACATTCATTAAAGTAGGTAACTCCAGTAATGATAGAAGTGTTTTGAGCGCAAATAAGGCGTTCGTAAGACGTTTACGATTGCGTACATTGAGTACAGCTCGCGGATTTACTCCCGTCTGCCGTCGACTAGTCTGCGGTTACTTGAGTTATTAAATTATGCGAGACACGCCATTCTCTGAACAAGTCGGCTCCCTGAATGAGCGCCGAGGAAATTGGTGGTAAGTGAAATGAGACGGTGCTACCGTGGTGGCGCTTAGCATGGCGTTTTACTTATAGAGATTTATCATTTTCGCACACGTATTTAAATATGTGAATCCTTTTTTTTGTTTTATTGACAAATTATACAAATTTACATATCCATACTCCATACTAATTAATTTTATAAATGCGAAAGTAACTGTCTGTCTGTCTGTTACGCTTTCACAGAAAAGCTACTGAATGAATTTTAATGAAATTTTACAATTATATAGCTTATATCAGAATGAAACATAGGATGCTTTTTATCCCGGAAAATGTAGTATTCCCGTGGGAATAGGTATTTCTGGATCTACCAAACCGATTTGAATGATTTTTGGTACGTGCATAAATAGGATTCTGAGAAGTAAAATAGACTATAACTTATTTTCTATCTGAACTCAACCCTGGAGTCTACGCGGACGAAGTCGCGGGCAAAAGCTAGTACTACTATATAATCGTAGTTTCGAATTATTATGGCGAATAAAAAGCACTCAATCTGAAGATAATTGCAGTTCGGGTTTAATACAGATGATATTCAAGAAAAAGTAATTATGAAAACAAACGAGTTAAAAAGTATATGAATGTATATCACACCGTACCTACATGTTTCTGTCGTACCGCAGTCTTATCTGGCTTTGACATTGCTATTGACAATTGCCTGCATATTAGGTTTATTTATACATATTATACTAAATACTGTCGTTCTCCGATTAAATGACCTAAAAGGTGTCCAAAAATACACGTGAGCGATATTTATTACATTTAGTTAAATGTATATTTTGCGCGAGAGGGCCGATCAACGCAGCCGTTTAGTGTGATTTGTGGAGGCTCGTGCGCTGCGTGCGTGGTGGTCGGGTTACCCTGTCGCCGTGTCGTCGGCCCGTGGATATATTCACTGGAATTGGCTCCATTCATTTGGTGGCAGCCCGCCCGCGCCCCCCGCCCGCCCCACTGAATACCGTTTGCGCCGCTAATGGTGCCGCCAATTTAATTGCCATTCGCTTAATTGCTCTGTAAAATCTTAATACGACTGAAACCACAGCATTGCATGTGAACCTCGCAGTGTAAGTAACGACCCATGGGCTTTTTTGTCGCTCTATTTTAATTCATTAACTTTAATCATTTTGTAATGTTGCCATTTTTCACGTACGTGCTCGTAAAATAAATGCTATTAAACTATAAAAACAAGTGCATTATTTGTTAATAAGAGAATCGCTTAAAGCAACATGACACGTACAAAGTAGTATTTAGATTTTACGACGCAAATTAAAACCATGTTATGCATTCTGCTCATTTTGTTTAACACATAAAGAAATAAAAGGTAAATAAATGAATTAGGTAGACTTAAATGTATAGTCTGAGGCATTCGTGCGTTATAAACCCAGGGCAATATATGTATATAAGCTGCAATTATAAGCTTCCCTATTAACACATTCTCAGTGAACAATATTTTTCCGCTCTGCTTCAGCTATAGTGGAAGTTTGTGTTATGTGGACGGCTTTGCTTGAAGATTATTCGTATTCAATTAAAGTGTGTAAGTGGTGAACGAATGTATCCGCCGTCCAATTATGTGAAACTTGCGGAATGATGTGACGGCGCGGCGGCCGGCGGCGACTCGCGAGATGTAAGGGTCAATTCTCATTTGATATTCCACGCCCACCACCCCATAATGGAATAACGTTGTGAGCCGACGTCCGATTCGATCGGACCACCTTTCTATATATTTTATTTTCGTAAATTGTCGGGAATGATGGCCGGTGACCCTTGTCAGCCTACTAAAAATGTGTCCAATGGACGTGCATTTGCGCGCTGGGAATCACATTCGTCGTGTTTTTTTGTTTGTGTATCTCCTTAGCCGAACGTTCGACATTCGATATTTAATGCGGTTTGAAACGGGAAATGGGTTAATTAGGGTCATATTTCGCTATTGACAGACGTGCTCAGTTAATCTCGTTCATTTGTTATTGGTTAAGTTAGTTAATTGCAGGAATTATGCGTGATTAAGTTATAAATATTGGCACGTTGATTTAAAACCGGCTGCACGCGTCGACGGGCATTTTGTATACGAAGCTGACAGGTGCAGTGATTGATAAATATTTGGCGTGATTCAGGAGTCGTTTCCTGTTTAGTACGTGATTGCAACGCGAAATTGACTGTTAATTATAAACCACGTAATGCAGCAGATTGTTATGACAAGTCTATTTATTTATATGCCGATGTGATTATGAAAGTAGGCGAAAGAACAAAATTATATGCGAGATAATTTGTAGAATTCTTTGCAGCAGATTATGATTTTCGCCGACACTCAAAGATTTCACACGAGAAAACTATTACAATGCCAGGTAATTATCGTATCGTAGCGTATTTTGCATAACTTGATCAATCTTAGGCGTATCCAAATCCCCCGTCCAAAATTATCAATAAATATCCAAAATGACAAATATTGCATATGATTCACCTAGTCTATAAGATTACTCAGCGGGATCTTACAAAAGCTCGCGTCGCATAAAGTAAGATCCTGTTTTCCACAATCATTTGTATTTGTCACATGATAACGGAATACAGTATTATTAAATGATATGCATACGTAACAATGCAAATATATTGTTAACCGTGCAAACAAACTGCATTAACATCTTGTAACAAAATATATTGTTTCACAAATGCACCGATGCGTTTTACATTCAGTTCACAGTTAGTTAAACAGCACAGTTTGTTTAACTTAATAACAATGTTAACGTGAGTTAACTTACACAACGGAACCAGTTACAGCTTTTACGCAGCCCACCGGCCTATCTGTTTGATTTACACGCATTGTAATAAAATGATATACAGTAATGGACACAAAATGAATATAAACATCGTGATTATCCCGCGACGCGGCGCCTTGTTGCCTTGTGTATGTCATTTTTCAAATTTTATTTTGTTTCCTTATTTAATTACGCTTTTATAAAGACTTGGATGAAACATCACAGCTATATTCAGAATATGAAAAGCCTCTACCGCGGGTAATAAGAAATTTGTATTAATACAACATGAAGAAAAATTATGACCGTTTATTTCATTCGTGCACAAACTATCACATCTAAACTAGGTGGATGTAATTCACGTGAATTCGCATAAAAATAGAACAAAATGTCAAAATTAGCAACGATAGTGAACGAGATCGCGGGCAAAATGTAGCGAGCTCATAAAATTGGCCACACGCCACGCCGAGAGCGTGGTGAGTTCAAGTGAAGAATTTTTATAGGACGAATTATAAAGTGCCATAAATCAGTTTAACAGCTCCAAATGGCCGGCCATAGCCTTAAAAAATAATTCGTTAGTGCCCGTGCTGCATAAATGTTCATTTTCGGGGTTCATCCATATTTATCGGTTTACTTTAGTTTTTACATCTACATTAATGTACTGTTTTGGCACTTTATAATATAGCTGCACGTGACATGAATAGAATTTATAAATTGTTTTCTTTCATAAATATCTGTCCAATGTTCCATTGCTCAGCATGGGCCTCCTCTATAACTGAGAAAGTTTTAAGCCTTAGTCCTCTACTACACTACACCTAAAAACATTTAGGTAGTGCAGGTTTGTTCAGGATTTTTCCGTCGCTGATAAAGTACATACGTGATAGTTAATTGAGAATACACACTTCGAAAAGTCAGGGTGGGTGTCTGGGGTATGAATCCGCGCTGTGATTCTCGACCACACACCTAAACGTAGAGGTCTCTACTTCATTATTAATGTTTTCTATATTTCACTAAAATGCTTCGTGCCTTTTTAAGTGGTCAGCTTTGCGAGGTGGGTTGTAAATTTGTACTTGATGTCTGTGTAATATCCATTAAAAATAGACACGTACAAGATAAATTGTACCGAGAGGTCCACCCAGTCTGCGAATAAATAACGTCTGGCTGGCGGACGACGCGCTAGTAGCGCCCTCGGGCACTTAGAGCTAAGGGTCTATTTCTAGTAAAATAAATTGAAAAAGGTATTTAATAGCACCGATTTGGTCACTTCGATTTGTTAATACAGATGTGTGATTTTATCGAGGGAAAAGTTTATTCAAAAAATGAAAACAGTACATATTGTCTGCATCTCTTTTTAATACTCGTACAAAAGTAAAACTGTATAAGATATTGTATTGGGTTGGGCGTAAACAAAAAAATAATCAAGCCGAACACATTGCATGATATGTTAAAGTATTATCACAGAAAATGAAATTACTTTTTTTTCATGTTAATTAATAATCTCGTTCAGTAAGGACTTATGTATAAGGTATATTTGAATATTATTTTCATGATTTATTTTCTCGTATACTGTGGGAATATTTCGTGATTTGTTATCAAATACAAAGTAAATAAAAGTAATATAATATAAGCAATATCACATGGTGGCGTTGACACATTACGGCGATTAATTTCGGAACGCAGTTTCATATGGTTTATAATAAACTATTTGTAATTAAAGGACTCGGTGTCATTTATGAGCGTTGAATTAATGTTATTGGAATATGCTGTTAGTGGAACAATGGGTGATTGAGTACATTACTGATCTTTATATATTTCATTCCGCAGATAATGTTTACCATTGTATGTATAAATACCTATCCCCTTCGCCATTTTCGTAACTCAATAGGACACCTGCTTAGTCTATAACTATATGATGCATAGACGCAACTAACAATTTTTAATGACAAAACTAATTAAAATTAAAGTTAATTTGAATTCAAGTTTACAAAAAAATAAATTGCCCGTGTGACGTTAACAGACTCCAGAAGACATTTATTAAAATTTGTGGTTACGGACAAAGGTAAAAAAATAAATTAAGCCAAAACTTTTACTCGTAAACAGTCATATCGAGCGCTGCTTCCTAATTAGCTATAAATACTCATATCCGTTAAATAACCATAATAATAAATAATGTATACCGTTTTTATACATTATCGTATCGTCAAAGTGTATAACGATCCTTATTTCATACTTATCGAGATACGACTTTTATCTTCGCATAAAACTGTAATATGGACGCTTTTAAAAACTACATTATGCAGCCGCGGAGCAGAGGGTTTAATGTTTTAAACCGCTCATTTTAAAGTGTAAATAATTATATACAATTTATATGCTGCTTTATCCTTTGATCTTACCGTAAAGCGTAATGCTAATTGCGTATTAGTTTTCTTTTGTGAATTTATACGTATGCGGGCCAGGGGCAGTCTAGTTTGCTAAATAGAGTACTTTAACAATGTTTATTTGGCGTTACGTGTGGTTATATTGGAATTTAAACAAAATGCAAAAAGCAACATTTTTATTTAGTTTTCGCTCAACAAAGGATTTTTTTTTATCACAGAAAAAAAACACCCGCGTAGCAATCGACCAGTTACACATCGACTCGGTTGGAATCTTGACAAAAAAGCTGCTAAAAATCGTTCAACACTAAATAAACTTTTCAATTTCAGCTTCACCGAGTGAATCGGGCCACAAAATCAAGTTATCGCAACAGTGAACGCGTTAGAATATTCTCACTTTACTATTTGTGTCAGTTGCGGAAAAATGAATCAGACGTGTTAACACGTCCGCCCGTGCACTGCGGTTGAAATCCTGCTCTAATGCATACTCTATTACTTTCATAACATATATTTTAGCTGCATTACACTTTCAAAACTGTCTGATACTGTCACTTTACAGAAAAGGATCGTTGAATTAGTTCTCAGCTTATATTTCGTGGTATTTGTGTATCGTGGTAATATCGTATCCTGATTACAGGTATATGTTGGTTACGATGTTTCATTCTGTAAACAATGTTAATACAAAACTTTGTTTAAACAGCAAACTGACAATGATTAAACGTAACAAAAAACTATTCGAAACTTTTTAAATTCAAGTTGGCACGTTCAGAATTAATTCCCTGCCGCCGCCGAGCCGGTGTAACAAAGAAGAACGACAACCCTAATACAGCCCGGTTTGCCGTGAAATCATTCCGCCTGTTCGCATGGAGTTTTAAACGGGTTTTTACTCGGTTTGCTAATGGACGGACCTTACCGTGCCGTTCCGTTCTACGCTTGTTTACTATTAATTGCGCCTTTTGTCGCCTGCATCTGCCGTCTCACTTGCAGGGGCCGCTCGCTGAGACCGTTCGCAGGATACGACTGCGGTTACCGCGCTCGGCTGCAATGCTTATGGACGTTTGTACTGTTACGACTCTCTCCACACTACCAGTTGAGCCAACGATTTTCATTTATTGTCGCCATTTGCCGCAAAAATATCGGGGGGATTATTTCCTTTATGCGGACTACGGCGTTTTTGTTATTACTAGGTTCGATTTATCTATAAAAAGCTCGAGGTTTACCATATATTCAATTTGACAATTGAATTTATAAAAAGAAGTAAGGGCAAATATATAATGTTATTTTTCCAACTTGATAGTTATTGTTCACAGATGAATAGAAGCCAAACATAGTGATAAAATAAAATAAAACTTAAACGACCTACGCTATACCGTATTGTATTCTCTTGAATAAAATGTAGGTATACGGCCCACCTTATTTCTAGCTTCTATTCATCTGTGAAAATTATCTTTTAAGTTGGAAAAATAAAATGATAACGTTGCCCTTACTTACTTTTGTAGATTCTTTTAAAGTTTTCTATGCTTTTAAAAAATAAATGTCGTATTTTAGGTTCTAAAAACTTTTTGCTTTGTCATCTGCTGCTTAATAATTTTGATTATAAATTACTCGCGCACTATGCAGAAACCACGTTTATTTGATTAATTGGAATCAGACAACAGGGGATATATAGAGCAACAGTAATCAGACCCGATACAAATATTTGTGGATAACGCGAATTTAAGCCTATATATGGGATTAAAATCCCAACCCTTATTATTTGGGCTGAATCAGAATGTTTGTAGTCAACACATTTAATTAAAAAGAAAAATCGGTTTTTTAATCCAATTACTTTCTTTCGATTTTACATGTTTCGAAAATTGAATAGTACAACAGTTCATCCAACCGACTCATTCGTCTTTGATTGTACCAAAACCAATAAAGCTATTGATAAAACAGAGTGGCATTATTCATAGTGCACGTTTTATTGTCAAGACAACACTAGAGTCGATATTATTGTCGTTATGAGACATATATCTATATGTGCTAAGTGCTGTCATGTCGCACAATAACAGTACATTATTACAACGTGTGCGTTATAATATATCGATTACAACTGATTAATTAATTGATGGCTTTGACGGCGAAACTAAAATTATTGCCCAGATACATCACGCTATAATTTATCGCATAATATAGTAATATTTTTGTAATACTAAACTATACTTTAGCCGCCACATAATACCACGATTTCCGTTTTTATGTATATGTGCTATAAAATTCTTAATCTGTGCATCGGTTTGATGCTATTTTCTATGGAAAGTTTCTAAAACACAGCGTGTTGTAGTAATAAGCAGTCTGGAGAAATTTTGTCGACTGTCTACAGATAATATCCTCGCGCCAGCTGACGTCCTATCTGAATGGAAACCACAGGAACATCTTTGTATTTAGTTAAATAAAAAAAATACTATAAGGCTTAACTAATTTATATTTAAATTACTGCAATTTTATCTTTAAATCCACTCCTCCTACAAAATAATGTTTATGTATTGCGATGTCAAAGTAAATAATAATGCTTACGAGAATCGAACTAAAAACGACACACACCGCCATGTAGTGAAATACAGATTAACGTTGTTTGTAATCCGAAGTAACTGGACTGCATGCGGCCAGATTTTTAGCCTTTTTTATTGTTTGTTCCTCGTAAAATAATTTTATTTATAGCCGACGCGGGCTGTTGGTTGTTTGTACAACGTGGACTCCCAAAGTTTTTAATTAAATTATACGCTTGATATCGTGTTTGAATCATAGACAGAGTTTCGTTTAGTTCCTCGTAATGGTCAAACGTAATTAAAAAATGTATGAATATGTAGAAGTCGTATTTTGCTAGGTGTTACTTTTGTAATTATGTTTGTACGATGATTATATTATGACCACATTGTTATGTCTAGAATCTGTAGCTGTTCTACGAAATTTGCGTAGCTACAATCGTGCTACGTCGCGTAGCAATTGCTACGACGCTGCTTTAACGATATCAGATAACACAATATTAAAAAACTACTAACTTTAATGCATTTATAGATCGATTAAGCGTCTGTATTAACTCGCGAGGCAATATAGAACTTGGCTTCGCGCCATCGATTAAAATTACAAACTTGAAGAAATTCAAGAGTGTTTAATAAGTTCGGCATAAAATTATACGGCAGCCGACGTTTTCCCTCGCCACTGCCTTAGGTAAATATTGTTTTGGTAGGCTTACGTTTCAATGAAGGAATTGCTTTGGAAATTAACGCCCGTGAGACCTTTCCGTTAATGAATAAGTCGTTGAATTTATGTATGTTTAATGTTACGCATGGAACTGGGTCATGATCGAGTGAAATTTCATTGTTTTGTGCTAAAAATATGCGCCGAATTTCGCCATTAAAATGTTTAGTTCATTTGACTCAGTAACAACCAGGTGTTGGTAACACAATGATTACAGAATTATTATTTATACTAATGCCTAAAGTCGATTACATGTCATTGTTTGATAGTACACGTCGTAATGTGAGGTTTGTCACACCTACATGTACAGATAAAATAATCACATCTCCACTTAGTTGTTTAAGATCGGCGCCATAAATCTTTAATGCAACACTTTATGCAAAACTTCTTGATGCGAACGTGGCCTGATTGCGTTCCGCCATACGCATCAAATTTATATTCTGTCTGCATCATTGACAAGGGAATGAAAGTTTATTTATGAAGTTGTCACTCACTTTTAATAGTGGAATAGTTCTTGTTTCCTTTTTTGGGCTACAATAAATCCCACTGCTGGTTAAAAGACTCCCTCTTCGTCTTCTACTGCTCACTCTCTTTTGCCGAGTTGAGCCTTTCCCTCTCAAAGGCTTCTCGGCTGTTTCTTAGAATAGTTTAGGCTTTAGTTACACAAAATTATTATTCACTTCAAAAGGCCCATCGGAATTTAAGACTTCCGTAGTGAGCATTGTGATTTGTTCTAATCAAGAACAGTGTTAATTACTTAAATTAATCAATTACTTAAATAGTAAATTAAGTTTACTTCCTCCGCTATTTATAGTGCTGAAGTCCCGTGGAATCACTACCTGTGTACAGTCTCTTTGAGAAGCAGTATCCGATGGCAAAACTTTCCAGCGTCAACTTTGATTGCATTGAATACCCTGATATACTGTTAACTGAGTTTTTAACGTGGAGTTCTATAGCTTTACGTTTAAAAAAATATAAAAATGGTTTTTACGTAAAAACTATTATTCGTTACCTAATTAAATTAGTTTGTTTTCATGAGCTATTTATTAATGATGGTTTAAAGACAAAATTGGACGAAGGCCTAAATCCTCTCAATGGTAAAGAAGGCTCCTGCCCACCAGTAAGACGTACATAAACGCACATAACTTACAAAAATAAACATAAAATAGGGAAAAAAATGCAACAATCATATACACGCTGTCACCATTAAATTAGTTACAATTTTATAAGTAAGCGTTATCTATGTTTAATAATTCAAAATATAATACATATCGCAAAATATAACTCATAAATCATCACTAAAACAACCGTAAGAAATAAAAAGCCATAAAGTAAAATGTAGATAATCCTGCAACAGAAATTGCAATTAACAAAAAGTCCCGGCACGTGAAAGGAAAACTTTAATTAATTAATGCAGTGTAGGCATCAAGTGTCTGTCGGCACGCGACAGTTTGTCGCTCGCTGTCAAGCGCTGTCCGCGTCGTTTAGAAACTCGCATTCCATTTTGAAATGCATTTTTGTTAATGGCATACCATCACGTATGTCAATTTACAGTTGGGGAAATAAGCTTCACTTGAGTACGGTTAATTTATGGCAAACTGTTTGGGGATATGGGATAGGAGATTGATTTCATTATAGAAGTCATTCGTACCTATGTTTAGCCTGAAGGTAGCAAAAGAAAAAGTAGTACCTAAATGTTTTTGTTCACGCATAGAATAAACTGGCTGGTAATCTATTCGTGAAAATTCTATCACGTAGATAAACGAGAATATTAATTCATGTCATTTTTTCAATTTATGTACATTTTTTACGTGAAAATAGTAATTAAGAAATACATAGTAAATAAAGAAATATGTTGAAACAGTTTAACTTTTCAATTACGATAAATTATTCTTTCAATGTTAGAAGTTAAAATTTATTTTTATATTAAACTGAGTTAATAGTTAAAGACGTCTCATCCCTTAAAGCGCTTAAAGCCTGCTTAAAATTTAGCGTTTTGACAAACTAATTTGGCATTAAAATTTGAGAGTTGAGTGTTGCGAGACAAGATTTAATAAGTAAATAAATAGAGTGGACCTACAGAAGAATTTACAACTAGGCATCTGTCCCTTTATAATCATTTCCGATTGGCTCTCTCGACAGTTCGAGTGGTGCACTTGGACCGAAATTGGATTGGGATAATCTCAATAGCTTTTCGACAGTAACCCTATTAATCTCGGTAAGGAGGGCAGGAAACTTTCACTGTTTTTTGTTGTACAATTTTTACTCACTTAATTCGAGAGGACGAATTTTCAATTTTGATTTATATTGGACAGATTTTGAAGTCGGTGACCTCCAAATTCGGTCACGACTTGTAAAAATTACAGAGAAACAGGCTTCGGTCGGATTCTGTGTAACTCAATATAGTGACTACTTTTAGATCTTTTCTATAACTTGTTACTATATTAACAAGATACAAAATTGCATGCAACACTAGACATCGTACTTTGTTGCGCAAAATCGACGAAATGAACCGTATTTGTTTGCGTCTGACAGTGGACTAAACCATCTCTTTTATATCAAATTAATTTAAAGCAAAGTTTTAGCTGACAAAACCATTCCAACGATGGTAAAAAATGAGAGACTTCACTTGTTTTCCTTTTGTTTTTGTTTTTTATTTGAAACTTACCAAAATAACAGAGACACAGTAAAGCGTACGTCAAGAAGTTCGTACAGACAGCTTAACGCCAATTGTTATGGAAATACGGGAAGGGCTGTGTTTTTGTTTATCAAAATCGTTTAATTAACGCCCGCGGTCCAACAAACTGCGGCATAACACGCGAATGACATTTCAGCTTATAGTTAGCGGGCGGCGTTTTAATTCCTTTTTTTATTTCCATTACATAAAGCCTATATAAAAGCTACGTTGCCCAATATTTATTTGTTGAGCACACATTTGCAAGTAAAGCCGATCAGACTGACTGCTGAATCTAAATTTTCCAATTGGTTTATTTATTCCAACTCATCTCAAAAGAATTAAATATTGCATTGAAAATTATGTTGAGTTTTATTGACGTTGATGTATTGGTGAATGATGCGTGACAAAACTTCTAATAGCCATTAAAACAAATTCGTCAAAACTCAAAATTTGTAAAAAAAATGTCTGCTCAAACAAATTTATGTTGCCTACATTAAGGCATAAACAAAATCATGTATTGATTAATGCGATAATGTTACCACGAAACAATAAAATTATTTGGACTGATGCGCCCCATTCCTAACAGTCTAAAACATTTAAGGCAAGGTTCATATACTCTATATATTTCTCCAACCTTTGGGTGATGTGCCGTGCGATCTAGAGGCCTGGGTTCGATTCCCGGGTCGGGCAAAGTGTTATTGAGTTTTTCCATACTGATACATACCTGGCGAAATGTGGGTGCAGAAATGCATCTCTGCCTACCCCTTCGGGGAATAAAGGCGTGAGGTATATTTCTTTTTTATGAAAATTACTATATAGAAACAAATAAACTGTAACATGAAATGGTTACAGTTGCATTTCCAGCGTTGGAATATTTGCAATGAAATATAAGCTCAATACGAAACCACTGTTGCGATACATACTGCGGGCTGTTTAAGCAATCGTACCGTTTATTTACACGTGTACCGAAAAAATTATATCAACACACAGTATGTTGAAACAATTCAGAATATTTCGCAGGATGTAGTTACACAATCGAGTTTTTTACTTTAATAATGCGAGCTCGGAGCAGCGACGCGGTCGGAAACTGCCTGCAATGTTTGTATTGAAGTGTCCATTATCGTGATGAGACGCATGCCATTCACGTTACTAGTCTACATAAAAAGTGCGCTGTCGTGTACCACGCGGTCCTATGTACCTATATTTTTGTGTTTTTTCAATGGCGACGGATTAAGCTGGAATATTTTTGGGGATTCTATATATCGTTCGCTACTAGTGTAATATCTCTGAAACAATAGATATCAAATTGAAAATCAATGCTTATACAGCTTTTTAAGAGAATCGTAATAAATTTCAAACTAAGAAGCTATTTCACAGTCGCTTTATTGTATGTACGACATTTAAGCTAGGTCTAATGTAACAGTTGTATTAAGTCGAATAGAAGTTCGCCTAATATGAATTCAAATTTTATCGAGCATACATAGCGAGCATAAGGCAAGTCATTACGTAGTTTTGAGCCGGACGACCCCTTGACAGTAGTAGCTTTTGTGTGTTTATGTTTAGTCGACATGTTTTGTTCGGATAATTGACTTAAAACCCCGCCTGTGTCGAGTCCCGTGCTCGACTCTCGCCCAGGTGCGACGATACCATTGTGAGTGTGGTCTTTACACACGTACACGTCAGTAAGTGGTATTTTTTTGTATTGCGGGGTGGAATGGGACAATGCCCTATTTTATTTTTTACTTGTTCAACTTTTGTGTCCGAATATTTTATTTCACGGTTGGCTGATTTAGTATTTTGATATTTCATTTGGATGTTTCGTTTACGTTTGTGTGAGAGTTTGCGTCCACCGAAAATAGTTTTCAGTTCAAAAAGTTCTAACAAATGATATGAGATTAATGTTTACATCGTAAATATTGCAGTTTAAAGTGAAACAGAAGTAAAGGAATGTTCGTGGATCGTTAGTGTGTTGTGCCACAAAGAAAACTTTTCTTCCGTGGAACTAATTTTTAACACAGTTTAAAACTAGGCAAAATATCTGGGTAAAGTGCAGACAAAATGAAACGACCCAGTTGCTTAGTTGTACATTATAGTATGTGTAGTGATGGGTGGGTGTGCGCTGTGCAACCATCCCAACTTAGCGGCCGGTCGCGTACGAAGTGCGTAACATTGTTACCGACTTGTTCAGTTTGTTGTCGATTACGCTCGGCCACTCTGACTCGAACCTCATGCGCTCTCTGCGATCGATATGTTACATGTTTGCGTATGGAAACGTACTTAATGTACTCGTTGTCAAATGTGGACGCATTGGCGATAAATTCGTTCCTAGAAACTTTTTTATGCTCTGCTTCGACGGCCTAGAAGCTACCACAAGTTAAAGTGAAGGTTACTCAGTAACCTTATTAATTGAAATTATCGAAGATAGTAGTTCTATAATTGCGAGTTTTTTAAAAAGATTGATAATTATCGATCTAGCCAGCCCTGTGCATTAGAGTTTGTTTTAATAACGTATCACGTATAACGGTTAAAAGGACTGCTCAAAACGTTGGGCTTATAATACAGCATTTTGCGTTGCCAAACACTCATACTTAAAAATGGTTTCATAAATATAACAAACACTGCTTTTTTGGATCGATGTGTTCTTAGAGTAACGAAATGCCCTTTACACGCATTCTATTGACAGTGTGTGGCGTCTTAGAAAATCAATCGTAAACACTATCGCCAAGAAGGACGTGACCATACATAAGTAATCCTTTATATCACGTTGTATTGGTGTTGCAAGACATGTAGATCAGTGTAGTGGAGTAAACACGGCGCTTCTTCAAGCGGCAAATTAAGGCACATTGCGCTGTGCCGATTGGAGCGGACGGGATTGGCAGTTTTACGTACATCGCCTCCGCTTATGGGACAACTCGATTTGTATACGCTTGTTTGACTTTCCGCGGATCATTTATGATTTTTCTATTTTTATGATAGTATGGTGAATTATTAGCAGAAACTAAACAAAAGCGAGCTAAGATTGAGCACTTTTTGGTAATATAATGGATATAATATCCCATCGTCTGTTTCATTCAGTAATATATAGTTTTTGTTTTTATTAGCTGTTAGAGGGATGTAAATATATGAATGTAATAGGCGTTTCACTTTTTAAATAGACAACATTCACAAAACTGACACAAAGATGCTGATGATCAATTCAATAAAATTCACACAATGTTTTATGAAGGCAACTTTTAAGTAGATATGTTATAGCAATTTATATAATATATTTAAGATAATAATTAATTAAATTATCAAGACGAACAACTATCGAAAATACATCATGAAGGACGGTACGGTCGACATTTGTCGGGCATGCCACCGTCCCGGAGAATCAATCCGACATGTGATTTCGGGTTGTTCGTATCTTGCTAACGGCGAGTATTTGCATAGACACAATCTAGTAGCCAAGATCATACATCAACAACTTGCTCTTCGATATCACCTTGTGACTGAAGAAATGCCATATTATCAATATGTCCCGCAACCGGTTCTCGAAAATAGTCATGCAACGCTGTATTGGGATCGATCTATTATCACAGACAGGACTATTGTTGCAAATAAGCCTGATATTGTGGTAGTGGATCGACTGACGCGCCGGGCAATGTTGGTTGATGTTACTATCCCACATGATGATAACCTTGTGAAAGCCGAAAAAGACAAGATGTCTAAATATTTAGATTTGGCGCAAGAGGTTACTGATATGTGGGATGTTGACTCAACCGTCATTGTCCCGATAGTCGTTACTGCCAATGGGCTGATACCAAAGAGCCTCGACCAACATCTTCGGCGGCTCTCAAACGGTTGTTGGGTCAAAACCCAGATACAAAAAGCAGTGTTATTGGACACGGCACGTATCGTGAGACGGTTTCTAACTCTTGGACCCTAACCACCGGTGGCTTGGGTCGTAGACCCCGCCATCTGCGGGTTTAATTTTTATATTTTTAAATGTATTTTTTTTATAAAACTTTATATTTAAAAATGTAAAAAATAAAATAAACACATGAGGAAAAAAAAATTAAATTATTTCTTTATAAAGAGACAAGTTATACCTTCCTAAACAATCTTGTTAGGGTGAAGCAAAAGTTGGCAGCATTTTTATTTGATAAGTGGCGATTTTCCTCCCGTGCCAGCATCCACTTAATTTTTCCATTTTACGAGGCATTATCCGGAGGCGGTAACTGATCTCGGCAATCAAATGACGTTGGCTTACATCCAAAGATGTTAGATGCCGTAATGGTTTGCAGTGTTAGCGAGTAATCCAAGAAGCTAATGTGTTTGTCTAATAATAGGTTGTACTCGTACCTATGTGATCATAATGTACTTATGTGTTTTATGAATCAAATAGAAATTAACAAATGTACTACCCAGCTCTTTAAAAACTATGAAATGAATACTTACTCAAGTATTACGTAATACCTTACGTATTACGAGTTTGTACCTAAAACAATTTAACTAGTGAAAGGATTTTATTATATTGATACACGCAATAATGGCTATGTTGTACAAATGTTGAGTTTAGAAGAAAAAGTTGATAACCAATTATTTTACGTGAAGATTATGTACTAAATTTTAAATAGACACTTATTACGGTGCTTTTGCACTTTTATAGATAAATATGATGCATATGCATAAACACCATGAATTACTTCATGTTGTCACTATTCGATATCGTTCCGATACGTCCTTACATGCACCCAGCAGCGTTCTCACAATGCACACGCCCTGCAAGTGTTGATCAGACACATCATTAAGAGGCGACGCGTGCTAGCAACACTCCAGCGGTCAGACATAGATCCCCACGGCGTACGCGATACGTGCACCTCCCAACTTGTTCTCAACAACTCACTGCACTTAATTAACATCGATGCCATTATACCAGAGTACTTTGACAAATGACTATCGATACTAGATTAACACGCCCGCTGGCGATATGGAACGGAAATTACTGTTGTACCTACCCGATTTGTCAATCGTCATGTTTTTATATATGTGACGTAGCAGCGGTCGAGCGTGACTTAATATTTGTGAGGATGATTGATTACCTCAGTAAACCGTTTACGTATACATAGTCCACTATGAAGACAAAATCTTCTTAGACGTAGGCAGAGGCGTTACCACGTTTTCTGTTATTACATAAATGAAGTTATTATGGGCTTTCATAAGTAAAAGTTGATAATGTTGAGTAATCATCGTAGCGAAATGTCATTTAATTGTCGCTACACACGCAAACACATGACAAATCGTATAACATTCAACATTATTTCGCTCTGACCACTTCGTCCGTCCGAGCTAAGCGGACGATGGGGGGGAATGTGTCGGAAGGACTGGGCCGAGGGGTGGGGGAAGGGGTCCTCTCTCGAACTGTGTTTGCGATTTCACAAATTCATGTGGAAGTAACTCATTTTGAAAACGTCTTGTAAGTTAAGGAGCAATTTTCTTTTGGAATATTTCAACGTTATTTTTCACGTTATGACGTTATTATGTAAATTTGGTAGTTGGATTAATAACAATCTGACGGTGTGTTGTATGTTGTTGTAACAAGAGGTACTTCTTGGGGATTTTTTACAAACACAAATTTATGGCGAAGCTGTAAAATAAAGCGCAATAGTATTGACCTAGTTAATTTAAACACTTAAGGAACAAGTTAATTTCCATCAACTAAAGCCTGGTTAAAAAGGGCTTGTAAAATAAATTATAATCCTCCTGACGCATGCTTTATTGTACGGTGGACAATGCATTTAAATCGGATTATTAGTATTGTGGTCTTATCGATCAATGTTTCGTGATGAGACTTGTCATTTACATTGAAGCAAATGTATCGATGATAAGAAACGCGTATTCGACAATACCAGGCATGTACGCAAACAAATCACTAGCTCCGAAATCTCCGTGTACCAACATGGCATACTCATACGTCAGTGTGTAATGAATATCAAACGAGGCACTCAAGACGGCTCACTAGCCCCACCCGTTCACTACTCGGCCGGTGGTCGGTGTTGACCCAACCCCCTCCAATGGGTCGAATGGGCCGTAAACAACGTTATCTGCGCGCCGTCACCCCGACGGTTAGACGGTTAGTGTCACGACGGTAAGTGACGTGCGGCCTGTGGCCCTGATGGCGTGACGCGCGCCTAATGATTATGACGTGTGTCGTGCAACCCGGTCTTGAGATTGCGCTGCATTGTGTTCCCATGATCGTTGTCAGTGTTTGCGGATGACGTCAGCTCCGAGGACACGCTTCATGTTGCTTGTTTACTTGATGTGCGCAACGTCACCACAAAAGCACTGCGAGGGTTGTGTGGTACGGTTGACGGTATTTGGTCTTAATATTAGCTGGAATTGTAAATGCCTTTTGAGAGTATTATCTCATAATGGTAGTTTACATCTGATTAATTCCTTTCAACAACGAAAACAAACTTTTCATGAGAAAATTGTAGCGACAAAATAACTAATTGACCCATGAAAGCAACTGTGTACATTATCTGGTGATGAACGTAGTATTCCTGAAGAAATATAAATGGTATAGGTATGGTCCCCACACACTGTAACTGGTTTTGTTACAATCTAAAATAAAAAATTAAATAAAATACCTTGCGCCCTAATGTCAAAGACACAGAGTCATTTGTTATGTTTGATAAGCATCATATGACATACGTATTTCTATTTGAGTATATGTATTATGTACAGTCACGAGCATAAATATGTTCCTATGGGCAGGTTGGCAAAAATATCTGACCCATGATCGAGTTCAATAATATGTGCCTACACGTACGCAGCAAAAATATGTGACATTATCCGGCTGCATAATGCAGTACCGTCAAAATGATGTGATACACTCACGAAGCATAAATATGTGACACCACTAGGCGGCAATAATATCTGACATAATTTTATCTTCAATTTAATTTAATTTACAATTTGTATGAAATAATGAAAGAAATAAATTTTATTTTACATTGTTTAAATATGGCTGTAATTTTATACTATTCTAGCTATCCCGGCAAAATTCGTATCGCCCTACCCGCCAATGAATGTTTTGTTACTTATTAAAAGAATTTAATTTTTGATTACTTAGGTATATTATCATCCCCCTGCCCTGGTCCCAATTAATTACTTGGGGTCGGCGCAGTATCTCTTCTTCTTCCACACACGGCATGTCTTCATTCACCCCTTTCTCTTTCATATCTTCAGTCACGCACTCCATCCATCTCTTTTTTGGCCTTCTTTGACTCGCCCATCCATCCACTTTCATATTCATCACCTTTTTTTCCTACATATGATTCATTCCTTCTCTTAATGTGCCCATACCACGACAGACGGTTTCCTTTCATCTTTTCTATCACAGGAGCTACTTTCAGACTTACCCTAACGTATTCATTTCTCACTCTGTCACTCCATGTTATAATACCACACATCCACCGCAATATTCGCATTATTGCTGCATGCAGTCGTCTTTCGTAAGTCTTCTTCGTTAACCTTATTTTTCCTTTTTCAGCACAGATGCTAGCTCTCTTGACCTACCATTCACCGTACCTACATTCCAACTTGCATACCTCAATCTTATTTCCGCCGGCCGCCTGTCTGACACCAACTCTCCTTGGGACTTTCATTGTTTTGGTAATGGGGTAGAGATAGCGTGTGTTTAGGTACAGGATATTGCAAGTAAGGATATTTAGCCTGATGGTAAGGATGTTGCAGTCCCGGATAAGGAAGTAGTGGGAGACTCCAACAGCTCGGGGGTCCGAGGTCGCGTACTTGCAGCCCTGTTCCATGACTGGCTAGATCAATGGAAAAGGCATCCCCTGGCCATTTATTAATATTTCTTGAAGGAGATTTAGAGTATTTATAATATTCAAGCATAATAAAAATTTAAAAATTAGGCACTACCAAGGAGGTTTGTTACACAAAATAAATTTCTGAAAGCACGCCTTAATATTTGACAGCCAAAAAATGTCAATCCATTGTCAAGACAATTCTGCATTTTTAACATCTAAAATACACAGTTATTCGAATCTTATAGATGCATATTGTCGATTCAAAATGCTTATTTTAATACGTTCATTTATTTGAGGGGGCCTCTAACTGCATCGACGGGATAAAAATTAAATGAGAGGAAATTTTGTATGGTGTTAAAGTTCAAAATGACTTAAGTATCATTACGATCCTTTTGTATGGGAATTTAGAAAAGTATTATTTTTAGACATTTTCAGGCAATTGTTAAAATGTATCTCTCCGTAAGAACAATCCTCGTACTTCAAGGAATATTATAAAAAAAGAATTAGCGAAATTGGTTCAGCTTTTCTCGAGATTTGCGCTTAGAGACACATCGAGCAATTCATTTTTATAATATAGAACTCCTCCACTACGATTTAAACTTTATTGTATTGTATTAAAGTTCAAATTGACTTAATTATTAAAACAAAACTTTTGTATGGATATAGAAAACAATGAAAAGTCCCACGGGAACGCTGTCGAACGGGATAAAAAGTATCCTATGTTTTATTCCCGGTTCTAAGCTACCTCCTCACCAATTTTCAGCTAAATCGCTTCAGCCGTTCTTGAGTTATAAGTGGTGTAACTAACACGACTTTCTTTTATATACATATATAGATATAGATTTATGTCTAGATATTATGGTCTAAATCACGACTAAATTTAAATATTTACTTATCATTTTGTGTATTTTAATTTATCAAATCATCTTAATTAATAATTTTAATAATTTTTTTATATGCAAACATTATAAATTAAAATCAAGTATACCCCCCGTTTGCATTAATAACATCCTGTAGCCTCTCTCGCATGGATGAGACAATATTAGTGTACACTTGAAAGCCCCGGAGTGACTCCCAAATGTCGAAGGTGTGACAACGCAGGGAATTGTAAGTTCTAGCCTGATTTGGATCCCATTGTTGGACTATTAAACCCTACAGGTTCTCAATAGGATTCAAATCAGGGCTTTTAGGAGGGAAATCTATTAATTTTATCGTCTCTCTTTGCGTATTAAACCACTCACGAGTTATTCGTGAGTTCTGGATCGGGCTGTTGTCTTGCACCACATAAAGAGGTGCTAAATCAGGATAACTGATACGCCTTGTCGGTATCAAAATGTCTGAAAGAATTCCTGTATATTAAACGCTGTTAAGGCGACCAGTTATCTCGTATTACTTCGATAAAGAAATTTAACTTCAAAACAATATTTCTTTAATTATTTCGTTTCGTTCGTTAAAATAGTAATTATGATCGTTAAATTGTTCTTCACTAAACTATCTTACCAATATTGTTTTGGGGAATACTACACACACCTTCGATCAAATATACCTATACTAGATTGAAGATCGCAAACAAAATCACTTGTCTTAGTGGCACCGGTTGCATATATTTCATGATATTATATTTACACATTTGTAATTCAGACTTCAATTTGTAAAGTATTAAATTAAAGACAACTCCTGGTTGCAATTAACCTTAAATCTTTGCAATTGGATTTTATATAGCTTACAATAAATTTGAATTTAAGACGTTATGACATTAAAATACAGAAAATAAAAATGTCATTTTAAAACAATGTCTTTAATAAATGAGGACAAATATTTTAAAATAAACGTCACACGCAAGTAATAAGATTGAAAATTATTTGTTCACATTTGAAATTCACGTTGTTTCGGTACTAAATATTTCTTAGTGCGTTCACTTCGAACAGTCATTATGTCATAAAGTGTCTGTTTTTGCATTCTGTTTGGCCTTACTTCATAAGTGTATACGAGTAATATTCGGTAGCAATAGTAAAAATCATTATAATTCACGTCACAAGTTATGGTATTGAGAACTAATTATTAAAAAGAAAAATGCAATTGCGTTCAGAGTCAGGCAGTCGTTAATACGTCGTTTGAACTATGTATAAGTTAAATCAACCATGTCTCTTAAATCTATTAATTTAAGAAACCATAGTTTTTCTTTTGCGCAAAAATCGCTTTTACAGTATTTACAAATATTTTTTTTATAATATTACACACTGCCAAGCCAGCAATTATTATTTGTGGAATTATATCTGAATTTGAATTATGGTCTAGTTTTTCACCAAATTCAGTGGTATTCGTTTTAAATTTATCAAAACTCTGCTAGGGAATCTAAAACATTAAATTAATTTAAGAAAAATCAATTAACTGTATAAATAATAAATTAATCGGAGCAATCGTGTTAAAAGCCGCTTCCCTTTAACACAACATAACAATTCCTTAATGTCACAGCAGCCGTAGGCAAAATATATCTACGTATTGAATGAATATTTGAATTTGGTCGTGATTTAGAATATATCTAGACAAAAATCTATACAAATAATTTAAGCTTGTGACTTTGTATAAAGTAATCTCTGAATCTACTAAACCGATTTTGAACATTCTTTTAGCAATAGAAAGCTACGTTATTTGTGAGTGTCATAGGGTAAATATTAATCAGAAAATTGATAACAATTTTTCATTGTAGCCGGTTTTACAAAGTAAACCGAAGAAAAAACAGTCGAAAGAAAACGTTTTTTTATGAACGCTGCTTTACCCATGAGAGATATTTGCTTGAGTCCTAGAGAAAAGTTATAGAGCTTCATCACCATTATCACTATCAGCTCATATACTTCTGGGCACGAGTCTTCTCTATCATTGAGAGGGTTAAGACCTTAATCCACCACGCTGACCTAGTGCGGGTTTACGGACTACAAACCTAAGAAATTTCTAAGAACTTCTAGGTGTGCAAGAGTCATCACGATGTTTTTCTTTACCGTTAATGCAAGTGATAATTCATTGTTAATACAGATATAAATTCGAAAAGTCAGAGGTGTGTGCCTGGGGTGTACGCCCGCGACCGGAAAGATTCTCAACCGGGCGCGTAAACCTCGAGCCCAGCACTGTGAAGCTTGATAATGCTTATAAAAAAGTCAGCGACAGCATATGTCTAACTTTAAATATAACTGTAAAAAAATATTTTGTATTTTGAAGAATAATTTAAATCATTACTTCATGTTAATTGATCGGTCGCGGGTTCGAACCCCAGGCACACACCTCTGACTTTTCGAAGTTATGTGTGTATTCATGTTGAATTATCACTTGCTATATAACGGTGAAGGAAAACATCGTGATGAAACCTGCACATCTAAGAGTTCTTAGGAATTTCTTAGGTGTGTAGTCCGCCAACCCGCACTAGGCCAGCGTGGTGGACTGTGGCCTAATAAACCCTCTCAATGGTAGAGGAGACCCGTGCTCAGCAGTGGGCGCATATGGGTTGATGAAGAAGAAGAAGAAGAAGAATTGATCAATATTATCAACAATTATGATTTTTATTAAAATAAGTGAGTTTATAGATATACTCTCAAGTGTTTAAAACAAAATATTTTTTTCTTTAACTGCGTACAATTGGCACGAATGTTTAAAGAGATAATACTGACCTAGTTATACCTAGCAACCGCAACTGTGCCTTAATCTATTTTCATTAAAAATATTTTCATTAAAAATAAATACAATATTTTTTCGCAATCAGGAAATAAATGATGGCATTCAGTATTAATCGAACTAAAATCACAATTTAATCGCAAGTAAAAATGTTTACCCCCCAACGAAGCGAGCGCGGGCCGGCTAGTATAGTATAAAGTACAGCCAACTTGAAACAATGTAAAATAAAATTTATTTCTTTCATTATTTCGTATAATTATTATATTAAATTGAAGATAAAATTATGTCATATATTATTGACGCCTAGTGGTGTCACATATTTATGCTTCGTGAGTGTATCACATCATTTTGACGGTACTGCATTATGCGGCCGGATAATGTCACATATTTTTGCTGCGTACGTGTAGGCACATATTATTGAACTCGATCATGGGTCAGATATTTTTGGTAACCTTCGCATAGGAACATATTTATGCTCGTGACTGTACATTTGCATTAAGTTAACTTCAATTCATACACAAAGTAATGTTTGTTCAGTAAAAGTTGATATGTTGTCATACACCGGTTACGACGGCGTGAAATAAAAATGAGCTCTGAAAATAATAAATATGGAATTTGAAATGTAAGCTGAGTAGAAAATACTTTTCCATTTGATAACATCGCCAACTCACTATGACACTAAAATATTCGAATAATCGGGTCCCGGTGAACTACCTGAAATACTCAGCTGCGGTCGTTCACCTTTCAATTGCAGATTTCCTTTAAGATCCGTCCTGAAAGGATGAGAGCGTTTTTGACATCACATTTTTTATGTAGATGTCTAGTAATTGGACGTGTTCTTGGATGTCGGGAAACGGGGTTCTTGGTAAATTCTAGACATGAAAGATGCCAATGATGTTTTGCACATAATGACATGTTCGTGTTTTCTTTGGAATGAGAATTGAGCATATGTATTATGTCTACGTTTTGTGAATATTATTTGGATGGTTTAAAACCGTGAAATTATGATTTCCTATTCAAAAGTCAAAATGCGTGGTGATGACGAGTTGTAATTTGAAAATTAGTAATAAACAAATCAACATAAAAGTTTTCTGTGTGTTGACTTAAAATCATGTCATAATATTGTAGTAAATTAACTTTAAATACAGACAAAAATACGTGAATAGCTTAATTTTATGTACAACAGTACCCGTTTTTCTGATAAATCTATTATAATAACGTCATTGTTACGTGATAATATTTTAAATTCCGCCCAATCCCGCTTGAGAGTGTTATATTTTAAATTGTCTGAGTGCTCCACAGAGGGCGCGCCATTAAAGAGAGTGCGTTTGAGGACCCGACGATGTGCTTCTAGGAATATGAATAAACGCGCCACGCTCCGCTGCATCTGCATTAATCATACGTGATAGCGCCTTCAGGGTGCCATCACGCTGCATCTCTGTCGAGGAATGTCTCCCACACCATCTTAATATGGATTATATACTCTATAATTACTGCGACACGTGTCATAATTTTCCGTCGGATAATTTTAGTAAGATTGAATTGTGCACGTACTGGAATTCATTGTGAATATTTTCGGTTGTTCGTGGTATGTTATTTGAATTTATTTTTTAAACGAGAAAATTGTATTCTTTTTTATTCCCAATATAAGACTAACTGAACTCGTTTAGTAATTTGTTTTTCAAATATAAAAACTCGAGAAGCTAATTCACATTAATTTGAGAAAGAAAATGCCAAGAGTTTAGCATCTCCTTTTTAATGGAATATTTAATCCGCGGTAACAATTTAAAAGCGTCCATAGTTTAAAACTGTAGAATCGCTTCGTGTTTCGCGCAACTCCACCGACCGGCGGCGGGGGCTACCATGAATCTTGTTCTCGTAAACCAAAGGAAATTGCTTGCTAAAAGTTTGCGGATTTATTGCGTATTTGTACGTCGGAGCGAGTGTTGTTAGGGATTAGACACATTCGCCGGCCATCGCAATGGGTCGTCCGATATCTCGTTGGAGTTAGCTTTATCGCCTCTTAGTTCCAATGCTCTTTTGGACACATGGGTCACTGAATGAGCTCTTTGGGACATTTGCTAGCGAGGGTGCATCTTTGGCTGGATTCGAATTTAGTGTTGCATGTAATTAGAATGTTCGTCGTATGATATTTGCAGTAGCCAGAAAAAAAGGGTAACGTTTACAGTAGGATCCATAAGAGCTACAGCTAAACGCTAATAACGATGGTGGTTCTAGGGCAATGGCAATGTATAATGTAGTTTTTACATTCATTTTTGCGGTCTGTTAATCTGATGTGAATACGCATTTAATTAACTTAAGATTGGATTTAGTTAGAAGATTCTAGTAGTAAAGGGTTATCAGAAGCAGATGAAGTGTTCACTGAATAATAAATTATTATTTGAAAATTATATTGCGATAAATGCATTGTAATACCCTCTTAAAAAGTTTTGGTAAGATTTCTTGGAGCAGAGATTAAACTTTCGATTGTGAAAAAGTCAGACACTTCTTAATTTGTGACCCACATTATATTTAATATCGACGTTCAAATTGCGGTGTTTTATTAAACTTATTCAGTAATCAGTGAAGGTATAGCAATTGAATTAAAAATCAATGCTCTGGTGATGCTAAAAATTCTTAAAGGGTTGATTAAAAATTAATGATTACCAAAGAGCCTCGCAAGACTAGCACTAAAGCAAGTTAGTTGTATAAATAAGACTTAGAAACTGGCCAATTCAAATTTAAATGCGATTTGTAAACGCGCAAGTGTGTCGAGCTCGCCATAAGTTACGCCGGACCGAGGTGGTTTTATCTGGCCGCCGGCCGGGTTGAGTGAATCCAACCCATATTTCAGACTACACGCCGCAATTTACATAATTAACTAACTTCCTAGCGACTTTCGCATCAGACTTCGCTTTATGTATGGCCGTGTAGCGCTCCTGTGTTTAGCCGCTTGTTACTTGTGTGTTGTGTGCCATCGGTTGTGATTAGTTTTGGGATTATGAAAATTTTCAACAGTGTTTCGAACTATCTTGCTATGTTTGTACGTGAATTAGGAGTTTTATGATGGAAATACATGTTTGCATGTGCTACAGTTTTGTATTAAGTATTTTACGTTAATGTACGTATATTCATCTTATTGTAAACAGACAAAGATAAAAGAGTGAAACATGACCCTGTAATGTCATTCTTTTTCAGTCAGTCTTTTCAGTCATTTTATTCTAGTTGTATGGACAACTCAAGTTCTAGAATTAGTTCTACTAGTATTGCTCGACTCATCATTGTTTGTTGATTTTCGAAAACCACAACAAATAATTTATTATATAAGTTAAAACCCGCGTAGATTATACGGGGGATGATAACTTGCGCCATAAAATAAAATACCAATCTTACGAGTACAGATGACCGAAGTTTCGGCTTATTTCAAATTTACGAACCTCCTAAAATGTGTATTATAAATGCAGCGTGTGACATACGGCCGCGGCAGTTTGGCAAAGTTTCAGGGATACCGCCGATGTACCCATGCTGTGGAGTTATGAAAAATTGTACCTCAGTGGACTACCGCATGATGGCCAATCAAAATGGATTTACCGAAATGTGACTAGTGTATTTGGTATATTTTAATAAGATTCTAAAAACACAATTCATTTCTTTGGGTGGGTTGTGGGTTTTGAAATGTAAAAAGTGGAGACATGAAGCAACGGAATATGTTTTTTTCTGAGATTAATCTTTGATTACAGTTAAGAATAGTAATGTTTCGTGTTTTCATCGAATCTATTATTGTATGCAACTGTTCCCCTGTTTTCATGTACCCGGCATAATAAAGTCACCAGAATTAATTTCAAGGGAAAATGCACGAGCCTCGAGGCGAATGTTAAAATGGCGAAGCGGCACCGCCAGGCCAAATCTAGAGTAATTCCTTGTCTTAAAAATTACTTATTAATTCTTAATCTCGGCGTCGCGCGTCTGCGAACTTGTCACCAAAGTTAATTTCGTGCGAAAACTCGCACACCCATGAAACAATTTATTTTATCAAAGTAAAGTTCCACCTTACTTTTGCCGCTCTATATATTTTTAATTGGTTCCGCGTTTTTTCCAACGGACACGTCCAATTTGAATTAGAATGTGAGCAAAAAATCATTAATTTAATTAAGCTATTTCAAGTATCTAAAGGTGTTCAATTTTAGAATGATTAAAATCCTCCAATTAAAAGGGCGAAGGTGGATTTTATACGGACGTGATTTTCTGACGCCGTATCATTATTTGATTTAAGGCTATGTGCAAACGATTCGTGCTGTTCAATAAATAAAAAAGGAGCTTCAGCGAACAGGATATTGCATATTATGTTTGCGGCATATTGGTGCCACAATTAATTATTTAATATCCTCGTTCGTCTTTAATTATGGCTGATTGTACTTATTTCATTATCTCTGTGAGAATATTATTGTGTTAGTTATATTCGTTTTCCTCTTGGTTTATAGACCGAAGTAAGTTGCAATTTTTTTTCAAAAATACGCAGAAGTTTCAGTAAATTACTAGGAAACAATATTTTATAGTTTTATGTACCGTTTAATAATAATCTCATAAATATAAAAATACATAAAAGTGGGAACGATTCGGTGCCAGCTATAACTTTTATAATTCTCGTATAAACTATGCGTGTCAGTAAAGTTGTTCTTTATAATCGCTTGGCATTCTATTCTTGTTTTCACGGGCGCTTTTCATTAATGTAAAATAATTAGAAAGGCGTCCAAGGCGGGGTACATTACGTGTGCAGCCCAAAGGCAGAACACCTACACGTTTACCCCTTGATGGACTTAATTAATTTTTGACGCGTATTTGCTATGTAAAGCGGCCTTCGTCAAACCCTCTAATCTGTTTTACGATCGATTTACACTGGACCCGATCAAGTGAAAGGTAAATAGAACAGAGCCTACGTTCCTAATAAATTTATTATACAAGGGCCACGAGAGTGCTCGACCTTCGTTTTACGAGATTAAATGTGAGTGTATGTATTCCTAGAATTGATAATCAAATATTTTTTCCATGTAAAATGTTTATTAATGGTCATTTTAGCGTTCAATTTAAAATCAAAAATATTTTAGCGCTATTCAATAATTTACGCAATTCTATAATATTTTAAAAGCAAAAATTAAATTTTAAGTCCAACCAGTACTTAAACGAGTTGACATTGTGCCGAAATATAATATCAAAGCTTATCTTAACAGCAAAACAAACAGAATAAACATTAAACAAGAGCATTCAGCGGGCAGATACCGGCAAAAACTTTATTAGGAATGGGCGGTCCTACGGCGGCGGCGTCAAGCCAACAGTGCGGTCACAGCGGCCGCAAAACACAACTCCGTCGCGCACCAAGACGCCCTGCTTTATATTTGTTTGTTTTATACGATCACGGGTTAACAATTGAATGTACTTAACGTTTATGTGTGCGGGAGGAACTTTCCGCCGGTATAATTGGCCGCGGGATGGATTTTGTTAGTTGCTCGTGGCATGTGTAGGGGTAGCAGGAAATGTTCTATTTTAAAGTGTTGGTAAAAATATTTTGACTTTTATAGGAGCAAGTTGGAATACTGATTTACTGATACTTTAGGAAGTTATGATGTATTCTTAGATTTTCTTGGTGTAATTCGAGTTGTTAAGATTGTAGATTTTATAATATTCTTTAAATTTAAATAAATTGTAAATTTAAGAAATATTATTGACATTTTTGATGATTGCATACAGTGTACCATTGAAATACTATTGCTTAAATTTTACCTAACCACTAGAGTCTAGACGCTAGTTTTAACGAACGTACATATATTTATAATAATAAAGTGTAATAGGTCACATGTACAATTTAACTTGCAGCACTTAAACATTTTGAAAACCGCGCGAGTTTATTAAACAGGAGAGCAGGCGGGCGGTTGGAATATTTTGTTCATAAATTACGGCGGCGTGCGGTAATTCAGTCGTTTGCATAAACACTTAACTATATTCGTTATTGCCAATTTTGTTGTGATGTTTAATATTCAATTTTGTAATAAATGTACTTCGAAATTGTTGCAATAACTGTGTTTTTTATTGGCGATATGTAGAAAATTTGGTACAAGAACTATTACAACATAGCTTGTAGTTGTAACGGCGTGTCGTGTCGTGAAACTAATATCAGTTTTAGTATATTAAAATCAGGCTCAAGAGCTATGAATTCCTATAAATGCTGATCTATCCAAACCGCCACATGGCAAAACAAAAGGAAATCGTTAGACGTTGAGTAGTTTAGACAAACAATTCCACATATCCGTTGAATTTTGATTGTCGCCGCGAACCGTTTGTCCGCGCTTGACCGCGTGATTTTTTCTCTCGCCATCCGCCGTCCAGCGGAGTCTATAGACAATAGTAACACGCCCAGTTCATAATAAATCACGTGGTGATTAATGAACCGAGTGCGATAGCGGTCCCGCTAATCATATCATCGCGCCGCTTCGTGTCCGCTGCAGAGGACCTTTCTTTAGCCTCGCCTATCTCGTCGCTGATTTGTTATACGCGAGCTTTTGTTGCCGGCTGGAACTAACTGTATTAAAGGGGCGTGAACGGGGGCAGTTTCGCTTTAAACGTTCTTTTGAACGTCACCCTGGATCAACTTACATGGATGTACCTATTTAATTACTTAATATATTGAGCAATGTCTACGATCGTGATTAAATAAAATACGTGTTTAAAAAAAAAAGTAGGGTAGTGCAGACTGAAGAATTGAATATCTGCCAAAAGTTGCTATTATGGCGCCTGTTTATAAAACGGACTGGAATTATTTAACTTATCTACCATCAGCATGATCGTTCCGTCAATTCAATACAGAAATGTAGGTCGAAAACGTGACGCATTTATTCGTAAATTTAACTGTGTAACATCCAATTTAATATGGAAGCTGTCAGACTCGCAGATCTAGACTTGAGATTGCTTAACAAGAACAATTTCTCAGTCGAGTAACGAGTTTTAATTCGCGTCATAAATGTTGTGGTGAGAAAGTAATTAAGCGGCAAATGTAATTGTAGACGCTTCGCTGAATGTATAAAGAACGTTGAAGTGTTCCATAATTGTTAAATTCATTTGAATATACTACTGTCACGTATCATTTATTCGTGGTTGGATATTATGCTACAAAAATAAGTCTTCTCGAACGTTTCCAGTAAGCGTTGTTATGGCCTAACAATTTTATTCTATGAAACTGTTTTTCACATACGTATTAGCTATGAGTTAATCATCGCCAGTTAAAAAATATAGCGATCCGTTTTAGTTCATAGCAAAAGTATTGGAGAGTCGTGCTAACTGTAATAATAGCTAAATCTAGGCTCGGTCCTTCATAAATCTCATTTGGATTCCAATTTCGTGATCTATCTTTATCCCCAAGCCGATCGAAGTTTGCATACTCAAAGTGCTCCTCATTTATGTTATTAGGCCAACGCCGAGCCGTTGTCCTGTTAAATCCAATTACCGGCCTCAGTTTGTGAACAAATCAATCCAGGATAGTTTGTATCTCGAGCTAATAACATTAAGGCTCGTGATTCGGGTGTCGATAGGTGAATAATACAGGCGCGCTGAGCGTCCGCGGTGACAAACAGTCGTGGAGGTGGTCGGATATTCCCTATTTCCGTCGGCGCCGTCACCTCGCCGGATTTATGTCACCGCCGCAGCGAGATGGATGACGCAGACCTGTTGTTGGCCTTTGGATGTCAGCCTTTCATGGCCGTCACCGCGCTCGCGTGTTACGTGCGTAAATGGAGCGCGAGATATTGTTTAGTTTATACTGTCGGGAGTCGCGCACAATGCACGGGTATGATGAGAGCCGTTGATGGCTCATGTGAGATTGTATGCTGTGCGTAGAATGTGTAAATGTAGTTTAGTAGACCTTTTTTTTTTAATTGTGACGGAAATACTTTAGAAAAGAAGAGCTTCTATTGTTTTTATGTCTTAATTGTAATCCTACAAAAATATTTTTTATAGAAGATTAAAAAACAATATATAAATCATTTATTAATACTTTTCTTATAAGCGTGCGTCAACTGTGATGAATATACAACTTAGGGATAGTATTAAGCATTATTTAGTTTTTTTTTTATGACGTAATTGTTTGAACTAGGGAATAAAGTAAGCAAAAATATTTTTAAACACCTTAAACCTTGTTGTAAAGAAATGAAAGTATATACATAATATACGAAATGATTTTCATCGCTCGACGTTATGTTGTTAAACCAAATCGGCTCTGCGTAAAGCTCTCGGTATGTTTTATACAATAAATATTCTCACCTTATCAATCGAAGGTCAAACTCAGTTAGACTACAGTATGTAATTTATTTGCTGTACAACATTAACGCATGTGCCCCTTGGGAATATCTTTAATAACCTATGCAAGTTTAAATAATATTAGATGTTTCGCTCTCATTACTTTACTGTTATCTAGAAACCTTAGGGATCTACGTTTCAGTAAACTTATTAATACGTAGATTTGTTGGTAGAATAGGTCTCTAGAGAAGAAGTTGATGTATAGACAGCCCCGTGGCGCAGTTGGTTAAGCTCCAGTATGGGAAATGAGAGGTAGCGGGTTTGATCCCCGCATCGAGACAATTTTTTGTGTTTGATTTGATCTTAGTATTTATCTTGAAAATAATAAAATAGTCGTCTCATTTAGGTACGTAAATACCACATAGCAGGAGATAGGTCATGACTATTAGGATTGACGGATTGGCTACATTTTTATGTCGCCTAGCTTCTATACAAATATCTGAATCATGACTGTATTCCTCAATGGCATAGGCAGAACTGCATGGTGCTACCACGTAATATAACACGTCTAATGGACTATAATTACAAACGAATAAAACTCTCATGTCTTTTAAATCTCTGTTTAAACGACGATAAAAAGTGTAGTCACGGTATTAAACCCTGATAGAAATAGTTACAACAATGTTGTTCTTGTATCCAGCGTTAAAGTGATTTTCAAACCGGCTTCTCACTCCAATTTCATCAACTTTATAGATAGAATCTGGCTTTTATAAATGTGAAAGTGAGTTGCCGCGAGCATTGTTTACTTTTAATATCAACGTTTCGTCGATATAAGGGAGGGAGGTCTCAAATACACCTTTTCAATTTACTGTGTACCCTATCAAAATGTGTGAGATATTAAACTATGGACCAATTTTTTTTTATGGATTAAATTTGTTATCATACCATATGATAGTTAAAAAGATAATAAAACTACCTAACTCATTGTGAAAAATATAAAAGCTTTACGATCTTAAGTTACTTACTCGATTCCCATTCCGATTGGCAATGTCCTATTGGGAAAAATTTAAACCTAACATTACATAAAAAATGAAATCTTCCTACAAACGGCTATATACTATACTTTATAGGATATCAAGTAGACAAACTGTCGAACGCCGCAAAATGGATTAATTCATTTATTGAATCAATTGCTCCGTTACACCTTAAGTATATTGGTTGTCTTTGAGTTTCTTGTGCGGGCCAATATGATTCCCAGCGATGACTTGTTGATCGTTCGTGTTTCTGTATGTAATGAGGTTGAGGTCGGGTAAGACTCACGTTTAACACCTTTGTAATATTGAATGAAATGAAAAAAACAAGGCACGGGAATAAAAAAAGATTGTGCATACGCGTAGTACAGTAGCGTCGCTTCGCAACCACGTTGTTTTCATAAATTGCCCTCAGTTTGATATGTTGCTTTAATATTTAACACATAAATGTTCTTTTTTCCGCGGATCGGAAGGGATTTGAAACATACTATTGGGCATTTTATATTTTTATTCACCGTGAATTTTTGAATTGGAATAAACCATTAGCATGATACGTTACTTGCATGTTGTGTGGATTGAATAATATTGAATTAGTTGTTTATTTAAACATTTTAAAGTGATATGATAAAACAGAATTTGCAATTTACTGCAGTTAGATTTTTTAATATTACATAAACGTCCCACGAAGTTGTCATCAAAAGCTTGTAATAATAATTATTTAATAAAACTCGCAAATTCGATATTTTTTCCGATGACATTATGAAAGACATTACTTATATCAGCAGCTGCAGCGCTTCATTTTGACGTGTAAGCAATATTTTGTTTGTGATTTATACATTGTGAGTGGAAGATGGATGCGCGCCTCGTCGACCCGGCGGACCGATGACATAAATTCTTACATTTTACAAAACGCGTCCCAAACGTAAATAATGCGCGCCGCACTGTGTCAAATTAATTTGACACCTGTCGGGTGCGTACACGTGAGTTATACACGTACGTTGCACTCTTGAAATATTTTTTTGCGCATTTGTATTTGCAAAAAATATTTCGGAGTGCGTACTAACATTTTGATCGATGGCCGGTGATTTGAGGACAAAAAGAGAATTGATAGATCATTTGTTAATTTTGTCTGTGTAATCCGTAACTTAATTAATAATTCAGTTCATTGGAAGTAGAAATAGATATTTTTACGAATTTACATAACTAATTGACGTTGCGTCTAATGGTTTTTTTTTAAATATATTCTATCTTCTTCATCAATATATACGCCCACTGCCTAGCACGGGTCTCCTCTACCTTTGAGAGGGTTTAGGCCATAGTCCACCACGCTGGCCTAGTGCGGGTTGGCGGACTACACACCTAAGAAATTCTTAAGAACTCTTAGGTGTGCAGGTTTCATCACGATGTTTTCCTTCACCGTTAAAGCAAGTGATAATTCAATGTGAATACACACATAACTTCTAAAAGTTAGAGGTGTGTGCCTGGGTTCGAACCCGCGACCGCCGAGATTCTCGACCGCGCGCCCAAACCTTGAGGCCCATCACTGCTTATGCTAAATGCTATACTCCTTCAATTTTTTTTGGTTTACTGCCTGTGCTCCTACATTATAATATGTTATTGCGAGTGAAAAGTAAAAATTAATTTAAATACTTCACTATACCTACTATCACGAGGACCTCAGGTCAACTTTACTGTGAGAGACGCTGCATTGAAATTCGTCTTGAATAGAATTCAACGTATACATAGAAATGCGAGCTTTAGCTTTTTATTTAAATCTAAACGTTATTGCTTCTTTTATAAATATACCCGGCATTCCTGTCAAAGTCCGGAACGTATCCGAATAAATAAATAAATACACCTAACAGGCATATACATAGTCTGATCCCGCACTAGGAAAGAAGTCCTGTTTCGTTGGTATCAGAAACTACAAGAGAATTTTAGGTCTCACTAACACCCAGACCCGAATAATGACTGTCGTGGGATTGTATCTTTTCTCGACTTTTTCGTTCCAATGAAACATCAAAGTGATTATTATTTATTGATTTTATAACCATTTCGACTTGCACGAAGATGACACCAGAGACTACACATTTTATTTTCGGTTTGTCATCAATTATGCTGTCAAATAAAATTAATCACTGTAATGTGTTGACTCATTCTAACAAAAGCATTTAAATGGACGACGAATAACGATGAACAAGGTAACAATTACCTAGTTTTTATAAATTTGCTTAAAAATTTAGGTTTCACAATCAATAAAGCTAGCTTAAAGTCAACATTTAAAGAGGTTCATTTATCTTCTTATATTAATTAAAATCTGTACAGCTTTTTAGGCGTAATGAGAGAACGAATTCAAAAGTTGAACAGAGTAAAAAGTAAACCCGCTTCTGTATTTTGAGCAATTTGATGGCATTTCGTACATCGATTTGCGTATTTATAAAAAACGTTGTCCAAAGGGTATTTATTATTTGCACATTACTAGCTTCGTATCTCTTAAAGACGGCACTACAAAAGACCAACTTGATAAAACTTTGTAGTTGCTCATATTGAAAAAAAAGAGCATTCGACTCTCTTTGGCCATCTCGTATTTATTTGTCGAACGTTTCTTAAAGCTGCAGTCAATTGCAAGTTTCTATATTACTCCGACTTTTCTTTGTTTATTGAAAGTGTAAGGATTTTTAATAAATAAATTTATTTTCCTAAGAACTCTTAGGTGTGCAGGTTTTATCACGACGTTTTCCTTCACCGTTAAAGCAAGTGATAATTCAATGTGAATACACACATAACTTCGAAAAGTCAGAGGTGTGTGCCTGGGGTTCGAACCCGCGACCGTCGCATTCTCGACCGCGCACCCAAACCTCGAGGCCATCACTGCTTAGGTCTTAGGTGTGTAGTCCGCCAACCCGCACTAGGCCAGCGTGGTGGACTATGGCCTAAACCCTCTCAATGGTAGAGGAGACCCGTGCTCAGCAGTGGGCGTATATGGGTTGATGAAGAAGAAGAAGAAGAAGAAGAAGAAGAAGAAATTTATTTTTATTAGTTTTTCTTTTCAATCTATCTTCTTCGGCTAGCTAACACCGATATTTGTTTTAGTTGATTTTAGATAAGCATGTTTTGATTAAATAATTACTGCAGAGTAATTCTATACTTGCCGTAGCATAACTACACTTACCGTCTGCTTCAATTTATTCCCTTGTCTGGTCTTGTGTAGAAATCAGGTCAAAATGTATTATATTTTATTTTCATATTTATTCCTTACATTTGAGTCCTAAGAGATGAATGAATGAATCTTGGGGTTTGTTATTACAGAACTATAATATTTGAAATTAGTAATACCATTTGCTGAAACTTATAAGCAAACCTTTTGTCCCATCCTAAGAAATAGTGCAAGAGAAAACAACGAAGCGCTAAGAAGAAATAATATATTACGCAACGTAAACGTTATAAATATTGTGGTATCAATTAGAAGAGTCAACCGGCTGACGCGTTTGAGTTTTTTTGCTGACCGTGCGCGTTTCTACGTTGTTAATTGGAAAGACGGCCAGGCTAATGTTTTTGCTGACTGTCCTTGTTAGTTGAAATCGAATATCATTTAGAATAAGGGCTTAACTCTTTGCTCTAGTGTCGTGTAACAAAGCAGCGATACAAATGACACTGGTTTTATACTTACTTGTATCTAGTACAAGCTCTGCCAGCGGTTACCGAATAAATGTTGTTGTAACTAATCTTTGACTCAAACATACCTAATTATGCTTATAATTAGTAGATAACCATCGGAAGTGGTTTCCAAAGGAGGCTTGAATGCCAGTCATATACTGAGTAGCTGAAACACTGGTGTTTTGATGCATGTTTCTGTAAGTATTGGTCACTCCATCCACTGAGTGATTTCAGTACTAACGAAACTCCACTCCATTTAGTGATTTCAGTATTAACGAAAGACAAAATAAAAGCCAAAGTTATTTTTATTGTTCCTCTGGTTTTCTCATTGATCGGCGACGTGTCCTTTGCAGCCGCCTCGAGGTGTTACAGGCATTAGATGGTGTACTCCCGTCAAATGTCCGACGCAATTGGGGTAATTGGCTTCTAGTGAATCCACACATACCTGTCCGCCTGCGCGTGTGTCAACGTGTCGAATGTGTGGCGTGTAATTACGTCATAAAAATATATAGCTTTGTAAATTAGATGGGCGGTTACTTAATCCAATATTAATTTTATTTAATATAGTATCTGCTATTACTTAATCAAAATTTATGGATGTCGATTACGATACTTCGTCTTCATATCTTCATTTTTCAGAAATTTTAATTTCTAGAGGCAAAGGTATAAATTTTCATTCAAGAACCCAAGACATCTCTTGTGTTTACTTTGTAATGTATGTAACTCATCTTTAATGTTAAAATGTGTATATACTTATGATTTAAATAATACCTCAACTTATCGCTAGCGATTTCTGAACGTATGCTTTCATAGTAAACTTAAACCTGTTCAGCGTTAAGCAGTCCGCATTTGTTATACAATCTTATTCACTTTCGACGTACAAGACATCCATAGTACAATAGGTGTTTTTATTAGTTAAATCGCTATAAAATACACAGTAGGTAACCAGGAATATACCCAACGAGTTTGTTGTGGTAAGTTTTATAAAATCTGAACTTTATGTAAGCCATTGTTTTCTCGTAAACCAATTTAGCGGCAGTGTTCATGAAGTTTGTTAAGTTATTGAAAAATAATATTGTACTATTTATTCCTCTATAATGTACAATGGAGCTAATTTGGTTTTAGTTTAAAACTTTAAGGTGGTAATGTTTTGTTTATTTTAGGTTATTGGAGATATTTATTTTAAAAAGGTCAAAGTATACAAATATTATAAATTATTTATACCTATATATTTGTAGTCATCGAGATGTAAATATCATACGTTGAGCTATGTTTTTGTGTCTTACGCCTGAAGCACAATGTAACGACGCTCTCAGTGTTAACTTTTTTTGGGCATGAAACCAATAAATCACAGATACATACAAACTACTAACAATGTTAACTGTCATTGGTTTATTCAATATATCTACCTACTAATTATGTTTGATTTTGTCTTATTATGCCTTATAATTCGGCACTTTGTCGTCACAAAAATCGATTGCAATCAACCATCGTCGAACAAAGGAAACATTCCTAACGTCATTACTGGTATCTGGCGAATGTCATTTCCGTGGATTGACTTATGAAATTATCAGCACCGCGGCGTCGCCACACACAGCCGTGGCGCGTCTACTAATCCATTATAGTCTAGTCAACATGTTCAAAAACGTGTTAAATAGAAATAAAGCTCCTAAAAATATGAGCGATGGCTCATTCGATTCGGAATGACGTCTAGAAAAATGTTTTTGAAGGGTATATTAGCACATAAAAAATTGCAATTGTTATTAACAAAATAAAAAAAATAAAAAAGGTATTTAGTTTTTCGTTAATAACTTTAAAAATAATAATATTTAAGGAATTTTGAAAAAAGATCCTGAAAGAGGAGAAAATTTCCAATAAAAAAGAATTAACTCCCGGAACTCTATCTATATTATTTATATTATTTTTTTTATACTGAAAATAGAGCTCCGCGAGGGCGTTACGGCATAGGCGCCGCCTAAAAAGCCGGTATATCACCTAAAACAATTTATTTTTAATATTAAATAACAATTTAAAAATTTGAAAAAATTTTGGTGTAATGTAGACACTTGAACGAAAAAAACCTCGGTGACAAAATTTTTTTTTGTCGATTTTTCAAAAAGTTACATCATTGTTAATTAACTCATTTTTTTCCAATCTCTGTTTTTATAAATTACGGCATAACATTTTTAATAATTGATCTAAAAATCTTTTCGCTTCGTGGAGCTCTTCATGTTTATGTACCTTATAAAGTTATGCAAAAAAAATTAATTTAAGTTAATTATTTTGTTAATTATATTTTTTTTAAATGAACTAAAAATGAAATTTCTAAAAAATGTTATTAAAAAAATTTTTTTTTGGTTATGTATTATTATTGCTGTTTTTGCATCTAATATAAGTATTAATTATCATCGGAAAATTTTTTTTTACGTCATTTGTTAAGAAATTATTTATAAACAAATAGACTATTTTGGGACTTAAAAAAAAAATCTTTTTACCATATTATAGCATAGGTGGAATAATGATTTTTAAAAAAAAAAAAATTCCTAAATATTTTTTTTTATATTTTATAATCGTTTTTTTTATATTTCAATTGTTTAAATAATTAGTTCAGAAATTATATTATTCTTAAATATAATCACTGACCCTTTTCAATAGAATAACAGAGAAATATTTTTTTTTATAAATAAATTAATTGCTTATTAATTTAAAAATTTGTTATAAACAAATAATATTAACCGTTATATTTTTTTTCGAAAACTTCAAAAAATTACAAAAACAATCATATATAAAAAAAGTTAAGAAATTTTTTTTTTTTGTATTTTTTTTTATTTTATTACAAAAAAAATTTTCTAAACTTTTTTATATATGTTTGTTTTTGTAATTTTTTGAAGTTTTCGAAAAAAATATAACGGTTAATATTATTTGTTTAAAACAAATTTTTAAATTAATAAGCAATTAATTTATTTATAAAAAAAAAATATTTCTCTGTTATTCTATTGAAAAGGGTCAGTGATTATTTTTAAGAATAATATAATTTCTGAACTAATTATTTAAACAGTTGAAATATAAAAAAAACGATTATAAAATATAAAAAAAAATATTTAAGAAAAATTTTTTTTTTTTAAATCATAATTGCACCTATGCTATAATATGGTAAAAAGATTTTTTTTAAAAGTCCTAAAATAGTCTATTTGTTTATAAATAATTTCTTAACAAATGACGTAAAAAAAAATTTTCCGATGATAATTAATACCTATATTAGATGCAAAAACAGCAATAATAATACATTACCAAAAAAAAATTTTTTTAATAACATTTTTTAGAAATTTCATTTTTAGTTCATTTAAAAAAATTATAATTAACAAAATAATTAACTTAAATTATTTTTTTTTGCATGACTTTATAAGGTACATAAACATGAAGAGCTCCACGAAGCGAAAAGATTTTTAGATCAATTATTAAAAATGTTATGCCGTAATTTATAAAAACAGAGATTGGAAAAAAATGAGTTAATTAACAATGATGTAACTTTTTGAAAAATCGACAAAAAAAAATTTTGTCACCGAGGTTTTTTTCGTTCAAGTGTCTACATTACACCAAAATTTTTTCAAATTTTTAAATTGTCATTTAATATTAAAAATAAATTGTTTTAGGTGATATACCGGCTTTTTAGGCGGCGCCTATGCCGTAACGCCCTCGCGGAGCTCTATTTTCAGTATAAAAAAAATAATATAAATAATATAGATAGAGTTCCGGGAGTTAATTCTTTTTTATTGGAAATTTTCTCCTCTTTCAGGATCTTTTTTCAAAATTCCTTAAATATTATTATTTTTAAAGTTATTAACGAAAAACTAAATACCTTTTTTATTTTTTTTATTTTGTTAATAACAATTGCAATTTTTTATGTGCTAATATACCCTTCAAAAACATTTTTCTAGACGTCATTCCGAATCGAATGAGCCATCGCTCATATTTTTAGGAGCTTTATTTCTATTTAACACGTTTTTGAACATGTTGACTAGACTATTATTGTCATTCAATTTGATTATTGCCTTAGCAAAATGGTTGTGTCAATCGATTTAATTATAGTAATGGTTACTTGTCGAGCGGCGCGATTATAAACCACTACTTGCGTAAAAACACTATGTTGCATCAAAACTGCATTATTTGTGTTTAAATTAAGAATGTGTTTCTTACATGGGCTTTATAAATAAAATTAGTTGTTCTTGTTAATAAAATTTATGTACATTATCAGAGAGATTAGTTGCAAGCCGCGGGTTTGCATTTTTTTTAAATGTGTTAGAATCACTTGGACTTGTGAAAAGTGTGTTGTTTAGATACAAACTACAATAACTAAAAAAATATCTATTTTTTATTTTATGTTGAATATGTAACGTAATTTTAACTCAAAATATTTTAACAAACTAATGACAATACAACAACAAGTACGTTACGAAATAAAGAAGTGGAAAATTTACTTTAACTAGTTGTAAGCTGGTGAATGGCGGAAGCCTGCGGGGAATAGAAACGGCGATTTCTCGCCTCGGAGGCGACGATAACTTCAGTCACCGAGCCAGCCAAGTTTCCGGTGATTTTGCTATTATTTTATTCAAGTTTTAAACAAAGACTTATTAAAACAATTGTTTAAGCACAGTTGTATAAGTAACAAGCGGGGGAAATGGTAGAATAGAAGCTTTTGCGCGATGAGATATAGTTAATTTTCATAACAATGTTCTTCGCTGGAGTTAAGTAGGATGTTTGCAGGGTTTATACAGAAATATCAATGGTTTATGAGGGTGATTTGCTCTCCAGGGTGGAACTCGGCAATATAATTGTTTCGTGTAGCCAGAGATAATTACCTCCGATACTCAATTGTATCTGTATGCCATGAAGTGCAGTGTCGTGTCGATTTCATTCAATTGTTTAGGTAAATATGTATATTTGAGCGATCACCGCGTTTATCATGTCTAAGATTTTGTATTGGACAGAAGAATGGACTATATCCACGCTTTTAACAGCTTGGAGACTGGTATCGAGGAGTGGGAAGTATATAGATTTCAAAATATATGGAATGTGTAATTGAGTTAAACAATAGTGTTATTAACACGGCCGAGAGTGATACATAAAGAGCGCAGTCTAGTGGAAATTCGCATGTGCCTTGTTTGTTAATTAGCTGCATCGCATTGTGCTGCCGCTGCTTTTGACCCGAAGGTTATTGGGACTTTACAACTCAATTCGACTGAGCCAAATATTATTCCGCTGCATTGGAACAACTACAAGATTAAATTTCTATGATTTTAGTAGCTTATTCTGTTGAAATGTTTACAGATGATTAAACAATGAAGTTTTCATGACAAGGAGTATATAGTTCGAGTAGCATTCAAAGCTAATTAACAATAATTAATTGATGTGTTCATAGTTACAATCCCGAACAAAAGTATTTGTAAGATTCGTGTTTAATACTCTTAATAGAAATTGTTTTAAAACAAGCAATTCATATACTTCGGAAGCCGTAACAAATTATGAATCAAATATTGACGCTATAAAATTTCCTACCGTTCGGCTTTTAAAACAATAAACCAAGCAAGTCGACCACTCAACTATAAAGCGGTAAAATATTAATAGCCACGTTGAAGCTGCACTCGCCATAAAAGCTGCGGCTATCGTACGTGGATGGTTATTACATTGGTGAATCGGTTCGACTCCCGATACTCATTATTTTGATGAGTCCCTCGTCTGGCCGGTTGATATCTGTCAATTTGGATGAAAACTCTACGTGACTCGTGCGGATGGCTTAGGATTTATCACGCGGGTATTAATTTAATGATTGCCCCTTTTCTGCTTTTTATGATGTATGAAATGTTGTAGATGGCTGGAGTGTCACGATAGGGTTGTCTACGACGATAAATGGAGACTATAATTCAAGGAATATAATTTTGTGCAGGCATAACAAAGTCAGTTTAATGATATCCTTTTTTAAAATATTAAATTTGATTAAAATTGATTAAAAAGCAGTGATGGCCTCGAGGTTTAGGCGCGCGGTCGAGAATTTCGGCGGTCGCGGGTTCGAACCCCAGGCACACACCTCTGACTTTTCGAAGTTATGTGTGTATTCAAATTGAATTATCACTTGCTTTAACGGTGAAGGAAAACATCGTGATGAAACCTGCACACCTAAAAGTTCTTAGGAATTTCTTAGGTGTGTAGTCCGCCAACCCGCACTAGGCCAGCGTGGTGGACTATGGCCTAAACCCTCTCAATGGTAGAGGAGACCCGTGCTCAGCAGTGGGCGTATATGGGTTGATGAAGTAGAAGTAAATTTGATTAACAACGAACGATTATGGCTAATCAGTAAGGGTTTCAACACTTTTTTCATCAGGCCGTTTAATATAATTCTCATTTTTCACACGCAAGATAAGAGTTTTATACATTTGACAACGTGCCGACCCAAAAGTTCAATGGAAATATGTTCAAGAGAAAGTTAAAGGTCCGGGAGGGATCGGCAGTCGTTTTGTGTTGTATATTAAAAAAGTGTCTGTACTGTGTTTGTGTATGGTGCGATATTATTCAGCTGTGTGGCCTTATCCGACTATTACACTTATACATAAGCTATTAGGCATAACACAATAATTGGCTAATTAAGCCCGTACATCTGACACCGCGCTAGAGGATTAGCGACAATTTGACAAGGCCGTCGTGCATTAGGCATAACCATGGTTTGGCTTTGATATGGAATATTAAAATATCTATTTAAGTGACGTATTATGCTAGCCATTGCTTTTATGAACTTGATGCCATATCATTTTTATGCACCATCCACGAGTAGATTTAGGTCGCCTCTTGAGCTATAAGATCGCCGTTTATTATTTTTTATTATAATCCTTCTACTGTTATCTGTTGTTCGTGTGAACAATAAAAAGAAGTATATTACGTCTAAATAGATTTAAAAAGAAATGATATTGTACATCATTAGTATTTTAAATAATAAATTTCATAAGTCAATAAGACTAGCATCAAAGTATAAAATTTTGTACGGTTCAACATTTCAACAATTTGTACGGAGTGTTATATTTTTATAGGAATACGAGTCGGTTCAGATTGTCTTTAAAAAAATAGGTTACATCTAACATTATTATATATAAATTGAAACAAAAAGTAAGACAACAAGTAAACAAGAAGTTGGAGTCAAAAGTTAGTATTACAAGAAAATATCACATTGCCATCATCGTACACGAACTTTTATTTATAAAAATATAAACTTGAACTTTGTAATTTATATGTAAAATAGCTAAATTGTGACCCCTAATGTATAATCGCCGATTGGCGAGTGAAAATTCAGCGTGTGTTCGAAACTCATACGAAATGTATACGCGATGCCGGCTGACTTCGCAAGCAGCTCATTTGAAATTATAATGTACTGTCGAATGAGTCTACGCCCAGTCCTATTTCGTGATTCGTTATAATATTAAAATTATGGTATGGTATTACCATGAACATAAATATATGAAAAGTTTGATGTTATTGGTGATGATCTTATGATTATCTAACATTAAGATATTAATTTGGACAATCCTAAGTATTAACAGTAGATATTAATTAACAATTTATCTAATTGACACATCATTTCATATCAAAAGTTTATTTCCAAAAGCGCTGGCATTGCTTTATATAAAAGCAAAACGTAGCAGTAATAAGAATTTAATATGCAAGACACTGTATCGATCACACTTAAAACTTAGTTGGGTATTCTCTCCTAACAAATAACTCGGACTTAGACTAATTTATAAAGGACTCTATCTTGACCTCGATGTCAAAGTAAACTCTAGGCCTCGGACTTGTCGAGCTTCCCTGAGAAATCGTTTTATTATAGGAACGTAGCTAAACAAAGGAAATTACAAACCTATGAGTTAATGTTCATTATTAAGAGAGCAAATTATTTTTTGTCATTTGACATGACGAAAATACTTAAAACTAGGCAGGCGAAGTATATAAAATCTTAATGTATATTATGTAATGGTGAATATAAATAGAATTGAAAAGGCTGTACTAATATCCTTATCTCGTCAGAAATTTAATAGGTGTGCGAATTTAATTGTATGATGCTTTTGATACCAACGTTGAAGCCAACTTAATACATTGTACAAGAGTGTTCTGAGAAGCGCCTTTGGGACCGTTTTGTAATAGGATACAACGTTTCCATTTAAAGCGGCCTCACCTATTTACAGTATTAATAGTTCAAATAATCCCACACGAAATTTTGCTACCGCTACATGTTTAGCCCGTGTAGCCTCACTGACACTAAACCATTTCAATTTAATTAATTACAAATTACAACGCACAAAGCGGCGATTAGTAACACCACATCAGAATTAGGCGTTTAAGCTTTGGTTGCGCGGAATTTTGCATTAATAAGTAATTGGGAATGTTCACAAGCAAGGAAAGTGTGCAAGCGTAGTGCGGGACCGGCGTCGATGGCGTATCTTCCAATTTGTTCCTGGAACTAAATTTAACGAGGCAATCCATTACGGAGGCCCATCGCCGCCGGATCATTGGCGCGATCGTTGGAAACATGATTGCGTTCTAGTTCATATCTATAATTAACTACTGATCGAAATTAATTGTCGACGGTTAATTTGTTACGTAATGGTTTAAAATTATGTTGTTTTGTTGGTGAATGCAATTATCTCGATTTGTGTTGTTATAAAGCGATGCCTTCTGCATGAACGGACGTTTTAATTTACACGTCATTGGATAATGTTATTAAGGCCATTAATTCAATTCATTAAGCAAATATGGCTCGGTCTTCTAATATTTCCTGACTGAATGCATGGTAATCAAATATTTTCTGACTGTAACTATGTTCATATATTTTATGAGTGTATGAGTTTCAGAAGACTGCACTTAAACTCGCATCAAGAATTGATAGTTTATTATGTATTTAAGATTTCTTAGCATCTTCCATATTGTAGTAGGTAATAAGAATGAGAACTAAAAGAAAGCTATAAATAAAAAATCCCAAATATAAATAAAAAATATGGTATTACCGTCTTATAAAAAAGGGTCGATGTGTATATTGAGCTGTAGTGTTTCGTACATTGAATATTTTTTATATCGTGAGCGAAACATTGACAATGCATGCGGTATCAAAGCTTATCTCGGGTTGGGACAAATAGCCCACGGCCACATTCGGGATGAAAGGGCTTTCACTCAACGAAATGTCTAAAGTCGGACCCGCTCTTTCATCTTAACGTAAATGTTATTCTACTTAATGTACTCATGTGCTATGTAATTATACGACGCCGACACTTTGTTTTAATTCTTCGGAATAAAACCTTAATGCTATTGTGTGATAGGCATGATTGATTATATCAATATTTGTGATAAAAACTACCGTAAAGACTAATATTAAATTCTGGTTTGAAATTTGTTACAGTTGGATTCTTTATCTAATTGAGTGCGCCGTCCACTCACGGCATAAATATATGCTGTGCGGTCTTGAGGTACCGCATGGAATTCCCGTGTTGAAAGTAAAAAAAAATGCACCCCTGCTTACCCCTTCGGAGAATATAGGCGTGGGATTATTAAGTATTTAGTTTCTTTGTCGCTTTAATTTCCTTAATAATAAAATTTTAAGTAAATGAGTCAATGAAAGTTCAATTACTTATTTTTTACTTCTGAATGTACTACTTTAACATAGTAATGTATCAATTCACTTCCCTTTCGTACATTGTGCATAAACACGATTTTTCTCAAACCGCTCCGTTTACATTATTCAAGAAACTTATTCGCAGCAGTCGCATCTGTGAGGCTCGCTCTGTCATTTTCACTTGTTGAGTACTTGTAAATAAATAATGGAATTGAATAAAAATCTGGAGTCGCATTAACATTTACTCCGGTGTGGAAAACGTCATATTTTTATTAAATATTTATTATTACTACGTCCTTCACGCTACGTTTGAATTCCTTTTCAATTTGTATTTGTATGAAATTTATTTGAAATTGTGTGCATATTATTGCTCGTATTGGCATTTCACAGCCCCTGGTCAGTTTTTACTATAGGTAGGTACTTTTCATAAACACAGAAACAGCTCATGAATTTCAAATTGATTAGAATTTTAAACGGCCCATACAGCCTAAGCGCAGTTTCTGAAACCATAAAACAATCTATGAATCATTAATTTTATTAACATAGCTATTTATATAATGGGGTAATTTTCATCGCAGTATAAATTTTACGAGCGGTAAACAGTAAACAGTATTGTACAGAGTCAACAATGAGATATATTTATCTGATTTATTGTTAGTATTGCGAACGGCCGCGTGGAATGGCGATACCTGGTACGTACAGTTTAATTTGAACAGATGGCTCACTTTGCATTTCAATAAGAGCGTAATAAAATGTGAATTAATACACATATACAATATTTCAGAAGTGTTTTAAATAGTTACGTTTATTACCATAATAATTTTCCCATAAACAAACTTGCGTCTGATGCGGTTAAGGGAAGGTTGATGTGTATCTCTGCATCCAAGTTTTGCAATTTATGTTCTAAGTAACGGATTTAAATTCATACATTTTACGTCACTATGCTTACTTATACAGATGGATCAACTTAAAAAAGTTACCCATATAAAGTAAATTATATTTAAAAGCATGCTTTATAGAGGAACTGAATCTTGCTAAAAATATATAGACTTATCTGTAACTATTTTTATAGTATCAAAGTACTGGAAAATTGTACCCAATATTTTTAGTAGTCACAGGCTAATTTTCGTCACAGGTTGAATGAGCCTTCTCAGCTCCGTTTTATTCGGTGTCGGAGTGGGCGCCTGCGATACAGGTGCTAAACACGCTTTTTGCCCTCCCCGGTTGAAATTGATAACGCACGGCCGGCCGCGTCGGCGGGAAATTGCGGAGGAGCCATTTTATTTTCTTTTTCCCTCTAATGGTCCGTGGACAAGCATTGAGCTATTACACGCCGTGTGCTGTATGCTTCGAAACATCAAAAACATTTTTAAATTTGACTCAACAAACTTGTCAAACGACAATGAAAATTGAAAGAAAAAATTGCAATGTCTTGGGAATTCATAAATACGTCTGTTTCTTTCGATTTGAATCTGAACGTATTTGACAGAAGTTGCAGACCTAGGAAGATTTGCCGCCTCTTTACCATTGCTATATCGGAGGCCGGAGCTCTATGAAAATTTCAATTCAGTCTTCCTCATGAGTATTACGTCATTCGTTATGAATCAATACAAATTACGTATTATTTGTATATTTTTTCTTTTCATTGAGGTAAGTCTATATTCGGAAGATAAATTACTTGAGTAAGTAGGCAACTGTCGATATTTGCTTTTTATCCCGCTTATTATACGGTGAGGGCCGTACCAATGGCCCATGCTTACTTTTAATTTACGGACAGAGTTTGCACAGGGCCCGGCTGGTGCTAAATTTTACCAGATCCGCGATAATGGGATAGGTAATTTATTTTTAATATCCATTTTTAATGTGATAGAGGCCTGTTCCTATTATACGTTAATGTTGTTGAATTTTTTATCCGTTTTCATTTAAAAAATTGTTTTAGCGAAGTAACATTATTCATTTTCGTATCGTGTCTTCGATCATCCTTAAAGTATTATTTTGTATGTTTTGAGTCTTTTATGTTGTTTATGATAAATAAAAACACGGTTTGACCTACATTTTAAGGCGGAAATGAAAAACTCTTTTGACCATTCAACCTTCGAGATTTGACCTACAGAAGCGAGTGCGGTACAAAAGGAAAGCGCTTACAAGCACAATACGGACAATTCATAATTTATTCGCAAACTCATCACCGTATCCACTTCGGATCTGAAGTTAACATCCATTGCGCGTTGTGCGAACAAAAGCCGATGAAACATCCACATTGTATAGGCAAGTTACACGTTTCGGAATCGTCCGTGTATTTGTGCAGCCCTCATTGAGCCGCCGCGGTTCCGTTTATATGGTTTTGATTAATTCTTTACACTATTGCTAGCGACCTTTCTATTTACTGTGCAACGTACAATCGAAGCCCCTCCAGTGTTCATATGAACGTCGCCACACGCACTTTGTTGCATTTTCCCACGATGCAAGAGAAATTCTAAAGTAGGGGAAAGAAATGTGTCTTTAGAATAGCTCCAACACCATTGTTAGTAACCCATATTGCGTTGGGTTATTTGTCTTTTGCTTTTTTCCCTTATACCTAATGTATTGATTTTGAGATTGTGAAATACATATAATGTAACTTCTAATTATAGATTATATTTTATGACGGTTTTGTGTCAGCTTCATATTACTTAGGTACTTATATTAACCAAATTGTCATACATTTACACCGATCGGAACGCGCACTTGAGCACGGTATCGATATTTTATTAAAATAACTTCCCAACACAGCCGGCGGTCCTCCCCGCACCCCCCAGGCCTCAGTTCCCCTCGCCCCCTTCAATAATATTGACCTCCTTCGTAATATGTGTACTTTATTAATGGAGCAGCTAGCGTACGTCGGTACTTGAACGTAAGTGCTAAATCATTCGATCTGCGTTTTGTTTTCCCATTTCCTCCCCCTTTTTTATTAGCTCGAACGCCGAGTGTAGGCGTAAGAGTTGTTGAGGCGGTACGTATTTCACACTTGTACCTACATCCGTTGCTTGATTGTACTACTCGGTATTTTTTTTGTCGTTTACATACGAAGCGTTTTATTGTTGTTCGAAATTTAAAAATAATTTACATATCAGGTATTGCACTGGTTGTAGAGGAATGTAATTAGTGTCTGCGTGGCTCGTGTTTTAAATATTCTTTTGTTACACGTTCACAATCAAAATTTTATTAAATATCAATGTTTATTTTTATGATTATTATATTTTGTAACCTCGACTTTAAGCTATGCAGTACGAGGTTATGATACGGTCCCAGCACCAATACAAATACTGGTGTGATTTACAAATGCTTGCTACGGACCTGAATAATTATTACATCGAAGTCTTGCGTAGTTTCTGATATTCATAACTCAAGACTTGTGCCTTAGAGTTTGAAAGATTCAGGGAATGTTATCGCTAATTTCCATTTTCATCGATCGATGTAAACCAAAACGTCGACGAAATGAATATATACAATTGTGATGTTGGGGCCGCTGGCAGGGTCGCCATGTGATGTTGGGCTTGCCAACCTTCCGACAGGTAGGGTCGTCGAGTGGTAGACGTGTCAATAAAACACAGAACTACATCTGCAGGTATGGTTAAGGTAACCAATACCTAATACGAAGTCTCCCTTTATTCAAGTAACAATACTATATATACGTAAAGCTACGTGCTTCTCTTAATGCATCTATACTTAGATTACGTGATACAACTCTAATACGTGACTATCTTAACATTATCTATACTTAACACTACGTGATATTAGTCATGGTCACAGATCACACTACATCACCCTTCCAAAGGGAAAAAAAAAAAAATAATTATATAATTCAATTTTTTTTTTTTTTTTTTTACACTTTACAATATAACTTAGTTCTATTTTTATGAACAACCTTATCTACATTCGTCTTAGTCTTAATTATAACATTTGGTGATTCATCCTTGACTACCACAAACGGTCCGTCATATACACAATCTAACTTAGTACCAGTTTCATTTTTTAATAACACCAAATCGCCTTCTTTATAAGTTATTGGGTTTATATTCCTATCATAACACTTTTTTCTTAACATTTTACTAGCTATTAAATTTTGTTTAGCGTCAGCTTGAGCTCTTTGTAATCGATATTTAAATTCTAAAGGATAATTATCAAAATTATACAATCGTTCAACACTTGCACCTTGTAGATTACTTGGTAATCTGCATATCTTCCCAAAAACTAATTCATAAGGTGTATACTTGGTTACGGTATTAACTGTTGTATTATATGAGAAACACCAATACGGAATCCAAGAACTCCATGATGTTGTACTGTTATTCGTTTGTATTCTCAAATATGCACCTAAAGTTTTATGAACGTTTTCTAGCGATCCTATACTTTCGTGATGATATGCTGTTGATGTTGTTTTACTGATGCCCAAGATACTACATAATTCTACCATAACTTTTGAAATAAATTCAGAACCCCTATCTGTCGCTATTCTTTCTGGAATTCCATACCTTAAAATAAAATTTTCTGCTAACGCTCTTGCTACCTCGTTTGCAGATTTGGTTTTTAACGGATAAGCCTCAACGAACTTAGTAAGTTCACATTGCAACGTCACTATGTACACATTCCCATATTCGTCCTTATCAAAAGGTCCTACTATATCTAAATAAATCTTTTCAAAAGCTGAAGATGCTGTGGTTGTTATAGTCATCGGTTCCTTAATGTTTTTCTGATACTTCTGTTTTTGGCATTTGTCACATTTACGAACATACTCTACGACATCTTTTTCTATAGATGACCAATAATAATACTTTTTGATATTATTCACCATCCTACGTATTCCTGCATGTCCACTCGTGGGTAAAATATGAAAGTCATTCATAATGATCTTTCTTTCATCTATATCGTCTATTCTTCGTACACCCGTTATTATACAAACTTTAAAGTCTCCACATATTGATTTACCATTTTCTTTTAAATATTTGGCCATTTTTTCTATCATTCTTTTGTTATAAAAATTTTTCAAAATAACTATTTCTTTTATGCCATTTTCCATACAAAACGTAACTATATCTTTCGACAACTCGTCTCGCGATGATGCCGATAAAGATTCATAGTTTATATAAATACTCGAGTTTTCTGGCATATACATTAACTTACTACACTTTGAAAATATCATCTTACTACCATTCTTGTTACGTAACAATTTTTTCCACTTATCTACACCTACGTGTAGTAATTCTATGTCATTTCCTTGTTTTTTAAGAACTTCTACGATCCTAGGGTGATCAGTCCTATTAACCGCAAAGTCTTCCTTACGAATATCCGAACTACCTAAACGCTTGCACTGCGCTCTGGTCATTACAGATATAGTTTTTTCATGCATGCTCTTTAGTTCTTCACTTGAAATCACTATTCTGGATAAAGCATCTGCTAATACGTTTTCCTTTCCTTTTACATATTCGACCTCAAAGTCGTACTCTTCCAAGCATAAACGAAATTTAGTCAACCTACTCGAAGGATCTGTCATGTTAAATAAATACAAAAGTGGTTTATGATCAGTTTTTACAATGAACTTTCTGCCATATAAATATGGTCTAAAATACTTAACTGACCAAACTATAGCCAATAATTCCTTCTCTATTATAGGATAATTTAACTCACTCTTGTTCAAAGATCTACTAGCATATGCAACAGGTTTTCCATTCCCATTGCACAAGACACTACCTACAGCAAATCCTGAGCTATCTGTTTGCAGTATAAATGTATTGCTATCGGAAAAGTTTGGATAATCTAACACTGGAGGATTCATCAATGCTTGTTTCAACAATAAAAATGATTCCTCACATTGTTCGGTCCACTCAAACACCGTATTCTTTTTACATAACTTATTCATTGGAATAACTATTCTAGCAAAGCTAGGAATGAATTTTCTATAATAATTTGCAAACGCTACAAAACGTTTGACCTCTTCAGGGTTTGTCGGACGCGGATAATTTTTAATTACTACAACCTTATCTGGATCTGGTGAAATACCTTCTGATGAAATGACATGTCCTAAATAAAGTATTTGCTTTTTCAAAAATTCACATTTTGACGGATTAAGTTTAAGATTTACTTCTCTCAGACGCGAAAAAACTGACATAAGGTTTCTGTTATGTTCATCCAAATTCCTTCCAAAAATTACTAGGTCATCCAAATATACTAGACATTTGTCATAATTTAATCCTGACATGGCTACAGTCATTAACCTGCTAAACGCACTTGGACTTATTTTTAACCCCATAGGTAACCTGCACATTTGATATTGACCTTTATCTGTAGTAAAAGCCGTATACTTTCGACTATCCTCAGATAAACTACACTGATAATAAGATTGAGATAAATCGCAATGACTGAAGTAAACAGCTCCTGACATTGAATCCAGGATTTCATTTATATTAGGCAAAGGAAATTTATCATCTTGAATTTTTTCGTTCAACTGTCTGTAATCTATCACTATGCGCCATTTTTTCTCACCACTACGATCTGCTTTTTTAGGAACTATCAGTACAGGACTAGACCACTCACTAACAGATTCTTCAATAATACCATTCTCTAACATCTCCTGTACCTGCCTTTCAACTTCCCTTTTCTGCATATATGGTATCTTATACTGTTTCCTATAGACTGGAGTAACATTGTCTTTTAATCGTATCGACTGCTCATATACATTCGTGATAGCTAATTTATCCCCCGGAACATGAAAAATATCTGGATATTTCGCGCATATTTGCTCAACTGACAACCGCTCCTCGGGCCTCAAATAGTCAAGTTTAAGCAAAGAAAATATTTTCTTAACACGCTCAACGTCTATTTCTGGTTTTACAAAATTACAACAATCGAAATCACTTAATGGAAAAACTTCTATATTCGACATACTACACATAACTTCCTCAGAGGTTGTGTTTAAAATTCTAATGGGTATCATCCCATTCCTAGGCCTAGCTATCACATTAGCTAAAAATACTCCTTTTTGTAATTCTTTTCTCATTACTACACAATCTTCTGCTCTATTAACAGGAAAATACTTTACTACTTCACAACGCGGAGGTACAGTTAACAAGAAATCATAGGTATTTAGTGGCATCGAAATCAACTGCCGATCACGATTTTTAAGAGTCAATCTGTTCATGGAAAAATCTATGATACCACCATATTTTTGCAAAAAATCCTGTCCTAATATGCCAACTGACTTACAAGGCAAATCATCAAATATATAAAACTTATGCACGAATGAACACCGTCTGTATTCTAATTTTAAATATACATAGCCTACAGCTTGCAAACTACCTCCTACACCATTAATTACTAACTTTTCCTTAACTACCTTAAAGCTCAAAGCATTATCCCTCAAAAAATAACTTTTCACGGCTGATATAGACGCACCCGTATCTATTAGCCATTCTGTATCTATACTATTTATTAATAAATTAACCCAGTTAATACTATCATAAGCTAAAATATGCTTAGACTCGAAAAAACTGCGTCTCATTCGACTGACCGCTTTCGCTACTTCGTGACATTATTATATTACGTGACGCATCGTCCCGTGCATGATCAAAGTACGCTACACGCCTTCGACCTTGCTGAGTCTGGCGTCCGCGATGAGCATTATTGCTGCGACCGCGCATTCCCCCGTTTTGCCATACGTTGACATTTTTGTGCGTACGTTGCGCGTGTGCATTTCCTACTGCGTGCTGCCTAAAACCATGTCCTCGACCTCTTTTGCACGTAGAAAAATTACTCCTGGTGGGCCAGCGTTGGTACGTCATGACTTGCGAGAACGAAGAACAATTTTCGTCTTCTGCTACCCTAATAGCATCTTTTAAGCAAGTTAAATTCCGTGCTGTTATTATCGTACCAAGGCGTTGATTACGAAGACCCTCAGCAAACTTCCTAATTGCAAATTTTTCGTTCAATGGCTGTAACATTTTATATGCTTCCGAATTTTCCCCGGCTTGGGAAATAGTTAAATTAACCATCAATTTCTCTATCTCTGTTCCGAATTCGGAAATTGATTTTTCATTCTGTCTAGCGCGGAAAAGTTTATTTTGCACAGCTACATCTGACTCTACCGTCAGCAAATGTTTTTTCATGTCTGACAACAGACTGTCTACCGACGCGTAATTAGACGACAACCGAATTTTTGCACCTTGAGTGAGTCTTGTGGTTAGTACAAATTTAATCAAAAGATCACTATCAGCTTCGTCTAACATTGAGCTATATAATCCTATGGCATCGATTAAATCTTTAGTAACTTGCTCATCCCCACTCATTTTCGGGAGTAAGCTGACCGCCGTTTTCAAAGAAAATTTTTCAGCCGCCATTTTTTGTTCGTTATCAATCTTATTATCAAACTTTATAGTCTCCTTGTATAAACTCTCTATCTTACTTATTAATTGCACTAATTCCTCTGATAATTTGCTTGATTTTGCAATTATACATTTAAATTTAACATAAAGAGCTCTTGCTTCGCTTATTTTTTTATCAAAGTTTTGTCCCTGTCGCCTACTGGGACCTAATTTTAACAATAGATTCTCTTAATAATTTGAGCTGTATAAAAAGCGTCGTTAATTCTACTTCCATTTAAAAAAAAAACACTTATTGTCTCTAATTAATAATAGTCCACATTTGCACAACACGTACTACAATTTAATCACTTACTTCCGTCCTTTCCGTCACTCCATCTGCTTTTATTTAGACCGTCTGCACTACCTTCTGTACTTCACTTTGCCGTATTTTTTCTTCAATCCAGTTCTGATGGCATCTTCTATACAACCGAAGTGCCACGCCAATGATTATTAGTGAAAAGCAAATGGCGATAAAAAACAATACTGAGTTGGTTATTGCCAACTGATCCTGTGATACTGTCGCGCCATTTGATCCTCCTGATGCCGTCTGAGCGATGATCGTTTCTTCTTTGGATGACGTGATTCCCATGGCTGGATTATCTTAAAGTGACGCTTACTAACTGGAACGCGGAGATTGCGATGACGAACAGTCCCAGGTTAGGTAATTATAATGCCGTCCAGCCGCTTGTGATGTTTCTACGCCATCCGCTCCAACGATGATGGTGCCGAAGTGATGTTCTCGCCGACTGGCAGGGTCGCCATGTGATGTTGGGGCCGCTGGCAGGGTCGCCATGTGATGTTGGGGCCGCTGGCAGGGTCGCCATGTGATGTTGGGCTTGCCAACCTTCCGACAGGTAGGGTCGTCGAGTGGTAGACGTGTCAATAAAACACAGAACTACATCTGCAGGTATGGTTAAGGTAACCAATACCTAATACGAAGTCTCCCTTTATTCAAGTAACAATACTATATATACGTAAAGCTACGTGCTTCTCTTAATGCATCTATACTTAGATTACGTGATACAACTCTAATACGTGACTATCTTAACATTATCTATACTTAACACTACGTGATATTAGTCATGGTCACAGATCACACTACACAATAACCTTTTATTGATTTCGATTGTGCCAACTTAAATATACTTTTGAATAGAATGTACATATTAATATTGATATAATTTTTAGAAAACGATCTCATTTGAGTTACAAAACTTCAATAAAATATTTTTGATACACTACGTTATAGTTCCCGGAATACATTTAACAAACACGTAATGCAAATACGGGCACATATTTCGTCTAAGCACACATTTCATAGCCACTTATTCATATTTGAGAGGCGCTTACACAATATTTGCGTTGATTTTTTCGGTATTGTGTTATTTTTTTCGTTGTGAAAGTAATCGAGCAGAAATTATTACGTTTACGAACGGCGTCGGAGCTCCGTAACACGATATTGAAGAGTTATTGTGAGAAAATTGTATGTTTTGAGCTTACGTCTTTATATTTTACATCATTTATACGAACTCACCAATGGCAATAGTAGCTAGGACGGCCACGCACACGAATCAATCAAAAATACCATGTTGTTTTCATCGTCATATTCTATCACAATACATATTTGATCAGTAATTTTAAGTGCTTGTAACGTAGCTTTAAACATCATAGCGACATTTTGATCTAATCGATGCACTACAGCGCAGCTTAGATTAGCGTAAGAAAATGTGGGCACTGCTTGCATGTTTGTTTGTAAAAGAACAAATGTGAATTTGTTGAAATTTCGTGAATATAATATTTTCAAAGGAAATTCTTATTCCTATTTCCAAAAAAAAAAATCCCCTAGCCTCCAACATCATCCATCATTCATTCACATTAATTACTGGTTGATGGTTAAAAGACCAAGTGTCCGATACCAAAACAGTTGGACTGCTTAGCTGGCGATGGGGATATGCGCTTGTACAATAATCATATTTGTATGAAATTGCTAAACCATATATAAATAGATATAGTGTGCACAACATTTACCACCAAAATAAAACTCGACCAAAGTCGTAGGCCTCGTATAATTCGAACTTAGTTTCATGAAGACGTAGAAAGACCACGTAAAGGTCGAGGCGCGTATCTTTCCAACGGCCATTCCCATAAACAATCCCAAAACAGCATTAATCTTAGAACTTTTCAAACGGCCGAATGTTTCATCACCGAGTCGTTCTGTAACGTTGTTTTTACCGCTCTCGTCCTAGGGCCCCAACATAAACTTTGGTTGTAACATGTACGAATGTGATGTGCCATCATTGACTTTGTGTATGGTATTGTCTAAGTTTGTACATTCGAATTGAGGTCGGAATTGATCCTGTTAAATAAGAATAGTTCTTCCAATTTAAAATCGAAATTTATTGTCGTTAGAAAGACTGTGTTCAATTCATAAAACATTAATACCATTTGCGTTATTCAGGATTTAACATAAATAATAGCAATAATTCTACATCAGAGAAAATAAATACGGTATGGAACGTTAATAACAATACCTGGTTGACCGCGCAATGCTTGAAGCAAAAAATATTATACACTATTAAACGAAATATAGGAATGTCTTCTTTAAGTATAAATGATACGGTCGGGATTCCTGTTTATCGTACTGTTTGCAACGTACACGCAAATATATACGAGATTTTTTGTTACAACATAAACACGATTCATTAAATAATTCACACGCCGAAGGATTTTTTCGGTCACGGGAGCGGTTTAGTCTGAATCGAGATGTACGGCTGTGTACCCTCCTTAAATTTGTTTATATCGCTCTCTCATTGCCAATGTTAGACGGGGAGGCGTTTGTTTCTTTGCCCTTTGCGAAAAGGGGGCGATGTAAATTGTTCCTTGAAAGTTTGTGATGGTTGTTTATTAAATTACGGTTGTCTGAGAGCGATTCCAATGTCACGCACCCAATTTACGTCGTAAGCTAATGGCGATTTTTAACAACCAGTTTTTTTGTTGTCCATGGATTGAATAATGTTTACTTCGATTTCTGAATGTACATTTAATCACGACTCGATGTTTTGAAATTGGTTTGACTGTAAAAATATATTCGTTATTGTTTCAATTTTTGCGTTTTTGATTGCATCCAACTAAATATTTAATATAGTTTTCCATTCTATTACGTTGCCTTGTGTCTGGAGGAGAAAATTGAGCTGTCGAAACCGTCGATAGCCATTCGGAAACGGTAGTAGCCATAAAGCTGAATTTGAAACTCTGTGTGTAGTTTGTAACTAACTTCACCATTAAAAAATCAATCCCTTCCTTCTAAATTAGGGGCTGTAGGGAAGCCTAGAAAAGGCACGGATTTTTAGTCTCGTATATAAATCGACTTTTCAACGGGGTTATAATTTGCGCCAGTGCGAAGTCAAACAAATCAGTCGACAAACACTGCTGGTGCGCTGTAAATAAAGTTACACGCAGAAAGTTTGCCGTGACGAGACACAAAAAGTGATAAACGCTCGCATTGTGTTCCGCGTACTGAAGTAGTGTTAAAAGTATTTGTGTCTTTTTGTGGGGAGATGCACGCGGCACAATCGTTCTAGTGCTCAACTGACTTTTTATATTTTCTCTTTCAAATGTCCGCGCAACTGGGATGTTTTTACAAAACGCAATAATACTCGTCCCGAACCGAGCGGGCCCCTTTTGTCTCAAAAGGGGAACCACAATGGAAGTCTTTTGTTCCTATTTGTCTACTGTGAAGCTATTTTTTATTCCTTTGCCAATATTATTTGCTTATTGTTTGTTCAAAAGTTTATTGCTTTTGATTGGTTCTGCTTTCAATGCTTTTCCATCGAATACGAATACTTTAGTAGATCTTTCAATACGGAAATTCGATTCTTACATTGTATTTGTTTATTCCTTATAGTTGTGTTATCAGTTATCACATTTTTCACGATGTAAATATAGTAGAGTCTTTCGAAATAGTGTATCGGAACTAAATGAGCGAACATCATACAAACGAATTCAAGCATGCAGATTAAGGAATAACAAAATAATAGCCAGTGAAGTTTATGCGTATTTGTGTAAAAGGTAAAGTTTGAGCGGATTCCACATAATTCCCACGGGTGGCAACGGAGCGGGTCCGGTGCGAGTGAAACGGCGCGTTGGCAAGTAAAGTGGGAACGTACGCGTCCGCATGTAATCACGGAACACGACATCTGGCCCGCCATCGATCATTTCGCTGTGCAATTTTCCGGACGCGCGCCCAAATCCGGCCCGCGTCGGATCATCCCTGTTCGCTAATGCGTCATGACTAGGGCTGCCGATTTATAACGAAGGGAATCTGGAGGGACTGCGTACATGTGTTCGCCTTTACCCATTAGCCTCGCCCTATGTACAGCTGTGTGTGCGATATTTAATATTGGATTAAAGGATATCAGCTGTTGCTAGTAATAGGAAATGTTTCAATCTTCTAATGTTTAACGACGGGTTCAATGTTCAATATGTTTTATTACCCTATATTTCGTATAGTAGTGCTACGGAAAACCTCTACGGCGACCTCGAACACAATTTTGCCAAGTGGAGAAAAAAGCTATAAAAATAAGGAAACAATACACCATAACAATAAAAATTAATTCAAGCGAAAAACAATAATGTACGGCTTCGAATTCCAATAGGACCGCGGAGTACGGGGTTGTTTCGGAAATTCCGCCAGTTGGCAACCCTCCGTTGAGACTGTCCCGATTTAGAGAATATTCAATTTTTATACCCCCACGGTGCGGGCGGGCGGCGACCGGGCGGCAGGCGGCGTGAATTATATGCTTTATTTAAAATGACCACTACATTACGTACGCTCACCACTAATACTATGTAACATCGAATTTCGCTACGATACATTGTTAGTAATGGTCACAATGTTTGTAATTTCTCAGAAATTTACGATAAATTTGCTTTTGCACTTTAGTCTATTATTTTTATTACTTTGGGTCTTATTGCTCAATACACTGGTTAAAAAAATGAATAAAAAGGTATTGGCAAAACTCTTAACATGATAATGGAATCACTATAACATGATATTCTTGATCGAGTGGCTTAGACGTTTACGAAGGATAGTTGATGAACGTTAATAGTGAATTGTGGGATATATACGCCGGTAAAAGTGTGTTGATATGGGTGATAATATAAGACGGGTAAATCCGCTTCATAAATAGCCCACACGACTTTAAAATAGTCCTGCAAATGCGTATGTCCCGGATGTGGGTTTTTTTATAAAGGTAAATCTACACTTGACCTCAGTAACATTTGAACCAAACCTTTTTTTTGTCCGCTAGCCATATTTTTACGTTGCCCACACAAACACAAAAATAGAAGCGAATAATTCGTTTCTAAATGCGGATTGTTTGGTCGCATGGGAAATCTAGGGAAGACCGCGTCAGATATTGTTTGGTGTTTTAATTTGGATGCGTCTGCGTCTGACGTTTAGTTGTTTTCGTTACTGAATAGTTGGAGGAAAATTTATAAAAAATAGTACTATAGTCATTTGTTTAACAAGCTGACGTCAGAGGTAAGGTTGGCTGCAACATCTATAGTTAAAGTATTTGCGTAGATAAACTAATCTGTACCAAAACAAGTTACCTATATGAGGAAGTTTAGAAACAATACGGAACATTCTATTAGAAGTTTATTTTAGAGTATACGATCGATTTAATAGCTTCACATATTTATTTGTGTAATACTTTAAATTGAACAGGGCCCTCTAATTTGATCGTTGAATTGTAAAGTATAGGCTATAGTCTGTTGGACCTCGTGAACGAACAGTTACATAGAAAGAATCAACTAAAATTGGTATTAGTTTTTCCGTTAATTATACCTACTAGACATTCGCCACTTAATTATTTTTTTTCCAATTGCAATGTTGATAATGGGTTAGTTATTTTAAATGCAATGTGTTAATCCAAAATAATGTAATATAAATCATGGTCCGTATTTAGTCGCCATCGAGTACAATTTTGTACGCCATGATAAATATAACGGTGTATCGAAGCATATACATAATCCACAGTGCGGCACAATACCGAATCGACATTCACTCAGCATGCGCTGACCGCCGGCGACGCTGATGGTTTTCAATGCATTCGCCAGGTTTATTCGATAGGTTGTTGTCGTACGGTTACTGTTCGTGTGCCCCTACGTGAAACTGGCGTTTGCCCGTCGTTTTGTTCCACAATAGACGTGTGAATTTCGCATACTTCGACCACATGTGTATACTTGAGAACAACGGAGTGTGCCTCATATTGAAAGCTATGTTTTATGCCGTATACGTAGACTAAAGAACACAAATATGGCGGCACTGTTAGTCAAGTGGAATTAGGGTGTGCCGTGCGATTGAGAGCCTCCGGGCTACTTTGCTGGCACGGTCAACGTACTGTTTTTCATTGTATTGAATACACCTTTTGGTACACAGGCGTACACATATACGCAGTAGAAAGGTGACCGAGCGGCGTGCACGCTGCCAATAAATTGTGCTTAAACTCACACGTTACGATTCATCAGTCAAATCCATTTACAAGTGTTCTCTTAAAAACAGAACACAGTGTTTCATACATGAAAAAGAGGTTATATATTACCTAAATAATATTCTATTTGAGGATTTAACGCATGGCATTATTTGTTCGCACGCCGTTGAATTGATAAGCGCGCCGCAATGATGACAATATCAATTGCAATTATACATTTATAGGTCAATTAGTGACCGTTGGTCGTATACAATAGCGCTGCGTGACGGCCACGTATTAGCATTATGTAACGTGTGACCATCATTGCATGATATTTATCACTTGGCCGCACGCATTTCTATGTAAATGCAGCATTCAGCTACCTACCTATATACCAATATATAGTATGATTATAAAACTGGAGGTCTTACTGCAAAAACAAGTGAATGAATGACCATCATCAGTAAAAAGACATCTATTGCTGGACATAATCCTTCTAAGGTCACCAAAGCGGCATGTATTTAGCGATTACCATCGGTAATAGTGCAATCGGTAATATAAGCGCTAAGAAGCAAATTCTTTAGATATTTTTAAAAAGTTATTATTGATTCTGCTGTAATTGGGGCGTTACAATAAACGTATTACTCAAATAAGAGGTCTCATCTCACTTTTCCTTACATTGACAAAGTAAGATAAAACATTAAAAATGTTTTCAACTATGAATAATTGATTAATATTAATTAAAAGTTAATCAAAGTTTAACGCAGTTGGAAAACAAATTCCTTCAAATCTCCAGAATTACGTTAGTCCCCATTACGAAGGGTATTATTAGTAGGTAAGTATTGAGTATCCATGTCACGCCGTACAAACAACAAACATAATGGTAATACATAATGATAGTGTAAACACAAATGACACCTTTGACGCCCACAATATTGTAATTATACTGTGCAGCGCTGAGGTAAACAGTCGCGAGGAGCAATGTAAATGACCTGTATGTGTAAATTATTAAAATGACCAGTGGTGTTTTTATAATTATTGAGTGTATTTAATCAAAACTAAAAACTACCATCAACTAAACCGATAAATTGTGCGGACATTTTAAAGAATAATTAGATAAAATTCCTAATAGAACGGTATGATGAATTTTGATGTTATCCTTGACACTTATTCGTAACTAATCCGTCCGTTAAACCACAATAGATCTTTGTTGTGGTTTATGACCAAAGTTTGTGATTTGAAGCGGAGTGTTGATTACATCCTTTATATACGGTTTACGCAATATGATTATTACAAAGCTATAAAGGTAGGTTATATAATGAGGAAAAAAGGTATTCACGGACGTATCACCTGTTAAGCTATAGATATAAAAACGTGAAAAATCCTGCATAAAAAAGCAGTGCTTGTTATGCAAACGTCCAGTCGTAAATACGTCTGACAAAAATAAATATAGGTGCTCGAGAATAAGTTATACGGAATTGTTATGATAAAAAACAAGTGTCACGCGTTACGCACGCCGGGAGCACCCTAATAACTTGGCCCGGCGTCTAGCTCGCAAGGGTTGACGTTTAAACTTTACCCGTGGATGTTTACTGCGTCCCAGCCGGGGACCACTTACGCGAGCAGCACATAAAATTGGTGACGTAAACAACGGCTGGATGAGCCAAGGAAGGAACGCGGCTGAGAGCAATTTTTCCGTTGCATGGTTGCTTAATGGATGTGCGACACTATATGTAAGCTACTGCTACTGGGTTAGAACTCAAAAGTTACAAATAAATTTAGGAAATAAATAGTCGGCGGTAACGAATAGTCTACGCACAGATATTTCCGTTTGCAGATCAAACATTGCAGCACCGATCATACACTAGCCTTTAACAGGATTGATGTCCGGTGATGTTGGAAAGATACTGCAGTGTAAACTATTTTTTTTGCCGTCTGCACTCAGTTCAAACGGTTAAATGGAATTGAAAAATAAAAAGATTACACAAAAATAAAATAAAAACTAAAACATGGATATAAAAAAAGGTCTTTATTTTTGTGCATTCAATTTATGGTAAAAGATAAAAAAGAAAATGTATAATGGAGAATGTCTCTACCGTTTTGACCACCACCTTACGTAAATTTGGTTACTTTGTTATTATATTGTGTAAAGATATAACTTTAATATGTAGAAGAAATATATGTTTTTTTCTTTGAAAACGCATATAAAAATGTCTCTTCCATACATAAGTATTATACATCCAGTTATAAAACCTTAAGCAGATAATTGAAGCTAGTTGCGTTTGAGTCGGCACTTGGGAGCGGCTAATTGCCACACCACATCCTGTCGGGAGCCCGAGGTGTCGTTCGCCCAGCTCCACCACGCATCAAATTAACAACACTAATCACGGAGGGATCATGCTAACATGTCCTTGTTGATTTCTGCAACCGGACCCAAAATACTATAATGAAAACATACATCTAAATATACCATCAAAATTTTATGCGTTTAAAGTTGGGTCACTATTCCAAGCATTTAAAATAGCTTCTAGAAATGAATGTAGAGTATGGAAACTTTAGAAGTGGTACTTTAATAAATCCATTAGCATTAAAAGTAACGACCCAAGAATAAAACATTTCCACAGAACAGAACAGTCTGTAACTACTTGTACACGTTCAAAGTCCGTTCCACATTAACATTTTCAAAAACAACACTTGGAACCGTTTGTTGGAGTAGGTACGTTAGTTTGTGTTTCTCTTCGCGAACTTTCTCTTTCGGTAAAAAGATTGGATCTGATACTTTTGTTCTTTTTTATTTTCACTCTTTGAACGGGCTCAGTTTGAGAGTATCCGAGTTCTTTTTCATATATCCTTCGCCCGTGGAATGCAACATTGAAAGAGATTATACGCACGATGTACATTTTTCATTACTACCTCGGTGGAGTGGTGATGAAGAGCTATAATTTTAAAATGCTGCGCCTGAAACATTATTTATGTCAACAAATGAGCTGCATAATATGAGAGGTGTTTTACGAGTAAATGTCTCAGAGCCAAATAAACTTAGTGAAATGTTTTTAGCGAAATATCACAGTAACTCAGAGAAAATATCTAGAATCGGCTATATATTTATTTGGAGCTTGATTTGTTTTTAATTAAGTACGTAGTATCAGACCAGTTTATTCGAATATAAATTTGTACTGGCGTACAACCGATAACAAAACACACAGCCTTACAAAAGGTGAAACAAACACGGCTATTCCTGATTTATTATCAATTTAATGGCGCTGTCGAGTGGGAAAATTCAATTTGGATAATAAACATTCCGCGTTTTACTATAGAGGCTCGGGTTTAATTTAAACAAAAGCCGTAAACTTAGCGGCTTAACGAGTAGACAGCAGCGCTCGAAGGGCCCGCCAGCTCCGAGACTCGACTTGTCCCGGCTCTTTATGTATCTAATCTATACAAGTTAATGAGTTTGCAAATAAGCGGACGCTCTGCGGTTGCGGTCGCTCCGATTTGCGTTTCTTGAGTACGTGCTACGGTTTCACTTGAGGTGAATATTACTGAACTAAATCGACTCTACAGTCAAGCCGAATGAGTTTTATTTGAATACAGTGGTTTATTTGAGCGATATTTGTTGTATGCAAATTTATTGTGCTATCACTTTTTCATACAGTGTTGGTGATTATAATAAATTCTATTTAGCCATTATAGGGTTTTTGTTTTGATTCCTTTTTAATCTATTTCTTTAGGGTTTATAGTAAGGCATTAATTTCCATCGGAAGATTTTTGTAGTTCCTCTATTATTTTGTCGTAAGATTTATAAGGGGCTCTTGCGAAAGGAGCGCGCCGGCGTCGCTCGCTCGCCAGCCATACTGCCGTAACGGAAACTTTAGTAATAACACGGCATAATGCTTGGCTTCTCCACACGTATACATATTATTAAATTAAAACTAAAATTTATAGTAATCTGAAAAACCTAAGAACTTTAAAGAAAAATTGATCATTCGCCTACAGAATAAAATGTAAGACAAGGTTCAAATATTAAGAGTGAATTAAGAACTCGTCGACAAGAATATGGAATAATTTCAAGTATTCCAAGTACAATAAATCCTCGCCGTCTAACTTTTGACTCTGCCTCGGGACTCGGACTAGGTTACGTAGGCGTACAACTTCTGTGAGTTACGAACGCGCCGATAGCAATAACTCGTTTGAGCTTTTGCGGGCAAAAAACAATGCGAAACATTTCGAGAAGTTCAACGCAAGGAAAAAAAACAACAAGCAGGAAGGCCACGGGAACGATGTTTTCTACGTCACTCTGTCTAGTCTGTCCAACGTAGGGAGCGAGACGTGACCGGTGCGGAATTAACTCGGACTGTTTGCGACTAAACCAGGCTGCATTTACAATTTATGTGTGCTAAAATCATCTGTAATGACTCACCGTTAAGGTTGCTTTTGAGTACACAAATGAAATTGTTTTTGATGTTTCGGCAAATTTAACTTTGTTGTAGTTCAAGCGAATTTCGTTCTTATAGCATAAGTTTTAAATGCTTTAAGTCACGGTCGGTGGAGGTGCACAAGTAAAGCGTTGTCAAGAGCCAGGATAGCGTACTATCCGCGACTTCGGTCTGTACGGGTACCAATTTGTCTCTTAGATTTATGTTTTCCATTATTGGTGTCACGAATAAGAAGCTGCCTAACATTTGTTCAAGCTTTTTGGCGAAGTATGCTTAGCTATATTGGATATTTTTTCTAATATTGTACATCTGTGGCGTGCTATTTATACGTTCTGTTTTGTTTGTCAATGTGAATGTTAGATAAATCAAAACTCCTTATAGAGAAAAAACTAATTTAATTCGAGGGCCATATTTATTTTATAGTTACTTAAAACCATGAACTAAGTTAAAAACTAGCTTGTAATACAAAACTAATAACCAATAAAAATGTATTTATTTCCTACTTGTTACTTTTCTTCTTAGTTACTTGTTACTTCTCCTCCTAGTTGTATTTGTAGAATCAAACCTGGAAATACGAAAGCAATTTTAAAAACTATCGTGAGTATTACAAAGATTTCCTTTTAACATGAGTTCTTTACATCTCCCGTCCACAAGCCAAACCAAGATAGCTACGATTCACAAATTAAATCCAGTCGTGAAAAATATCTGCTCTTCTCTATGAGCGATCTATACGGGTTCCATCGTCATCCAACGTAAGGTAACATCACCCTAGGTCCGACTGTAAGATAATGCCCTAGGCCAGTGGTCGGTCTCCCTTGCGGCCCGCGGATGGCAGTGTCTCGCGTTTTTTTAAGAAACTGGGGTAAATACCGCAAGTGCGACCCGCCTATATTTGCTATTTTCGGGCCCTTGCAAGCCATAAGGTGGCCGATCACTGTCCTAGGCGTTAAGTCCACCTATACTAATGTATAAAGTGTGAATAAATAAATAAATAGTAAGGTTTACCAGGGCTTGTCGTGGCGCAATATATCGCGACGACAACCGCAGCGGCGACGTGACGCCGCTCCAAATTACTGTTGCCCACTGATAAATAGTCGTCCACTCTCTTCCGAGAGCTAATCTTGGCTTACACCCGCTGTGTGCCGGTCAAAATCCACAGGTTTTGCAGTTGCATGGTGCAATGTTGTATGCGACCTATGTTTGTACGAACTTATTAGGGAGATTTGAGATGCATGTATGGTTGGTTTTATGAAGTTTTTTGTCTGTATAGGATATGAAGAGAGAGGATTGTTTATAAAAAATTGGTTTATCAGTAATGGTATTTAGTTACATCTTACTGCATTTATACAATTATACATGTTCTTTCCATATCGTTTAGAGTGATAATTTAAAAATAATCGTTCTGATCAATAAGGTAAAATTTGAAAACATTATTTCCATATTATCCGTAAGTTAGTGTTTTTTTTATTAGAATTGAGATATATACAAACAATATTGTATGTAATGCTGCGCTTCGATTAATGGACAGGATTTAATTAAGATCTCTTAATAAGATGTTATAATATACCTAAGAGAATTAAGTTTTCACAATATTTTTAAAATAATTGAGTTAGTGAATATTTTACACAAAATTTGCGTAGAATTTAACACGGACACCGGGGAATTTCAATAACCACGCAAGTTTAAGTACGCCCAGTTACATCCAGTGCAAAGATTTCGTAATGTAACTACAACAAAGGCAAGTTGCAAACTAAATTCGGTCATTCCAACAAGACGCGAAAGTTTGTCAAGAAGCAAATTAGTGGGTGCGGAAGAAACGGGGCGTTCTGCATTTTGACTACACCGGACGGCAGTAGTTCTGAACATCGCCGCAATTTACCGTCCGGTTGGCGGCGCCACTGTCGCCTTTAATTCACCATCCCGGACCGCTCGCTTCTTGTTTTCAGTTTGCGAACGTTTTATTTAATTTTATTCGTTCGCCTTAAATTGTTTTGTTTTAGGATGTAAGAATATTTATTTGGTGCAATTTTTTGTAGTTCTGTGGAGAATTAAAATAGTACAGTTAATAGACCGCATAATAAAATGAGTAATGTACTAGTATGCAGTTCAATCTGTTTTAGTTTTAAAAAATATGCCTAAGCTTGGTTTTTGTAATGTGTGTTATATTATAATCATCAAATATTTATTTTCAATTCGAAATTTAATTAAAGCAGGGATCACAAATATACCGTTCATAAATTAACAAAGCTGTAAGCAAGAAATATGTATTTCATCCTAAATCAGTTGGTCTGCATCAGTACGAGTACGGAACACATTAAAACACTGAACAAGAACATCTAATGACACGTGTACATTGTATACAATGTACACAGTCTCGTAGTGTTTGCAGCCGATGTACTACGTGTGTTACGTTGTTGTAAATGGCATGTGTGACGCCGCCCACCGATGTGACAAAGTTGTTGTTAGTTAATTCCGCCAGATATTTACCTGACTGTCGTGCAACACCCTCACTATTAGATTTAGTGAATTTATTCGCTCACCTCACGCCCGCACCACGTGCGACCACGCCGCTCGTGTTTTGTTTTCTATTTTTTTTTCTCGCTCCATTTCCCCGTAGAACACAAATGGACGTGTTTTTACCACGGTTTTAACGATTTATGCCATATAATTGAGAATATTATTCTTCGTTCTATTATGCTGTTTTGTGTAATTGCAACCTTTATTTTTATGATAAAATGTTTTTTTTTAAATATAGGTTGTGTGAACCGTGTAATATTCTAATGTTTCTTATATTTACGATTTGGATCAGAAAGTTATTTTATATAATAACACAGTTTTATTTTATTACTTTCGCTTCGGGCTTTTCATAATTTAATATGATTGGTAGCACCGCGGCCGATTCTAAATGTCGTTTCCAACGTGGAGTCTTGATTTATTTTTCCCTCACCGAAGCTTAAAAATAACGTATAGAAGCACGTATAAGGATGATGCACTCTTTGCAACTATGCAACTAATAACGGAGGCAGTATTTATGGCGTGGCCGCGTCGTGCGGTAATTGCAAGTTATGATGATTTGTGTCCACAGTTTCACAAGTTCCAACACCTAGATGTACGTATTACATACCGCGAATGGTGTACTTTACTCTGATACAGATACCGTACAGTTTTGTCGATATAAATCTTCGGTTTGGTATTCATAGAACAGATGGTAAAGCAGAAAAGCCTAAAATAGTTTCTGTTATCAATTTCCATCAAACTTGTATATTTGATTCTAATAGAAATGAATTCCAGATAAAGAGAACTAAAAGATGATGTCTTATTTGTATTTTAATGTTGTTATTTTTTATGGTTGCTTTTTAGTTTGAAATGGAGTTTTTCCATTCCAAATAATTAACTCCCAAGCTAATATACGTTATTTGTATTTCTATAATATTTTATTTCATTGTAGTTTTCCGAATAGTTTTGATACCGTTTTAATTAATTTCGCCATGCGAGTATGAAAAAACTCGCATTTATCTATTTACATATTCCAATGTGGATTAATAATTGCGCATAATTAAAGTTTCGCTTCAATTATTAATAATGAATGTAACGATAAATAAACGTCTACATTTACCATTAGCCCATAATATTTGCAAGCTCGTTCATATTGTTTGTGTTGCATTTAAATATCTGTTTAAATTCGCACTCAGTATGGCTAGTGTTCGCAATATTTCAAATTTAATTTAGCTTTTTATTGGACTTTGTACATGATTAGAATACTTGAACTTGTTGAAGATAAAAGGTTTTTAACGTAGATAAGAAAGGGATTATTTCTATTATACAAAAGTTATGAGTAAGTGCAAAGCTAAATAGTATATGGGAACGACATGTTCTCGTCTTAGACTCGGTAATCTTATTAAGATGGTCGTAAGCTTTTGTTTACACATTTCCGTCATTTTATAAATTCTTATAGGCGCACACATCTTAAGTGAATTATAGAATCAACATTGGAAATATATCTTATAGGTATAATATATATATATTTACGATATAGCTCAAACCTTTACTGCGTAAACAATTTTATTTCTATCAGAATAACGTAAGAATTAATATTTTCCGCAATAAATAATCGTATGCCTGCACTTACCTGCGGCCGGGCCATCGATAATATGAAAATAAACCAACGAAATCTTTATTATGAGCCATTTAATTTATCGCCCCATTTACTTTCACCTGGACCCTTCCACAGCAGGCCTCTCGTCGCTCAATAAACCACCTCGTTCTATGGACTTCCAGTTGATACGATCTCCGATGTCCTCACACTTTATTGGTTGAATAATACTTTGTCCCGTGTAATTATTTTCACCCTCTTCCTCACTTTGTTTCGATTACTCCGCAGTGTATTAGGGTAAATGATTGGCTTTAATTGCCACAGATTGTCGTCCTTCGGAAATATTGCTACTTGAGCGTTTGAAACATATTATTTTATTAATTTAGGCGAATGGATTTTGCAAATTGGTATAATTTTCAACAACAACAAACCACACAACACAAATAAGACGATACAGACCAATTACATTAAGTACACCTTTCACTATAAATAATGTCTCCTAAGAAACTTTGTAAGAAGAGTAAAATACTATGTGAAGGATCGCTTCTATATTTATGAACCTGAAAATTCACTGTCTCGGTTTAATACTTTTGAGGCGCCTATATTTAACCGTACTACCAAAGTTTCAACCTTATTTTAAACATATTTCAGAAATTTTATAACCACTTTAAAAGCGTATTTGCTTAAGCACGAGCACTTATAAAATCGAACGATCTGATTACTATGTAAGTCACACGAAGCTCATAATGCTCATGCGGCAACAATTTAGCCGACACACGTGTTTCGGCCGGCGGAACGGTTTACGTTAAATGCAACATCTATGGGGCACCTGCGCTTCCGATCTACAGCGCAGACATGACCTTAATGTATTGTACACCGCTTAAGATTAAGGCCCCGTTCCCACTGATAGTTCACCGCTGTTAACAATACGGTGCGATAAAACTGGAGATAGTGACGCTTAGAGGGTAACGGTTGGATGTCAGGGATCTTAGTGGAACTATCCTGTTATTATTTTAGATTGCAATTGTTTATGAAATGGCGAAATATATCACAGAATGTGCTGCTGATGATATTAATTAATTGAAGTATGTCAAGTTGAAATTTCTCAAGTAGACAGAAAATTTCAAATAAGTACTGATGAAAAATCATTCCGCTTTAACTTTGCTCTCAATATGACAGTAGACGAAGTTAGGTCGACTAAACAGAAAAGATTGATACGTAAAGCACCTTATAAAAATTCTAAAGTGTAGTCTGGACAGAGGAAAGTTCCCCGGCATCTGTACGTTCACTGCAACTACGATGAATAAAAAACATATACCTTACAACTGTAAGTACACAAGAGGGCATACAATATATTGTGTTCGCGGCTCTTTAATAAGTTTCAGCAGCAAAGTTTGTTAAAGTAATCCATATAGATTTATTACACTTTATTTTCTTCATTATTGTTTCTTCGCAAGTTTGATTTATTGCTCGGGTGAGTTATGAATGAGTTATATATTAAATTAAAGAGCATTTTTTTAGTATCTGCGATTGTACATAAATATCAGGAAGAAAGTCGGTGTGCGATGGACCTAAACACAAAACAGAGCATTAGGGCGGCCGGAGACTTTCGGGTAATAGAGTATGTTCGGGTAATTGCATTAGGAACTTTTTCAAGATGTCTCGTTTTGTTCTGATCGAATTATCGTGAACTAGTCAGACATTACGGATTCTCGGGGACACAAAGTTTTTTTACGCAGATAAAAAGAAACTGAGTGAAACTTGAGCGGTCTATTATTAACCTCATATGTTTTTTTTTTTTTTTTTTTTTGTTCTCGAGGGGAAAGCTGTTTATGGCTCTACTTCCCGCCAGCCCGGGGGAGGGGGGCGGGAAGCGTATGTCGGGGTCACCGGTCTTCCAGCCCGGCGCGCGGCGACGTCATATCCGCGCAGGTGTTAGTGCCGGGCTGGGTCCCTAACAAAATCCCTAAACCGGCATACCGACCAAAACCCCCCGGTGGCCATCTCCGCGCCAGGTTGGGCGACCATGGTACGTGAGCGAGAAGCGCACACCGTTAACCACAGCCGCCCGGTGCGCCTCCGAGACGAAATTGTCTCGGCCGTCTCGGAGTTTTAGGGGGCGCAGTTGCACCCCCACTTCTTGGTTCGGGCGCCTCGGTTGTGGATGGGCGCCCGCGACGTGCACAGGCCACAGTGCCGCCGCCCCTCTCGGGGTCACTTTCAGTGAGGACGCGCTGCCCCCACAGCACGTCCAGCGACCCCAAGGGCCCCTTTAAGTCGCCTTTTACGACAGGCAGGGGATACCGTGGTGGGATTCTGACGCCCCCTTTCCACAGGGCAGGGCGCCGGGTCTAATTCTCTCTGTTGACCCGGCGCCTCCTTCTTATTAACCTCATATGTGCCTTTTTTATTTGTATTTTTATGCCGTTAAGGCTTTTGGCACATGAGTCGTAAAGAAATCCTTAAGTACAATTTTTCAGCGGTAATTTGTGTTAGTGCTATGCATTTCTATTTAAAAATTTGTTAATATCGGCTTTGAAGAAATTTGAATCAAATGTATAATGATAGTACCAATTCTTTTAAGACATTTTTTAATACATAAAAATATTATCATTTTAAAGGAGCCTTCTTACAAAGATTATTTGAAACAAAGTACTTAACATTATTCAGGCTCCTTGTAAAGTTCATGGGATGAATTACTTACCGTAAGGTGAGTCGTTTCCTCGTTTTCCTTGTAAAAAAAAAAAACTGCTGAATTAATTCTGCGATTAATAAAGGCCCTAATTAAAAATCATCACACAAAATTCTGTTTAATATTCCATCAAAATGCAAAATTTTGAGTTTTAACAAATTAGAATAATCCGCTTCAGTTCTAATTTGACTGCTCAGCGAAAGCGGGAAGTCGAAATGACTAGCGCTTATGCGCGGCTTCAAATCTATTTTTATGTTGTTCTTTGAAAATGTAAAGAACAATCTCGTATTCTATATCCTTCTTCGTACTTTTAGAAGTCATCAATATTATTATCAGTCTGGATTACGGTAATAACCAAGAGTTGATCAATCATAAAAATATTGAGAAAATTATGCAGTCGGCAAAGTATATAAGGTAAGGTACTCGCATCTAATACACATGTATTTTTTGAGTGGCGACTATTCCGAAAATAATCGCAGTAAATAGCGAAAAATTGCTTCTTTGACTGATCCTCCGACTCATCTTTACACACTACAGCGACTTAACAAGACCGTTATTATTTTAGGTGAAAAAAATAGCCTTAGGTATAGAAATTACGTTCTGGCGACCTAAATTAAATGTGGGATAGAAAAAAGTAAAAAAAGAAAGTATTGCTTCAACAAAAAAATACACAGTATACACTTTGTATTATGTGTTCCCGTAATATAGACTCGTATAATATTATATGATGTTCCGTATAAAATAGTGTGAGCGGCGGCGTGCGTCGCTTTGCTCAGCCAATATCTGAAATGGATATTCGACACTGTCTGTGCCGTGTTCTCTCATGACTTTTACTGCTATTCGATATTTATATCCCCTTAAAATATACATTAGTGTTTACTTACCTATGTTTTCGCTTCGTATATTCCAAGGGAACCGATAACGATAAAATTATGTTCAGTTATCTGCATCTCATCGATAGTTTGGCGTACCTAATCTGTATTCTGTTTTGCAAAGAGTTATTTGTTACTATGTAGCGGAGAGAAAGCCACACAATTTTAAGGCATATTTGAGTTAAATACTAATCTGCTTATATTTTTAAAGTTTTTAAAAGGTCACTGACGCTGAGGGGGACTTATATAATAACAATAACTTAAAAATCGTATGATTTTTTAATTAAACGATTACGAATTATATTAATATAAATAACGATTTATATTAATATAAATTAAATTTTCTCTATGTGCATAAATGACTTTTGTTATAAAGTGCGTCTAAATAGTTCAAGGATATATAAATATATAAAAATGTGAGTTCCTGTTTAACTAGAGGGATAGAAAGTCATAATATATTATAGAATTTTTACAGAGAAAAAAATATCCAACACTTTTCCATTGTAGTCAAAATGCATCAGAAAAATTGTTACATCAATGTTTGGATGAGCAGTAGTGACGCTTCGCTCAAGCTGACCCATTTATGTTCATATTGGCTGCAACGGGGCTCTACCATTTATAACTTTCTACAAAGCTGTAGAACAAGTATTTGGAAGAAGAATAAGTAACTGCTGTTTTTCGTAAATTTATATTCGTTTTAAAATATATATGTTTTTGTAATTTAAAATGGTAATATGTATTTTATAAAATAGAAGAGAAAACATAAACGGCTTAAGTACAAAAAAATGCCGGCTACATAACCCCTTCTGGTTTTAAACAAAACTGCGCTTTCGAGGCTGACGCATCCTGGTTAGGTGTTACTTAATCATCATCAATCAACTGGAAGGTCATTTATAAATGGCATTAGCTCGCAGTCGACGTCCTTTTTATGAAGAGCGTTGAAGTCGACGCACCGTTCATTTTGTCGCGTCACCTTTATTATTATTATCGCTGAGTCATATACATGTGAGTAAAGTGTTAGTAAGGCTTCTTCGATTGTTGGTTTATCCTTTTCTATGGTCTTAAAATGATTAGGTGCAATGTAAACTGAATTATGTTTAATGATTCCTTGTAAAACGTAATGCGTAGTTATCGGGCATTAGCAGGAACGAAAATTCATCCAATGTCAATTCAATTTTTAATGAAGCATAAACTGATGTTTTTGAAAAGTTTACGATTATTCATGTAGTATAGTTTTTAGTAATGAAAGACTATTGAGCTATTCGCGACCCCTGCCAACATGATCCTATTTAGAACATGCCAGACCTCCTTTTTAACTTTGACATCGCTCTGCAGAATATAAATATGTAGCGAGGTTTAAGCTGAAACCAGCACTTGTACGGGCCCATTTTCATGCATTAAATTCATGGTGCAAACATGTGAATTTTGTCCAAAACAAATTTAATATTTCATTTAAATTCACACACGATATAAAAGATAAAGGCATGGGCACTTTGCAAAGAAATAAGCGTCTAGACGCGGGGAAGCGTTTCTAATAAAATCACCGCGAGCCAGACGTAAGCTGCGTATAATACGAGATATTTCATAGATAATGGGCAAGCGCGGCGAGAACTATTCCTTTATTTAGCTGCCTTTTGAATTTTAACCCAGTTCCATGAAAGGCGGATGGGGGGCCATTCTTCTCTTTGGAGACATCTCACGTGACTGTAAACTATCTTTTTTATTACTCAGTTTTTATTAGCGTATCTTTGTCGAGCACTGGATTATATCTTAAATTAATGGATCTATTAATGCTTTCGTAGTATTATTAATGCTATAAAAATGGTTTAAATTGTTTATAGTATTGAGTTAAGCCGTCAGTATTATGTTCAAATAAAATCTTTGGTATGATTTATTTTATCCTTTAAATGCTATTATATAGTCTTTCTTAAAATATGAGATACTGTGACATGTTGGGCTAAATAAAAGGTGAAATGTGATTATGAGTGTTGAATAGAAGAATTTCAATTAACATTCAGCTGTGAATTATAGTATTAACGGAAATTTATACCTATTATACAGTAATTCTTAATAATTTTGTTTAATATCCTGCATACTAATTGTTGAACTCATGAAAAACCCCACGGAACATTAAACCAACCTCTTTGGACTAACACCGGGTAATCCGGGCGAACGCAACTCGGGGCTATAGCCAGGGTTTAGTCGGAAAGAAAATAGCGTACGCCGTTTATGAGTAAACCGAACTCGGTGTTAATAATACCGCCGTAGATGCAGGAAAGCTTTACGTGCACTAGTTTACATTGTAAAATATACTAGCTCTAGTCTGGGATATGAAAAACTAATAGTGTCAAGAGGAATTGTAGTAGTAGTACAATTCTTCGTGAAATATCATCATCATGAGCAAGTGCACTGAAGTTTTAGCTATTTGAATCGTCACTCTACCACATGTTAGTTAAAGCCTAAAAGCGAATATATTTGAAAATGTAACATTTTAACGAAACCATGTACGTCAACATAAACTTTAGTATTTGAAAAAACGACAATTAAACCTCCCAAATGAACAAAATGAAAAAGAAATATATAAAAGTAAAGGAACATTTTTGAGAGCCATCCTGCCAAACTTTTGGTTGAATGTTTCAAAGCGCTGTATGAATAAAAAACACGTAAAACACGCACACATGTAAGTGAGAAGTTTTTAACGTTGGAACCGTATCCATTATGAGTGAAGTTCTTGGTTTCAGCGACTTGGAGCGCATATCGAGCGCGGCAGGCCACAGCGACCCAACCTCTGTATTGTGCCCATTCTCTTTTAATAAAATTGCAACACCTCACATTAAATTTCATGAAACGTTCCCATTTAAACCGTTAAAAGTTAAATGTTCACTTATTTACTTTAAACGTTTGTGGTCCGTTAAGTCTCTCATTTAACATGATTACTTATCTTTGTGTTTTGTTGTCACGGGTTGGCGGCAAAAGGTGATAATTGATGTTTGCTATTCTTTACACGGCCCTTTTAGGGCCCACGTACGAAAAGTATTAAAAATTCTCTTTGAATCGGCGAATAATTTTCATTTCTTTCAATACACCTCACTTTCCTCATCCTACGAATACGTAGGGCAAGTGGGCAGTCGGTAAAAGAACGAACATATTAGTGAAGTTATATTTACATGTGAAGTGGAAAAATAAAATACACAAGTTATTGAGTGGGTGAGCTAACACGGCCTCAGAAAAATAGAACACTACAGATAATCACCTGTACATTTGAACGAGCGAAGTTTGTCGGGTGCAGGTAGCCAGGAACGAATTTACGTAATGTGTTCGGGCTGAGGATTGAGTAAAAATTAACAGGAGTTTGTTTCATCTCTTTCTGTTATTTGTAGAAGAACAGAGAGGGGCAACTCCAAGGAGCATGAAGCTGGTGATTTGTAAGCACCACGTAGCGTCTACAAAGTTTGCACTAATCGATTGCTGAGTTCGCAACGGCTTTTAACCGTTTCGCCAAACATCAGCTAAATTTTCTTTAGCTTATAGTGGCCAAATAGCAAGTTCAGTTATTTTGACGTTTATATTACGATGAAGGAATACATTGGGAAAAACACTAAGCTACAAAATCGAAAGTACGTGGTAGCATCGGCCACAGCTACTCAGAACTTTTGTTCTGAAAAAGTAAAAGTAAAGGTTGGCAGTTTTATGTCGTTAATCTGTAAATGTTAAGTTGTATCATAATCTCGTAATGTTAAACGTTGTATATAGTAAATGTTGTCCGAAGTTTGAATGTTCATGACAATATTGACAAAGGTCTATGAAACGCTTAATGTACAGATAAATTATGTAATGCCCATTTCTTAGCAATGTGAAATAGTAATGTCTTATTATTCGCGTCCCAATGGCTGAGAAAAAAGGTAGCCTTTGATAAAAGATAAAAAATTCAACGAGCTCTGCGTTTGACATTTATGTGGATCCGATAGAGATGTATTTTTTTTCTTTTTAGTTTTATGTTTTACGACAACATAAAAAGGTAGTTTCAGGATTATGTTTCATTTTTTGTGTAATGAACAACTATTGTAGGTTTTTAATTTATTTGTTGTTTTTTCAATCTGAGTTGGTCCGTGTTAGTATTAATTATTAGTAATCTAATGATATTTCATAAGATTACGGATATTACGTGGGTGATGTTAAGTCACGAAATCACATGTCGAAACTCTATAATCCTGGTATGTAATTTTTGAAAAAACAAGTATGTTAGTAACTGGTAACATTATTTCCTACGTTTTTAAATGAACCTATCACAAATCATTTGAAAATTGCTTAAGAATACCGAACTATTTTTCCGGTTAGTCGACAAGTCTCAATGTTGAAACAGATTTTTGCAAGAAATATCTTCAGTTTTAATTAAAATAATTGGTAGTTAAACGTGGATCATAGTTATGAAACTGTTTCATTTTAACATCTTCTCGTAGACACATTCCTTTAAGTGATGATTTTTATAAGATTTTTTTGTTACTAATTTCAATTTACAACTTTATAGAAATAGAACTATGTTATTTTGTTTATTAATCTCATAATCGCTTCAAATGTCTTCTACACACAGAATTAAAGTCAGGGATCACTTCCAATATAATTAAATTCGGGTACAAAATTATTAATTCTATTAATTTGAGTGGTTTGTTCAAACCGCCAAAACATGTGCGGGCATGTTGATAAAGGACTAAGTTTGCTCCACGGATACTAATCTTTAAATATTTGAACACGCCTTCACTGTACTTAGGATTAGGGTTTTAGGACACACGATGGACTATTTAATAATTAAACAGCACAAATTGTTGTGGCGCTAATATTTCATTTTCATTTGGCGGGTACATATGTCGCCGGGCTAGTTTATTCAGCTGTCATGTAAGTTTTCAAGGGTAATGTACTCGCTTTAATACTGTTGTAGTTTACTTCCGAACAACTTCGAAAGAGAAATAATTCTCTGGATTAAAGTGACACTTCAAATCAGTGACAATTTGGTTAACTAACTTGACTTATAGGTAGTCGTCAGGAAAAACAATGTCCGAGCTAAGCTGTGATCTTAAAATTCATGATGTAATAATAAAAGTTGCTTTGATGTATCCAGAGCGCATCTTTCTATGCAAAATTTAAACCTACCTAAGATAACCTACATACCGAAAAAAATCAAGTAATCATAAGGCATTTTGAATGCCTTCTTATAAGTACGGGAAACTCGATTTCGGCCAAGAATATATACGACTACGCAGTTGATAAAATGCCAGTGGCTGTTAAATCTAAATCCATATATATATATTCATAAATCCACATATATATATATATATATATATATATCTGTTCAACATAAATATATATACCACTATTCTTATTAACTTCAGATTTCATATTTTATAAGCAAGGCGAAAAGTGAACAAAAGTGTCCGCAGAGAACTGTTTTGAATATCAACGACCGTTTTGTTGTTCTTGTGTGAACGGAACTTTAGATAAACACAAAATACTGAGCCAATTGTTTTGGCGGAATGTATTCAGCTCGGCCGGCGTTTAATTGGTATTTGCGTAGTTTAGCGATAACTCTTCGTTATGCATATCGGTTTTGCCTTATATTACTGCTTGTCAAATTTCGGTCGCACTCTGATTTGTGGTGCGCCCCTCACTTTTGCGGGGCTTTTTATATGCAAAGCATGAGTGTGGTTTATTTTAATGAACATGGTGGATTTTCACTGCAGAATTTTATGAACTTTTTTAATGGATGGTTGAGTTTTTAGGTCATTAAAGTATATGCACCGTATACCTTACTCAAATTTTTCCAGAAGAACATGTCCTAATGGATGTTTAACCCATAGTAAAAAATATAAACTTCAGCGTTTAAGATTGTTAAAAATGTAATGCCTTATTCCATTAGTGCTTGAACATCATACGATATAAAGCCTTACGCTAATATCAGTAATACAAGAATTCTCTAAAAGTATATTCCACAACGGCCACGAATTCTTATTCAATATAAGATAAGACTGACCGTCCGTCTGTAATGTAATATTAAAACTTCTTACGGAACCAATATAAAGCGGTATGTTCTGAATATGAAATTGTTCAAGTGGCGCTGTTCACACATTTCACGTGCGGCGTTGAGCGGCGTAAGATTTAAACTTGAATCCTCGCCCAGCGGCGTGGAGTTTGCCCAGTCAAATGTCACTGGTGACATGCTCCATTATTGCCTTCTACGCAAACATTACCCCTTGGCTTACCCGAGACTTAAATACGACGCTTTGTCCCTGGCCCAATGCACTGAACAATTGGGCTATTCGGGGGCCGGGAGGCGTTTCTTGAATAGTTTAAAGGGCCATAAATTTTAATGTTGACAATTTAATTGTAATTTGTCGGGTGTTGCGGTGATGTTGGAGTTTAGCTATCGGCTCGTGGAACGTTACCAATTTTGTTCATGGTAATTTATGTGAATTTATATATTCCAGCTCAATAATATTTACATATCATTTGGTCCTCATACACTTTCTGTTTACAGAGAAAAGGAAGTACTTGCGCTGTGTATTTATCAGTTCAAATCGTTAAGCATGCGTTCAGCACTGGGCGTGAGGACGATTGTAATGATTTTGTTGGAGGGATAAATAACCTCTATCTCTGAACAACGAAAATCAAAACTATCATTAAGAGCGTCAAATTATAGCATTTAATTTTGAACTATTCAGATGTAACGGCATCAAGAAGCCACAGTGTTTGGAACAAAACATAACAGTACCGACATTCTATACATACAGGTATTTAGCGAGGGATTGTGGGGGTCAGCGTCTCACTGCGTAATCCTCTACTATCTCAATTAGGCTGACATCGTGACCTTATTAAATACCTGACAAGCTACTGGCCCGCAATTGTATAGTTTGTGTTTAAGCTCTGCAATGTATAAATAGTGCTTGGGTATAACTTAGTAGGTACAACTCTTGATACTTTCTTAAGCATATGCCAAAGAAATACGCTCTACCAGTATATTTACTTTAGCACGGAATTGAAATTCAGTGTATTATTTTGGAATCTACGTGAAAGTTGTTCAAAAACCCCCATTTTTATTTATTCCGGAATCTGCCTGCTGAAGTGGCCTGTGCTAGCTGGGTTTATTTTTAAAATCCAATCACAAATACTAGGATACGTGCCCGTCTGCCAAGATGTTGCGCGTGGCGCATCATCACCCCTATGTCTATGCGCATACAGTTGATAAAAGGCCAGTCGGTATTGCCAAGTGCGGTGAAAAATATCTTATTTGAATATCTCTAGAGCAAGGGAAATGGATCGGATAAGCGTGAAACTTTTAACTGAAATAATATTGTCGTTTGTACGAGAGGTCTTTATCGCGCGTGGGCATTCTGGATGTGTTGGCGTTTCGGTTTATTTTGGTTGGTAATACACGTGGTCCAAGTTTGGTTAAAGTTTATTTGTTTGTTTACATTTGTAAAATGTAAGTGGGCAATCTGACGAATCAAGAAATGTACCTAAAATATTTTTTTCTTACGCAGACCAAGACTTTACCAAGACGCTTATTTTTATCACGTGCTGAATGCCTCATCATCATTTCATGATGCATCAAAGTCTTACGCATTATTTTTTAAGAGAGCTATCCACGCTATCACTGGTTGAAGCAAAAGTACAGACGCAGAATCTTAATAGAGAGTTATAGATGCTATTCAATAACTATTTTCATAAAAGATAGGTTAACGGTTCAAACACTCAGTTCAAGATCTTAGTCAGCGCATTGAATAAATGTGGCTATGAAACTTTACTAAGTCGTTATATATTCCAAGAATCCATACATTATAGACAAGCTTATGAAAGTGGGAATATTAAAAAAATATACAGCTCAAAGTGCCGACGCACTGTACTAAACTTCGCCGCGGAAAACTTGGCGAGAAAGTGTTCCCTAAGAGCTTTATACGTGCAATATTTCATAGTTTAAAAGACGAAAGAACCGGATACCTTTTTTATTCCATGTTTATAAAGCACCGCCTTAGTCTTTTGGCGTGTGCGGATTTTTTTGTTTGCGAGTTGTGAATTCTTATTGACGTAATATATAGCAACATGGGGTTTTATTTATTTATTAAATGCATTTAGGGTCACAATCTTACATTCAAACAAATAACTAACACAATTTTAAGGTACCTAAATAATATTTGTCATAGGTATCAAAAACACAATGAAAAGAAAAAACAAGAATAACAAGAGGTTTCTAGTTCCCATCAGTTTTCTGCGATGATACAAGCTCTTTTTCAACAATCAAGACAATTAGCGGCTGATTGATATATTTGTACCTCTATAAAAAAATATTGCATTGTTCATTGGACTGTTTCAGTCATCATGCATCGGAAAAATGTTTTACCTTCAACGTGTTCTCGCTTGGGGCAACCAATCAATTTCAATCTGTTGCATAGAAATGAAATTAGAAAATGACAAAAACAGATGTAAGTCATTTTAAGTAATACCGTAGATATTTTTCAATTTCAATATTAATGAATAGAATATATTCATATGCAAAATGCATGACATATGAACAGGTAATTTAAACATTTATTTTGTTTCGATTACGTCTCTCTTATGGGGAATACATATATATTATGTTAAGTACCTGGAGAAGTCATGCCTCGGCGTTTTCCTGAAAGTCGTAACTTCTTGACTCATAGAAATATATTAATATCATTGGTCTTGAAATAATGATGCCTAAGAATGAGTCAGCGGTGGAAAGCGTAAGTACAAAGTTATTGTACGAGATAACGCCACATAGGTACCTAGAAATAAAAAGAGAAACAACCAATAATAGAATATTATAAGAGAAGTTAAATCAAAAGTATTTAAAAAAACAACTTATAATACTGGAATATTAAATGCGTAATGTATTGAGCACTTATGCGGTGGAGGGAAATATAAACGGCGCGCTGGCCAGTTGGCTGATGTATTGAAACGCGTTTGCATCAAATTGTGGCTGCGTAATGACGATGTATCTTTGTGTTTGGCCCTCTGCTTTCACTATTAATATTCGTATTATGTTATATTTGCAATACGAACAAAATTGCAATGCTCAATTTATATTGTCGTGTTTCTCGTGTTTATCTAGTATCAAAACATTTTGTGTAATGATTTCCAAAGATTTTTAGGCACTAATTTCTTGGTTTATGTCTGTGTTTAAAGCAATTTAAATCGACGATGGAAGCCCGTTCGTTTGTTCACGATGGTGATGTGTGTGGCGCGTTGGATGGCACGTTAAGTGTGCCCTAGTGTGCATGTAATTCGAAGTAAGCAACAACGCCTCGCTGCGGAACGCGTTTATTGCATTCGAGCGCACTGAGCGAAAGAATGACATTGCTTCATGAAAATGGTCGCTTTATTTGGCACTTTTCTCTTTCGGTGTGACGGCGCTCGGCTGTAGTACGACTTGCATTTTTGACTTCGTAGAAAGGAATATGGGTCAATCAACTTTTATCTGTCCTATCACTACTATGTAAATTTGTCCCCCAGTAGGTTAGTACAATGAAACATTAATTTTTCCAAAAAAATTATATATGGCAATCCATTACAATGAAACATAATTATTAATTACAATATCTACTATGATGCTAGTAAATAGATTTTGTTTGCTTTAAAACCTTAACGACCTTTTTGCATGTTTATTTTAGTCCCTATTATATTTTATTATTCTGACTTCCACCGGACAACGGTAAAAAAGTTCCAAAATCCAAACATTTATGGCGTGACTACTGCTTGGAACTCAAGTCGATTTATTTCGTGACAACATTCATCCAGCCTCGATTTTGATTTCATCTTTTCCGCGGCGCCAGTCGACCGAGTGTATTTTGAAAAAGAGCGTGGCTTTATTGTGTGTCCACTGGACAACCAGCACAAAAACTTTTGTATTTTATATATTGTAGTAAATTAAAGTGGAATATATTCAATTTAATGTATATTTTTTACTGTGCGTAAGACCTAATTCAAAATATTATTATTTATTACCAGGGAGCGGAAAGACTAATAAATATCACCACCAGTCCCTTGGACATCCAAGATCGTTGTCTGAATTATTCAATATTTTCTCTTCTAATACTGATAATTAATTTCAAATAGTTGTTTTTTTATTACATAAAAGAAGAAATACATGCGATTTTCATCATAGAGTCCCCTTTGGACACCCGAGTATTTCCTATTGACAAACGTCTATGTCCACTGGACAACCACTTTTTTCTTATCTCTTAAAGACAGATTATCGTCATTTTTACTTTAAAAGAACAGTAAGGTTTTTCAAATATGATTCTAATATTTAAAAGTAAATTAACAATTTGACTGAATTTTTAAATGTCCAAAGGACTATCTTAACTACAGTCATGTGAATTTTTGAGTAAAATTTACCATAAATTGTTCTGCTCTATTTGAATTCCTTAAATATAAATAATTATCAACAACAAATACGTATAAAATATACAAATTTAAGAAAAAAAAATTGATGTATAAAATCTATCATTGATGGTACATTTAAAAGTTGATTGACCCATATACATAAATGTGTTCGTGGTGTGTCCTATCATTTTATTATTGGTACTGGCTGATTCAGAAAATATATAACTTTTAATAGATGGCTAAAATTGATTAACAATTCTTTTAATATTGGATCAGCACATTAACACACAATACAGCGCATATTTGAACTTTTGACCTTTTATTTAGCTAATCTCTCAAAAAAATGTGTAATACGTAGACGTTTTTTTAAAACTTATGTCTGACATAGGTTGACAGCTTGCAGAATCAATGCTCTAAAAGTATCGATTCTTGGCCCATGACGGTTCACATCACCATGCGTCATCTTGGTATCGGCTAGGAAGCGAGCAGCTCCCGCCGTTTTCTTTGTTACACGCGGACGTCGTATGGTAATTTCGCTTCCTTCCCGGTGGCCGCGAGCCCATAAATTAGGTGCCAACGCCCGGCCTCGCAGCTGAAAAATTACCAACTTCTGCGGAAATCGATATAAATATGAACTAGATGTGCCGTCATAAATATTTACTGACCAGTTTTTTCCTGTCTTTGTGGATCTGGACTTTTCAGTCTAAACTGGTTGCAGCACGCTCAAAATTTAACTTTCGAGACTGTTACTTCTTTATTGACAAAGCATAACTTTTTTCTACTATCTCACAAATGCTTTTTGGTGTTCAAAACACCGATAATTACTGTGTGTGCGATATCACCGCATTCGCAAACTTGATTAAAATCGCGTAATTTGTAGTGAACTGAGACATAAATTAGTTGAAAAGTTTACGCAGAATCTACCCCCTTGGTATTTGCAGTATTTGTAACACCAAGTGAACGTTGAAGGCGCATCCAGCGGCAATAAATCCGCGAAAGAACCCATGTACAAAGTAATGTGAGTTTTCAGAGTCGGTTTACGGATCGTTTAGTCAATAACGCAAGATGGGACGTGAAAGTTTTCTTTCTATGTTTGCTTCCGTACTTTATTCTCTGTAAAAGATGAAAGTACATGGGGAAAGTGTGGGCGTTTTATGTTGTCTCGTACGTCTTATGTTTATATTTTGTTTAACATTATTTTCTTGGTTAACAAAATACAAGTAATGCTATTTTATGTCCTGAAATCTCGTTAGAGGTTTATAATTGAGGTAAGCATATAGAATACACAAGATTTAATCAATATCTTAAATAAAAGATCATCGGCCGGTTTTCTTTCAAGTGTTCAAGGTTCTCAACTAAAAATCTAATAATTGTGTGCTATACGCTAGAAAGAATTCCTCATTTATATAAATATGAAATTCAAAATCACCAATATATTTCACTAAAATATACCGTCTTACCTAATTTATATGTATTATGAAGGATCGCTTGGTGAGATGCATTCGTCCCCGGCGTCGAACATCGTTAGGTCCCGCCTGGCGATGTTTGATTCCCTGTAGTCCGAGACGTAATCCACAATACACACAGTAAACTGTGTCGCAGAAACACCAATGTTAAATGAACTTGCTAGAATAAAATTAAACTTGTTGGTATAATTTTTTAATGCGAATTTCAAGGTGTTGATTTCTGATAATAAACCAATATTTGATTTTAAATTTCATCAATTAAAATTATTAGGATGAGATTTGTGAGAAACTAGTTTGCATAAGGAAAAATCGTTTGAATGATAAATTAATCCAAACCTTACTCTTCTTTCCTAAAAAAAAAGCGAAAAAAACTACCAATAAGCTATATATTTTTTATTCTTTTATTCCACATATCGCACTACCGTATGAGTTTGTTGTGTAAACGAAATCGGAACACACAACATTGACCGAGTTTTATATCAGCTTCGTACACAGCTTCTTATTCAAAAGCTTTCATTGTGAATGCGATTGTTCGGAGGAATGCGGATTGGATGCTCACTTCGCCGGATCTCACCGCAAAGGTAGCATTCCGATCCGTATAACTTGGATTGTTGTTTTATTTACTCTCTCATTGTGTTTATACTGCGTTTCAGGGTGACACTACCAGTATACACGTAGTCAATCTCAATTGCAGTGTACGCTTAATAGAGGGGAATGTTGTTATCGGCGACCGTTAGATGGCAGCACACAGTGAACGATGTTGTACTATAAACTTTAATCCATACACGTCCTTCAATACCGTGTAGTGCTTTTTTTAGGACGACGTATCGGTGTAGTGGCTAGATTGTTGGCTTTTGATGTTTCATTTAATACGCTAAATGATACAAACATTGTTTGTAATTGGCATACAAATGATGATTTATTATAAAATAAACAAATATACAAATTAAAATTTCAGCGTATACAACAGCAAATGCAATTTGGCATTTCTGTCTTGAAGGTCACGAATCGATTGCCTTCGCCAATCAGAGACAAACTAGACGCTGGCTGTATAATAAAGTTTACGTTCTGAACTCCCCCTTCACCTAACACAATTCCTAAATCCTATTAATCTGAGAAATATGAATAATGAACACCGCTAGACTCTTGAGAGTAGTGGTCATTGAATGAGCTTCACATAACGGAATCAAATATTTATATAAGAATATTTCCCAGTACAAAAATGATGCAATCCCAGCTTATTAAATGCGGTTTCGGTTTAGCTTACACACTTGGAAATGTAACGGTTATTGTAGATGCTGGTTCGAGATCGGTACGGAGGAAATTGTGAACGAAAATCGCTACGCTTTTCCGAACTCTCAGTACATTTTTCGAATTCCCGCTATCAAATGTAACGCGTTGCCTTTTACACGTTACAAGATGTCGTACACAATAATGGCATTGCCGATATGCAAATGATCGCTTCGAAGATAAATGTTATTAAAAAAGTATGTATACGTAGGTTTTGCTCTTGGTTCTATAGCTTTCTGTATAGTTTGCGCTCGAACTGGTTTTGTTTAAAACACTCGCGCAAGTATTTGCGAGTATTTCGCGTGCCAGTACGATAAGAGATTGTTTAAACACATTAAACTTTTTCTTTGTTAGAAATGTATAACGACGACTTTCTTATATTACAGTTTTTTATGTAACGTAATCTTATAGTAAAATAAACCAAAATGTTACATAGAAAGAAACACTAATCCATATGGCCTATACGTGTTGAACGGCTAACACTAGACAATAGGACGCACAGAAAGCAAAACCAACGTTCCAAATTTAGCCACTCTATCGATCTGGAACAAAAATGTCTCCGGCCGTGTATTCCAATTAAGGCTGACATTGATTCCGTCTGCAGCCCGTGCATCGGACGGTGGGAGCCGAAATAACTGCGGCCCGGGGCGATCGATCCGCCCACACAATTGCATCCCGCCGAAGCCGCGGTGCAACTGCACGCTGCGCATGACCCGTCCACGTTTTATATACAAACGTTGAATGATGAATTAATGGTTGCATGTTTTTCGCAATTTAAATTGTTAACTCTGTTCCAAAATTGGATAAAGCTAGTCGTGATATGAAATGTAATGTATTGGTTTGATTTTCGCTATTGACTACAAATATTAGGTATTTATTCTAAATAGGAGTTTTTTGTAATTTAAAAAGAAGTGTCATATAGCCATTTGTGTTTCATGGGCCCATTTATTTATTAATTGCATCACAGAATGTTTACTTATAGGTCCGAGTGCACGAATTTATACAGGCAAACTTAAGACATATATTCTTTCCGTATTACAATGGGTAGAACTTTTTACTTAGCGTAACTTTATGTGATTTGAAGTCCTTAAAAATTTACAAAATGCTACTGCGAAAATAATGCGTGCCCAACATCTCTGTAGGATAAATCAAACGTGTGTTTGTACAATGTGTCCACACGCGGCGACCACAGTTTAGTCGAACGCCGCAATAAATAGCACAAGTTGATTACCCATGAACCGGCCCGGTCATTTCCATACGTCGAGAGCAGATATACAGCGACCAAATCTAGCACACGTTATCCTGTTGCCCGCACCCCATCCTTTGTCTTGGATCGTTTCCATCGGGTCTATGGTGCTCTCGGCTCATATAAACCGATATGTTGTCACTATTGAATATTCCGCTCATGCAGTGTGTGACGCGATTGTGACCGCAAAACCACTTGGTTGTCAGTAAATTAACCAGCATTGTGCTACGGCACTCCGTAAACATTGCGTTTGTACGTCTTCTTTCATCGTCCATTCGAAATTCACACTACAATTTATTTTCAATTAATATAGAGTTTGAAATTCGAGATCTTTTCAAATATAGTACTTTTTTGGTCATTTAACACGTTTCCTATTTACCAAACCACACTACACAACAATAGCATACATAATACGTATTTGTTGAAAATTATTGACAATAATGTATGAATATCAAGAATAGAAATAAATTGTAACAAGTTTCTACTCCTAATTTTACTCTACTTTACGTAGGTCCGAAGTTGTTTGTTAAACATTTGTACCCGGAATACACAACGAGCGTACAATGAAACAGAGCGTTGGTCCCAAAATAGTGTCTCGGTATCGACCAGGCCAGTTCTGTATCCGAGGCTGCGCGATTGGAAGTCCGCTGTGTAGTGTAACTATTTTCGGTTATACCCTTCTATTTAAACTTTAACATTAATTTAGCCTATATTTCATTAGCCTTTTTTATCATCTTTGTAATCAGGTAATTAAATACAGTAATGACTATAAGGCTCTAAACCTATGACTTGAAAATATTTATACCGTATATAGACAGTAAATTATCACGCATTTTTACGATGAACGAAAGCATCATGGAAAGCCTTAGAAAACCAGCGGGTGCACATATCCGTCGTTCTTGTCTATTGCAATAAATTCAGTTTTCTTAACATTAAGTGTAAAATATGTAAGGGAAAATTATCTTGGAAGCTGGTTGCCGTGTATTTTAATAAGCACCATTATTACTGCGCTGGTGCAATGCAGATTACGTTGGGATAAATGTATACTGCCTCTCATCAATCATCTCTGCTGCAGAATCTCACAGTCTATTAGCTATTGAATAGAAATACTTTAAAAAATACGTCTACAAATTATCTGAATACAAATGTCACTCGAAGAATCGTTTCCATCAAATGAAATTAAATATTTGACAGACAAGTTAATGCGTGATTCAAACATTTTGAACGGCATTCAGTTTGACGCGCACATGTATTCAGAGTACGTTTAACTTTTTACCTTTACGAATGTTAACAATGTATACAATATAAAATCACGTACTCATACTGAATGAGCTCGTATGACGGCGACGTCTGGAGCAATAAATATTTATTCGAGTCGATGAGTTAAAATCTCAATGACACAAGCCGAGGTGAACTTGAAAACGGTGGAGGTATATATTTTTTATCTAACGTCGTTTCACCCCAGGTGTATTGAGAATTTTAATACCTTCACGCACTATGATAAATTGCTATCGGATCTGATAATATCAAATAAAGTGAGTTCGTTGTATCATATTGAAGGTGACGGCCTAATGAATATTCAGCTAATGTTTTTTATCATTAAAAGTGCGAAGATATATTCATCTGTAAGGTTATTATCATCGTAGTTTAGTGACTATGAGTTATATATTACATTATAATGAGGCTAAATTCGTTCATGTAATAATCTCCTACCTGCCGGTGAATTAAACTTACCTTACAGAGATTATTGTTTCAACATGATTAGTAGTGGGGGTTTTATTTCAACGATCTGGAAGTTCCGAAATTAAAGAGGTAATTGCACTAGTTGTCTAAATTAAAACACGTGATCAAATCTAACACGTCATGGTCATTAAACAGAATTGTTATAATTGCACGTCATACAACAATTGAATTAATTTATCGCGGCAGACGGCGGGGGGTGTGTTTGCAAATGGTGTGCCGTACCGTGAAATTAATTATTTACGCTAGTTCAAATAATTACGTCGTAATTAAACAATATTTAATCCCGGCCCGGTTGAGTGGGGAGCGTCACCCGTGTAATTATGTTCATAATTACAGTTGTGTCACTCGCCCACTTAGGGGTCGCGTCAAATGCCTCTGTGATTGTTGCCTTATGACCGCGCGGAGTACACGCTGCGGGGGAGTTATTACTCGCTTCATTACACTGCTCGTATATTGATTTAAACGGTGTATTAGCAGCTTACATGTAGCATTATTGAACAATATTCTTACCGTTATCAGCTCATAAATGTTCTAACTGTTACTAGTAAAATAATCTATAAATAGTTGGGTCTACGAAATATTAGGCGAAGTGAAATTTTTGCACCAATATTTAATAATGAGTGATATACGAGCACTATACCAGATACCCATAACATTGTTTCCTAACAGAAAAAGGCTAACTTAATCGACTTTTGCTGCGGGACTCGTCAAAATAAAAATAAAATAGAAATTTTAACGTAAATAACCCCGTATAAAGGAGTGTTAAATGTTATTAATTACCTATTGGGTTGTGAACTCGTTTTATCTATCTCATCTCGCTTTAAACAGTGGAGGCGATGGGATCGGACGCAGCGCGCGCCGCTGAGTATTGGATTGACGGGTAATTTTGTGATCGTCTTGCACCTCGTTCAGCGCTATCTTCTAGATAAACTGCAAAAGAAGCAAAAATACTTATTACAACACAGTGTTGTACACATTGTACGACGGAATGTTTAAAAACTCCTTTGTTTACATATTTTGTGTTAAAAGTTTGTAAACTAGAATATGGCATTGGGTATTACATAAATTTAATTCTATCATAATTCTTTAATATTTGAGTCGATATAAAAAATATATTAAGAACCCCTAAAAATAATGTCAGTATTAATATTTATTGGCATTTTTCACTTTGAATAACGATAGTTTTACGGTACCACTGTAATCAAAACAATAAACGTCTTCAAAGAAAAATACAACGCATTCACATGAACTGTCGCAGTGCGAACATTAACAATTTCAATATTACACAAGCTTTTCACTCGAGCTACTTGTGGAACTTTTCACAACTTACGAGCGTGTCTTAAAAAGTAAGGAGATTTTTACGTTCAATTCGTGACTATAAGAATAAGTCTGGAGCAAAAAATGAAGCTTACTCGCGCACCATTTTACTGTTTGCTTGTTTGACAAAGTCGAAGTAATTGCAATGCTCTCTAGATTTAACGTTAATACTTTAAAGGATCTTTGTTTAAGTGGACACATTTGTGTAGGAGAGTGAAAGCTAGATGTCTTGTTAGTTGAGCTACTAAGACGTCTAAATATAAGATTTTTTATATTAATGTAAGTAGCTCCCTCATTTATTACTATAATACATAGTAAAGGATGACGGATTATCCCTTACAAAAAGAAGATAGTTCAGATTCAATACAATATATGAATAGTACGATGATTTATCTTTATAAATAATTCATCATACAGATGAATATTAAACAACAAATAATAGAGTATACACATGAACACATTGCCACTAGCGCTAGCTGTACCACTGAGGATGCATCATAAAACACAATGTTTAAAATCCACTCTCCAGCACTCGGGCATTAACTACGAAGAGCAATTTCCCATTTTCGTCTGCACTGAGCCTTATATTACGTACACTGAAGTGGCCACACCCTTACCAAGGGCTTAGATTAAACTCAGTAAATTTTATACGGTTTATAAATTCCATTCTAGTTCGAAATATAAAACTGAAAATAATGTTAACAAAACACAAAATATAATAGTGTAATTAAAATCATGACTTGCGAAAAACGGATAATTTTAGGCTAATTAAGTTTTTTACGCAATTAAGTAGCAAATAAACCCATTAGTAATATTGCTTGGCATAAAATATTTTTGAGAAACAACCTTGGGTATTGTATTTGAAAATAGAACAATATTGTAAGGATTAAAGCCGCGACTTGACTGCTATTCATTATTTTGAAAACTTGACTCGCTAATGTACTATCTTGACATGGTTCAGGAACTAAGTCATATTTGAGAAGACGGCGTAAGCTTCAATTAAGCGTAAATCTGAAAAAACTTCTCATCCAAGATTACAATCGACGCAAAACGTCCCATGCCGGTTACTCGGACTGTTATCGGTTTAACGATCAAAGGAGCCAGTCGTACGGGCGGGGCATTAGGAGGATTACATGGGACGCGGCCCCACGCGCGATATGACAACTTAAGCACCTGCTCATCGTCTTAATGTCGAGGTGAAAAGATACCCACCCGCTCAACATCGATGCTGGTTATAAACTATTGAGCGCAAACAGATCTTAACGCTGTTGGATTAAAATCGAATTAATTGGAAACAATTTTGATAATTTTATTTTTCCTAGAAGTATATGTTGACAAATATCATATTATAAATGGAAAGCAATTGTATCATTTACTATGTGAAAGCTTTTAGAAAAACCTATAAGTGTGTGTTAACAATCTAACAAAGAGTCTTTCATGTTGTAAACTTCATAAAATGCATTTCATTATGCGATGGAGTATCAAAAAAGTGAAGCACGCGGCGAACGATGCAAACGTAATTTAAAGACAAAAGAGGCTAAGCATGTATCACACTTTTTCTGTGAACCGACGAGCGTGAAAACTTCCTCACGTTGACTTTATTCTTTTATAAAATCGCACCGGGTGTGACTTTTAAATAAGATCGTGTTACGGCGTGTGATATTTTGCCGGAGAGCGCCCTCTAGCGGCCGGATGTGAACGTTTTTATATGTAAATCGAATTCGCTGTCTTTTCTAAAAGCCGAGAGCCGACAGTGTTTAAAATTGAATCAAGCCAATGAAAATATCTAATTTAGTTTTGTAATCCCTGGTGTTCACAGTCGTTTTATATTTACGCGGAATTTGCCAGTTTTCAACGTTTCTCGTTTATTTATTTGTTCACTGAGTGTTCAAATAGCGGATAATCTTGATAGAATTTTATGACAGTAATATTTTATGTTTGTACCTATTCGCTCTTACTTTTAATTAGAGCAGTATGAAAGAAATCTCACTGTCGCTTTCGAAAACAAAATTACGAGCGTAGCACAAAAACGAACATTCAACACTTAAAACTGCGAACGGGAAGAAATGAAAAGAATATAATGCGCATTATATAGGCGCGGACGTCGTCGGCTCCCGGACAACGAGTCTCCCGTGCTTTTGTTTGTAATGATGGGTTTTTTCTTGAACTCGAGTGTGCACAATGCTTTTATGACTGCAATGCAACACGGCAAAAAGTTTCCACTGCGTAATTGCTTTCGCGACGTCCTGCTTTGCTTACTGACAGCTCAAACATTTTCAGCTGGATATAATACAATTTTCTTTCAAGGATTTATGCATCTGCAACTATTTGAATTTGGAAACATATTTTGATGCTAGTTATAAAAATTGTTGCGTGTCATTCGACTATGATACATCACTGAATTCGCAATGTATGGCAGCATAGAATTAGGTGGAAGGTTCATTAAATAATTTAAAAAGTAAAACATTTAATAGGAGACCCATCGAAGAAGCTTGTGTTTTTAAAAGATCCGGGTTGTGTGTAAAACCTGTGTCACCATCGAATAGTTTTCGTCCGCGCTCTTTTATATTATTTTTATTAAATACACTTTTTGTACTCTATCCAGGTAAATACAACAAAAATTAAATATATTTGAACGTTCAGATCTTTAATATTTGTAGTAAAATTCCATCACATTTCATAGTTACACCATAATGCATTGTTGAATTAAAACGTATCAAAGGACGGAAGTGTAAGCGCGCCCTATCACACGATTATTATCCCGCTCACACCCTGTTTGCTTTTGAGTTAAACCCAGCCGGATCAAATTCACTTACTATAAATATTGTCGTTCAAACTTTGTCCCTACACGCGCTTCTCATGTTAGCTTTCAAGTTCACGTGGTGAAGTTGTTCTGCCTTTTTACGTGTACACACCGGTATGGAGTTCGGTAAACAAATAACATTGATTTTTTATTAAAGAAACATGTTGTTTTACGTCTTTATCGCCGGAGGTGTAGGCAGAGCTGAATTTCTACTCTCAACTTTTTTATCGCATACCGTTCTTTCATGGAATTTTTGAGCAAATATATAGCCTATAGATAGTATATGCGGCAGAAGATATTCTGAAAGAAGATTGTCTAATCTGTTAACAGCAACTGATACAAACTTTAGTCCTAATTAATTATTGACGTCGTATTGTGACTTGTCTTGCTTTAATAAAAACAAATCGTTAGTATATAGAAAGTTGTCGAGTTTATTTATAGAAAAGTCGGTAAAATAACAAACAAATGCATTCATAATAATTATTGGTTTACTTATCAGCAGCGTTTTTATTTGCTCGCTAACACAGAAAATAATAAGTTTCATTGTTTTTAATCCACACTGCTGTGAATAATTGAATGTTTGCAATTTAATGTTTTATTTTTATTGTCGAGTATTAGCGTGTGCGAAACTGCTGTTATAATTGTCCGCACGTGAAGTCGCTGTGTGGTGGAAGTATGAACTGCGACACGTCAAAAGGACGAACACGCCCGTGCTATTTGTGGAGTGAAATTTCAACGTTATAGAATTTCCATTCCATAAACTATTCCGTAGGTGGGATTTTGTCAATGTTCGGCCTATTTGGCTTCCTCGAACTTCCTTAGCCTTCCTTGTAGAAGAATGTGTTTAGAAATGTCTCAAGTTGAAACAAAATCTGTAATAGTGGTACTTGGTAGTCAGGTCACTCAAAATATTGTTCGGAGATGCTCATGTTCAATATCTGAGATATTAAGACGATTGTTCTTCAATACCTAGCCACATTTTGCATTTGTGTTACTTAAATTTTATGATTACATCTTCTTGAAATGAAATAGAGCGAAAATAATCATAGAGACACGCAATACCAGAAACAAGTATTACGCTGTGTTCGCTTCTATGCGACGATCCGTCACCGTTATTAATTAATGAGGAATGAAAACGTTCAATGTCGCCATGTATACAAACGTGGTGTTCATACATCAAAAGAAAAATGCTGGGAGTCGGTGAATTGGTCCTTACGAAGCCGGATGTCTGTAATTGAGTTAGTGCCAGCACTCCTTATTCCTCTCACGTTGGGGCAATCGAATGAGCGTATGAATCGCGATGCACCATATTTTCCCATATCTATACTGTAAGGACAGTAAAGATCCATATCTATAACACAGAGTTTGAAAATATTTGGTCGCGGATCCAGCAAAATTTGGTTTTCTGTTATTTAATGCAATAATTAAAATTGATAATAACGATAATGTAAAACTATTGTAGAGAGTATGTAATATTTATACGTAGTTATTAGTCATTGCTGTCATTATTAAAACTGTCAATAAAGGTTAATTAAAAGTTACTTTATGATGTAAAATGCAAATAATTTGTTTTATTGTGATTGACATCCTCAGTTTTGTGTACAACTATCATAACGCATGCAATAAAAAAAACATTACATAGTATAAAAATGTGAGAAATATCAACAATTTAAAACTGTTTTTCCATGCCAACCTTTATAAAGAACATTGTGGCTGGTTTGATGGCCCCAACATTAAGAGCCCGCAGCGGATACGAAATCAATGCGATGAATAGACGAGAAACGAATTGTGGGAATCGGCTGGAGAAAGTTTGTAGCAGACAAACTGCCGGCACTACGTATATATCATTAGCAGATATCCACCGATGTATGAAACCTGTAATTGCATAAGAGAAGGCAGCGCGTGATCAGAACTCCTTGAAGTTCTGCGAGTCAAGGATAACAAATAAAAAGAATATCTACTGTCACAGATTATAATTGGAATTCATACAGCCCCGTGGCGTTGTTGGCTAGACACTAGCTTGCGTACCGAGAGACCGCGGTGTTAATCCCCGAACTGAGACAAATGTTTGTGTGATGTATAAATATTTGTTACGGGTTTGTGTGTTTGCGTGTCCGAAAATTCTTTTGTAGTTTTCGATACCCATGACACAAGAGTAGTACATTTATTAGAGGGGTCAGAAGTATGAAGTGACAGTTGGTTGTATTTATTATAATTTACTATTTACCTCTAGATACTATACTCATACTTCAAATAATATGGGTAAATATCAAAGATGCAAATGACAGCCTTGTGTGGCATATAAAATTAACCCTTAAAATCTTTACGCCAATTGTACATATGTATTTTATTCAGGCGATATAGAAAACAATAAAGTTATACAAATTAATAGAGCGTGGAAAAACCTAGACATGTAGTTTAGCAAAACGTAAATCCGCACCAGTAATCCAGCGTTGACGGTTGCGAGCAATAATCCGGATCCGACACGTCAAAGCCACGCCCGCACATATAACAATATCTCTGTTTATTTTTTAGTTTTTGTAATATTGGCGATCGCGAGTTTATTTTCAATTATTATAACAAATACCTCATCGAAACATAAATAAATTAATACATATACCCAACAATCTCATATTTAGTTCTGACCTGACTTTAGGATACAACTTATGCGTCGTGAGTATTAGAAACTCAGGAGGACAATTTCGTTCTCACAAACGTACAGACCCACAAAATATGTGTGGATCACACAAACATTTGCCACCGGCCTTCGTGAATGAATATTATTCATAGTCCAATGTTCCTTCACCTTCACTTCGAATAAGACAAAAGAACAGTGAAACCTCGGAGATCTTATATTAGTACGATAAAGTGCATCTGCAGCAGGTGCGCCGCGAGCGTACTCTTTCGTGGCTCGGAATTGGCCAGGTGCATTTGTACGGCATAAAAGGTGCTAACGAGTGCCCCGTTGCCTCCTCCAAATCAGACGAGAATCTTGTGTCTACATCCATGTTTCTCTGATATAAGTCGACGTTTAATTGGTGTGCAACTTAGTTACTCCCGGGTCGGTAGCTCCGTTCAACTCTATCCATTATGGATGACCCATCTTGTAATAATGAACCCATTCAAAGCGCGAATTATTTGTTCACGATTCATGCCGCGTATTCTTAGCGAGTCGTGTTGTTTTTATGTTATCTCGTGTTTGCTAGTGTTTAGTTTTGTGTAGCGTGTGAATAGAGTACTTAAACTGAATATGGATAAATCATATATTATGTATGTAGATTTTATTAGTCGTTAGTGTATTGTACTATATCATCGTAATTTTGATTGTTGATTTTCTAATGCCTTCGAAAACAGGTTCACACATACAAAACATGCGTACTCCAAATATCTTAGGCCTTTATGGAATTTCACTACAAAGTTTTACAGAAAGATTTCTTGTGGTCTTTGCTTGGTTGAATCCCACTTCGCTAATCATCATTTTTTTGCGCTTTCATAGCCAGCATCCGAATGACGTCACCACATCGTTTTGCACTAGTGCTTCAATTATAAAGGCTTATGGAGCAATAAATCGCTCATAGCGAATAAAGCGACGGCGGAGGAGCGTTCGCGGCGTTCCATTACTGCTCATTAGGTATTAACGCAGGGTACGCCCGTCTGCTCTCGCCGGCGCCTCGCACTCTGCAGACAATACTACGTTAATATAATGTACCGCTATACCAACCCCCCCGCCCCGTACCCCGCACACCGACAGATGGATTCACTCGCATTCATATTTGTGTCTGTCGGACGGCACTATATTCTTAAATTTGGCATTTTTTAAATATATAATTGTGACAATATTCAAACTTGGAAGATTTACCTACATGTGGTCTGTTTTGGACGATAAAATGGTTTAACATTGCTTTTATAATTTAACCTTAGGGACAGTTCCTTACACTTCCTGCCTGACTTTGCATTGCGTAAAACTACACAAATCCTATTGTAAGGTGGTAGGTTTTTATGTATATTGTTGCAGTAATTAGTGACACTACAGAACACATTCCAAGTTATTCTACTTGAGTTGGTATCACACTAGCTAAGCCAGTTAAATCTCGTACCACGCCCAGATCCAACTATGGCCCGTCTAGACTAGTGCTTTTTAAAGATAAATATAACCCCAACAAATTTAATTAAATCCAACTTTCTATTTGAAATACATTTTGCTTCATCATATTTAAATATTCAGACTATATACGGTGTAAAATAACTATTAAGCTTCTCTCTGTGACGTATGTACTCGGTGTTAATTATGACATGCATTACTTGCCCATGGCTTACTGAAATATAAAAAGAATTCAAAATGATGAAGTTAAAATCGTAAGCTGAACCAAATGCAAGTGAAATATATTTAAAACATATTCAATTTTGCAAAATGGTTCACACCATGGTAACATAGATGGCGGGAGTGTGCCAAAGACATGTAACAGCTCGGTTTTGTGTGCAAATCTCATTCGTCACGGACGCGCGCGGCTCACTTCGGAAACGATAAACAACACCACGTCGAAACGTCTTTATGGCTCGTGTCGTGTTTGTTGGCTGCTCGGCTGTGACTTACGTTTTGAGTGGTTTTGTGAGGTAACGCGATCTGTCACAATATTTGTATGGATGCGAGTTAGTTCCGCTCGTATACATGCAGTATAGGCTATTTTAGTAAAACAACCCACACTTTTCCTTTCATGTTTCGAAGTGCGAGGAAAATATGGCTATTTTAAGTCGAAATCTGGTTACAGAAACTTACATCGAAGAAACTCACATTTACACAAAATTAGTGGTAGTTTAACAACATTTAAGAATACAGCAAAGCACAAACGATTGTTTGCGTGGATTTAACATAGATTTGTTTATCAATGTTTACTACATAGCTAAATAATGATTATAGCAGAATGTAGTACAAATAAATGTTTTACTCCCCGCTCAAAGGGGCATTTAATGAAAGGCTTTTTTACCAGAGATTAAAAGCCGTAACGTGTAACAAGACGCCCGACTGCGCCATTAAACCGAGTGCTCACAGAACGGCGATAAGCACCACTTAGCTCCGTAGATTATGCGATATCAGCTATCAGAGGCAAACAATTTGCTCCCGGCCGAGTCACCGTGACGACGGCCAAGTCGGCCCTTCGCCAAACATTACTAGACCCGCGGCTTGTATCCCGTGTAATAACAATGCCGGCCCATCATAGACTTGACATCACATCCCGTACACGACGTGCGTATTGACAACTCATTGAGGGTGATTTGATATGTACTTGTATGGCGGTGTCAAGTTTTTATTAGCTCCACGCGAGGGCGTTTCAATTTGAACACGTGTTGATGGTCCGCGGTAATTGCTTTTGGAATTCGATGCGTGTAGGTGTTTTTTTTAAAATGGCTGTTCCATATTAAAATACCCAATAAATAAATTATGAGCGTCTCGTGCCATTATTAAATTTTTCATTGTATTGCCATTGTAAAAAGGAATCTATAGAAATACAAAAGCAAAATAAAATATTGGCTTTAGCCTCAAGCAATAGTGTTATATAATGTATTGTTATGTTTTGACAACATATTAAAAAAAGAACGCTTCATTTTTATGCGAATAACATTGCATAAAGATTTTGGGAAAAGCCTTAATAGTTATATATCAACGTTGAAAGTTGTACATGTAATACATGCAATTACCTTATTTGTAATTATAATACATTATTCATTTAAGTTCTTTATAAGCAAATTTATAGGAAGAGTGTCAGTGATCAAATGCGAACAATGAAACCTGTTTTAGTAGGAGATAGATAGATAGATACTGGCTAATAACTGTAGGCAAAATTGTAAGTAAAACGGGTCAAAACTACAACATATGAATAAGCTTCTCGAAGTTCCGCACTCGCTGTCTAGTTGGAGAGTATGTAATGGTGTTATTACCACAAGTCAAGTCGGAAACGGCCGGCTAGAAGTTCGCCTTGTGAATTAAATCTTCAATTAAACGTCGGCCGACGAATGAAAATGTTCGCTCTGTCCGTCTCGACCGGAGAAATGATGTTGAGACTAACACGAACCCTTTTGATTAGTTCCATATCGATTGACAGTATAGCCGTGGTTCTTTAGCAACGAATCCATTAAGATACTTTGAGAGTTGTTATAAATAATGCGCTGAGATGTTTTAGACATATTATAGTAAGTAAGATCGGCGAGATCGGGTTCAAACTCAAAATAGTCTTAATTGAAATGGACAAGTATTTTAGAATAGTCGGTTTGAATCAAAGGTTTTAGCCACATAGTATCAATGATACATAAAAATCGAAAATAAAAACAGCTGCTCTGGTTTGTGTAGATTCGTGATAAGGGTGCTTAGACCGGTACTTAATAGTTTTAAGTTGGTCTACTTCTCTTTTTTTATTTCGATAAAGTTGCAAGACAGAATTCGGTCAAAAATTGTCATGTGTCATTGTTATTCTTCACAACCAACGATGATATTGTCAAAGTCCCTTGCTCGATTAGTTTTTAACGTAAGTAGTACACAATATAAATATATTTATCTTTTTCCTCTTCTTTTTAAATATAATGTTAACGCACACATCTGTGCTTGACTGTTTATATTTAAGAAAAAAAGTTTGAATGGCACCTGTTCTACTTTTGTATCAGCCAGATAAATAGTTGATCAAATAGTTCTTAGTCTCTAGTTCCTTTTACTGTTTCGCTCCGCCCGGTATCATAGACCATTGCCGAGTACTGATTTCAATACAGTTCATTACAAGTTCGCGAAACTTCATTTCGCTCAATGCTTGCCATTTTTTGCCTGCTACTGATGGTTCGCTACTGTTTCATTCAATTTTACCTCTGATACGTAATATCTTTTGCAGATTTCCTTTTGATTGTTACATCAATCTGCTCTCGCTTATTACATTATAGCCTCTGTGAAGTAGTGATATTGTTTTTGATTGATGATTTTCGAAATTATTGATTCAAATTTACGTATGGTCTCACTGCACAATAATGTTTCCTGCGATCCAGAAGTCCCGATTTACATACACACAGGTGTGAAAAACAATTAATCATACAATATAAACAAATGTTACTTATGTGAAAGTTCTACACATCACATCGATTCTCATGCAGAATTATTAAATTTAATTGAGTGTCTCGTGCTTTAAACTAGTTGTGTTATTATTCTATATATTTTTAATAAACAGTGAGAGTGACTGCAACATGATTGAATAGTTAATAGCTTGCAAGGTAGATGTTGCATGTTATGTCTTCCCGGATTATGATCTCGGTCTGCCTATTCAAGCATCAACCATGCAAGTCCCTACGATGCGTTCTCGAGATTACATTATGTCACGGGTTTAATACACCATATAGTATCTGTATCGATATCACCGAAATATTTCAACACACATTGAAACTAATTCAGTACAAAAAGTACATAAGTGTCCAATATGAATAGATTACCTCGAACCCTCTCCATAATTCTCTATATAGCTTTTACATTCTCGCAACAAACAATTGAAAAACGGATAATACATCGATGTAAATAAATCACCGTGGCGATTATCATTTTTCATTGTCAAACTAAATATCTATAGATTTTTGACTTCAGATAATGAAAATCCATTTTGTATACGGTAAATTTAATTTCGCTTCAATTCCCAAAACATGAATAGATGGGCAAAAAGATAAGCGGGCGGGCACACTACGCGTCGAATATTTTAGGTAGCTGTAAAAATAAAAGGCCGCCGAAATAAATTTTATAATACTTTTACGGTCATAACTTATCCATACTATCTACTCGTATCGTTTAATAAATAACAGATAATGGTAGGTCAATAAAACGTGGTGAAACGTGAAATATAATTAAAAAATACATGTCAAGTCAATGGCCATCCATATCAGCTTTGAATATCTTAATGGCGTGTGCAGTCAAGCCTTGTTTGCCCCGTCTATGTGCCAGCACGCTTATTATGAATGCCGTGGCAACCGGCGAAATTGAACAGTCCTGCCGCTTGAGTGGTTAGCGTTGATCCGCTGGGCTCCTTCACACTGCCGGCTAATACGTTTCGTGCTACGAACAATGCATTATTGAAGGCAATCATGAGCGTCGGCCAGGTGGCTGTTTACTTCGATTTGCTGATCAATTATTGCCGTCGGATCTAGCCGCCAGATGCTCCGGCTTTGAAGTTTTCAACTTGCAACGTAGTCTGCTGTTTTTGAATTGAAATTTCGATGCAGTTTACGATTGTCAAGTTGTATTTGAGAATTCAGGTACTTTGTTTCTATTTGGTATGCTTGTGATCTTTTCATCATGCTTACAAATAAATCGTTCTCTAAATGTACATGTCTCTTGAGCCTGAGTCCCAAAAAATATTTCTATATTGTATACTATACTGTATTGTAAAAACATTACCTATATTTTATGTTATGTGGAAGAAATCTAATTAAGATGTTAACATCCATAAGAAGCAGATAATGGCCAACAATAAAACGCCAAAATAGAACTCGTTAAACGCAACGGTATGAGTGGATTGTACCTAATTAAGATTGGGGTGTGACGCTCGTCCACGTACTTATTACAGATGGTAATCACAGACCGGAGACTAAGTCTTCCTATTGTGCGGCAAAACCCCGTGCGGACAATGATAAATGGACTCGTGTGTGTCTTTTGATTAAAATCATACGTGTAATATGTGTATATAGGGCAATTCAGTACGAAACGTGACGAAAAATCTAGGATATATTTTACATATCGACTTGAATAAACTACGATAATAACGATTTATAGTGCAGTCCTATTACTTTCGATTATGCACGTATTCACTATTTGGCACAATAATGAGGTCAGCTTTATATTCGCTTATCTTCCTTAAAGGTCTAGCAATAGAAAAGTACTGAGTAGGTTCGCAAACTTTAGGATCTCGGTTAGTTTTAATAATTCACAAAAAACTAAAAGCCTTATACGACACGATATATTCCAAACATACACAAATGCATTACACGCGTCTACAGAACAAATAGCGTTCGTACGAGAGCGGTTTTTAAGACGCCCTCCGTCAATCAAGACACGTCTCCGCGGCGCGAACGCTTGTTGGTTGAGACGGGAGAGCTCGCGCACCTGTACCGAATTAATTGCAACACTGAGTCCGGCTAATTATAAATGGCCGCGATATATTATATGCTCAACGAATTCGCCTATTTGGGGTGTCCTGGGCCGTTCCAACGGGACAGTGGCGCAGGCGAGTCGACTTGCTGTGTGTTAGTCAAGTCATATTAGACGAATAAAATGTCATGTTTCCTTCACTGTGGCCAAAAATGTTTTATATTTTTTGTAATGAAATGACAAGATGAAAAGTTAAATTTATCTTCAAAAGATTTTTAAATCGAGTCATTTTTTTTTTGTATGATTTTTTAAATCTATTAACGTGGCGAGGTTTTACTTAGCATAAGATTGTATACCTACGTACTCTTTCTTGGTTGAGAAGGGAAAGCGAAATTTTATGTTATTATTCTTATTACGTTGAAGTACAGTACTCATATTCGTTTCCATGAATTGTAAGAATTTTAATAAAATTGCTCCAACATGAACAACTTATTTTGCTTTTTTAATTACAGCTTCGTACGTCTTCTTAATTAACGTTCACTGCGCGAATGAGTGGACAGGCCCCGCTCGCACACTCAATATTTCGTTCATTAACTCTAGTCGTGTAGTCTGAAAACAAAACAATCGAGCCTTCTTATGCGATTCAAGCTTTAGTTTATTGGGTAATCAATATTTTTAACTTATAAATATTAAAATTTTAAAACTGTTACGACCTAAACGTAAAATACGAAAAAGGTGTAAAAAATAGACATGATTTAGAACATAAATTGTATATTTCCATAGGCAAGTAGTGTTAATTGTAAGTATTCAAACGAGGCACACACTCTCATCACCGCATATTTGTGTAACGTTGTTATGATTATGATTAAATTGTCAAATTACACTCGGCTTCAGCGAGATTTTCCAAATTAATGATTTTCCAGAAATTAATTCACTTTCCTCATTTTGTTGGATTTGTTTAACTAAATGCACCGGTTTCCTTGTTCAAAATAATTTATAAGCTGACACCAATTAGCTAATTACTTGGTGAAATGAATACATACATGATTTGGTATTTAGATTTAAAAGAAATTACTAGTTACATAGCCATAATTAATTCGAGAACCTAGACTTAATAATATATCGTGGTCTCACCACAATAGGCCAGCGTGGTGCATTAACGCCTAGAAACCCACTGTTGTACAGCAGGCCCAGTCAGCAGTGAAACGTACATATATGGGCTGATGATGGTAATTATGATATAACTCAGCCAATCGCCGTCCACTGCTGAACGTAGGCCTCCCCAAGATAGCGCCAACCATCCCGGTCTTGAGCAGCTCTCATCCATCTGTTACCCGCCACCTTTCTCAAGTCGTCGGTCCATCGTGCTACAGGACGTCCCACGCTACGTCTGCCTAAGCGCGGTCTCCACTCCAACACTTGTCTGCTCCACCGACCGTCCGACCGTCGGCAGACATGGCCAGCCCACTTCCACTTTAACGTGCTTATCTTGCGGGCGATGTCGGTGACTCCGGTTCTCTGGCGGATGACTTCATTGCGAATTCTATCCACCAGAGAAACTCCAAGCATTGCCCGCTCCATAGCACGCTGGGCGACTTTGAATTTGTGGACCAGACCTTTGGTGAGTGTCCACGTTTCGGCTCCGTATGTCATTACGGGTAGGACGCACTGATTAAAGACTTTCGTCTTCAGGCACTGAGGGATCGACGACCTGAAAATATGACGCAGCTTCCCGAATGCCGCCCAGCCTAGACGTATTCTTCGGTCTGCCTCCTGCTCAAGGTTGTGCCTGCCCAGTTGAATTGTTTGGCCAAGGTAGACGTATTCTTGGACAACTTCGAGAGTGGCATCCCCTACGACAACTGGCCTCGGGAGTACATGACGACTGTACATGATCTTTATTTTGTCCATGTTCATCCCGAGTCCTATTTGTCTTGATGAAAATATGCATATTTTATATAGCTCTTGTGTTGTGCTTAATGCCCATTTGGATCGAATTCAGTTTATAATTTAGACAAGATAATATTTTTTACTTTGTTTACGCAAGTCGATGACCTCTGTAGGGTTGGTTGATATCCAAATTCATAGGTCAACCTATATCAAACAACAACGTAGCTCTTTGATCTGACGTAATGACCTCAAACGAGACTCGACATAAACACGAAGCACAACAGTCTTGACATGAAAACCACGACGACTCCTGTCCTCTTGTGCGTCGGCGATTATTCCGCTAATTTGATATAGATCGCAATAATAATGAGCGGCCATGAAAACGGAACGCCGCTTTTAATATTCATCCGGATTTCGGGTGGGCTGAAAAAATTCTCGGTTCGCCAGCGGTCGTATTTGTCTCGGCGTTTCCTTGTATCTGTTTTTGTAAAGCCGCTTTCGAGACAAATCTACCGTTGACGGTGAAAGAAAGGAGGAAAAGTGCGTCAAGAAACTGATCCGCCTTTTATAAATCATTAATACAAACAATATTGTTTAAAAGGGAATCAATTTGGTGTGGAGTTTGCTTTTTTGTTAAAACATTTACTTAATTACAGTAAATTTAATAGAATTTTCGCGGTGTTGTAATTCTACATGTACGGAATATAATGCAACACTTAACTAAATATTGAAGAACGATATAGAACCGATCGTATTTAGCACAAAACAGTTTCCTATTTCAGGCTTTAAATAATTTTAATGAATATTTTCTGGTAGACAAACTTACAATATTACCTAAACGTATTAGATAGTATTAGAACTGGCCATCAGTTGCGCTAATTTTTAGTATCAGTGTATTTTTTCTCATTAAATTTGTGGAATATTTCTTGATTTCTGACAAATCGTTACGATCTGAACGTGTTTACTGCAATTGAGTCGGCATTGTACTTAATACGATTTTACTAAGTATGCGATGAACGTCCGCTACAAAAGATGACGGTGGAAGGATATTCGTATCCGTCAGGATATCGATCGGTGTACGTTAGGCTGCGGAACTAGCCATAGATGCATCACTGTTCTTAAGATCCGTTTTTGTTTTACCTAAATATGAAGTACTATAAGGGAAAAATCTGAATGTATATCCTACTATTGATATATCCGATACTCATAATACATGAATAATGTTGCGGATTATTTTTTAAAAATATATGCTGACGGATGAAATACACCACAAAAATAATACTCTTTTTTTATAATTCATCCAAGTCCACATTAAAATCCGCCAAAGTTGTCCTAATTGACACGCAGATTAAGTCGTCAAGTTCTAAACACAGCGCATTTTATCTATTTATTGATAAATTTTTCTCGCTCCGTTTCTTTGTTCGACCGACGAGTGTTCTTAACTTGTCTCCGGAAGATATTTCATTTTGGACACTTTAAGCACCCTCTGCTTCGTTGTGGCGCTCTGTTAACAGTTTCTGATTGTTTTATTTTCTTATATTCAGATGTCTGTCTTTGTGGGTGTGAAAATAAAATTAAAAATGAAATATTAACAGAGTTACAAGGTTCTACTTTTCTGTCTACAGATCAAATCAACTGTTTTTCACCGCTCGGTATACTTTGAAAATGTTTTACCTTTTTTGTAAGCTTTTAATTAAGTAGCTCAGTTAAAGTTAATACTTACTTAAAGCTTTACCATATTAATCCGGCTGGCAAGCGGAACCTTACAAGACGTGACGAATTGCCGCAGAAAGGTACCGAAAAGATAATGTAGGGGAAAGGATAAAAAAATCGAATGCGTAAAACAAAAGTAGCCATCCGTGGTGACGCGGAGGCAACAAAGCAGTTAATTGAAACAGCGCGAACCTTCCCGCTGCCGACCAACTCTTGTGCCAGTACTGTGGCCGCCCGCGCTGCCACTGCCGCGCCAGTGCTACGACGCTCGCCGCGTAGACCGCCCGCGCGTAGGGCCGCGTAGCTCTCGCCGGGCTACGCCGTAGCACAACGCTACGAGGTGCACTGTGTTGTGAGACGTGTCCATACATGTAATTTAATGTGTTATTTTATAAGCTGTGTTGTGTCATAACGGAGTTGGAATGCGCATATTGTGGTAATATTTTTTGCGTGCACGCCCTGGGAAAGGTATTCATGTTTTGCACCAATGAACTACAAATGGAAGTTTTTATGGGCCTCGTGTATATGTTTTTCGTCGATGTAATTAACTCAAGTATTTAAGTTTCCCCGTGGTTATATAACTTGACAATCACTTTCAACTATACTACTCATAACTCAGTTCATTTGGAAATATGAGTTTTAGTTGGACTTTATGAATGCGATTGCGCATTTCGTTGTAAAAATGTAATTAAACATTCTCAGTATGTATTTATTAAAATATCTGTCAACAACAGTTATGTATGAAGTTTTTTTATACACGTTTAATATTTGTTACATGGAAATTTAGATACACAAATTTTCTCATACAGAAGTCAATGCTCAGTCACACAGATATGAATGATTTCATTTGCATTCATCTGTCAGGGTGGGAGCGTTTCAATCTTTTACCTTTCTCATTACGAAATATTTGAGTTTGATTCATAAGTCTCATTTTGACTGTAACATATTTATGCCCTATTTATCTGGGAAGACTGTAGAAGTGCGAGGGATGTTATAAATTAATGATTACAATAATGAGGTACCTATCGCGTTTCGTAATTTCGATCGAGCTCAATAATTTGAAGCATCATTACAAGTGATCACGTCTTACTTGATAACGTCGTGGATCATTAAAGTAATTAATGCTCCTTGAAGATTTTTTCCTCTCATTAATTCTCTATAACAGAATAATTTCTAATGCGTTCTTAGAATTGGGACGACAAAAAATGGAATAAATCTCTCAGCAACATCTCACATTGTGTAATTCTCACGAGTATTGTAGTAAAGTTAAATTCTTAGAAAACTGTTAACGATTATCTCTTAAAGCACCCTTATGGTCCAACTTAAAAGAAAATAATATTTTTCTATTTCAAGTTTAATACATTTTTAAAAGCCTCGGGTCTTGCTCCTAACCGGTATTCGTACAATAGTATAAGCACAGAACATGAAATGCAAGTGTTTAAGTGCCAGTGATGGTTTAAAAAAATATCTCTTGAATTCAACTATGTATTGTATTTAATATATTGTTATATTTTGTTTTTATACCTTATGATGAATTTCTATCTTACTTTACATATCTCTCTTAGTTTTACAGTATCTAGTTACATAAAAAAAAGTCATGAAACCATAATAAAGACCTGACGTCCCTGATGTAAATTAGTATTTATATAGATATCAGTACCATTGGGAAGATATACCTAGTCTAGGATTGAAAATCTTTAGTTTTATCATTATGACCCGGATTGGTAGACATCACAAACCTTCGACACTTAATGACCCTTGCCTGGGCAGTGTCGTCAACTTTCACGTGCTATAAAATCAATAATGGGGCATAAGTACTTATAGATCTTTTTTTATTAACATTCGGCAATGTCCAGAATTTTACCATCGTAAGATATACATATATATAAAAAAAAAATCAATAGAATAACACTAGAAGCATCATATGTAAGAAGACATTCAGAGGCAGCCCGAGTGCATTGTTCAACTCGTTCAGAACTTGAAGTAAAACTCGGAAGACTTATTCTTGCATCGAGACAATATTCTTGCGCAAGTGTATTTTTTGTATTAAATATATCATAAAAATGTGTTGCGACGATATGGAACAATAGCATTCACTAGAGGTTTTTTTAGAAATCTATTTTAATGCACACTTATATATATAATTCAGATGGGGATATCCCCATTTGAATTTATTATTTATTTTCTGATGACAAATTCAATTTTGTTGATAATGGCATACTATGTTGTTACGAATATTAATAACTTTTTACTCAGCAATCAGATTATTCATCGCGCGGCAGTTATCATTCGGCCTTGTCTAACACAGCCATACAGATAAGGACGGGCGATAATTTTTAGAGCGAAAATGAGCTAGTGGCACTGCGGGGTCGATACGGTTCAAACACGCGATCCTCCTAACCATTTGCTGTAAATCCTAAGAAACGTTGTAGATTCGGTTTTTTTGTTCTACATTCAAGTATTTTCACTACACCGAGGAATACGCGTTGAAATGAGATAGCGTTTACGGTATTTTTTTATCATTAAGCTGCTTGTCGATTGAATCCTTATTGCATGCTTATGTGGGAGTCTCTACTGAGGGAAATATATTGACTATGATATTATAATGTGTTATCTGATGGTGATAATACATAAGTGTATCAGAGACGATTGAGCAATTTACTGCAGTAATTAATTTATTTATAGCTTTTCTTAAGAAGTTGTTAAGCGATTATACCGCCAATGTGCCATTTTTGTAAACCGAAAAAAAATAACTAAAAAATTAAGTTGAAGGGTTTGCTGAATAGTTACAGGATAGATCGAAATTTGATTTGACACCCGTATAACTCCAATATCATGTTACTTTACTCGTGAAAAGATAATCGTCTTGCCATCCAAATTTAGGGGCGCTTTATTTTAATGTGTTTCAATTTAAGCGTTTATGTATAACACAAGAACTAACTCCTAGATAACCTAATGGAAAGTGATAATTGCCACTAAAAGTATAATAGGGTACGGATTTGTTGTGAATGTGGAAACCATTTTTACAATTGATATTGAACGTGCCTGATGTGAATAACGTAAAAAAGTATTTTTTTCCGCACACATTCCTGCTCATACTATTTTTACACAAAAACAGAATACGCAGATAACCGAAGTGCACACACGTTTGTTTTTTTTTATATCTCGCATTTCGGTGTGTCGAAAAATCCAAACCGTGATGTAACCAGTTTCGTGTGCACTTCGATGTTTTAATAATTTATTTTCCACTTTTTTTTCATATACAAACGTGTATACAAACCCAGCTAAGTGTTAAAATAATATAAAGGTAATAATACAATACGCTAGGTACTATTAGTTTTAAATTGTGGCATGAAAACGGCTAACATCTTGACTCCCATTAAAAAAAATAATGCTCTATCCACTACCGTAGACAATTATTATTATAATAGCCAAGCCTTATTCTACCTCGGTTTTCTATAAAGCAGTAGTCGGTACCCCGATCGATTGGCAAATTTATTTTGCAACAAAGGTCTTGGTGGATGGTAATAGCATTATCGACAATGTTATTCTTTAGCTTTAACAAAATCCTGATTTACTGTAGGTATAATTATAAAACCTCTGTCATTCTGACGCAAATAACCGCAATCATTAAAATACAAAAGTACGAAAGTGTCAGCACACAGAGCGAACTGTGTCACAACCTCTTTCCCAATTTAAACTAAAGTTATTTTAAGACTAGACATAGTGTCTGTTTGGTATAGTTGGAACACAGAGCGGTGTAGTGTTACTCGGCGCGGAACTCGCGTGCTGTGCATCGTTTTCACGCCCCCCGGCCACATCCCGATTACTTTGGCCATAATTTTTTACGATAAAATTACACGAATCATACCATCATATGCTCTATAAATATTTCCGTTTGATCGACGATAAGTTGTGGAAACGCAACGCTCGCATTTTTATTTAAACATTACAGCGGTTCTTTTGATAGAGCACATTTTATACTACAAACTTAATGTGAAATGGTTTTAATTCATTCGGTCGGATTCATGTTTGTGAATTCGTGATGTTTAATATATTAGGTTTATGCTAGACTGAATTATTATTGTTCTGAATTAATCACTAGTAAATTCCCTTTGATGGAAGTAATTTTCTATTAACAAGTGGCTATTTCAAAGTGAAATCGCAAGGGTTAATGAACATGAAATATAGTATAATTTTATAATGTTACAGAGATAGGATAAAAAGACACATAACGTCCTACCTAAAGAATAAGGCAAAGGTTTTTTTCTGCATCCACGTTTCAACTTAATTGAGGGCGAGAATATTGTCATTTTTAGCACTTTTATAGACTCTGTACTACTGAAAAAACTTTTTGCGCTGCCTGGGAATTGAATCTGAGTCCTCGTAATTGTTTGGCATACACTTTTAAAGAGAGACCACGAGACAGCAAAAAAGTATATAGATACTTTTACTTCTATATACTTTTTTGCTGTCAATGTTATTCTATAATAACATTTCCTTTTAATGCAAAAGTTTTTCAAGTTGCGTATTTTTTCTGTATAATATCGTAATGGCTATTGTAATGGCACACTTGTTTCTCTCGACGCATTAGTATTGCGCAGGCATTAGCCGAGGCCTATTTGCTATGGCGGAAGGCCTATTTCAAACCGGTCCTAAGCAAACAAAAGGCAACAAGATATATTTACCGTTGAGACCCCGTCAGTACTAAAAATTGTAACTCCGGCTTAAAGTTTTGACCATGTTTCATTTCCAGTGCAAATATAATGAGAGATAAAGTTTGAATTTTAATGAGCAGGCTTATTTGTTAAGGTTTGGAAGTGAATGAGATCGCTTTATTGTTGCTTTCTTTTTTACTTTCCACGTATTCTCTTCATAGTTTCTTTTGTGAAACGTCTCACTGTCGTTTCCCGTTTGTTCCGCGATATGAGTATGCAACGTCCATCAAAAGGTTTCTCCTGGTTTCAAGTCCCGGTTTGGGCAAAATGTGAAAAAAGTTAAGAAGTACCTAAAAATATTTAATATTTTAAAAAATCTCAATTAGGTACCAATAGTAACAAATTTATACGCCCTGAAAGTAAAATACAGTATAATTTTTATTTTGATGCGATTAAAAACATGTTGAACTCGTTTATTAACAATACGAAAAGACAGAGACATTCATTATGAACAACTTAATAAAAAAATACAGTTCTTGGAGTCAATCGCTAAGTTAAGCTACTGTTATTAAGAAATTCAGTAAAAGTTTTTGTTTTATATTCTTCAGATTGGTTTAAAAATATAGTCTTCATTTTTCTAACGTAATATTGACGTCCAATTTAAATGAGACATAATAACATTGTAGACATCTTAATAACAGTAGTCTGATTTAGAAAAAAAAAATACCCTTGATAAGGCTCGCAGAACATGGCTTCAATTTCATAGCATAATCCTATTGTGTAATTTAATTTTGTTCAAGGCTTCGCGTTCGAATAATGTTGAACTTTCAATTATTTATTAACTAGTTTATTACAAAAAGTTTCATTATAAAGCGTCGAATATTTTTAAAATACAACTATAAAAAGGGCAATTATGTGATTTTGATTATAATAAAGCAGGTCATAAAATGCGACACATATAGTACAAAAATGAGAAGTTTATTATTAAAATCTTTGTACCGCATTCGCGAAATACATACGAATGTCGTCAGCAATAAAATTCATTCATCTTATTTCCCTTCCTCTTTTAGCTGTCCTAGTTTTGATCTGCCCGCAACGATTGGCTACTCCAGTACAGCCGACTTTTTGTGAGTTTTCACAACATGCGACAGAACGTTCCTGCACTGCATTTATTTTAGTAGTCTCCACTCGCAACACGTGTCCGCTCATTCGACATGTGTCTCGTTAGTCGTTACCAACATGACTGCCTTACATTCACTTCACAGTATTGTATTACGTCATTATTAATAAGGCTGTCTATAGACTTTCTGATTGTTGTCTTCTCTCATAGTTCTTCAAACGAAATATGATTAAAATATTGAACTGTGAAAAGGATCAGGTTAGGTAAAATTCAAATCTGAATACAATCGTCTCAGACCAGTATATAAGAGAAGATTTTTTATCATGAAGAACACTATGGCGAACTTCAACAAATGTAAAGGAAAATATCGTTTTAATCAACGTAAAGTGTCGCTGTAATTGCTTACTGAATTAAACATTATCATTAAAATAGTATTTAATGAATACAGCCAAAGTTAAATATTCATTCGCTTGTATTACTTTCCATAGCGGCAAGTGGTATAAACTTAATAAAATATTGCCACTACTCGAAGGTCTGGCGGACAAAAGTTTTTAATGGATGCAAATTAATATGCTGAAATACGTTAATTAAGTAATATATATTTTTAAACATAGCCTTTGACCGGCGTTACTTTAATACAACGTAAATTACTACGCTCCACTTTTTATAATAAAAGTAGGATTACGAAGCGGCTCTAAGTGGATAAAAGATTTTTTAAAGACTTTACAACTGGATAATCTTCATAAAAATTGACAACCTAAATATGTCTATTATTTTACCAAGTTTCTCAATGGTTCGTGGAATTTATTTATTAATTAGAATACCGTGGGCTGCTGCTTTACGGTAACAATTGTAAAGCTAAGTGGGCTACTACAGATCGTTTGAATATTCGGGAACCATTCTGAATACTTGTTATGTAACAGAGGTCGACATTGCTTGTCCGCCATTCACGACTATGAATATAACTCCCCATATTTTCATTAAAATATGAATTGTTCTATGAATGAGTGGACATGTAAAAAGAAACATCTCATTAAGCATCTCTATTGCAACACAATAGTAAATAGTACTATCCATACCGATAATAATGAATAAAATAAGGAATGTCTTAAAATTTCTTAAGTCACCTTTGTTCGAAATAACATTAGAAGTTTATTACGGTACTGTCACTACTTAACTTGGTTTACGTTAAAAGGATTGTAAACCTTTAATTATCCACTAAAAGGTTAATTATCCGCGACGCGACGCTTAAAAACCTCAGCAATTAGAATATCCACCCGCGCTTTAACCCTTTCGAAACAGTTGAAACATCAATTCTTTATTCAACGCGCGGCTCGCGTAGATCACGAATCATTATCAATTTTTTCCTTCGTTCCAATTAAAAATATTCCCCCAACTGTCCACCCCTCGATAAATTAACAGCGCTTGCCGCGGACCGGTTGGGAATCAATGACATTATCATTTCTCATTTAAAAATGGATTCAAAGCGCGCCCTCCGCAGGAGAAATTACTCAATTCGCCAAGATCTTTTTCAGTTCATTAATCGGCCAGATTGCGCCGGTCGCCGGCCCAAATTCAAGACCTTTCGATAAATAAGGTCCGCACTCGGCGTTGTCTCAAACTTTGCGAGAAGTCAGGTCGCACCGGCTGGCTTTCTCACACATTTTGTGGCGGTCGGCATTTATGCGGCCGCAGTATCGTCGCTGTAAAATATATTTGTTATTATAGGAGACCAACAAAGTGTATTAGAAAATGGATTTTTGTATACAAATGTTTAAAAAAAACAGATCTTCGTTTATTAATGTAACATTTTTTATTTGAAGCCAAGAGTGTTTATACATTTAAATTTAGATTTAAAAATATCTGTGCCGTGAGCTTCAGCTTTTGTCTATACTATCAATATACATTTACTTCCAAATATGTTACTGTTCACTATATTGAAATAAACATATTTTATTTTATTAAAATTTTCCGCGAAGTTGTGTTGGTTTGAATTTTATTGTCAACTCCCGTTAACCCCTAAGTACGGTCCTGCTTCAATAACAGATTCCTGGCCGTAAATGTGGTTATAATGAGGTAATAATTTTAAAGAGTAAGTTAATTTCACGTGCGAACGCGTCCTCGCTGGATTTGTCGCGCGGGCCGGCCGCTCTGCGGTTATATCTTTGCCAATTTTGGAATTGAGTGTTCACAGCGCTTTCGCCCTTTGTAACCCTCATCTTTGACACAAAGTGACTCGGTTCAGCTTCGTGATGAGTCATAATTTGATTTCCTTTTTTTGGCAAGTATCTTTTTTTATTTTCTTGAGTAAGTGCTGTTTTGTTAAAAAAACGACGTAACAGAATGTGACTTGATTTAAAATGTAAATCTATTTCCACTGAAGATTTAAGAGATCTTATTATTAATCCCTCTATTATCATAGTAGTTGGTAAGGAGTTCTTTCAGCAACATCGGTATGAAATTCCTATGATCCATATCCATTATCCGTATCCATTCTAAAACAACAATTTCTCAGAAGTATTATCATCAAAATGGGCGTTTTTCTTCCAAAATGTACTAAAATTCAGAGCAAATTAAAATGCACTTCTTCGTGGCAAGAGTGTCGCGGTGTTGCCAACTGACCGAAATGTGGGACCGCACCGCGCCATTCTTTTGTGCATTCTTGTGTGAACCGAGCGTCGCACACGCCCGCGTGAGAAACAATTTAGACAATTTGTTTTGTATTCAAATCGTTTGACTCCCCCGCACAACTCAAACACAATAAAACACTTATACGTATCATTCCTTCGTCTTGATCGTGATTCTATTACCGCTTTGAGAGAAAAATTTGTTTACATATTGTTTAACATTATCGTGCCAATCCTTTGCGAAATATAGTGTGCATTGAAATCGCAAAGTTTTATGGAATTTGTTATCTTATGAAATTGTCGTCAAACAACCTTATTTATTTGCCTTTTCACAAATAATAGGGAGGAAAAGAAAAAAAAGGAAAGATTCCTCTTTGAGATTATTAGAAAATAAAGGTTTACTTAGTCAAGACACTCTGGATAATGATGACAAAAAGTTCTGAGATAACAAACATAAAAAACGAATTGATAACCTCCTCCTTTTTTGAAGTCGGCTAAAAAGAGAGCTGATAGACTGCTTCAAAGCAGAATCTTGAATCAAGCCTATCCATTGAAAGAAACTAATAAGGTTAATTCCTTTCTATTTACAAAAGGCGCTTCGGTTAAAAAAAATATGATATTGCATAAATAAATAAAAATCACTTATCGCATGCTTACATGTTTTTGTTTCAAAGTCTATCAACCCATTTTACCTCGCAAATTACAATAAATCTATAGCTCGATGGTACCTATTAGGGATGTTGCGGATTCAATTTTTTTCACATCCGCGGATGCGGATGCGGATGCGGATTTTAAGAGGCTCACATCCGCGGATGCGGATGCGGATGCGGATCTGTATAAAATTGATCGATTGGTTGATTTGTATAAAATGTTATTGCTTTCCTATTGGTCAATCAGCACGTGCGGTCAACCACTCGACACTCGAGACCGACACGCGCACCTCGCCGCCCCTCACCCCTTTCTTTCTTTTCGCGATCTGCTACACATCCGCAACCGCATCAGCTCCGCAGCGATTTATGCGGATGCGGATGCGGATGCGGATGTCCAAATCGATGCGAATGTTCCGCATATGCGGATGCGGATGCGAATATTCGCAACATCCCTAGTACCTATATTTCTCTGTAAAAAAAAATCAAATAAAAACCGCCTCCGAATCTCAAAATCCAAATAAAAATAAACATGTGCATATAAAACACGTCATTAGTGATATCCGTCAGTGGTAGGCTCGTATCAGTACGAGACTGAATAAATAAGTGGCATGTGTTATTATCAAAAGGTATGAATTATTCAAATTGAACATTAGATTTAAGCACGAGGAGATGTTTTTGAGGTTGCTGTAAGGGGAACGTATGCGCGGCCTCACAGGAGCCGTTTGTCTCTACATTTATGTATTTTTATGGTTTCATTCTAACGCCTGGCTCGCTTTTCCCTATGATGTTCGCACATACCGGTGGCAAGATGCTGAAATAATGTACACAATTTTCACCATATTTTTCTTATACGCTCAAAATAACAAGACGCTTATCGGCCAACTTACATGGAACTGTTTCTCAATGTTCCTTCTCAAAATTTCACTAAATAACACCTTTCAAAAATGTGTTGATGGCAATAATATATTTCGTTTATACACATATTCTTAGCTATTAGATTTTTACCCAGACTAGGATAAAACTTTACTAAATACAATCATTTATGTGGTCCGCAATAAAAATAAAATACGTCTGTAATTTTTTTACTATTCCACAGTAACAAAAAATACGGTCTGTATACATTTTTTCTCAAGATATCAAACACACCTACTCGTACATTGCCAAATTTATGAGTATAAAGATAAAAGTAGCAGAGTGAGGTCTCCCGTGCTTCAGTGGCGATGCTCACGTCTGACTTTTCGTACATTAATAAGTAACTTATATGATGATTATTAATTCACACAGAATGGCCACATCCCACAGGCTTTCAATGCTTAATTAAATTTACTGGACGTATCAAATCACATAGTTACATGTACTATAAGACGTAAAGCCGAAGCAAAGTTTGTGTGTGTGGTGTAGCCACCAGATCTTTACTTTGATGAACAGTATACTCCCTCACTGGGAGATAGTGCTAGATTGAAGTAAGAGTCTTGATGTATTTTCCAGCATGAGTTTGCAGGGAGCCCAGTACGAGTAATTCCACCTCCTACCCTTTTCCTACTTTCACATACTATTTAGAAGTTTGAAAATGAACTTACGATATGTCAGTCTTTCAACTACTCAACTTAACTTCCGTAAGAGTACATTACCATCAATATATAGTAGTATGTATTACTATGTAGTAAAGTAGATCCATTGCTACAAAATGCAACTTTTATATTTAATCTGACGCAACAAAGATGCTACACTGCCTCTTGATTTCTAAGTATCGCTCTTATTGTTACAGACAGCAAGCGCTTTATTTTTATTCTAAGAATCTTAGTGAAGACTCTTGTCTGAAGAAAATATTTTTATGCGTGATATTGATTCCTAAGCTTCTGAAATGTTTCTATCGCGTTCATATCTGCTCGTTGAAATAATGGACAGTTCCAAGTGCAAAAATAACTAATCTGTCACTGAAAAGGTTATTAATTCAGCGGGATTCGGCACAATCATTCGGGCCTCCGTTTTAAATTTGTCCTCCTAATGGAATCACGGCGAAGCTATCGAGTTACTAAATCCTAACAGTTTTAGTTTAAAAGTATATTCTTCGGAGGTGCTTGAAGGTGAATCACGTAGGGCTGTCGTGCATAAGTTAGTAGCCTACCGCAAAGACGGCTATTAATTCGGTTAGCCTGTGTCAGCCCACCCGCCTGGCTTTAGCTATCGATCCCAGTCTAATAGAATTTTAGCTACGGCTTATGAGATGTCAGTATCTTTGACGTTCATACAGATGATATAATGATTATAATTGACATAATATGTGATTATAAATTAGGAAAAAATCGTATGGTAAATGTTATCTGATAAATAGTATGTGAAACAAAAAATGTAGTGTAATAGTTCAGCTGTGTACCATATCTTTAGTGGATTTTCCAACCGTCATTATTAAAGCTGCTTCCATGAAAAAGGGATTGAACATTACAAAACATTCAAGCAGATTACAGACAACATTGTAATTCTGTATATTTTGCTTTTCGAATGAATTAAAGAGAAATATTCCGTGTGCTCTATGTAGGGACGGAACACAAAGTGTCGACATAGAAAGGCGCGAAGCATGTGCAGTGTGCACGCATCGATGTGTCAGCCCTGCATGCAGGACAGGTGCGCTCGAGTTCAGGCCAAATCGTTAAGCTCGAACTGTTCGAAATAATAAGTAGTTCCACCGTTTGAGTTGCGGAGAACGTCGCCGACAATTCTATTGAAAGACCGAATGAAGATAAATGGTGGAGTCGGCTCCATAACGAGCCAAAGTCGACTGTTTTCAATTTGCTCGCTCTCGCTTCAAGTTCGATTTAGTGTAAATTCTGTGAAATATATTTTTGTGTTGCCGATAGTCCCGCGCGGCCCGTGTCTGTATGTGTGTGTGTGTGTGTGTGTGTGTGTGTGTGTGTGTATGCGAACAAGATTTATTCTGTCTGTGCAAACGATATTTGTTTTCAATTTTTATAATGGCCGTCTTTACGTTTTCCGTGCGGCGAGTTTATTTCCTATTTGTACCGCTTGTTATGATAAATGTTGGTAAATTGAATTTTATAGTGGTGAATTCGTCCTAGATTTCCATCTCTCGTATTGCAAAGAGATTTTGCTGATACTACTATTTTCTAATTGCGCATTTATTTTCTAAATCATTTATATATTTGTGTTCCTTTGGTTTATCGAAATTGTTAGTACATACTAGTAGGTATATTTAATATCCAGTCCTAAAAAATAATGTTTAATCTTTTTAAAAATCTCTAGGATAAATTAAAATGATTATAATGCTGACGTATGTTACTTAACCTTGTTTTACATGTGGACATTATTCGCTTAGATACAATTATCCTCCTACCAAGTAATTTCGAATAGGCCACGGCTTTCCCTAATTAAACTGAAAAATGTGTACAACAGGAAAGTTATTTACATAATAAAATGAACGGTAAGTAAAATGAGTATTAAATTATACGTGTTCAGTGACAAGCGTTTAATCTGGAAGTCAAATGTTAAGATAATTCTGACAAGACTGGTGGGTTCCAGATAATTTTATGAGTAGTAAATTACTTTGAATTTCATTATGATTTTATTACTTTTCATTACACTGTATTTGTAGAAGACGAACTCTTGTGAGGTGGTGCTCAGGTAGTTTAGGTTTTAGTCCACAAGCCTGGCCTAAATAGATTACACATTTCAAACGTGTAGATGTTTTACGATAGTGACGGAGAAATTTTGACACTAATACTTATTAAATGTGACTGAATGAAAGAAATCTATGTTAAAAGATTTAAAATACTCATTTTTAATGTAATAGTTTTCCAGCCAGTTGCTCGCACGAAACTAGGCTTGGCCAATATCTCACCTCAACTCAAATAATTTACATTAAAATATAGTTTCATCAATACGAAGACACAACGTATCTTAATATTTTAAAAGGCCATATAAAACTTCTTAAATTCATATGTATTATGTATTTAAGAAGTTTTATATGGCATTTTATACGCACAATATGTGCATGCAGGCAGTGAAATAACAACTTCATAAGCATTACTAAAAACGCATCGAATTTAAATTTGCACAGTAATAGCAACACATGTTCCATTAACACAGTAAGATTGTGCTACATTTCCTCGCCTCGATAAAAAAACAAAACCTCATCGACAGTCTGCATCGAATACAGATTGGACATCGAGAGTAAAGCAATTAGGTCGCGGCGGGTACCACCGCGCGCCGTTCGTTTGTCTAAATCCTGGCGGCCGTAGTTAATGTTAATTAACCATTGTTACCATTATACTAATAGCGCGAACCATAGCGCCCGCTATCAGATGGACATTCCCGCAGGATGTGTTTACAATTACGATAATGCAACTGACATTGTTTTGACATTACGCCGTGTGGTTTGGTTTAGACAAAAATTTAATATATTGCTGTACCGTAATCACTACATAGTATAAAACAAAGTCGCTTTCTCTGTCCCTATGTCCCTTTGTATGCTTAAATCTTTGAAACTACGGAACGGATTTTGGTGCGGTTTTTTTTAATAGATCGAGTGATTCAAGAACAAGGTTTATATGTATGACAACATCCATTAAATATCAGCATTGCACCCGTGCGAAGCCGGGGCGTGTCGCTAGTTCAAAATAAATATTAAAAGTAGTAACATATTAAAACTTAGGACATGTTTTTGTTTAGTAGTTTGTCCCAAAATGATCTTGTGTAATGTTTTTCGACAAAAACTATAAAACATACATACGCATAACTGTAAGATAATATTTTAGTTGAACTACGTGCGTGTAATCGTTATCTTGAAGCACCCTTCAGTGTCCGTAATGAGTGACAAGTTGCGGTGGTTCTTGAGTTGTCAGCAACAATACAGGCGTTTTGTTTTAATTACATTATACACAGCTATGTAGCAGGGATCCGTTGCCGACCGCATTTTGTGCGGAGAAAATTTAACCTCGCGGGAAATCTAGCTCTGTATTATACATGTACTACAATTAATTTAATTAAAGCAAACTTGAGGCGACTTGTTTTATAGAATAGTATATTTCCTAGAACAAGGGAGCGCGCTGGCTGGTGTGGTCACCGTTTCAATGCTTATTGTGTGCAGACGTCGACCGGTTACGCTTTATCGGTTCCCAAGTTTAATCTTTATTACACGAGCCAGTCTGCTGGCTTGCCGATTCGATTGTTGTTTTGTTTCTATCGCTTATTTTGTATTTGTCTTTGATTATGTTTATGTAATACACATGTATGTAAGAAATCTACTACTAAATGGGATAACGTTTTTTGTGGTAAAAAGTGACTATAATCAGAATAACCACTGGTTTCTGCCTATGAGATGCAGAGAGTTATCATCGTCTCATTAACAGAGTCCGTCAGAAAATGAAATCTGTTACGCCCCATTAGTTTTTCAGTAAGATAGCTTCACCGTTACAGTCGCCCCAGCCTATTCATGGTGTAATAAAAGGTGTTCTAAGCATTACCGCTCGTTAAAACACTGTCTGATAAACAGATTTCTGTTAAGTGCGTCTGTTTTGTTATAAATTTCATTTGCATTGAGTCTGAAAGGTTCTAAGGGCTTTATAGTATTCATTGAGAGCACGACAGTTGAGCTTGAACCTCGTTTGCATTTACAAGTAATAGGTATAAGAAAATAAGTGAACGAATGGTCTGTCGACGTTTAAAGACATGAAAATGAACATGTCTCGTTAAAATCTGAAATGATAGCATATTCTTTTATTCAAACATATCGAATTAATATATTTACAAAAATGTAAATCTTTGACATATTGATATACCCGATATCAATTATTTTTAATTTTCCATCATAACTCATGGTTATAAACATTTTTCGTTCTTTAAAAGTTGGATAAAGCAACATTATTCTTACAGTTCAAGTGATTTAGCCTCGTAGAATGGTAGTGGAGTCGCCGGCCGTCACGGTTCCCGGCGAGCGGGCCAGCGCAGCCATCGGCTTTGTGCCCGGCGTATTGTTGGTCGCGGATGATCGCGCGTGACTCCGGTACAAATGTGCCGTGTTTATCTCGCTTTTGTCAAGGGCCGCGCTCCACCCGCGCACGACTCGAGGATGTTTTGATCGACGGAGGCGCGTGTTGTGTTGCTCTTGTTGATTGAATACTCGTACATATGGGCGAACGTATTTGTAAAATCTATTATGGTGCCCGGGATATGTTGGTATAGAATTTCGGAGACTTATATAGTATATGTAAATTTACTTACAATATATGTATTTATGGTTATGCAACAGTTTCACACATTTTTAATTTAAAAAGGTGAAGCGAACGAGTATTGATTGCGAACGATGGTCCGAACTCAGGTTCGCCCTTGTAGCAGCGATCATAGACTTTTAACTTTTGTTGCGATTTTGAGCAAATATATGTTGATTTTTAAATTAAATCTTAAATAGATATAATACTATCGAAATAAAGCTATCCCGCAAAAGCTATACTTGACGGTCACTACACTACAATTTCTGTAACTGCGTTCGAATGTTCGCCGAATTGCGAATCCCAGGTACATTAAACAATTAACCCTCATTAATTCAGTGGGTTAACAAGAAAAAAAAAGTGCCCCGGTGGATTCGCAATCGGAAATGTGTATCGACGCTGTTATCGTCAATTAGACGTCGTAAGTGCCCCCAAACGTTTCTAGGGCGCGCTAATAGACGTGCCAGAGATACAGGATGGACGTGGAGAAAATTGATGGCTCAGTAGCAATTAGACACACGGTTTTCAACGGTTGAGCTTAAAACTATTTATTTTTTTATAAAAGTGTCAAGAAAGCCCTAAAGCGTATCCAGGTTTAATGCAAGATACAGTTTAAAAAAACGGCTTAAGATTCCAGATTTGCTTTCGTCAATACCTGATGAGTAAGATCTCGAGATTCTAAACAGTTTTATCTAATTTTTTTATAATCTCCTACAATTTGAAAAGTACCTAAAGATCTCTCAGCCTTGAGAAGGGTTTCAAGCTTTCATAGCTTCTTGAGGTTAATCACGTCAATTTATCTTACGATTATCATATGCTAATTTGCTGATTTTAAATGTAAGTAAGCTGTAAAAAATATAAGTATACATAAAAGCGTGTTTGAACAGTCTACAAAGGTAATCACACACTCGGCTAGTGTAGCATAAAAGCGCGTGTGTACGATGCATTCGGATTGTTAACAAATCCCGTGGGGTGTTAAAGTTAATGGAGCTATTCGGGCGCAATGTGGCCTCATCATTAGACAGGTGCGCTGCGCCCGCGAGATCCGCATCACGCACGAGCCTCCAACGCAGTGACAACGTCATGGCTCTTTGAGCACTCTTAATAAATCACCGGGCTCTTTGTCGACACCGCTCCGACGGGCGACGGTCAAAGCTTTGTCGCGTTTGTTTGGACCACCCATTGATCTGCCTCTAACTTGGTCAACGTGTTTTGCAATTGAATGACGTCACAATGCGAGTTTGACGTTCTTCCGAAATTCGGCCCGCACCAATCTGTTGATTTCCCTATGCAAGTAAATTGAACGTTGGAAATTGTGTTCTTTGTTCGATTTGTAAAATGACTTATGATTTGGTTACTTGGTTGCTAAAATACCTCACTAATCATACTTTTGCACAGATTATTTATTACTTTTTATACACCACTGCATACACTGCATATCAATTAGAATAAGTGCATACATATATGCACTTTATAAGAAAATAGATTTAAACACCAAGAGACATTACATAAAGACAACTTTTCATAGGGTATATTTATTCTTACGCATAATGAACAATGTCAACTATGTAAATATTGTCAAAAATTATTTCAATATACATACAATGTCTAAAGAAAAGAAATTGAAAAAACTAATAATACAAAGTCAAATGAAAGTATAAAGAACGTAGCTTATCGCATATATCGTTCATAAAACATGATTGTATATGTCTGGAAACCGAGTTGTAATATTATTCACATGATCGCAGCAACATCTGGCCGTACAGTCGGAGGTCGCGATGGTAAATCCTCTTTATCGAGCCCTAACGTATTATTTTACTCACTTGCGCCTTTATAAATCGATTTCAATAACCATTCGCCGACGATCGTACAATGACGTTGTTACTGAACTTTCCTTTTTGTGGACCGCTTACACGGATTACTGGATGCTGCCTTTTGTGATATTCGTATGAGCGGTGTACTCGGACCGGCTGCTTTAACACAAGGAGCGAGTAATTGGCCTTTCATATGTTTCACGGTAATGACATGAATGATTCATTTTATATAGGCACGTTGGAAAAAATCGGCGAAAAGTTGAAGTATGGAAAGTCACGTTCAAGAACAGTTTATCAATTCGGTTACCACTAAGGCGATATAATTGTTTCGACTAGTTAAATATTTAATATCGTTTCGCTCCAGTCAACACTGGCTTCAATGGTTTTTCGATAATTAGAATTTATTGTGACATTTTCAATTGTCAGAACATCTAACACTGATAGGGAATCTATTTGTCTCTTGTCTACATAGTTGCGCCACACAAATTGTTTAAGTAATTTACATAGTTATTCTCATATTATCATGCCAACATCTTCTTGCCAAACTCTGTCTTACGATGTATAAGATAAATATCAATTAGGATAATAAATGAGTCAGGTTGTAATGCTGTAATCGCTGAGCGTACTAAGCCCGCATGGAGGCATGAATGAAGAGGATTAAGTCGCACATGGGCTAAAATGTAGCCTCTAGGCTTTCATTCATCGCGTCTAATTCTCAAAGAGAGTGAATATTACTGAGCGTGGAGCCAGCGCGAGTTTAAAGTTGTTAGCGAGACCATGCTCAAAGTTTCTTTGATAGACAGAATATGTAATGAGAAAATACGTCAAAGAGGCGTCGTTGCCTTAATCAAACATTTGGCTTTTGGAGACACCGATGTTGTTCTGCTCTGTAACTTTTCAATGGCCGATGCGTGCGGTGTACGCGTCATTAACGACGTCGCACGGTGTGCCCAATTACCTTGTTAGATATTCATATTTTTAATTTATATTAGCACTTGCTACGGTGGTTGAATGCATTACAATAGAGTGAAAATTGAAGCATACCTACTAAAGAAAAAAATGCACTTAAATTATATTCGTTTCTAAAGCAAACATGGCTTTGAATAATAAAAAGGGTAAAATATATTAAAATTTTAGTACGTTCATAAAATTTATGAATAATAATTAAAAAAAAATTGTTTGCATTAAAATTGCAAGCACCACATAAGCCAGTCGCTGTAAAAAAACGCTATACATACATATAAATAACAAAATTGAAGGTGTCAACTCGACACGCAGAAAACATTGGAGCGTCGCGCCCATCAGCCCTGTTCATGTGTACGAAATGAAGGTGTTGCCATAAATTATGCGGGCCGCACGTGGACAAACAACGATCATTTTACGCTATCTGGATTTTTTAAACAGTGTAAAGTGCAAATTCGTGCTGTAAAATCTGTATTGTCAACATTGGGGTGCGCTCATACACAATCGCTTTTGCACACACATCAACTGTGCACACATATAAATTGTCCGGGCCGGTCTGTGTGTGCGGAGGCTAATTGATTTCGGCATGTCGTGCCTTGTCCGCGAAGAGTTTGCGATAATGGTCCGATGGGTCCAGTGTTGAATAATTAACTCGGAATTAGGTACGCGCTCGGCCGACGCCCGCACCTCTGTTTGCTTGTATAATGTCTTTGAAAAATCGATCGGACCTTAATGGTGTCTCAATTTACATATCTTTGCACACTGACGTCGTATCAATTAATTCAAGGTGAGTCCACCACTGAAGGTACTGAGGGAAACTTTAATTTCCATTACTACTTCACAAAACGTCTTACGCAAACGAGGAAATATAAAAAGAGCGACTACATAAATTTTCGGCGTGAACGTTTTATAAATTTCCACATTAAAATAACCTTTTCAAAGATTATTTCGTGCTCCTATTTGATTCAATCTAAAAAATTAAATATAAATCCTTGGTGGTGGCTGCCTTGAGAAATTGCAATAAGTGACTTCTCCCGTGCCTTTCAGTCGTGGCTTTAAAATGAATGGAAAGCTTTAAAAAACTTTAGTGTCCGTGTTTATTCATTTTCGTAATGGAATTTGTGATTCGCTCTTTGAACGTGAATTATGTTTTTTTGGTATCTTTCCTACGTCACAAATTTAAAAATAGAAATTTTTATATGAATTATTATTTAACTTGGAAAATAAGAGGCTGTGTAGGTACATTCCTTTTTTATCCATATATTTAAGGTATTATAAAGATAAGTATGTCATTATATCTGTATCTTATATGATTAAAGCTTACTGGTTTTGTTATATTTACTGAACATTCAAAAATCGTGAAAGGCACAAGCAACGACAAAGTTTATTTTCTATCGCAATCCACAATCGATAGTCAAAGTCAGTTCACGTTAGAGGACTATAAAATCCAGCGAGCTGCGGTGTTTAAGAGTCGGTAACGAGTGTAGGTAGCAACAAGCGTTATTGCGCAGTAAACATGCTTTATTCTCGCTGTGACCCAAATGTGCTATAGTGCTCCCATTGTGGGCAGGCCCCGGTAGTTTAGCGCCCAGATAAGCCATTGGCTTGCTTGAATGATGACGTGCGAACAAATCTTACCGTATTACGGCTGGCTTCTTGCGAAACTGGTTTGTTTATTGCGCATAATTCACATGCAAAGCCAGGGTAGAATTTCTTCCTTTGATAAGCCACACCATTACATTTTGTATGTGCATTAACCGCGACTTTCGAATCACCTATCGTGTTTCTGACACATTTTGACGACCCCGCTGATTGATAAGCATCTGGGACGGAGGGTCCAACCCTACAAAGGGGTTCAAGATCTAAATATGATAACATTTCATAAAGATCCGAATAAAGTCGACGGAGTTAGTAAATTCAATTGTAGATGTACCTACGTAGTTGATTCGTAAACGTCGCACTAAAAGTGTGTTCGCTGCTTTAGAAAATAACCCGCAGCGCTTAAGCGAGAAACACGATCTGCCGTCGGATAAACACGGAAAGAAACAGAATTATGAATTGCGACGCGGAGTGCTTAACTTTATTCCGTTTGAGTGATAACGACACGGACACTGTTACGACCGAATTGTTGTACAAATGTGTCGTAAAAGCGCTGTTTTCACTTTATGCGCTTGCGATGGATCCGCGCCGTGATCGCCGAGCTTCACTAAAACAGATGGACCATAAGTAATTTTATAAAAGTGCCACTTTTCCTTTTACTGGCGCCACTTTAGCTTTTACTAGTGCCATAACAGTTTCTTTATGGAATGTGTTATTCCGCGCGCTTCTCATGAAGTAGGTCATTATGTTGTTAAGATTGACAGGGAGAAAAAAATGTTTATGTTTCGCATGATTGAATAATAGGTATTACGCTTGTAAGAATTTTTTTATAATTTAACGAGGCGAATATTGAACTATTTTACTTTAGTTTAAAATTCAAATAGTTGAAGTAAGTGACAAACGTAATGCAATAAAATAACTAAATTCAATTTTATAGACATCGAACGAAACGAAGTACCCAACATCTCATATAATATGCGAAACTGACAGTATAATTTGCATAGCGGATGCAAAGCGCGGTTGCAAATTTCTATCCGGACTTCTATTCCTATTACTCTGTAAATAGGAACAAGATGCGGCGCAACCAAGCCTTTATTTCTCACGTAGAGTGCAAAGAGCCTCGTTAGACACATTTTGCGAAACAAAGGCGGGTTGTGTCAGCGGTGGTTACTCCCAGCGTGGACTGTGAAGATGTCCCTACACACGGAATTGCAAAGTAATAAAACCGCTTTGCCTTTTTAATGAGGTTTTAACAGAGGCTGCGACCAAAATGCAAATGAGATTACGCGTGAAACGCTACAATTGTTTTTCTTGGAAACGGTTACGAGCCACCGCACACAGCTACCTATAAATTGAAGGGGAAGTCATCAAACCCGGCGGTGTCTTACGTAAACAAATTGTAGACAAGGGTTGTTGTATGAGCGTGTAACCTCCACCGCAATCAGCTACGGAACGAAACGAGGCCGCACTTGAAAAGAAACAAATTAGATCCGTCTCAAGAACGGAGCTTTCAAATAGGCTAGGCTCTGGTAAAAAAGACCCGCGCCACTAATGAAGGATTAGTCGACGTCGGCACCGGCCGCCGCACTTCAGGATCCCCACGATTACCGATAATAACGTCATGTGATTTCTGCCAACTAGCGTTACATGTATTTATGTCATTTTTACATACTGCGCATGCCTATACACCAGCAGACCGTCCTCAATTATTTTATTGCAAGCCCATTTGATTTCAGTGCCTTCTTACATTTTGTGTAAATAATAATTATTAAATTAAATCGAACCGAACCAATGCGAAGTTATTGAAATGATGGGAATATAAAAGGGCACTTGCAGAGATTCTCATGTTTACAATGTAAGCATAAATAAGTGAACCGATAGGGAAATGAGAGTAATGATTTCTCCTTAGTATAATTTCATATGAACCCGGGTTTCCGATAGCAATAAAGCGGCTTTTGAAGTATTTATCGGAGAGCCAACGGTGCCGCGCCTCGTGAGATTCACGGCTCGATACGTCTACATTTCGAAAAGCATTCGAATATACATCGATATCACTTTATTATCTCGAGTTTTCAACACTTGTAAATCGAATCAAAGAGATCGAATAATCCGGATTGCGGCGTCGTCTTAGTAATTTACACAGTAATGATGTGTTTAGTTTCAGCGAGCGTTTCGGATTGGTTTTTGTTTGAGCGCTTGTTAGGGGCAAATTAGAGATGCTGTGTCGTACTTAATAGGATGTTTAATGCTGGCTTTCGGATTTGCGCGGCTGTGTTTGCAAGTAATTTGCGATGAAACGGATGTTGTACTCGCTCACTAGTGTACAGTATGTAATGCCAGGTGGCGAACACAAACGCTTTTGTGGGATATATCCTCTTGATTGAGTGTGTGTATAATTAATTATAATATCACCAATTTGAATGTGTTGTATTTTGTTTGATGGAATGTTGGGAGGTGTAGATATTACTGAAGACTATTTTAGTTGAATATTTCTCATATCTGACACATCTAATAAAAGACATAGTAAAAAGTCATCGACGTTTCTGCTAGCTATAAAAACCTGAGTTACTTTAGATTTGCAACGTCGATTATTCGATTTTATACTTGCCTCTCGCTAACATGAAAATATAAAATCAATCGCAAAAAACTACTAAAGTCATATTTTACTGCGCAATCCTCTAACTACAGCATTTACCAATACAGTTTATACAAAACTCTAAAATAACCCACACAAACGACATTTAGCAAGCCATGCACAGTACCAAACACAAACGCACTCGCATGGCGGGGCCACATAAAATGCAAGCGATGCGGACGTATTCCCGTTTAGACGTCGCCGAAGCACATCCGAGCCGAACGGAGCGGAGTTGAGTGCAGAAAAGGTTCTAAAGTGAGCTAAGCCAATCCCAAATGATGTTCCCGGGATACGTCGCGGGATTTTTACCCCTCAAATATACCCGGGATATGGCTACACGTGCACGAGATGGAAGCAATTGCATAAGCACTCTGCGCGAACTACGGCGGCTGTGCGCGGCTTGTTAACTTGTAAACTGTGAGCTGCGTCAGCCGTTTTATACTCATATGATCGTACACTAAACGGTATTAAGCCTTTGATGACGACGTATCTAAATATATACCACTACCACTAGTTACTATCTGTGTTGGCCGGTGTGGAACAGTCGTCTTTTAACGACAGCCAGATTCTATTTGAATCTATTTGCAGTAGCTAAATGACAAATGGCCAATTACCATGTCATTAAAAATAAAACCGATATAGCTGCAACACGATTTCAAAGATCACAATATTTTAATGCCAATTTTAAAATAATAAAAATTATTTGAAGTAAGTGAGGAATATCGTAAATTCATTGTCTTTTATGGCCTTTACAACTGACTTAGTAGTAAATAATTCTGCCTAATGACATTAAACTAATCCCATAATAATATATTATGACAAAGAATCATTTATTGTATTTCCTTAATACTACAAAATTTATATGCCATTATTGACTGAAATATTTATGAATCCTTCGCAAACTTAATACACCGGAAGAAATATGACAATAGACCGGTACATATTTGGCATAATAACTAAATGTCTACGTGGGTATATTAGTAAACTGTGCAATTATACGAAAAAAGAGTTGAAGTCTTAGTTAACTGTGGTAAGTTGGCATAACGACGAGAGAGCATCGAGAGATGCTTATACTCGTCATAATAGATCGTCTTACACTGGTCTTCCGCCTGACGTACTCTTCTGTCCCCGAACAACAACAGATAATGAGAATTCTCTCAGAACCTCTCGCAACAGTGTTATTGTGCGGTCATTTAAAAATAAGACAAAAAGCGAAAGAACAAAATATGTTGACTATGTGATTATTCGCGGCATTGGTTGAATGTCATCCGATCGAAATACAGCGTGGCCATTGTTTCCTTTGTAAAAACTCTGCGGTTTGTCAGCGTACAACAATGTTGTTTTCATTACTTACGCAGTCCCGGTTGAAATACGACAAAAGGGGGACACGAAGTTGTGGGATTGGCGTAACTTACTCACTGTGAGCGTATGTTCAACGATGGACGCCTTTCAAACATATTTCGGGGATAAATGCATATACGAATGAATTGTTTTTATTTTTACAAGTCGTGCGTTTCGTACGTAGCTTGTTCCTTGTCCCGTATCTTTTGTTTGTATCCACAATGGCTACAACGAGGTTACTGTTGTCAATGTAAATTTGCTGTTTTAATTGAAAAGCCATTGTTACAAACAGTAAATATTTTCATATTTCGTCAAAATACATACACGCTCCGCTATTCGTAGAACAAACAAACATCTCCACCCATACCAAGTTTTCACGTATTTAAATTTTACGGTTATAAGAGGTTTCTGCAATGCAAATAATTTTCCAGTTACCTCCCTTCAATTACGAAATTATAAGATAGAATTTAACTATCTCACTGTGTTAGTAAGGTCACAATCGAAAAAGAAATCTAGAACTTTTAGCAATATTTCATTAAAGACTGCGTCGATGATCATATAGTGTAAAAAGACGAGTGCGATGAAGAGGTTTCGTGTTGGGATCTTAGGTCGGAAAAGGATTTCCTTTAGGAATTTTTGCTGCGAGCACGGAGATTGTAAATGGGTCTAGTAAACGGCAATTGCCGATGTTGCCTAAGGGAGGAAGTGTAGAAAAACGCAATTGCAAAATAACAGTTCTGTCTACCTTTACTAGTTACTGCTAAAATGCCCGACTTGATAATGATCTGAAATCTTAAGAGGTTATTTGATCTGATAATATGTATAATAACAGTAATGAGATTATGCCTTGGACCAAAGCTCAACGTAGGGGAGAAATGCCGATCAGTGGGTCACAGAATAAATTGAACAAGGGTCCTGTCCGAGGGATTTCTTTGTGTTATTGTTTCGTCGGTCAACTCTGGGTGACGTAAAATAGTACTTCTTACTTCATAATATTGGTGTTACATGCGACCCAAACTTATTGAAATCCTTTTTTTATGGACGTCGGAATCCGAAACATCGTGTTTCTGCTTTATTTTGTTTATTTGTAGACCTAATCCAGTAACGTTAAGTTTGGATAATACTATATATGAGTCACCATCTTTATAAGTCCTTGAAAGAGAGAATATTATATCTTATATATTATATTAACGAATGGGTGTATTTAAAAATAACAGATGAAGGTACAAGTGCTTGTTTGTTTTTCTTTCTTCTTATTTTTCCGGAACGAAATTATTGAGAAAAAAAAATATTTTTGAATTTTTTAATTGTTTATGAAGCATTATTTCTTTAATATACAGTTTCATAATGCGTATATGTTTTAACTCCTTTTATTTTTATTCAAATCCATCCCACTTTTGGCCTTGACAAAAGCAACGCAAGAACGGTCTTGTTCTGAGGCCCTATTATGTAGTGGAAATAGTATATACTGATATTGTATGTGCCTGTATGCGGGAGTCGAATAGTGTGCGAGCGTCTGTGTAAGCTTATTATGATGAATGTAGGTTACCTTGGCCATTTGCAGGCTAACAGCCAGTCGGCGAGCCATTCAGTAACAATACGTGATAATTTCACGGTGCCTAATATGATTTAATCAATGAACATAAGATGGTGTTTAACACGCAAATCAGTGATGTCTGACGATTCTAGATGGATAGAATGCAGAGCTGCTCAATAGTAGGTTAAAGAATTAATGTTATATGAAAACGAGAGCTTGTTAGGAAATTACTCCGTTATATGGTCTTCATTCTATATAGACACTTGTGTCATAGTATAACAAACTGCCTGTGACTCAGTTTTAGCCCAGAAGAGCAATAGTCCTTGATATGAACCAATATTCAATCCAGGAACTCATTATAAAACTTAAGCACTTCTGCTGAGTGATTGGCTGAAAATAGTAATAAAGATATAGCTTTATTAAACAAATGATAAAAAAAAATCTAATTCAAAAATAAAAATTATCATTCTTCTTCATGTTTACGAGCAAACATACAAAAAAAGTATCGTGAACTCGGAATCAAATCATGTCGGGACACCTTCACGTCTCACATAATACAGCCCCTAATAAACCAACCGAGCGTTTCCTCCCCATAACGCGTCGATCTTTCCACAACTCGGGGCCACAGTACTCGATGTTTGCCTCCTATTGTCCGGTGATGTGTCAATGGGACCTCTGCCGACCGATAGCCCGTACAAAGTTGAATATTTGCACGGTATTGTGTTGAATATTCGATGTACTACAAGATATATTTTTGTTTACATTGTTCGGTTTTGGTTGCGCTGATCAAAACTTAGTACCTATTGTATTGGTTGTTCGGTTGCCTCCACTTGACGTTTAAAGGTATGTAACTCAATTAATGTAGTATATGTGTGTACTACATTGATTTATACTTTATTACACTAATAAATAATAGTGATGGCCTTGAGGTATAGGTCGAGAAGCTCAGGGGTCACGGATTTAAACAATTTGGTAAAGTATGTTGTATTCGTGTGAGTAAACCTGCGTATCTACAAGATCTTAGAAATTTCTTCTAGGTGTGTAGTCCGCTAACCCGCACAAGGCTAGCTTGGTAGCCTAAGTCCCAAACTCCCTCACTTTTAAAGGAGGCCTGTGCCCTTTCTTCCTCAGTGGAACGTTAACAGGCTGATGATTATAAATTTCTTTCAAAGTATGAATTTCATTGCATGAGTTGTTAATACATATGTATGATTGTCACGTACAGGTGTCGCATATAGTTCCACTAATTAGCACGTTTACGAATAAATGAGACGTGAAATGCAATGAATTTAATTAATTTGGGTTGTTATTTACGCTTGTTTTACACAAAACATTTAACTGTACAAATGTTTCCGAACGGCAAACATTTGGTCCAAGCTTGGCTTTTATCGGTCAAAGTTCATAGTGCCTAATTCCCACGGCTCGGCAATTTCTATTATGGGATCAGGATTATGTATCCGAATTGTTATTTATTCATGTACTACCCTAATTGAATCTGCCGGATAACAGCAACGGAACATAACATAGTACACAATAGACTTGTATAGATATTATCTTTAAACCCTATAAGGAAAGTGACCAAACCAGTTTAATAACCAGTTGTCAGCATTTTTAGGGCATGAAGGGATTATGGAACTAAAATAACGGGCTTTTTCTGTTATCTATGTTTCATTTAAAAATGTTTAAAAAATTTGTCGCCTTGACAGAATTTTAATATGCTTTTTTTAAATGTTACTTTACTTAATAAAACTAGCGGGTGTAGGACAACGATGAGACTTACAATTTTAATTTTTTAATTTTAAGGGTTGCAAGACAATAATAAGTTCGTTTTATAGTACGCGGAAATTGAAAAAGAAAATCGCAAGTGTCGAAACAGAAAACTTCTGCCTACCGCATGGATAATACAGCCACGAGACACAGTGTATGCAGTTGTATACTTATAACAAACATAGTAAGTGCCAGTGGCGGAATTTCTATATAAGCACAAAAGCCCAATTCGACTTGAGATTCCAAAGAAGTGTAAACTAGACATTACACAATTAACGAGTAATGTCTGGGCGCTTCTGGGCTTCTGTGGCAATATCGCTATGGATGTTTTAGAGATCACTTCTTCTTCTTCTTCTTCATCAACCCATATACGCCCACTGCTGAGCACGGGTCTCCTCTACCATTGAGAGGGTTAAGGCCATAGTCCACCACGCTGGCCTAGTGCGGGTTGGCGGACTACACACCTAAGAAATTCCTAAGAACTCTTAGGTGTGCAGGTTTCATCACGATGTTTTCCTTCACCGTTAAAGCACGTGATAATTCAATTTGAATACACACATAACTTCGAAAAGTCAGAGGTGTGTGCCTGGGGTTCGAACCCGCGACCGCCGAGATTCTCGACCGCGCGCCTAAACCTCGAGGCCATCACTGCTTACTGCTTAGAGATCACTACGTAGTTTATATCGTAATACAAAAGGAAGTTTATAGGTAATAATCAAGCTGGTCCGCTGAGTACACACGATACACTTGTGCCCACGAGCCAATGCCTACATTACTGTACGTCATAAAAAAGGACCTGTTGTTCACAAAACTCGACCGTTATTATTTAGAAGCATTGTTTATGTTGGCAAAACTGCTTAACAATCCACAAAAGAGCACAAAATGGACTATTCCAGCCGCATTCACGCACACAGGCGCGCAATATAAATCACTCTGTAGTCGTGGAAGAGAAAAAAATGGCCCAATATATAAGTAACTCGGCGGGGTGAGTCCGAAACAAAAACACGATGGATGGACAAATTTGCGCTTAGTGACTTATTTATCTCTGAAGGGGCCGTAATTAACGGAATTTCTACTGGACAAACTAGCGCTGATTTCTTACATTGCTTTTTTCGGCCGAATGTACTGTTGATGGAATTTTCTAAGAGTACGCATTGGGTTTTTATCTTAGCATTACATTATAAATTATGCGAGCTGGTTACGTCGTTATTAACGTTTTAGGATTAGATGTGTGTCATGTGGTTGGGAGTTATTTTTTTGGGACGATCAGTTTTTAATTAAATTTTACTATTTGATATTTCTAAATAGCAGCACTAACCTTAAAAATGTATTCGACGTAAATAATATTTTTTTTTTTTTTTTTTTATTCTTTATTTTTATGGAGGGTTTTATTTATACAAATATGTCACCCTCATAGGGTCTCTTACATCTTACAATTATCGCCTCTTTATACACGTATTAACTATGTTATACAACATCTTGGCTTCATCAGTGAAGGGATGAGCCAAAATGTTGTTGCATACTCCCGTCGCCCTCAAGTTAATATTAAATTTTGTGTTGAATAGTAATCTTTCGGCTTCGTTCCGTACACATTCTGTCATAACGTGTAATACGTCCTCCACAACTCCACATTCAGCACAAACAGGTGAGTCTGATTTCCTCATCAAATGTCCAAAACTGTTTAGAGGTATGTGGCCGGAACGAAGCCTAAAAGCCGTGACTAGATTATGCCTATTTAATTTTGAATTTACGAACCAGGGTTTCCGGGTAAGGCTAGGCTGGATGGTTTTATACCATATACCCTTGTGAAGTGATCTCTCATCAAATGATTCCTTCCATAAATTTCTGATGCAATCTCTTACAACAGAAAGAAGATCAGCTCCACTAGGTAAAACGTGGTGATCTTCACCATCAGTAATCGCTTCCCGTGCAAGACGGTCCACTATTTCATTTCCCCATAAGCCGATATGGGAAGGCACCCATTGTAGGACAATTTTAAAATTTTTGTTCTGTAGTTTTCTGACAGAATCCAAGATTGTGTAGGCTATCGGTGTGCCTCGAAAGTTCGAAGTGCACCGAGCCAAATGTTGTAAAGCACTCTTAGAATCTGTCAGAATTACAAAATCTCCCGAGTTAAAAGACTCGATGTAAGAAATAGCCTCAGCAATTGCCAACAATTCAACATGCATAATGGATACATTAACATTTAATTTTAGCTTTATTTTTGTGTTGCATTGAGGGTCATAAATAGCCAATCCCGAATTCCCATCGTCTTTTGAACCATCCGTATAAATAGTATAAAAATTTACATAACTTACATCTAAATAATTATTACATAAAAGTTGAATAGTAGACATGTCATAACGACGTTTTGACTTATTAACTGCCGTAATGGAAGACTTGATAACTTCACTTAAATCCACATTGCTTACCCAAGTATTTAACGAAAATTGTCCTAACTGAGAAGAAGTATGCATTTCATTTGCATTTAAAGAATGGTAAGCTGAAACTGTGAGTGGTTTTTTCTTAGACCTCCAATATGAACTCTGACATAAAACAGCTAAGTTTTGTATGATTTGAATTATTTCATTATCTGTAAATGATTTAACCTTAAGCAAATATTTCATTGCCAAATATTGGCGACGTAAATGAAGGGGTTGAAGGTGTAATTCACATTCCATCACGTGAATACTTGTACTTTTTACAAATCCTCCTATGACTCTCATAAACTGATTTTGCAACTTTTCTAACTTTGCCACACTATTCTTACGGCCATTGTTATACAGGAAGCTGGCATAATCCATCCGGCTGCGGATTAAGGAAATGTAAAGTTGCCTTAAATGGGATGGATGTATTCCCCAACCTGGCCCTGCTAAAACTTTAAAAAGATTTATTTGTTGAGAACATTTAATCGTCAACTCTGTTATATGCTTTGACCATTTTAAGGACCGATCTAGCCAAACCCCTAAATATTTAATATTATCTACAAGTTGCAAAGAGATTCCATTGATGGTGAGATGCACGGGAAATGGTTTGTAGCCCCTTTTAAATAAACAAACCTTACTTTTTGATTCCGATATATCTAATCCAATGTCATGAATTATATGACTAAATTTATTTAACGCTCTTTGTAGTTTTATTTCTCCGAATTTTATAGAATTGCATACTGTGTATAACAAAAAATCGTCGGCATATTGCGAAATAAAGATTTCTGGATGGACGTTAATCTTCCTACAGATATCAATGGTTGCTATATTGAAGAGCAACGGTGAGATAGGATCTCCTTGGGCTAAACCCAGGCAAGTACGCCTGCTTATATACGTACTATTCGATAGTATTTTTAGATTTCTTTCTTTCAAGAAATTCCAAATATATCGACATATTTGCACGCCGAGACCTATTCCATCCATAGTAGATGTTAAAGCGTTAATATTGACATTATTGTAGGCGTTATTCAAATCTAAAAAGCACCCAATTATAAAATGATTATCCGAAAAACCTGCTTCAATCCGTGAAACTAAACTGACTAAGCTATCTACTGAGGATCGGCATTTTCTAAAACCTGTCGTGCATGGAGATAAAAATTTCTTATTTTCTACATACCACTCAATGCGTTTACCGATTATGTTATGGAATACTTTACATATACATGACATCATTGCAATTGGCCTAAAAGAGGGGGGCGAATGGGTGTCCTGTCTTAATTTCGGTATAGGAACAATAACGATGTCTCGCCATTGCTTGGGGATTTTACCCGTTTGAAAAATTTTATTATATATTAAAATGAGGATAGATTTTGCATTCTCTGGCAAGTGTTTTAACATTGAATAGGATATATTGTCACATCCCGGAGATGTGTCTTTATTGGGGATGCTGCGGTTGAACTCTTGTTTAGTTATAGGAATTTCTAATTTCGAGTTACACGACGTAAAATAAGGGTTGCTAGGGGTCGCATAGTCCGGGGTAAGAGTACGGAGGAGGGTATTTATTTTTTGGCTATCTATGCATTCTCTGGGTCTTTTCATTCCCTTTAACCACCTCATCTTTTGCCACATCTCTTTGGGACAGGTAGTTTCGTCTATGGACGCGCAAAATCTTTGCCATCCTATGTTTCTGGCATGTCGTAACAGTTTTTGGGACTCCTGTATTTTAATACGCAGCACTTCTAGATTATTGGGCGTCGGGTTGCGTCTAAAGTTTTTCAAAGCTATTCTACGCTTAGCTACAGCATGGGACAGATCAGAGTTCCAGTAGGGTTTTGGGCGAAACATACTATTAATATTATAATTTGATTTTATGTATGGTATATGAATATCTGCCGCTATATTTAAGTATTCTAAAAATGTATCATATTGTACTTGTAAATCATTATTATAGGAATCGAAATTTGAGAAAAGATCTTTGGTCAATTTATTAAAACTATCCCAATCGGCTATTTTATAATTTCTTTTTAATACAAAATTCGTTGTCTCTTGGTATTTTGTGGATATTTTAATCATTAAGTGGTCACTGCCCAAAGTTTCATTTAATACGGTCCAATTAAAATACGGAGCAATATTGGACGAAGCTATCGAAATATCCGGGGATGACTGTTGGAGACTGCCATTAACAAGTCGCAAACGCGTGGCTTTGCCGTCGTTCAAGGTTACTAAGTTAGTTTCTAAAATTGCATCAAATAATTGAGAACCTCTAATGTCGGTTTTATACGACCAATTGGTATGATGACCGTTAAAGTCTCCTAGAAATAAAGTTCTACTTTTAGAATGAGAGAATACTGAATCCCAATCCTGTTTTCTAGTATGTACAGTGGGAGCACAATATAAAACGACAATATTTTTAATTTGGTTGCAATTTTTATTTTTAATTTGGTTTTAGTGTCAGAGGGTCATTTTTCTGCCAACTTGTCCGGTTGGCTTATAAAATGGCACGGGTACGCGACCCCGGCCCCTCGAGCCACCATTGCTGCAATCACTGTCCTTTCCGCAGCTTTGGTGTCCCTTCCCTCACCCACCACTGGTGGTAGGGTTTAATATTGAGTATTTATTTACTCAATGTTGAACCCGAGCGGATTGGTACCACCGTCCAGTCTATTTCTACCGCAAAGCAGGAATGCGTTCCGGCGGAAGGACTGGATAGCCGTTCCTTCATTGTCCCTCCACCTACCTTCTTGGGTGCTGGTGAGTTGCAACGGCACTACTCCGGTGTTTGGGGTGGCATGCGGCCTTGGGGGTTGATGCGGGGTACAGGGAGACCCGGTGGGAACGGTTTCCGTCGGCCGCCTGCCGGTCAGTAGGGGACCTGAACCCGGGGACCCGCTCTCTTCTAACTCCCGCCTCGGGAAGCTGTCCCGCCAACCGGCGAAAATCCCGTCGTGCAGTCGTCGTGCCAGAGTGGGAGACTGGGGTGGATCCCGGCGACTGTACGCGGGGGGGCACCGGGGGCCCTTCCGTGCCTCGCGGAGGCCTCTCATTTGGCCGTGTGCTGCCTCACATTGAAAAATTTTTTTATATTATTCCATCATTAAGGATCCGCTCTGAACCCACCGCATCCATCCTCACCCCCCTCCCATAAATCTCTTTTTTTTTAATGACCCGAAAAAGGATAAATAGCAGGCAACCCACGGCGGTAAAACCATCCACAATTCCAGTGGACTTCTGCAATGTCAGGGGTCTACACAGCAACCTCGACGCCGTCCATCACCACCTCGAGACGGCGCGGCCTTTTTTTTTTTTTTTTTTTTTTTTTGTTCTCGGGAGGAAAGCTGTTTATGGCTCTACTTCCCGCCAGCCCGGGGGAGGGGGGCGGGAAGCGTATGTCGGGGTCACCGGTCTTCCAGCCCGGCGCGCGGCGACGTCATATCCGCGCAGATGTTATGCCGGGCTGGGTCCCTAACAAAATCCCTAAACCGGCATACCGACCAAAACCCCCCGGTGGCCATCTTCGCGCCGAGTGGGGCGACCACGGTACGCGGGCGAGAAGCGCCCACCGTCATCCGCAGCCGCCCGGTGCGCCTCCGAGACGTAAATGTCTCGGCCGTCTCGGAGTTTTAGGGGGCACAGATGCACCCCCACTATCTTGGTTCGGGCGCCCCGGTTGTGGATGGGCGCCCGCGACGTACACAGGCCACAGTGCCGCCGCCCCTCTCAGGGTCACATTCAGTGAGGACGCGCTGCCCCCACAGCACGTCCAGCGACCCCAAGGGCCCCTTTAAGTCGCCTTTTACGACAGGCAGGGGATACCGTGGTGGGATTCTTACCCCCCTTACCACAGGGCAGGGCGCCGGGTCTAATTGTCTCTGTTGACCCGGCGCCTCCTTCTTTGACGTCTTTGACGGGCGGGATCGCTTCTTTCGCGATCCCGCTCCGCGCTCTCCTTCTGCAACATGACGTACTCGCAGAAGGAGAGCATCGCTCGCCAGGACCTCGGACTCCCGACCATCGAAGAGACGACGGCCGGGAGCGAGAGATCGCCACCAACAGTAGCGCGGAGAGCGCTGCGCTCCACCTCCCAGGCTGGACACTCTTGTAAAGTGTGCAGGGCTGTGTCGTCCAGACAGTTGTCACAGTGGTGACACACGGTCGACTCCTCCTTCTGTGCCACCCGACACAGGTAGTGGCCGAAGCATCCGTGCCCCGACAACACCTGCGTCAGGCGGAACGTCGCCGCGCCGTGGCGCCTGTCCACCCACTGGACGAGGACAGGACGCACTGCCTCGACGGTCACAGCACCAGCACTGGGATTCTCCAGCCTGGTTCGCCATTCCTCCACGGCGGCCGTACGGAGGGAGGTTTTCATCGCCTCAACCTCCCTCGGGGCCAGTCTGTCCCCGCGACTTGACGCCTCCTCCCGCTGATGGTATAGTCGCGAGAGGAATTTGGCGTCAAGGTCCCATGGTAGGGACCCGGCCAGAACGCAGGCCGCCTCGTAGGAGATCGTGCGGTAGCCCCTGATCAACCGCTGCGCCAGCGCACGCTGAGGCTTGCGCAGTAGAGTGACGCAGCGGCTGTTCAGAGACTCGGCCCATACTGGGCTTCCATACAACGCCATAGACCGCACGACTCCCATATACATCCTTCGGCAAGGGATGCCCGGACCTTCCAGGTTGGGCAGCAGGCCTGATAGAGCGCCTGCAACCCGCAGCAGCTTCGGCTGCAGCATTTCCAAATGGGCGCGGAAATCCCACCGACTGTCCAGCAGCAGCCCTAAGTATTTGAGCTGCTTGCCGATGGGAATTCGAACGCCCTCAATCTCGATGTGGGCCCCAGCAGGTGGTCCCATCCGAGGCCGGTGAAAACAAATGGCCTCGGATTTGTGGAGGGCCACCTTGAGGCCCAGCCGCTGAATTCTCCTCGCCACGTTGCCAGTTCCAACCGCGGCGAGGACGGCGGCTTCCTGGAAGGTCCCGCTCGTCGCTGTGACGAGCGTGTCGTCGGCGTAACAGATTACGCCGACGCCCCGGGGGAGACGGCGCGGCCTGCCCTGCTCTTTTTAACGGAGACACAAATATCTACCCCTGACGACGTATCGTACCTTAACTACCCCGGCTACGTATTGGAACATGCATTTGTACGTAAAGCCGGGGTGTGCGTCTTCGTCAGGGGTGATATTTGTTGTCGCCGCCTTCGGGGCCTCGAGCATCGGGACCTGTCAGTATTATGGCTTCGCATAGACCACGGGGGTCGTACCCGCGTATACGCGTGCCTTTACAGGTCCCATGCCAGTGATTCGGGGTCTTCTCTACTGTTTGAGAACGTCCAAGTGGGGACTAGTTGCATTCTCGAGCAGTGCCCGTCCGCGGAGGTGGTGGTCCTGGGTGACTTCAACGCCCACCACAAAGAGTGGTTGGGGTCCAGGATCACTGATCTCCCGGGTCGGTCGGCCTACGAGTTGGCCCTGGCATATGGCTTCTCACAGCTGGTAACACAGCCTACCCGTGTTCCGGATGTTGAGAGCCATGAGCCCTCTCTGTTGGATCTTCTGCTGACTACTCATCCTGACGGATACAGGGTGGTGATCGAAGCCCCTCTAGGGTCATCTGATCACTGCCTTGTCCGTTCATGGGCCCCTGTTGTGCGTCCCAGTCGTCCTTCAGCTACTGGGACTCGCAGAGTCTGGCGTTATAGGTCAGCAGATTGGGATGGACTGCGCGAGTTCTACGCATCCTACCCATGGAAGCGGCTCTGCTTCTCCTCTGATGATCCTGACGCCTGTGCGGACTGCGTAAGGGATACAATAATCCTGGGGATGGATGTTTTCATCCCCAGTTCCAAAATACCCGTGGGGCGCCGCAGCCGACCTTGGTACAACCAAGTTTGTGCCGATGCTGCGCGCCTCAAGCAGTCCGCATTTAAGGCATGGCAGGAAGCCCGAAAACGTCGGGATCCTAACACGAAGGAGGAGAAGCGAAAATTCAATGCCGCTTCTAGATCCAACAAGAGGGCTATCGCTAGGGCCAAGGCGGAACACGTTCGACGAATTGGCGAGCGACTCGAAAGTTATCCCTCTGGAAGTCGAGCTTTCTGGTCGCTCGCCAAGGCTGTCGAAGGTAATTTTTGCCAGCCTAGTCTCCCGCCACTGCGTAAGGATGATCACAGTCTGGCCCATAGTGCAAAGGAGAAGGCCGATCTCCTGGCCCAATCCTTTGCCTCGAACTCGACACTGGATGACGGGGGAGCCATTCCACCAGTTTTACCCAGGTGTGAGAGTTTCCTGTCTGACATTAGATTCAATCATCGTGTCGTCAGACGGGAGCTCGGGCTTCTCGACATCCGAAAGTCGAGTGGGCCGGATTGCATCCCCGCGGTGGTTCTTAAGACGTGCGCCCCTGAGTTGACCCCCGTGCTAACGCGCCTGTACCGCCTTTCCTACAAAACCAACAGGGTCCCAGCTTCTTGGAAGGTCGCACGTGTCCACCCAATCCCTAAAAAGGGTGACCGGTCGGACCCTTCCAACTATAGGCCGATAGCGGTCACATCCCTTCTCTCCAAGGTCATGGAACGAGTAATTAACACTCAGATCCTGAGATACCTTGAGGATCGCCAGCTGATCAACGACCGCCAATATGGCTTTCGACATGGTCGATCAACTGGCGATCTTCTCGTGTACCTTACGCACCGCTGGGCGGAGGCCTTGGAGAGCGGGGGTGAGGCTATTGCCGTCGGCCTCGACATTGCGAAGGCGTTCGACCGAGTGTGGCACGGCGCCCTTCTGGCGAAGCTTCCAGCATACGGGATCCCCGAGGGACTCTGCAAGTGGATCGCCAGCTTTTTGGATGGTCGGAGCATCCAGGTCGTCGTTGACGGCTGTTGCTCCGAGACCATGACCATTAATGCTGGCGTTCCTCAAGGTTCGGTGCTATCGCCGACACTCTTCATCCTGCATATCAATGACATGCTTTCTATCGAAAGCATGCATTGCTATGCAGATGATAGTACGAGTGACGCGCGATACATCGGCCAACAGAATGTCCCTCGGAGTACCGTTGGGGAAAGACGGTCACAACTTGTGTCTGAAGTCGAGAGCTCTCTGGGGCGGGCTCTCGAATGGGGAGAAAAGAACCTAGTTCAATTCAACCCTACGAAGACACAAGTTTGCGCGTTCACTGCGAAGAAGGATCCATTCGTCATAGCGCCACAGTTCCAAGGAGTATCTCTCCAGATCTCCGAGAGTATTGGGATCCTCGGCGTCGAAATTTCGAGCTTAGTCCAGTTTAGGAGTCATTTGGAGGACAAAGCCAAATTGGCGAGTAAAAAGTTGGGTATCCTGAACAGAGCCAAGCGGTACTTCACGTCGGGTCACAGATTGTCGCTCTACAAGGCGCAAATCCGGCCCCACGTGGAGTACTGCTCGCATCTCTGGGCAGGTGCCCCAAAATACCAGCTCGACCCACTTGACTCCTTACAGCGACGGGCCGTTCGCATCGTCGATGATCCCAATCTCACGGAGAAACTACAGCCGTTAGGGCTGCGGAGAGACTTTGGGTCTCTTTGTGTGTTCTACCGGCTGTTCCATGGGGAATGCTCCGAGGAACTGTTCGGGTTGGTACCGGCATCGCCGTTCTACCATCGCACCACCCGTCACCGCAGTGGAGTTCATCCATATCACCTGGAGACGTACCGTACGCGTACGGTGCGTTTCCAGAGGTCATTTTTACCACGTACGTGCAAGCTCTGGAATGAACTCCCTGCCTCGGTGTTCCCCGAGCGCTATGACATGGCCTTCTTCAAACGAGGCTTAAAAAGAGTATTCTCCTCACGGTAGGCAGCGGCGTGGCTGTGCCCCTGGCATTGCCAAGTCCATGAGCGGCGGTGACCGCTTTCCATCAGGCGGGCCGTCTGCTCGTCTGCCTGCTAAGGCGTTTAAAAAAAAAAAAAAAAAAAAAAAATTTAAGATTTCAATACTCAGAAATTCTATGCCAGAGTTTGTTATTGCAATGTTACGGGATTGTAATGACTGGACTGATTTGTGTACAAACAGAGCTACACCTCCGTACCCATCCACTCTGTCTTCTCGATATATATTATAATTAGAAAATTTAAGATAATCAGTGGGCTCTAACCAAGTTTCCATTACGGCAGCAATGTGGATCTTTTCCTGGATTAAAATGTTCTCAAAATCAACTAATTTATTCTTAAGACTATGGGCATTCCATTGTAGAATATTTAAATCAGCTGTTGTCCTATTTTTAGCCATTATTTATAAGAAACGTGAAAATTTGGTTTAATATTGGCCACTCTTGTATACAATCTGCTACAAATAACACGACCCATTCTATGCAACATTTTAGAATACTGTTAAATTTTGATTTAAATGAAACGTTCTTCATGAATATAACTTCCTTCAATCTACTCAGGAGTTCTCGAAAACTGACTTCTTCTTTTCGTTTCTCTTCATCATTGGGGTTTTTATAAATAGGATATTTCGGTGCATCTATCTTTGACTGCAAGTTACTGTCATCAGCTACCGTTTCTCTGCGACGCCAAGGTTGTTTTGAAGGCCAAGGTGAATGGGTTTTAACTTCCTCTTCATGGATGACCGCTTTAGTCTGAAAAAGATTCTTGCTGAACTCATCACACTGGTTTTGCGTATTAGATTTTAATGGGGGGAATGACATTGAAGATATCATATTGTCTGTATTCTTCTGTGCTCGGTTCTCGAAAGTCTGGGGGCTCGGAGCGACATATATCGTAAGCGCTTTCCTGTATGTGCAATTATATTCTGCCATTATTTCCCTGATTTTTTTCTCCTTAATGAAAACTGGGCATATCTTGGCGAGGGCCATATGACCCCCATGACAGTTGACACATCTAAAAGATCTTGTTTCGCAGTTAGAATGATTTCCTCCGCATTTCGGGCATATCACTTTTCTGGAGGGACATCTTTTGGTCATATGGCCAAGCTTCCAACAACGAGAGCACTGTGATACGGGAAATATATAGGGATCAACAATAATCTTAAGGCCTTCTACATACACATGTCTCGGTAGTGAAGAACCTTTAAAACAAAGTCTTACCGATTCACTTCTTGACCAACCTTCTGTGTTGCTGCGTCTATTTAGACGGCGTATCGAGATTAATTCAAATGGCTCCGGACAAGATATTTGGTTTAATATGTCATCATCGGTTATTTCTAGATCAACATTTTTAATGACGCCGTATGAAAGATCTTTTTCCATAGCTCGTTGGATTCTCCAACCTCTTTCTGTAAACTCTTTACACTTCTCCAGCTTCTGTGCACTCACCTCATTTTCAATATCCAATCGAACTCTGTACGGATTAATATACTTAACTCTTGCTATGTCTGAAATACCATTTTCTTTTAATAACCGTGCAAATGCGAATTGTTTTGGCAATTGTTCATGGAATGAAATATACATTTCGATTTTATTAACCTCCGGCTTTAACTTCTTTTCCTTTCCTTTTACTTCTATCCACTCATTTTCGTCGTCTGATCTCGTCCTTTTCTCTGGTCTTATACTGACATCCTCCACTTCTTTATATTGCATAGTAAACTCTTCATTTGTTATTTTATATTGCTCCACTTCAAATTCACTTAAGGAACTACTTCTCGATTGAGTATTATAATTCACAATAGAATCGCGATTATCGTCCTCCATTGTAAATAAAGTTAATGAGATACCGCATAATTAGCCGGCCGCCAGGTAGGTACCCGACGGACACCGGTATTATTAGCGTAATGATCGCACGGCGCAACGACAATATGCACTCGAAGTAAACAACACGACCGATTCGCACGGGTGCCGCTGCGAGACTGAAATAATATTTTTAAAATGAATATCACAAAAAATACACAAACAAATCCGCCGCAATCACAATTGTCGCTGAAAAAGTATCGGCCTTATCTCTAATTATGAGGAGCGATCTCTGGTGCCTCCCGCTTGACCGCCTTCTTTTTTCTTTTACTCTAAAATTCATTAGGCACGTGACAGGCAAGAAATACTCGGTAATTATTCATCGAGGACGTCGCTAAATCGTCAGCTGGTCGGGCTTTTTAATGGGCGGCAAAATAAAGTTTTTAAACATAACAAGTGGGGCGTGTCGCACCCCATAAGTTATTCATGAGCATCTGAAAAAGTTCCGCTAAAACTTCCCCCAAGATTTTGATTACATCCGTCGGTGCATGTAGCTGAAACGGGGGTGGATTTTTTTTAATAACCTCATAAAAAATGTACAGCGAACCCAGTTCATGTTTATTTTCTAAAGACTGTAAATAGACTAGGTCAAGCACAGTGGTTGGTGGTTTTGTGTTGTTGATAGATAAACGCTACGTTTTAATTTACTTATAAAATAACACTTTCAGTATAACGGGCACCATTTTTAGATAGACTAGCGCCTGCCTTTGCCTAATGCTGGTGAGTTTTATAACCAGCAATAATATAATATCTTATTACGTGTTAATTTGCGAATATAATTTTTCTGACATCATTAATATCAGACATATAAAATACTGTTCTTAAAAAGTATAAATTAAAATTTCATCTTGTTTTTTACAAGCTTAAAAACTAGCTAGTAGCTACCTTATATTTTATTATTTTACACACACTACGTAAATAATAATGAGTTGGTATGAAACAACAAAGTTACTTAACACATATTGTATTACGTTGATTCCGTGTGAAGAACTTTTAGCCTGTAGCAAGCGCAAGAACTATTCTACCATTTAAAACAACTTAAGCAGTGTTGAAAATAGCCAAGTATATTTTTAGACGGCGCTACATTTAGACGAATGTGCTAAGTCCAAAGAAGACTGGCGCGTAAATGTTAAATGCGCTAGAATCAGTTACCAGCAGACGAATGGCGGCTAATTTTACTTTCCGCGTACACAACACGGTGTACGGCGATGAGCGAAAGTTGTGCCCGGATAAGTAAAGGATTTTCAAGTGAATTTGTCCAAACTTGCCCGTTAGGCTGTAAAGTAGGGGGAGGCAGGTCTAAAAACTTGAAAACTTTGATATTGCTCAGATCATCGTTAACACTCGGCTTCGAGTTTCAGAAACTTAATTAGGTGGAACGGTGAAATATTTAAAATTTAATACACTTCTTATCCTCCCCTTACATTATATGGAGGGAGTTCGCGTTATACCCCAAAATGTTATCTACAGCGGATTACTGTCATTAATTTGCATAAACATGTCCAATCACTTTTTAACTCTTATAATAAAATATTGTTAATTTCGTTATATCGTACTTAACAATGCCTCTTTAAATCGCATTTTATTTTCGCGTAAATAATATCTACCGAAACTAGTATAAATAATAAAATATTAAATTGGTAGTTTCTTATAGCAACTGTCGAATGTAGTTTCAACGCGAACGTGGTTTAAGCGCATCTGTCAATGGTTATAGTCGGCGCGCGGAAACTATTCCTCTAATAAATTAATGCAAGACGCTCGTTGGCCAAGTTGTCGCGGCGGAGAGCACTCGCACTGTGAAGTTAGATTAAACGCCGTAGATCGCCGCATTAAACTGATGTTTTAGTGCAGTTGTCGGGCCACGGCGTCCCTTGTATTGTAAATTACTTTCCAAATGTAAAAACTTTTGCTTGACGTCGCATATCGTGCCGACGGACACGTTTGTGCGGAGCTATTATACTTGACTTGCTGTGGAGTTTGTATGCGCTCCGAGAGACTTGCACGTGACCTACTGTGTGGAGATGATTGTATTACTGACTCCGATGGCTATGTTTTGTAGCAATGAAGTCATATTTAATCAGAGTCGCGACTTAGATTAATGATGAAAGAAATTACCTATTTTTGAACTTAGTATTTACTTTACTGTATACTTAATAAAACACTTTATTTGTCGTTTTACAAATAGATTAATTCCAAGATTTTACTATGTCCGGACTACCGATACGCAATCGTAGCCCATATGGTGTGACGCTCCACTCTCCATTCGGATGTTTACTTTGTATTCGCGAAATCGAATAGTCCCTACAGAGTAAGCGCAGAAGTACGGTCGACTAAAATCATTGATCGAAACTAGTACCGAATGAATATAACATTGTGTTGTTCATTTTCAACGCGTATTCTAAAACAGATCTGCCTGGGAGTTAGTTTGCTTTTGTTTTTATTTCGCCTCGAGCAACTTAAACGTTCCCCCATTTCCCCGGATATGTACTGAGGCCGCTCGGAGCCATTAACTATTGTGAAAAAAGTTTAAGGTTAGTATATTTCGAGGCCTGTCTGTACGAAAGGTAACATTTATTTAAATTCTTTTAGGTCATCGTTGTTGAATGTTGTGATTTTAGACTTGGTTATAATTCTGAAACGATAACTCAACTTGCTGTTCCATGGGAATCGATCCAAAGTTTTATGATTCCTCAACTTAGGTTCATAAGTAACACAGTTTCTAAAAAGTTCCTTTATTATGCAATAAGTTCACCCTCTGCTATGTAGCATCAAACAAAGCAACTGGTGGAATGTTAATATAGACCTACAAACTCGTCTTCTCTTTGACTTTGCCTACGTAAATGTAGACACGTTTGTGTTCGTTAAATTTGACTCTACATACATACTCGTAGGTACATTTTGAATCGCCCCGTGATCGATAAAAAATAAATCCATTCTGAATATCCGCGCGCTAATCAATAACAAGCCCGTTGTTTGGACGTATCGGGAGCGTGGTGGAATCTTCGGCGTGCATAAATCCCGCGCGAGTGTGGGGCGCGGGCGGCTGTCGCGATAACGCCGCGTCACGTGACACGCCGCCCCTTGACGCACGGCGATATTATTCAACACCGCGCCGAGCCCCGATTGACAACGCATCCGATTTAATTGATGTCGCACTTTTAAACTTTTTCCCGGACGATTACAGCGTCATCGGAACGACAATGATTTGTTACGCGCGGATATGACGCTCGGATGACGACAGATCTGAATTTACGATGATGTAAATTAATTTTTAAGTTATGGTAGAAAAACCTTTACGTTACCTTTTGCTCTATCAAAATTCAATTATGAGGAACTTCTGCGCTTACGACTTAGGCTTGCTAATCCGTAGAGCTACGTTAGGGTCTTTATTGCTTGCTAAACTATATAATTGAATAATTAACGACTCAATACACTCAATAAACCTCTTGGACTTTAAATCTTAGACACCAGTGTAATATTCGCTAAGCGAATTTGCTCTATCACAGGTGGTTTGTAACTAATGACGCACTGGCGACAAACGTGTTTGTTACTAAAGGCGCATCGACACGAAGCGTAATAAATACTTTTGAAGTGCGCAACATACACAAAACGTCCATGCCGTAATGGTTAATTATACACACACACGTGGAACTGGCTCAGGAAGTTGTACGTTTGTTTAACACAATTACACTGTTGAGCGTATCTCATTGCTCGGCCGTTTCATCAACATTATACCGCGTACGGAACTCAAATGCATAACGAGAATAGCTTTATGAATATTAAATGTTGTATTCTTTTGTGATACATTACGCGGGGAACAATGACGCCGCCAGCTGAACAAGGAAGGGTAGAGCAAATATTATGCTAAGTAGCTGATATCCTGCAGCTAACTTGTGTTGCTTTCTTTCCATACAAAACGGGGTCGTTTATTATAGCTTTCTTATGGGAGATTAAAGTTCTGCGTTTGTAGAGTTGTTTTTTATTTTACTTAACAGTGTACGTGATTTATATTTATTAATATAATACCAGTAACTGGAGCTCAGAAGTTTTAGACGTGCGGGATTCCTTACAATGTTTTCCTTTACCAATAATGTTGGCGATAGTTCGTTATGAATACACACATGACTGAAAATTCAGAGGTGAGCGCCTGCGGTTTGATACCACGTCCGCCGATATGTGACTCGACCTCGATCCCATCACTACTTCAAACTCACAAAACAACCACAAACGCTTACGAGCATATGCATATAGATAAATAATTTGAAAATCACTGAACATAACAATTTATTTCATTCTCTAGAACGTGGGACGCGCAAAAATAACGATCTTATAATTTAATGTGGCACAAGAGGATTCTAAGAACTAGGAGCGCCGGGCATTGTTTAGTCAAATTCTATTACCCACGTAAATACAAGAGAAACAAATAGGAGGCCGACTGAGAAATTCATTAGAACTAATAAAGCAACTTCCAGTCGTATCCTAAATAACTGGACCGAGTTAATAAACAGCCGTGCGAGTGCCAGCTGAAGGAACAAAAGCATAAGAAAACCTTAATTTATTAGATTAAACATCTCGCGAGCGGAATAGTAAAGGGCGGCGCTCTAAGTGCGGCCATCCCTTCCTCCTCCCGGCGGAGAGCCCCGGAATCGGTCCGTTCCGACTATCCGTCTGCAAAGAACTCGCTACAAATTTATGGGAGATTTTAATACACAGCTTTTATTAAACATATGTATTTTATTAAAGATAGATAGAGATAAGAGATATTTTTTCTTGATTTAGAGTATTTTCAAAGTAATGATAGCCCAAGTGAAGCCTAGATCACAACATCCGACTTTAAAGCGTGTGTTTAGTCATAAAAACGTCACCGGTAATAGAGTTAAGTTACACACAACGTTATCATCTTCAAAGCTAACTCGTGATGGAAGATTTAATTAGTCTGCACTTCCATTACTATGCAAAGTCTAAACACTTAATTCTTTATTAACAGACCACTGCCCCGAGCGAAAGTATTTCGCAACATGCATTATCAAAGGAATAAATGTTCGAGCGGATGTCCGCGAACGGCGTTCATTTAACAGTGTCGTGGTAAATATTGCTGATTCACAACGAAATTACTGATCGTATCGACGTATGAACAAGTTCACGACCCCACTCCACATTAAACGTGGAGCCTTGACTTGTCGAAAAATAAATAGGATGTATTATTTTCTGGCGTTTTCGATGTTTTCGCTTGTTTACGTTTTATATGATTTTTATTAAAGAAAACAAACGCTACAGAAGGGAAAAGCAAACTAAGTGTAAATGGACATTTTTTTTTTATAATGACGATTGGGCATTTTAGTTGACTAAATAAACCCCGTAAGTTTTCAAATGAATTCTTCTTAAGTTACTCGTATTCCTAGAAATCCTTGAAACATTGAAGGAAATAAAAAAGTACCTTGCATCTTGACCTAAAGTTTGTTAGAAGCCTATATACAGTATTGTCACTAATTTTATTTTTTATTCGAACTGGCCAGAATTTGCTGGAACATTTTAATTTGAAAATGTATAATAAAATGTAACGTTGTTATATTATCTCAATGTTTTACTTAAATCCTTTTGCCATGAAGTTTCAAAGAGTATTCTATATATATATGGGGCGTGCATGCAGAATACATTTGCCGGTACTTCACGTTCCACATTCGCGGTCCCTATTCACAACTATCTACTTTCATCAATATCTCATTATGTGCTCGGTACTTCGCATTCTAAAGCCGGCGGCTCTTTGTTCGCATTATCAATAGCAATTTCCTACAGATTAGCCGGTTTGCCGATTGGAGCCGTGAAACAACACGCTGAGTCTCAGTTTCAAATGTGTTTGAGAGTTTAACACTAGATTTACCAGTTATTTCAATATACCTATTTCTACCAACACCAGTCATTTTGACTGGCATATAAGAATTTCTTTTTTGTGGCTTCCACTTATTTATAGCACTGAAAGTGGTAAAATAAGTTAAAGAATATTAATTGTAGTATGTTATAAATTCATTCATAGACATTATCATAATATAATCTAGCTTTCGTTGGTAAGAGTTGCTCATCGACGATAATATAAGCTCCCGATTTGAAGCAATTTTGACTGTTATCAAGAAAATTATTCCAAACTGTTCAGAGTAAAGCGAGAAGAATACTAAGCATTTATGTGTTAGCAAGTATTGACTTTCAGATTTCTTTTATAGAAAATAATTTATGATATAATTTTAGAATTTCAGTAAAATCATGTGTGCTCATAGTACTGGAAACTTCCTTCGTACGCCCCACTTGCATTGCAAGATTCTCGTTCATAATGTTTTTTTGTGGTATGTGTTATTGGCTCTGGTACATCTTTGAAAGAACTCTGAACTGGTAATTTGTCAGCAACAATGCCTGCTTCATTTCTTTTTCAAATACTTCCGTCTGAAGCACATTCAGGTTGCTGATTTGGTACGTTACCTCTATCACATTCTACTTCCGCCTATGTCTTCAGAACTGGAAGGGAATCGCATGCATCGTCTCGTAAGTTTGTTTAGAATAGTTGTCTGAATATTTTGAATAAATTCACAGTCATTTGACTGATCTATGAAATTGTCTTCATCAGAAATTTCCTTATCACTATTCTCAATAATGGCCCTGTTGTCATCACTGACTTGTAGATCAATTTGGAATATATAAATTCACTCTTGCCATCATACACTTCTCTATTTATATCTGAACATTCAAGAATCGATGGCATTTTCTAAATAAATAAAAAAATATATTCGTGTCGACAGTTTGAGGGGCTGGGGATCACTATAAAAATAAGTTGGAACTAAAACACTTTCTCGAAGAAATTTAGTGTTCTTATTGAAGAATATATTTTTCGTTATTTCGCTATTCAAACAAATGTTTCATACCTTTGTCACTGCGCGGCTAAAGATGATTGGTTGCGCAAAGAGATCGCTTGGACTAAGATTTTATTACATGTGTTGGACGGAGCTCGATACAAGACAGTTCGCGCCTCGTACATTTACGAAATGCTCGTCGAATTCTCGTAATACTACCGAAATCGTAATGAGACCATGGACACATGGACCCTATAGCATTCTATAGACTTATTATATTGAACATTATCCACGCTGGTCTCACTATTCTCCCGACATCGTTAATTTCTTCATAAAAACACGCACCAGTCATTTTGACTGGTACTGGTATAAATGTGAAAAACAAAAAATATATCTGTTACTAATTTAAATAAACTAACATGAAGTTTGTAAAATAAATTCTCTACTTATAGATACAAAAGTCATAACATCATTTCGGAAAACAAATTTTATATGTCGTAGTAATTTTGAATTGAAGTTGCACGACCAGTCAAAATGACTGGTCTGGTAAATCTAGTGTTAATGTCTATTTTTTTTCGGGAATTTTAATAGTTGATTTTTTTACTATGTTACTTTAAAGTGAAGAAACATCTAGTTCGTCTAATAATTCGTTTGAATCACAGAAAGGTAGTGCGGTTGTGTATATTAAATTAAATTATTTGAGGATCTCTGTCCCTAATATGGAAGGTATGATGGATGTTGAGATTTAGATAATAGTAATCTTATGGATACAGACAACTTTGTTCGGCGTAAGTTAGAAGAACTTATACAGTTTAAACCTTTAAGGATTTAGTTTTGAGTAATCCGGTGTCGTAAATCAAGAAACTTGAAAAAAGGCTAACTAATTTGCAAAACAAACTTAGAAAGCTAGAAGTTCACAGTCTGTTTAGGCTTCGGATGGCAATTTATATTACTAATTTCTCTAGCTTTATTTTTTTCATTGTCGACATCTGTAAAATAAAGTATTTTAGTAGCTTTACCTTTACAAAGAAAAAGCTTATAAATTATACTATCTGGTCTTGACGAATAAAACTGATATTACTCTTTAACACCAACTACATATATACATAACCTCACGTCTATAGTCCCCGATCGGTGCATTGCAAACTCACATTTCGGCACTTAATCGAACCTGGAATTTCTAGACCGCACGTCAGATACATGTGCTGCGAGACCGTTTATACCAAATTTTCGCGATATCAATAAATATAAAAAAATAAATAAAAAAAATACGAACGCTGAAAGTATAGTTAAAGAAACAAGCGTGTCGAGGAGCGCACGGCGCGCGGATATCGTTAGTATCTAAATAAAGTTTTCCAACCGAAGGAGGCGACTTGCCAAACCGCCGCACAAAACCGAGTTGAATTTCTTACTTTCAATTACGAGAGGAGAGGCGGTGGGTCGGCGCCGGCAGTGGTGCCCACTCGTTACCGTATTTATAGCTCGTGTGAATGGAATTGGCGAGAACCCGTGATACTGCGCCTCTGTGTGGGCGTAACACGGATGTACTAGACGAACGAGATAAAAATATTATCATTAAGGACATCGTAAGTGTCATACTTTTAGTGGTAACTGTTTATGTATAAATAGTTTTGGTATATTTATTTGCTTGTTTGATTATATGAGGTAGGTGACCGTAGATAGTTACAATTTTCTAAAATGTTCATTTTACTACTGTTCCCACGTTCTTAAGAAATTAGCAAGTTATTGCTTTATGTACTCAAATAGATTAGCTAATGTTGATAATGTTTTGATAGTTTACATTTATAGCACATTTAATTTTAAGTCTAAATTATTGTTATTCGTTATATTCAGAGAATAATTACGTTCTAAATACTATAGATTTGTATTCAAATTATCTAAATTGATAACTGCAAAGTAGTTACCATTTACGACGAATGTTTATCCCCAAATGTAATCAAATAAAATTATCTTCTAATCGAATTACCAGCCGATAATTCGTTTTGGTTGCAATCAAGTCGGATATTAGGTAAGCACTTAATAAATACTGTTTGCAAACAAACGAAGTAAGTGTCCCGCTGGATACGAGTCCCGCACAATCGCAAATATTTACCCTCACGTCACTGCCATAAGATACACAGTCTGAGGTCGATTGAATCGCTCTTTGTGAACGGTCCTTAGCGCGCCCGAGCCCGCCCGCGCGCCCTTCCCACCGGAACCACAGCTCCAAACACAGCTTGAATTCAAATGGCAAATATCAATTATTGGGTGAACACCACCGCACTTCAACCAAATAGAATCTGCTTTAATGCTAAACCCGGTATGTGTAGTTTTTGCGATTACACGATCGGACCGCGCATACCTTTTTAATATTCATTATCATGTAAATGGAATCCAAATGTTGGGTGAAATGAAGTCCCTTTTATATCACTTTGAGAGGATACTTTCAACCCAATTAAAACTTAAGTAATTCCAAGTTTTAATTACATCGACTCTTAATGTCCAACTGGAACTATTCATACGGTGACGCGTTGTGTGAAATTTACGTTGTTTATATATTTTAGTGTTAAAGTCTTCCAAGTGAAGCCGTCGGGGTTTACAGATAAGCCTGGGACGTGCAACGTTCAGGCTTCCTATTCCGCACTGTGTGTGAATTTGAGACTTAGCTTCATAGTTTTTCTTTTTTGTCTGCATTTATCCAAGGAAGAATTTACTCTTTCTATAACCTATTGTGCTCAGCAGTGGGCGTATATGGGTTGATGAAGAAGAAGAAGAAGAAGATAACCTATTATTTTCTCTCTCTACTTAGTAGGTATTATCGGGATCGAAAACAATGACAATTCCAGATTAGATACTTACACTGATGAATGAGGCTTAGCAAAAGATTTTATGTCATATAATAATATGATTTTGTGCGTGCATGCTTCTTCTTCTTCTTCTTCTTCTTCATCAACCCATATACGCCCACTGCTGAGCACGGGTCTCCTCTATCATTGAGAGGGTTTAGGCCATAGTCCGCCACATGCTTATTATTTACTATTATTGATATGCTGTTTTTCTAATTGTATTTTTATCCAAGTATAAGTGTAATACGGTTAGTTTGATCGAATGTTACCGTGACAATCAAATATGTGAAAATGGATCATGGAAGCCTGGCTGACAATAATACAATTCCAAATAATAGGAAAGTTAGTTATACACATTTATTGATTAATGCGTTACATGTGTAAAGTGTTTTATTGATGCTGTTTGTTTTGTTGTGCGATAGGCGTTTGTTTGCTGTTTATGATTTGTTTATTATTACACTGTATACTTTGTATTTGCAGGGAAAAGTACCTAAAGTAAACCTGATGGGGAATACTGTGTTAGAGAATGGAGTAGGTATGCTTAATATGAAACTGTAACAATTTTATTAAGTACGGTTTAGATTGATTTGCATCAAGACATGTTTTTTAAATTCTAATGAATTCATTCAAACAAAATTCTATTCCAAAGTATATTCTTGTAATAAAAAGATACAGAAAAAATCACAGCATGGTATTTACAAGTTTTAGGTGTATTTATTCATTTTTTTAGCTCCTCATTGTACACAAAGCGATCATGAATGAAACAAAAATACAGAGGGAGTAGTCAAACTGTTGGTATTATCGACCAAGGCTATCTTTTAGTCAACCATAGATTGGACATCTATAAGGAAAAGGCTAAGCGATGAAAGATCATTGTAACAATTCTTTACAGATAAAACAAAGGACGATGCTCATTGGATTTAATTGTTCGTACGGCCACTTTGATATGCCTTAAGAACATCCACGTAATACATACAAGTTTCTAAATTCACAATATATCACTATTTACATGATACATGCGTTACAAAATAGCCAGAAACACATCGGCTATTACGCCAGAACGCACTTCAATATCATTATATATCACTATTTCACCATCATAACTGTAATTGGAATTTATGTTGTAGTGCTCGGGACAGGAACACGTGTGTGTAATCATAAAGTCGCGCTACGTATAGCTGGCAAGTGCATTAGGAGATTAGCTCGATACGTGACGCGAACTCGCTGTTTAAACAAAGATCTGACCGAACAATCAGTATGCGCAAACACGCCTAATGCACGCCTTTATGTGTGTAATTACACCACATTAGAGCTGATTACCCTCTCATTGTTAAATATTTTTTCAATTACAAATGATACAGTAACAATAGATATAAATTAGCTAGAATTGTTTCGTTTTCAGCACAAAAGTGATGGATGTTGTCATAGAGTTATTAAAGCGGTCGATTGATTCATTTTGTGTTACTGTTTGAGTTTAAAATAACATAATTCTACTATCTACTAAAATCTATATCGAAATGTGAAATAATAAGCCGGATCTTTTCTCCACGATATTATGTTGATCAATTGCTACCGATATCAACAGCCCATAGTTTTAGTTGAGTCCTACCACACGTAAACATAACTACTATATAAACCAGCAATTCCAGCGGTTATTCAATCTGTAGGACATGTAACCCAACCAGCTCATACAGGTGTGCATACTTTAGTGTGCTCATGCAAGGCTCTGTTGGTGACTGAGGTTCTCAATTGGACTAATTGGTACTATCTCTTTCAACCTTTTAAACAGGCCTATATCATAGATGTCAATAGATAGGCTAGAATTTAAATTGATCATTTATTAGGTTTATTCTTCTTCAAGGAATAAAACTGGTAACGTTATAACTGTTCCGTTGATATAATTCAAATGTTACATAATCATTTTAATTTAATACCCAACTTTTATTAGTTATTATTTGCTTTATTACTTATTCCACCATCCTCAGAATCCCGTGGGGCATTTTAATGAACAATTCGAGTCGAGGCAAATAATTCAGAAGTTGTGTTTTACGGCCTATACCGAATATAGAGTAATCTTGTCGTTGAATCGTCCTCAATTAAGACCCTCAGAACATATCCATCAAAATGTAATGCGATGTCCGTTGGCCGGCTCCCGAGCACATTAGACGTTTTCATTACCGGTCCCATACAAAAGTTTCCATAAACTCCGCCCTAAAAGCTTTCTCAATCGTGAATAATTAAACCCATTATTACGAAGGCCGAAATTGGATTAATAAAATCTTTCCAGCGGCAGGACCCCTAGTTAGATGCTTCTTAATTCATTCTTTCGCTTGTTTTTGGGTTACGCAATGATTAGCTTTAATGCACGACCCGAGAAATGTTGTTAGTTATAATTAACCGGCTGTCTTTTCAGAGAGTTTGAAGTAGAAAATTTTCCCTCTAAGTTTAGTAGGTTAAGTCACTTATAGCTGTTGCTCGTGGATACTCTTGTATAGTGAAATTATCACTAGAGATTCAAGAATTAAGGCGTATTTGTTATGACTATAATTTATTTTCCTATCTAGGAAACGTTATGATAATTTCCTATGAAACAGTATATAAATCGTGTTTTTTAAATTAATTGTACCTAAATTAGCACGAATATAGTCTATTTTTTTGCTACAATATTCAGGCTGATCTCATCATCATCATCATCAACAGCCAATACTCGTCCACTGCTGGACATAGGCCTCCCCTAATGACTTCCACCGGGAACGATCGGAAGCCGCCTGCAGCCAGCGACGTCCCGCGACCTTGACAAGGTCGTCGGACCACCTTGTCGGGGGACGTCCCACGCTGCGCTTTCCCGTACGTGGCCTCCACTGGAGAACTTTCTGGCCCCATCGGCCATCAGTTCTCCGCGCCATGTGGCCGGCCCATTGCCACTTCAACGAGCTAATCCGATCCGATCTGCATCTTAAAAATATTATTATAAATAATATGCAATATATGTATTAAAACTAGTCACATCGTATACAAATCGAACGCTATCGGCGATGAAAACTGTTCGTCAAAGCAAAGACCTTTGCCTTCTTGGGACATATACCGCTGCACAAGGAGTATCTCGATAAATAAAAGAAATAAAAAAGATGAGTTAGAATCCGATGGAAACTTCACATCCGTACAGTGGATGCGCTTAATCTCGCGCCTTAGACTGGGGCGACACAGCCGCCGGCGTCAGCCTCGTCCGGTATACACCCGGTATATACCCGTAATTAAATTCTCTTCTTCAAGTTTCGTTCGTGACAAACACGCCGCTCACTGAGCCGGAATAGCAATTTCTTTTTAAACTCCATAACTTATGTTTTAATTTAATTATGGCGACATTTATAATTCACGCCTCGCGGCCGCTCTTACACCGCACCGTCAATTGATAAAGTTTTAGTGTGTCTCCTAAATGGATTCGTCTTATTGTTTCGCAGTTGTAGCAAGCTATTTTGAGGTTTAATTAATTTTAAATAAAGAAAAGTATCGTTTACGCTTTATGGATAATGTGAAAATACATACAGTAAGTATTATTGAGGTTTTAACATATCCTCCATATTTATAACATTTTTTCATTTTTCCAATTAATCGTATTGATATAATCATTAAAAATTCATTAATAGACAGGGTAGCAAAACGATGCTCAAGTTACTTTACATAGATCGATAGCATCGTTATAACTTCACCATCAATATAAATAAGTGATGCGAAAGCAGGTCCGTAGCGCAGTGTATCCTTTCAAGATTTATAAGGGAATATAAAGTGGCGGGGTAATTAGAAACACGAGACCGATCTAGTGCAGAACCCTTGAGCGCAGAGTGGCCGGCTGATCTCCAACTGGCCCCGTCGTGTGTTTAATGTACTACGTCCAAGAGTCACGCCGTAATACCGTGCGCTGTTACCGTGGAGTGTATTTTATTTGTACGGGTTATGTCTATAAGCAGCAGTTTGTATAGCTTCGTCGGTAAACGTACAGGATTTGTTATTGCATTGACAGGGCAGCGAGAAAATTCACTCGAGTTATGTTTAGTTCTTGGAATGGCGCGTACCGCTCATTCGAGTTGCATCATTCGAGGAAATACTTAGACATCTTTATGGAATGTAAATTGATTCTTACTTTATAGTTTACATTAATAAGTTGAGAAATATAATATTTCATAAAATGAAATACGCGATAAAGGTTTCATTACTATAAAAGTATTCATTTACATTCAGCAACTGAACATAACCATTGTGCTGTTGTCGCATATATAAGTGTTGTTAGTTTTGAATCATGTATCGCGCTAAAGGATTGTTCAATCCGGAAGCGATCCACTTTTATTTCTCAGTACAGTCGCGCCACTGCCACTAAAACTTCGGATAACTCCTGGATTTATCGATGCGACTCGTGAAGAATTTTAAATTCGTCTCGCTCCCATTACTTTTCCGCAAAACGCGCCATGGTTTTTGTCGCTCAATTTGAATTGCTGATACTAAAGTTCGATAATATGTTTGTCTTTTTCGAACGGTTAGTCATGTATTTTGCACTTTTGTTGTGTTATTTCTGAATTGTAAACAAGCGTTACATGTTTTCCGTCTAATTGTATGCGCTTTTAGTCACACATGCACGAATTATATTCAAATTGTGTCATTTCGACGACTTTATTCCTTTATTATTCTCTTTGCAGACAAGGAGTTCTGAAACTTTTGTTATGAAAGAATACATAATAAATCCAAACAATATTCGAGAGTAACTGAGGCGCGCGCCGCCATCACGTTGAAATACGCGATACTTACAGAGGCACAAGTGCGTAATGAATACGTCAGTTTAGAGACCGCAAACAGCCCATTTCTAATATAAACAGCACACGCGAAGTTGGCTCATATAAATGCCAACACTGGCGCTTCAGCCAGCGTCTTCGTCGGCCCAAACCCCGCTGCGCTCGGGAGCTGTGCAAACTTTTTGAAATAACTTTTAATACTATTTGCCGTAGTGCATCAGGTCTGTTTGTGCTATTGCTCGAAATGCACTCGCGTGTACGTCTGTTTGTGTATTTCTTTATTCTTTATGGAGAGCGATGTAAGGCGCATCTCTATTGAGTTCGATTTTCTCTTTTAGTTAACAATGCATCTAGATGTCTTGTATAAAGTATACTTGACACAGTTGGTTTCTTTGTTCGGTTTCGAAACGAGTGGCGTCCGACTGCTGACTTTGAATGACGGGTTCGAATGTAGTATGCGGAGGCGATTGCGCTCGTCGGCTGAAATCTCGAGTCATTCTGTGCGTCGAGACGTCAAGCGCGTTGGCCTCGGCCCATGTCAAATGGCAGATGTCTTTAATCCGACTCAGGCATGGTGCTGTTCGGTTGAATATTCTGGCACGAGATTGGACGTTGGACTAAAAATATAGCCTAACATTCTACTATACATTCAAGCTACAATACCAAGTTGGTTGTATTTTCGTTTTGACTTGCTCCCGTCTAATTGCCCTTTGTAGCATGCTAAATTTTGGGGGACTTGCTCTGTCCTGCTAATTAGTCTGTCCTCTTGGTCTTTTGTCGTCGCCCGTCTGGAATATAGTGTCGGGTAAAATATTTAGAATATTATAGGTGTTTTGTCATTTCTACGTAGAAATGATGTAAAACCGTAATCGTCGTATTCCTTTTGCTCTTAAATACGAATTACCATCGCTTTCCTGCCGCGCATTTCAACCTTTTAATCCAATATGTATAAGGAAAGCGTGCAGCTCGTTGTTGGGTGCATTATTATTCCTGTGTAACGAGGAACACATATTTTCCGTTTGTAATCTTGGCGATACAAAAGCTTTTGATTATATATCTTTAACTAGAACAAGTTGGAATACGGCCGTACTTCGTGCCGCTAGTACGCTACATTCATAAATTACACACCGCTATGTTGTAAATAATCACGACGTTCTGTTGTTGAATATTATATGCGCACCGAGCGGAATTACTATTGGATCGAATAATTCTTGAAAGTGTTACGGAATAGAGTCAGGTGACGCTTCGACGTCGTCACCTAATTTCAGTCGCGTGCAGGCTCCGTGTTAGTCAATCAATGATTCGACTTGGATTTAAATAATTTGTCAATAAGAAGTTCTTAGTTTGAATTGGAGTATCGTACAGTTTTGTATTCGAGAAGGCCTAACTTTCCTGCATAATGTTGCAATCCTTTAGGTTTCATCTATAGATAGGTTTATGTATGTCACTTTAACTGAAAATTCCAGAATTACTTTGTCACGCTGTTCTATCATTACTTCGTTTTATCGTAAGCAAAAATACACAAAAATAAAATCTTTTAACGTAAGAAGGATGATAAACGAAGATAATATTTCTTGAAATTATATTGCATCCTCAGAATTGAGTTACTTCGTGGAAATACGAAGAAATCGAGTTGAGTTAAGGCATCGTGAAAACATAAAATGAAGAGGGAATCTATCCAACAACAACTTTAATTGGCCGCATGTCTGCGTGATTTGTTTTCAAACTATGAAATAGTTAGCATTACTTGTTGAACAAGTAAAAACAGTTCAGGTTTTCTATTATGTTAGCAGTAAAAATAAAGGTTCTTTTGTTGACTATCTCATTAGACAACGACTTGCCTCTACATTGTTTTAGCCTCAATGGATTTCAAAAAATGATGTAGATAGTTGTGGACCTGTATTTTGATTAATATCTAGAAAAATAATGTGATTAAAAGCTACTTTTGAGGAACTGTCGCCGAGATCCAGTCCATCTCAATGCCAGAATTCATTGAATGAATAAATCGGCTTAGGCGTAACAAACAAATATCTCTTTAGGGTTTTTATGTTAATAGAATTTATTGGGTAGGTACTTGACGTCGGTTACGCGAAAAAGTAATAATATGAAATTTCTGGGAAGGAGTGCCCAATAAAAAATTCTAACTTTATAATATGAACTGCTTTGTATTGGTATACGATTTCCTTGATTATACCTTTTGACGACTAAGATATATTTTTTTAATTAGTTACATTAGGTACTCAAACCTAATAGCCACATATACATAGTCATTATAAATACATTCTTTTTAATATTTTCTTTAACGAATCAATTATATCTTCACGCATTAATGGTTAATTAAAATTCAACTGTATCAATAGGTTTCCAACAACGTGAAAATGCGAAAAGGCCAACGGTATCCGAAACTTCATTGGCAACAATTAATATGGCCATTGGAGCGTTACATCTCGAATAATCGAGCTACGTTAAATGTGGCGCTGGTGAAATTTGGCTCGCATCCACAACGCCCGTATGTTCCCGCGTTTATAACTTTATGCAAGCAATGAGTACCTGCAAGAATGCGGTTTGAATTTAATTTAAGTTACTGTGCGTTTCGTCGAGATGCCGGCAGAGTCGCCGACCGCAACACCTTTATGACGATGCCTTTGTCTGTTACACTCGCTTCTGATGTATGGATGCGCTAATTATATTAAGTAATTTTGTTGGTGTATCTCGGCGAGTGTCTTGACGAACTCCGTGGCTGAAGGATCTGTAATCCATAATTGACAGTATCGAAAGTTGAAGAGAAATGGAATTCCGAAGGTTGGCGAGTTTCTTGGATATTCAAAATTCATGTTCAAGCCGCAGCAGCAACTGAATGAACTGCAGCAAAACCTATTTTATCAAGTAGTATGTGTGCTTTTTTAAAATAAGTTTTTAATAAATACAAAGAAGGTAATAAATTTAAAACTGCCCTGTTTGTCAAAGCTCAGATGGTGGTATAGATTTCTGAAACAAAAAATACTTCAAATAAAGTGCTTGTTAAGTTTAGAAAGTGTTTGTGATATCAGGTGCGTTGTTGAGATGACACCCCGTAAATATGGGATGTGCCGGTCGTTTGATCCTTTTAACCCGGGTGTAAACAGGCACCCGGCACTCGGCACTCAGTACTCGGCACTAGTAACGAGTTTAATCCAAAGAGGACGCGCAAGAAACAAATCGTGCAACCGAGCGCCAAAATTTCCCCAATTAGCAAAGCAGGTCACATACGTCATGCAAATACAAAATGTATAGTTGCAACTAAATTAAAACCTCTTTGTTGTTGCCAATTAATTCCGCCCACAGAAAGGATGAAAAACAAACTAGCAAGTTCCACCTGTAATTCAATTATGGTTCGCTTAGTTTGTTTGCTAATACGTTTTGTATCAGTTTTTGCCGTTAAACGCGGGGATGTTCCGAGTATTAATGGAATTTTAACCCCGAGCCACTTCGATGGCAAACTTTGATGCTTTTAATTCGACCTTCCATTGATTTCGGCAGTTTCGTATGAGGATCACGTGTGAGTAAGTAAAATTATGCCAGCCCTCGCCGGCATTTTAAGTGTGCTATTGGAAAAATCTATGAGGCGGGGATACCGAATGGGTGGGTTAAATTATAGAAATAAACAGTAGTTATATGTGAGAATATAGTTTTATTATTTTCTATTACTTTCAAAAAGTATATTTGGCCTATTTGTACATTAGAAAGATTCTTGTTGAGACATGCCTTGTGAATCAAAACCTGCAATTCGTACATCGAGATAAATGTTTTGTGAATCCTAAAATATTGAAAAACTTAAACTTATCAAACGTAGTATGTTACTATTGACTATATTATATTTTAAGTTTATTTACAATTATATAAGTATTAAACATTATATAAAAGGTACTACGCTTTAAACAATTTTTGATGTAATGGTGTCTGTACTCCTTAGGTACCCTGGTGGGTGCAATACATTGAAACTCGCGCATATTTTACAAACACGTCTACTCTACCTCCGAACTCGGTTCGATCATACGCGCCTGTTATGGCCATGGAATAGTAAACGCTAATACTAAATTAACGAACACACAGACAAGGCACGTATGTTAGTAAATCAGTTGGCAACCGCCCGTTGAGGCACGTAGTTGCAATCTGCACAGTTTTTGATTTATACTGCGGCAGAATTAGAATGTCCTTACTATTGTAATTTAGTAGGTTCGCGTTAGAACGCACCCGGCCGTCCGCCCCACTGTTGCGCCGTAACGTATGTGCCTCGAGGAGACAAAGTTTTTAAATAAATTTTCATATTTGCAATGGCGGAAACGTCACAACGGGACGCGGCTGGGGATGAGGGATGGCTTAGTTTTGCGAATGTACCGTTCATTCTTCATGGTGAATGAGACATCCGAGACTTAATAGATAAAGCAGTGAGACGTATTGTTCGATACTATAATATAGTATAAGACGGCGCTGCGGTGAGTGGTTGCTTACGGGATGAATATCGACTCGATCGCCTTGAAAATTTGAAGGATATTGAATCTTTTAGAGGGTAACTTTCTGTGTCCAGTTTAACTGCATTGCCATTAAGATATTCGGTGGCAAAATAGGTCTTTATATAAAGATTAGAACTTCTACTCGATAAACATTCTTATTCCAGCATAGCTATTGAAACAATATAATTTACTTTTAGAATGTCATGTGTTGTTGTTTCTTTTTTGTACGAAAGTTTAAGTCCAACCCAACCGTGCCGGATAAAATTCTAACAAATTCACTGTATAATTAGGCTTTTTAGTGTAAAAGATACATATATGTATAGTTTCAAAACCAATAACCCAGTGTCGTGAGTTAAAATCCGAACGAGTAATTCGCAGTCAAAACTCGCAGCTAGTTGGCTCCCATTAATTGTCAAAGTTGTGAAACTGGTCCCCGGGCGACCGGCGGCGATATCTAGCGTGTGTTGAATAAACTTTGCGTAAATTATCGCGTGCGCCCGCGAAGAAACACCATTTGTATTGGGAATAAATCTTGTGCCGCGCGAAGGGGAGACACACACCGACTCATTATTGGCACACATATACCGGGAACTACTCCAATATATGCTGTAATTACTTTGCGTATTATCCTACGTACCTGGAATTCGTAAATTATCTCCAAACAGTTTGTATATGACATAGTTTATGTTTGCTACATTCGTGGAATGATATTTGATGTTCTGTAATACTTAGTATTCTTTATTATATTGGGTAAACAAATTAACAGACACATTGTTGTTAGTGTTATAAGTATTAACCCTTTATAGCCCCTGGTGACATTTCTGTAACAAACCCAAAAAGTCTCTATAAAATTTAAACTAAACGTTTAAGATTTGTCAAATCAATATCAATATATTCTTAAATAACACACCGAACATTTTAGCATCAAATATAAATCATAAGTAGTGTAACTTGCTCCCTTTTTGGCTTTGAATTTCGTGTTTTGATGAAAATGCCATGTTTGAACTTGCAAAAAGTTTAAAATTTATAAAAAAATACTAAAAGTATATAAAATTTTATAATTTTTGTTGATACCCGTAGGTAAGTAAATAATTTGGTTTATATATCATTACCAATTCATACTTTTGATTTTTTATATGTAAAAAGTAACTTTTTATGTTTGTTACATTTCTGTTACATTGGGTGACAATGGCATAAAAAATACAACTAATGTATATCCATATATTGATGATTTTTTTCTCCTATTTTTTAAGATAGGGGTAGTACTTACACAAAAATTAGACCTATAATATAAGCCTTAAATAGGACTTCTAGTGGAGTTCTATTCGAGGTATACCTTTGTGTGGATGAATAGATTTGCTACACTAAGAGAAGAGACAATTTGAATAGATATATGCCTATAAAAAAAACACAATTGGCGTTAAAAGTTTTATGTACTGAGCGTAGTTTCATGTTTCGTCTATAATATTGAACCTGAAACAGGAACTGAAAGAGTTTTGCTCCTAGTAGAATAAAAAAGGAGCATCTTGAAACGTCGTATTTAGAATGACGCGGGCATACCCAGACATCAGAAATAACATATATATTTGGATAATAACTTTACTTCCGTGGTTTGAAACTTTACTGGAGTACGTAGCAGAAGTGGATATATCTTGGACTTGGGGAGTCCTGGGACCGTACGGAATAATCTCGTTCCAGATTGCAAACTACCCCCTGACGAGGATGTAATAAAAAGTAATGTAGATTTTCTGTTGATTACGTAGCAAATATGGACGCAATTGATGTGTCAAAATTTATATGAAAAGACAACAAACTTGTCACGCTTCTCTCAATTTTTGCTGGTGAGTGGTCGAAGGTCCAAGTCGTTATGATAAGGCCAATAGAAGTACATCAACATTGATCGGTCTCATATCGTCGAAGAATGTAGTGGGTATATTGGAAGTGTAGATTTTATTAACATTATTATACTCTTCCATTTTATTAGCATTATGGGTGCTTATAGTATTATGACACGAATTAAAAGACGCCAGGTTTGGATGTTTTACCAATTATTAGACCTGACCATGGCCAGTTCTTGGCTGATGTATGTGAGAGTAAGGCAGACTAAACTATGCAATGACAAACAAATGTCTTCAGCAGATTTTCAACTTGAAATTGGAGACTTTATGTAAGTTTTGCTTGAATCCTAATGTCCAACAGCGAAGATTAATTGAAAATAAAATACAAGCCAAAATCACAAGAGTCCGGCGCAACATGTCCCCCCATTGGCGGTGGGGCAGTATCAAATTGGCTACTGACCGAATTAGGTTTGAAAATCATTTTGCCCAAGTTTCTTCGGTGTCCTGATGTAGCACAAACAATTTTTAAAAAGTTCGGAATAGTAGTTGTTACAAAAAACAAAATAAATCTGTTAGATCCTTCCATACTACGTTAAAACATTTTCTTCCACTTTAACCCAATGTGACAGTAATGTCACAAACCCTAAAAGATCCAATACATACGGAATAAAAAATATTTTTGAATTTCCACGAAACACGTGTTTTTTTATTTGTTCAAGCCTATCATATACCAAAGTATTATAATTTTTTATGATCTTGGGCTACGAAGGGTTAATGTGGTTTATCAAAATTCCAACACTATTTAGTCGTGTTAGTCCGAGAGCTTTTTCAATAACATATACAGATAATAAAATTTGTTTGTTTAATGGTTGACCAGTTTACGATGCAAAACGATAACAACAATGTTAAAAGTGATTTGTAATTTTATTACTCGCATAACCCGTGATAACGATTTAAAGGGACGCAACGTCTCCGCTGTGGTGCTAATATTTTATCATATTTACATAGATAAGAGGAAAGTTATTGATGTTAATTTATGTAAACGGTAATGGAATGTTGAACGCTCATTGGTCTGGATGACTGCCGACCTATTAATACCGAGTGCTTATGCAGAGAGCGAATTGCGTTCCTGCGTCTGTGCTAATGCGAACTAGATACGCGTAATCCTGTCATTCATTAGCTCACAATCAATTCACTCGTTCGTTGGTTTAAATTGTTCTATTTACCCATTAGCTCGAGTGATTGGCGCGATCTTTATCCCGTTGTTCGGCTCCTTTGTTTTTCGGACACGTCGGTACCGTGAAATCAATTTACCTTTACAACCCGGCTTTGCGGTTACGCCGCTTGTTTGGAAGAGACATTTGCTGTTTATTTTTTTGCAATTGTCGCAAATTTATTAGGTAGTATACGTTTGAGGGTAAATAACGTAAAAATGATCGCTTAATTGAATGAATCGGAATGCTTTTGTTGATTTATATAGAATATACGTTTATAAATGTTTATTAAAATTAGGTACAGTTAAATTAAGTGTAGATTAATAGCAATCTTTGAAATACTTAACCCATGGAAAATATTAAATCTTCAAAATTTCCAAAAGTTCGCAACATTCTTTAAAAATACCTGTTTTCGAAATGGTAATATACAAAGATCTTTTTAATAGTCTAAAATAATATAAACTGAACATTTGTCTACAGTAATAGATTTACGGAAACAGTTTCGCCTGCGGAAATATGACGTTCGATTTCCCGAATATAAACCAGACAGTTGGTGCCAGATTAGAACTGTGATATAGTGCAGTAAATCTCGCGTAACTTACACTTCAGTGAGACGTTTCCAAGACGAGGGAAAATGTTATGTCGAAATGTGCGCATCGTCGACCTCCATTCTCATGAATTATCACCTTCGTATAAAAAGGGCTCAGAAAAACATTTTCCAACTTCACTCAACGGAAAGTTGGTGTTCTTATAGTGTTTTTTATGTACTCTCTCGCCTTTTATTCGCGGAGAAATCTAAATCGGCGGGAAGTGGATATGAGTGATTGCGTACGCCATTACTGTTATCGTCTGTACGTTTTATAAGTTATAAATAAATATAGCTGGATGAATATTATGGGCAACGCTGGCTAGAGCAACGTTGGATACTAAAATATGTAGAAATTAGGCACTGTATTAAATTTATATAAACATAAGATAAACACTTGGTATTAAATTTATCCACATGGAATTTCGTAGTGAAACTAAAACGACGCGCCATTGGCTAGTCTGGTGGACTATAGTTTAATCCTTACTCGAGCATCGTGGTAATAAAAAAAGAATGTGGCATTAAATTTTTCGTAAAAAAAAAATAGAATTTTAGTATCAAGTTTGAAATATTTGTGCGACATTCTAAACAAAAAAAGGGTCTTTGTTCAATTTTATTACTTTATGGGCTCACAATAAATAACATTATATAAAAGACATTAGGGAAACATTAAGACGAGCCCAGTAATGACGGCTGAATTCCTGTTCCAAACTGGCAGACTTCTAGTCTATTACCGAACTATGCTAATGATCATTGAGCTTAGGAAGTGAGCTCCGTCCACTTCCACTTAAACACATCGGAATTCATTATTTCAAAATGTGTATTTAAGAATGAATAATTAGCAAGAATAGCTCTGTTTAACTCATTATCTTTGAGTAGAATGGGCGCAGCTGAAACGAGTTTCTTTCAACATTTTTCTCGGAAGGAAAGGATGTTCTGATTGGATGCGGGTTTTAATTATTTTCCAGACTTTAAAATGGTTTTCTAAATGACATTGGGTTCAGTTGAATAAATACGACTCTAACTCTCAAATACGACCGTACATTTTAAAATTAATTACATTAAAAAAGGACTTTTTGGTCATACATTATTTTTTGATCCTTAGGAATACATTTATTAGGAAAAAAGTTTTTGTATTCTCCTTTTCTAGAATGTATTGTACCTACTTGAACGAAAATGCAGATGAAATACATCATAAAGACATCAACGAAGTCATTAATATTCCGAGATATGAATGACACTCCGGATATTTGAAAAATTGAACGATTTAACGCGATAAATTGCAAAAAATCCAAGTTAATTATTCGACTCTAAGAATTAGGCAAATCTTTTCGAAATAAGATTAGAAAAGTTGTTGAGTAAACACATTTTATGAATATTTTTTTTTACTTTTTGAACAACACGGGATGTGTGCATGTCTATCAGGCCTTTTTTTTAGTTTGAAACAGGAAAAAATTGTTTCTTAAAAATTATCAATAGTATTTTTCCCATAGGTATAAGGGATCAGTAGTCCAGTAGAGCCATCAGTAGTCTTGTCTAGTATTAGTTGTAGCTCTATCTGTATTCGGTACAACTCCGTGTGTCAGTCTTGTTCCTGCACTCTCAAGGCCCTCAGTAAAGTTTATTTACCAACATTTCACCCACACAAGTTGGTTGCATTAAATATTCCGAAGCTCCTACAAGCCACAAGTTTCCCGCAACGACTTGCTGCTAAACTCTTATTTGGCTTAAATTTACACCTTTCAGTTGCAAGGATCTTGTTTCAACTTAAATCCTTTGTGCGTTTGAGGCTCATTTTGACTTAAGCACGATAATTTCAGTTTTACCCGCGGATTGCTTAGATTTTAATTACTTATTAATTTTTTGATCTCCTTCCTTCGCTATTTATTTTAAAAAATACACGCTGATGTATTATGTCTTTTGTATGACAACATCCTTTACTTAAAAATCATTAACCAATCTAGCGTAGAATCATAGTCATAACCATAATACCTTAAGAGTAAACGTGCTACGTCATATTTGGTAATATGTGAAGCTCGTGCACCATGTCGCAGTAAATGCAGCTAATCTTCTTCTTATACTTCCAAAGACGTTAGAATCGAGTAAATAATTTTGATTAGTATACTGTTTTTGCAACTATTGCTTGTGTGGAGGCGGAATGGATAAATTCTAACGCGAAGGTCGACCTCCATCAGCTTCATTAATGGAGCACACGGGTCTAATTACGGTTTTGTTACTACGGCTTTTAACTTTAAAAACTTGCCCGCTCAACTGCGCCAACTTAAATTAGTTTCAAATTGATGTACATGACTTTCATTGTGATAAAATTAATCCGTGTACCTGTTTTCGTATGTCACGTGGGGAGCGTGGTATAGCTCGGCTGGATTGTCTCTGGGCAATCTAACAAGTTATTATTAAGTAATAAGGTATTTGAGGTGCGCGAGGCCAAATCGCAAGTGTAATTATATTCTTTGTCAGATGTACAACATACGGGGTGCCTTAACAGGAAACCTCCACGTGGTGCACCCTGGGCAACGACGACCAGCATAAGTTGTCGCAGTCAGCGACTTGTTATGCTGGTCGGCGGCCAATTCCTGTCGGTGGGGACCGGCGATTCTCGCCATTTTGTATTCGTATTCCCCATCGCAGCTGGGGTCTCTTTTGGGCCATCCCGGTTCCATCCCGGGCCGTCGGCGGGCTCGGACAGCAATCCTTTGCTTCCGAGCGGGAAATGGGCGAAACCCATTTCCACCGTCGCACTCGTAAACCGGCCGAAGCTGTGGTCATGTCTCGCAGTTCGGCCGGCACGAGGGTCTTGGCTTAATCGCCCGGGCCGCGAGGGAGAAAACCTCTATAAAAAGTTACCCCGAATTCCAAGCGGCGGCGCACCGTGAGGGGATGCATGGCTGATGGGAGGTTCAGTCTCTAGTGCGACCCCCGCCAGAGTACCGGCCGACCCTCTAGGCGGGTTACGCTAGGCTTACCCAGGTACAGGGGGCTCTGCCTGGGTGGACTACCCTTTCCCCCACACTCGTGGGATCTATATGGATATCTTTAAAAAACCAAAAAATAATTTGACGAAGTTGCCTGCACCGGCTTGTGCTGATCAGGTGGAGATTGTTGGACTTGTGTCTGACAACGGAGGTGTAATGCAGGAGAAGACGGGTGCGATGCCCGCAAATGAGGACAGTATGGAGAAACCCATTTCTGTTCAATCCGGGAATGGTGAGTCTTCTCCATGTGTCAGGCGAAGTAGACGTCTTTGGATGCGATCGGTGAATTCAGACCGATCACGCTCCAGATCGCTTTCAGTGGCGTCGGCCTCCAGCGATGACGAGTTGGAACCAGCGGCCAAAATCAAGGCAATAGATGACCGTCATATTTACATGAAGCATTCCGAGGGAGCGTCTTCATCTGCTCCCCTACGCGACCAAGTCCTTCGCGACATCGCGGCTCAATTGAGAAACGTTGCTGATAAGCCGGGCAACGTAAAAGCGACGCTCATTCAAGCTTTGAAGGATGCCAGCAAAAAATTAGATGACGTAGCGGATGTGCCCGCATCCTCCGAGAAGGCGCAATTGGAAGCAGCCAACGCCCTTCTCCGGGAAGAAAAAGAATCCGAACTGGCTGAAAATACATGCCTTCGAAAGAAGATCTCAACACTTGAGGCCAAAGTGGCTGAGATGGAGGAACGTCTCGCTAACATCATTGCGGCGAGACAATACGACTTAGAGTGTCTTAGCCGGTTACAACCAGAACCTCGACTACGGCCTCCTTTGGCATCCGATCGGAGTAAGACAGCTATGGCACAACAACCTATTGTTGTACCAAAGAATTTAAATGAGCAAGGACATAAAAAAAAACAAAGACGAAATATAGGCGGAGAAACAGCGTTCCCACCTATTTCGCACCGCGAGCCCCCTAGCTCACAAGCTCGGGCTACGCCGGCGCCTCGGATTATAAATGCCGTGCACCCAACAGCATGTGCACCTTCGGCTCCTTTATCCAAAAGGAAGGGACGGAAAGTAAGACAAACCGCCGCCCCTGAGCCAACTTTAAGGGAACCTCGCCCGTTGCCTCCACCGCCTCTATCCATGGAGGCACCATGGTCAATGGTGACGCGGCGCGGCAAGAAGGATAAGCAAACGACTAATACAACAAAGTCTGTGCAACACAAATCGCAGCGGAAGCCGATGCCAAAACTTCGGCCACCACGTTCCGCGGCGGTAACAATAACTATAGCGCCCGCGGCTATGGAGAGAGGTCTAACCTATAGCCGCATAATTGGTGAGGCTCAAGAGAAAGTTGACCTAGCCGACATAGGCATCAACAAAATTAATTGGCGTAAAGCGGTAACGGGGGCCACCATAATTGAAGTGCCGGGACCAGATAATCAACTAAAGGCTGACTCTCTTGCCGCAAAATTAAAGGAAGCGTTCTGTGGGTCGGAAGACGTAAGAGTCACTCGGCCCATAAAAACCGCGGAACTACGACTCTCGGGGCTCGACGAATCCGTCACCCCCGAAAAGGTCGCACAAGCTTTCGCTATGGCCACTCAGTGTCCAGCGGAGGCGATAAAAGTTGGAGAGGTTAGACCAGACCGCTCAGGTTTGGGCGTAGTCTGGCTTCGGGCACCAGTCGTTGCGGCCGAAAGAGTGGCCAGGACAGGACGTATCCTGGTCGGGTGGTCGGCGGCCCGCGTCAGTGTCCTTGAATCAAGGCCCCTTCGGTGTTTCCGGTGCCTTGATTTGGGGCACGTCCGAGAGCGTTGTACGGCCGAGACTGACCGTAGCAATTTGTGTTACCGATGTAGTCAACCGGACCACAAAGCGCGAAGTTGCTCCGCAGTCCCGTATTGCATTTTATGCGCTGCAGCAAGCAAACCTGCGGGGCATTCAGTCGGTAGCAAGGCCTGCGTGGTCAAGCCTAGCCGCCGCTTTAAGAAGAACGGTAAACGTACTGCCACTGAGGCCATGACCCAGTCGCAGCCCGTGCGCCCATCGCAGGTCGAGACTGAGTTAATGGAGGTCGTCCAATAATGAATCTCAAGATCCTCCAGGCGAACATCAACCACTGTGCCGGAGCACAAGATCTGCTTCTTCAGTCTATGGCTCAGTGGTTGGTGAACGTGGCTGTGGTCGCCGAGCCGTATTTCGTCCCGCCCCGTGACAACTGGGCCGGGGATCTCGACGGTTTGGTGGCCGTAATCACCCAGGGCGCCGCGGGCTCCCCGCCCTTTGAAAAAGTAGCGAAGGACCGGGGATGCGTAGCGGCTCTGTTGGGAGGAATTTGGATTGTGGGAGTTTATTTTTCTCCCAACAGACTCTTGGTCGAATTTGAGGCTTTTCTCACTCGGCTAGGGGCCCTGGTGACACAATGCCAACCTTGCCCGGTCGTCGTGGCTGGCGACTTCAACGCCAAGTCTCGGGCTTGGGGTTCGTCGGTTACCGACGCTCGTGGCAGGGTCCTGGAGGAGTGGGCGATCTCACTGGGCCTGGCCGTCCTTAATCGGGGATCTGTCAACACTTGCGTGAGACACAACGGCGGATCGGTGGTAGATATATCGTTTGCCACCGGTACCGTCGCACGCAGTGTCCAAAACTGGAGGGTTCTCGTGGGCGTAGAGACATTGTCGGACCACCGTTACATCCGGTTCGACATCTCTGCGTCCGCCGCATTTCAATCTGGCGACAGACCGAATGCTCCGATTGGGGGCGGCCTGCGATGGGCTATAAAACGCCTTGATAGAGAGGCTTTGGAACTGGCCGCTCTTGTCCAAGCCTGGCTCCCCGCGCCGGAATTAACGGTGCGGGTTGAGGAGGAGGCCGAATGGTTCGGGGCAGCAATGACTAACATCTGTGACGCGGCGATGCCCCGAGTCCAACGCCTCCCTCCGCGGCGCCAAGTATACTGGTGGTCGGCGGAGCTCGCGCAGTTAAAGTATAATTGTGAGGTGGCGCGCCGCCGACTCGCCAGACTAAGGCGCCGTCGGATACGCCAGGCTGACTATCAGGACCAGGAGCGGCTGCTCCGCGGCCTCTATAAAGAGGCTAGGAGAGCGCTGCGGGTGGCCATTAAAGAGGCGAAGGTTGCGGCCAGGAGGGAGTTCTTGGGGACTCTGGACCGCGATCCGTGGGGGCGCCCGTATCGGCTGGCGCTGAACAAGTTACGTCCGCCGGCGCCCCCCCTTACCCAGAGTCTCCGTCCGGAGCTCCTGGGGGACGTGGTCGCCGCCCTCTTCCCGGCCACCGATGTCGTCGTCGTTCCTCCACCGATGCCGCCGAGAACTTGGTCGCAGACGACCGTAACATCTCCGGCGGCATCGTCGTCTGTTTCGGCAAGGGAGACCCCGGAGGGTCCTCCCCCGGGTGTGTCGCCCGGGGAGTTAGAGGCAGCAGTGCGTCGGCTGCGGAGCAAGAACTCCGCCCCAGGGCTCGACGGCATCCCAGGACGTGTATGGGTGCTCGTAGTCGAGTTCTTGGGGACAAGGCTCCGTAGCCTGTTTTCCGCGTGCCTAGAGCAGGGCCAGTTTCCATCGAGGTGGAAAACAGGGAAGCTGGTCCTGCTCAGGAAAGAGGGTCGACCCGCTGAGTCGCCATCGGCTTACCGGCCCATTGTGTTGCTCGACGAGGTTGCCAAACTTTTTGAGCGCATCGTTCATACGCGCCTCGTCGAGCATCTTGAGGGAATCGGCCCGAACCTGGCCGATTGCCAGTTCGGGTTCCGCCGGGGCCGATCTACCGTCTCAGCGATTCTGCGGGTTAAGGCACAAGTGAAGGAGGCAGTGGCCCGGGGCAAATGCGTCGTGGCGGTGTCCCTGGACATCGCCAACGCTTTCAACACCTTGCCCTGGCCCTGCATCGAAGAAGCACTGCGGTACCATGTGGTGCCACCCTATCTCAGGCTCCTGGTGCACTCGTACCTCTCAAACAGGGACGTGGTGTACCCGGGCGCCAACGGGTGGCACCGAAGAGCAATGTCGTGCGGTGTTCCACAGGGGTCGGTTCTTGGGCCCCTTCTGTGGAACATCGGCTACGACTGGGTGCTCCGTGGTACCAACCCCCGGGGCGTCGACGTAATCTGTTACGCCGACGACACGCTCGTCACAGCGACGGGCGGGACCTTCCAGGAAGCCGCCGTCCTCGCCGCGGTTGGAACTGGCAACGTGGCGAGGAGAATTCAGCGGCTGGGCCTCAAGGTGGCCCTCCACAAATCCGAGGCCATTTGTTTTCACCGGCCTCGGATGGGACCACCTGCTGGGGCCCACATCGAGATTGAGGGCGTTCGAATTCCCATCGGCAAGCAGCTCAAATACTTAGGGCTGCTGCTGGACAGTCGGTGGGAGTTCCGCGCCCATTTGGAAATGCTGCAGCCGAAGCTGCTGCGGGTTGCAGGCGCTCTATCAGGCCTGCTGCCCAACCTGGAAGGTCCGGGCATCCCTTGCCGAAGGATGTATATGGGAGTCGTGCGGTCTATGGCGTTGTATGGAAGCCCAGTATGGGCCGAGTCTCTGAACAGCCGCTGCGTCACTCTACTGCGCAAGCCTCAGCGTGCGCTGGCGCAGCGGTTGATCAGGGGCTACCGCACGATCTCCTACGAGGCGGCCTGCGTTCTGGCCGGGTCCCTGCCATGGGACCTTGACGCCAAATTCCTCTCGCGACTATACCATCAGCGGGAGGAGGCGTCAAGTCGCGGGGACAGACTGGCCCCGAGGGAGGTTGAGGCGATGAAAACCTCCCTCCGTACGGCCGCCGTGGAGGAATGGCGAACCAGGCTGGAGAATCCCAGTGCTGGTGCTGTGACCGTCGAGGCAGTGCGTCCTGTCCTCGTCCAGTGGGTGGACAGGCGCCACGGCGCGGCGACGTTCCGCCTGACGCAGGTGTTGTCGGGGCACGGATGCTTCGGCCACTACCTGTGTCGGGTGGCACAGAAGGAGGAGTCGACCGTGTGTCACCACTGTGACAACTGTCTGGACGACACAGCCCTGCACACTTTACAAGAGTGTCCAGCCTGGGAGGTGGAGCGCAGCGCTCTCCGCGCTACTGTTGGTGACGATCTCTCGCTCCCGGCCGTCATCTCTTCGATGGTCGGGAGTCCGAGGTCCTGGCGAGCGATGCTCTCCTTCTGCGAGTACGTCATGTTGCAGAAGGAGAGCGCGGAGCGGGATCGCGAAAGAAGCGATCCCGCCCGTCAAAGACGTCAAAGAAGGAGGCGCCGGGTCAACAGAGACAATTAGACCCGGCGCCCTGCCCTGTGGTAAGGGGGGTAAGAATCCCACCACGGTATCCCCTGCCTGTCGTAAAAGGCGACTTAAAGGGGCCCTTGGGGTCGCTGGACGTGCTGTGGGGGCAGCGCGTCCTCACTGAATGTGACCCCGAGAGGGGCGGCGGCACTGTGGCCTGTGTACGTCGCGGGCGCCCATCCACAACCGGGGCGCCCGAACCAAGATAGTGGGGGTGCATCTGTGCCCCCTAAAACTCCGAGACGGCCGAGACATTTACGTCTCGGAGGCGCACCGGGCGGCTGCGGATGACGGTGGGCGCTTCTCGCCCGCGTACCGTGGTCGTCCCACTCGGCGCGAAGATGGCCACCGGGGGGTTTTGGTCGGTATGCCGGTTTAGGGATTTTGTTAGGGACCCAGCCCGGCACTAACATCTGCGCGGATATGACGTCGCCGCGCGCCGGGCTGGAAGACCGGTGACCCCGACATACGCTTCCCGCCCCCCTCCCCCGGGCTGGCGGGAAGTAGAGCCATAAACAGCTTTCCTCCCAAGAACAAAAAAAAGATGTACAACATACACAAACTGATTTCGATTAGTATGTATGAATAATGAATCAAATATACCTAAATATTAATTTTAGGGAGACTATAAATAACACTTTCCTTATTCATCGATGGAATTAACGTTTACTATTAATGTAAATTGCCATGCCGTGTGTAAAGGCCAAATCATAAATATTTTGGATATTCGGAGAAAACATAAAAGTATCATCATCATCGTCATCAACAGCCCTTAATTCGTCCACTGCTGGACATATGCCTCTCTTATAGCACGCCACTGGGCTCGACCTTCGGCTCTATAAAAATATATAAAAGTATGTCAGACATAAATCATTTTTATTTAAATCATTATTCTATAAAGATTCATTACATTATCACGGCAAGAATTGGTTTTAGGTAGGAATCAATGCCTCTTAAACGAATACAATATTTTAATAAATATTTAAAATAAATATTTTAAATTTTTGACAAACAAAGTTACACCGTGAATTCTGAAAACTTAACCGAGCTTAGCTTAACCGAGGCGGCGCTCGTCTCGAAAACGAGACCCTGTACTGAAATCAAACTAAAACATAAGACGTTTGCGTATGAATGAGAGGCGCTCATTACAATGACAAAGATCTCATCTACGGCAGACTTAATTAATCATTGTGTTTACTGATTAACATCCAACGTTCAAGCAACTTTGTTGGCGAATTTACATCCAGATGGAATAGTTAAATTATTCTGCTTCGAGTTGCGTGTCGTGTTTGTGGTGGAACGATGGTTTTGTTTGGTCCAGAGGGAATCGGTTAAAAAGCCTCTTAAATTTCTCTTTAATATCTACATTACTCGGCAGGTATCAAATTAAAACATTTTAACAAATATCAGTCCCATACAATGGGAGCGTCATTTTAATAAAGCAGGCTTCATACTGCCACTGAAAATTACTGAATGGAAAGTAACATGTTAATTGACGCAGCCAAAAAACTCTGCCACGTATGTGTCACATTATGTTTTAATCGCCTTAACTGTTCAAAATAAATTTGTAAAAATGTGACTCATTTATCTTGATAGAAAACTACTGAAAGCCTTATTAAAAATATTTAAAGAAACCCCGAAGAAATATTCCCTTTGTATATATAACATGAACCGTCTCGAAAACATTATTCTATTGTGACTATTATTTTCATTTAACTCTCGCGCTATTGTGCGAATGTGCACGACCCATTTTTTAATTTGCACTCTCGATGCAGGCGCGCTCTTCAGTACACCTCGTTACAGAGCCGAGTGTGTTGTTAACGTCCTCCAATGTGGCTCAACAATCAATACTTTTTGTACGAAAATAGGGCCAATTGATCTAGTGTATGGCGTAATTAAATTCATCACAGTCGTGTTCTGTTTCAGTTTATGATTACCAATGGATTGAATTTGTTTGATAGCTTAATATCCTCTATAGCAACTCCGATCATACTCATATGCTTTATTTAAGATTTACAAATTAGCATTGACCATCATAAGTTATCTATCGTCTTAATCTTAATTAAACAGAAAACATACGGCTATTGCTCCCAACAATATGACATGTGTAATATAAAATAAAAACAGCTAATTTATCCTAAAAAGTCCGAATTATGTATTCAAAAGAATCTGCAATAATATTGCTGTATAATTTATGTATCAATCTAAGCCCGAATCATATCACGGATCTCACGAAACTCAGCTGTGCTCTCGTTATACAGTTCGGCGTTCAGGAGTGAAACGTTTCAGAATTTTGAGCGATTCGCTAAAATACCCCCTATACCCTGACCTGAGCAGAAAATTGCAACTGGATATTTCACAAAGTCGATTGCTATCGATACACGGGAATAAGACTCGATTTTTTCCTGTTTTCTGATGAAATGCCACGAGTCAGGTAACAGGTTTATTTAAAAAGTTGCTTCTATTTATTTTATACATAAAGTATGCTCTACCTCCTATCTATGATTCAACATTTTATCCCATCTCTGATCAAGTAGAAATATTTGTACTGTTCGTGGGCTTAGAGAGTCGTTTACATAGATTTCCCAAGAATATTGTAGCTCCTATAACCTAGTTTGCAAATGTGCAATGCATTCCAATATACTATTTAAAATAGATCCCAGTCTATGCGGAATTATGATGGTTTTATCTGTATCGGAGCAATGATCGGGCGCGTTCCCACGGGCGCACGATCCACGCTGAGAATTATACGTCCAACGAAACTAGAGTGCACTTGTGCCGAGCATTTTAAGCGTTAATTCGTAATTGTTGTATGACGATAGGTTTTGCTTTATTGATCAACTGTATATATTTTCTGTTTTTATTTTTCTTGAGATAAAGTTATTGCTAATTTTAACTTCGTGGTTTGAATTTCGGCTTACCTAGTGATTCCGTTTATTATAGCTACAACAAAACCTATACGTTGGTTAGTAGGAAGTACATACGACAGTTAGGAGTGTTTATTATTTTCATTAGCACGATTTGATACTTAAAGCATTGTGTAAGTAAGAGCTTCAACTTAATATCATCATCATCAGCCCATGTACGTTCCTTGTAAGTATTTATGTGTTCCATGTACGAATCGGAGGTGAGTGCCTTGAGTTTGAACTCGCGACCACCGATTAAGTTCAACCTCCGAGGCCATTACTACCATTTAAACAGAATTTGTCAATATTGTCATAATTGACAGCCCCGTGGCGCAGTTGGCTAGACACCAGCTTGCGAAACGAGCGGCCGCGGGTTCGATTCCCGCACCGAGACAAATGTTTGTGTGATCCACAAATATTTGTTTCGGGTGTGGGTGTTTGTGAGACCGAAAAGTCTCTCGTAGTTTCTGATACCCACGACACAAGACTCGTATCTTAGTGTCGGGTCAGGACTATGTATATGACTGTTGGGTGTATTTATTATTATTATTTATTATATCCACCGGCCCGTTTAAATTAAAAGAAATATAATATCAAATATTTGGACATGTCAAAAATAGCAATCAACACATATTTTACACCGTACCATGTCTATGTATACTCGCACAACTAATAGCAATAACGTTGTCCAAACAATTTTTTCCCATTGTTAAAATAAAACTGCACAATTGATCGTGTTGTACGCCCGCTGCATTAAACCGGTCTCTTGAACGGATATTGAATTTTCATAGCGTTCGTTTGTTGCTACAAGTCTATTTTTATTATTTATACGTACATTTTAAATGGGCACGTTTGCCGGGAGGAAATTAATGCATCCACCGAATCGATTTGTATTAAATGCGTATCGTTCGGTTCCGTGCGATTTGCTCCAACATCTAAATGTGTTCGTGCGGGAAATAGTTATGTGTAAATTCGCATATTTTTGCATACCAACGTTTATTTTCGTGGAAATGTTTTGTGTTTTTCATTTGAATACGAATCGTCACATGGGATCCCTATTATTAAGCTGTTGTTTGCAACTCTGTGTAAGTATTTATAATAAATTTTCTTTTTAACACTACACACATACATGTGTTTAAAGTATTGATAGCCTCGAAATTTAGCTGCGTCGTTGTAAATCTCGGCGATCGCAGGTTCAAACTCCAGTCACATATCTCTTACTTTCTAATGCTATGGGTGCATTCACAGTAAAGTACCGCGTACTTTAACGGTGAAAGAAAACATCGTAAGTAAACCTGCATACCTAAAAGTGCTTAGGGATTTCTTAGTTCGCCGAACCGCACAATACCAGAGTGGTAGTTAAATGCCAACATTCCCTCTGTTGTAAAGGAGGATAGTGCCCAGCAGTAAATTAGTTTTGATACATCACTACATAGTATAAAACAAAGTCGCTTTCTCTGTCCCTATGTCCCTTTGTATGCTTAAATCTTTGAAACTACGCAACGGATTTTGATGCGGTTTTTTTTTAATTGAGTGATTGAAGAGGAAGGTTTATATGTATGATAACATCCATTAAATATCAGCGCTGCACCCGTGCGAAGCCGGGGCGGGTCGCTAGTGTGTTTATAAATTCCTACGCGTAATGGTTAATAGTATTTGTTAAAAAAAAGGTTTATACTCTTCGATGTATTCTAGCTATCCAGCGTAGTGCGGCATGATGAATAAACGGTATCCTAAAGAGCAAGCACGTCATGCACATAATTATCCATTAATTATTCGGGCATACGGAAAAAACCTGCCAGCCAGTACCTACATATTGTAGGGGACGTGACTATACTGGACTCGGCCGCGGATGCTAATAGCACACGGCATAATATCAGCTTGTATGAAACGGCAACAGTTATCAGTCTACTATAATATAATGCCGTACATTAAGCATTAATTTCGCACTGTTATGCTGTTAATGTATATTAGTCCGATACTGCCGCGTATCGAGAAGTAATAAACTTTTATGCGCTGTGTTAAAATTTTATTGTGATTTTTTTTTGTTTATAATGCACATTGGCAGTTGCTCGCTCTATATTACGTTAAATAAATTAAATGAATTGAGTGTTTTATTAATCATAAGCTATTTATTGTATCGTTGCTGAAAAAGTAAGTGCCTATTATTTTATATTAAAGAAAAATATAGTATACTAGTGAAAAATATGAAAATGAGATTTTGAATGTTAGTTGTAGTCACGGCTTTCATACTCAAAAAAAATATAATTATTTTTTAGAAGTGATGAGAGGCTTCGCTCAGATTTGCAGTTCTTATTAAACGTGATAAAAAATGAACTGTTAAACGATAAAACCTTATCACAAGCGAAGCCAAAAATAATAAAAATACGTAGTAAAGCTTTACAAACAATATAAAATAGTTATTAACATACGGTATTATAGAAGTCAACGCAAATGCATTTCATTATAGCAAACATTATTGAAACTACTTTGTCCGACGCACATTATGTGCAAATGAACGGTTGCAAATCAATGATGGCCACGAAAATACGCTTCAAAATTAGTGTCCGCTGTTTCGTTGGTCCGGGGCACTTTCAATAATTGATTTGGTGCAGTTGTGACGTCATCTGCCATGCCGCCTATTATTATCGCTGGTAATTAATGTTTTGAAATTCCTAATGAACATCTCTTCCCTCTGGCTTTTGGAGATTAACAGCAGAAATTAAATTTAAAAATTATAAGGAAAAGTATTCAAAATATGAATGAAATAACTTTGGGTACAGAAACAGGACTCAGTATTTTTCAAAGTTCTATCTTAATCGACTTAACATAGAAATGCTTTCATAGTGAAATATGATATCCTTTTGATTAAAATTTTATTATTATTTTATAGAATGCACTTAAAAAAATAAAATATACTAAGGCCGTGCATATTCCGAAACAAAAAGTTTGAATTTTATTGAATTTTTGACACCACATTGAAACGATTTAACAATTCCTTCTGTGTGACTACAGGATATGGTGTCAAGTGGAAAGCTGATGCGTTCGTGGCGTCAACACACGGTTCTATTTCACGTTGAACACTCTGTTTCCCAAAAGCACACACTGTGTCCAGATGGTCATCAACGTGTAAAAGTTTTAGAGCGAAACCCCGCCAGATGTGGCAAAAAAGGGATTAAATTATGTGCATGACGACACTCAGAGGTGCACTTCAAATAAAAAGTTCCTGTGTTTCATATTAGTGTGTTTTGTTAGTCTTTTTTTTAGTAGATCGTGAACCATTGCCACTACGTTATTAAGCCCGTTGTTTTTGGTTAATTTCAATGAGCTTTAACAGTGGATTTTTATATTCGCGGGTGATGTATAATGAATATTTTTTTTAAACGAGAGACTTAAGTTAAAATCAAAAATGAAGTAAAGTTCAAGTAAATTACGTATACTTAAGCTAAATTTGAACGAACTAATTAAACAAGGAAAAACCACGCAACGTATTTGAAACTCTTCGTGCCTTGAATATGTAGATGAGATAAACAAAGAATTAAAGAATTTTCAAAATCTTGCGTATAAATCATCGGTTCTCACCAGACACAAACTCCTACTGTGTGTGTTGGTAAAATGTAGTACATCGTGCATTCAAGATACTGTTTATCTTGTGTTTTTGGGATGATAGCGTAAAATATTACGTGAAAGTTTTCACTGAGTGGCAGACAAATTATATATACGTCATACAGAAAGCGCATTGTGGTAGAAAGAATGAGCGAAAATAATTTCATGAAGACATCAGAATGTAGCTTCCGTGCTCTGTAGCATCAACGTCGACTCCACGAAGCGTAAATCTAAAACGAATCTAGACAGAATTCTATGAACGCTTAGTAAAAAACTTCACCATTGTGGAGCTTCGGTAATTGCGTTGGAATTCATTCGGATTTTTTAATTTATTTTGTAATTATTTTTATAGTAACTAAGCTTCCCTTTATTCCCATTTTGTGATTAAAATGAATGTTTTTTATTGTGTTTATTTCGTGCGCGGAATAATGCACTCGCACTGTTTGTGTTTGTTTTTTACTCTGTCGCGTTGGTAAGCCGGCGCTGTGTTTTTACAGTCGTAGAAAATATTTTTTAATTATAATTAACAGACATTCAAACCTGGCTCGGCTATTGTTTTAACTTTAAAAATTCTACAAGTTTTGTTAAATACTTGAAAATACTTTGACTTAAATTATTCGAAATTTAAAAAGTACCGACGTTGTTAAACTGCGAGAGTTCTTGAGTAAGTTTTTTCTGTATTTTAATTTGAATTGTTTCGTAAGTCAATTACCGTGGGTGATGTTGGTTTTGTTAGCTGGTCGATAGTTTTAACTAGTTAAAACTGACTAGTTCTAGGACGTAAGGGCTTTGTTTAAAAGCTATGTATATTATGTTTCAAACGTTTCAAAAGTTTAGTCGACTTAACTAATATCTTATCTTGCCTTGTATGTTGGGTTGAAGGTCAGACTAAAACGTGGCTATCATCAAATCAACATTGCCTTATACATGGATGTTTCACAGAATTGTAAAACAGACTGTTTAGTATCCCTAGTAGTGGGTGCGCACGGACCGCAGTCTAAATGGCGTTGTACGTAAATCAATCGGTTATTCGGCGGCGCGATCACGCTTCGTCATCGAATCATCGCGCCTGTGTACCGGCGCAAAAGTGCTGTGTCGGTGGCGCCCGGCCTGCGCTGTGCGTGCGTTTGTTTGTATTGAATCAAGTCGGTATTTTGATTACCAGCCGATTTCCACGCCAATTGTATTGAGTATTTGATAACCAGACAGTTGTGTACATATGTGTCTGTAGGTTACAGTGTACTAATTTGGACCAGTTATGATAATTGTTATAGTTGTGAATGGGTTTTTATAAACTCCGATATATATTTTTTCAACTAAGAAAGGCTTTGTGTCGCTTAAATTGAGTGACAAGTTTTTTTATAAAAAGAAAACTATTATTTAAACCTTTTATAACACTAATCCAGCTATTTAACAAGTTAATACAAAATCGTTCCATAACGTTACTATGTACGAGGATCACCGAGGCCATGAAAACGAGCTGCCAGGCTTAGCAAAATTACTAAGCATTTTTTACTTACAAAAGAGGCTAATCCTTGGCTAGAGGAAACGAAAGTGACTAAAAGGCATACAGCCGTATCATGATATGTGCTACGAATTTCACATATTCAATATTAACGCGATTCCAATACCTTTTCAATCAAATCAGTACCCGGAAAACATATTTTACTCTTGTTCCCACATCTACGTCAGGGACACTCGTCGACGCTTTCACGCTTTGTCTGTCGCATTGTTGTGATATTATTTAACCGCCTCATTGAGCCTTGTTTCCTTCTGTTGTGTGCGATTTATGTATAAAAATACATTGGGTATAGCGTTTGACCCACAAGGTGCACTGATGATTTAACTTCTTATGATAGAAGAACTGCAAAGTCTTGTTTCTTGAAACAAATATTGTTTTATTACTATTAGTTGGGCATCTGAAACACGAAGTTTCCACCATGAAACTGAATGCGTGGATGTAATCCCTTAATGCTTTGAAAAGTTGTATCCATCGAATGTTAAAATTCGTTGCCAATCCAAACACTAAAAGGTTTCGCGTTTGTTGTTTATTCCAGTGTTGGTTAGTGTTGCGCGTTTTAAATATGCAGGGATGTTTTATACACAAATTTTATAGTTACCGCTTCTGTTTAAAAACACAATTTTAGTCAAAATAAACATATTGACCATATGAGAAAAACGGAGAACGTTTTTTGCACGTATTTTGCAACTGAATACATAAAAGAGCCAACAAAAACAACGATATTACAGACACTGTAAATTATTATTCGCTTTACGTTGCTGATCAATTCATTGTACTCATTAATGGAACTGTCATCAAATAAAACTCTCCCTGGCATAAAGTCCTTATGCCATACAAATCTAGCAATCCTAATATGAAATAGAAGTAAAATTTTATCGCTTCTATAATGTATATCCAAACAACCACCAGTAAATTCGATACAAACGTGAATATTAGAACGTAAAGCACTTTATGTAGTACATAGAATACGGTGCTGTGAACACTTAACGCGCGCAGAAATTAGCGTTTATAGAGTTGACGCAAATGAGTGGCACTCCATCCTAAACAGCCATTAAACGACCATCAAACTAAACTATCACTTAAATCATTAATGCGTTATTACTGCGGACCGAATAATGTGGCCTCGAGTCCATCACAAAGGGAACGGTTGTCGTGTTCTGTCTAATCGATGGAACATGGGGTAGCGGTTTTATATATTATATTTACTTATACCTTAAATAAAATTAACGGATCTTGTAAGTAATTGGCCAGCCTTGGTTGATTTCCGCAGTTGGTGGGAAAATTGTGATGAATTAGCGGCAAATTAACTGCTTCTTCTTAAAACGCGAGATTTAAGGAAGTGCGTTTCGACCAAATTCATGACAGCGATCATGGCAGTAGCCATATCAGACTAAGCTTATTAATATGAAGTCCACTTACAAATTATTCCTGTTTAATACAGATGCCATACTTTCTATTTCAATCGCTTCTTCTTTAAAGTTGTGCAAATTTAGCGCCATCTAACCATTTTGAAATATTACCGTTGTGTTTGTCGCAATTCAACCTAGTTTATACCGCTACGTCAGATTAACGGTATTGTCGCGTATTTATCGCGGCTCGATAAAACCGCGCGCGCCCCTGACGCCGGCGGATTACCACCGTCGCTGTTTGCAAAGCCGAGCGTTTGTTTATCACATAAAAATATATTTAAATTTTGTATTGGTTATTTTTAGAATTATACACCTGAAGGTATTTGCGGGAATAAGTGACAATGCTTAATTCTGACGTTGGTGTAAGTCACCGTGCAGACGAGGCGGCGGATTAACGCCATTGTGGGATTCGTCGCGGCGTGATAATTCCGCGTCTTTCGCGCCGACGGATTAGCCGCGAGGATGATAAAGCTGTTTAATGTTATTGTGGCGTGTACTTTACGTACTCGACTCAAGACTAAGTCCACCACGAATTATTGTGCAATTATTAACACCGTGTAAAACACGCAATGTACTTCGATAAAATCGTATCGATAATGCTTTATTTTATTAAAAACGAAGGCTACATTTATTTTAAAATTGAAAAAAATAACAGAACACGGTACTTCCTTTCATGTTATCAAATAATATTTTTATTAATTTTGAGGTATACAACAAAGTAGAATACATAAACAACACAAAATAATTTGCAATATTCGAAAAGCACAGCCAACACCACACGATTTATAAGTGAGCAACTTTCATAAGTCATAAAGATTATCAAGTTATTAAGCAAACGTCACAAATCCCATTAAAAGTTAAAAATAGAAGTTGCCGGATGTAGACGGCGAGTTTGCAAATAAGGATCGTTAGTGAGTTAATTAAGATTGAGAGTTGATTAAACGTTTCCGAGTACTGACATGATAGATGATTATTGCACTCGCCGACCGACTTACTGTTTGCTACATGTAAATACTTACTTGTACACTTTGCTCAACTTGGCGCGAAGAGACACAGAACACGACACAAACTGTGCAATGACTTGACCCATTTGACAACTATATTTTCTTATGTGTAGTGGTATTACTATTAATCGTATGGCATAAGTAATATAAAAACAGCAACTCTTTTTGTATTCTTAAAATTTGTTCAATATATTTTTTTTTTATTTATCTACAAATATGATACGACAATATGCAATAAAATTTGCATCATTGTTAACATTTCTTTTACACTTCTCTAAAATAGGATAGAAACGGTCTTAGCCGTACCAAGTACTTGAACACTCGGCGCACTGTAAAATTTTGCATCCGAATGGCCATCCACAATAATTATGTTCGACGACCCAATAATACCAGATTAATTAGTCGGTCACTTTGAGTGGTTGACGTTAAGCTTTCAACTTTCTTATAGTTATATTTCACTGCTGTAATATATTTGTTCGAATTGAGTGAGTTAAATAATTAACTCTGAAACTTTAAGAAGCTGGCTGATGCAGCTCGATATTTTCATAACTCGTAGCTAATATTAACATAACATCCTCTCAGTTATAAAAGAAGTTCGTGTCCAGCAGTGGATTGTATTTCAGCTGATGATGATGATTGACCAAATGTTTGTTAATTTCGGTCATTACAAGATATGAAATAGGAAGTGCCGAAGGTCTGAAATCGATTCTCGAGACAATGTTTTAGGTATTTTCCATTAGACAAATTTTACCCTTTAAACGAAATATGTAACTACAGCCTCGCTTTCTGCATTTCTGTCATATCTGTCAATGTGACGTTTTCTATGAATAAAATTAGCAAAAATATAAAGATTGATCACATTCCAGAAATTTTTCGATTATGGACTAAAAGTGTCGACTCGACCTGAATGGTGCCACTATGTCGCACAATGCAATAATAACCACTTTGTTGTTGCTTTCTATGTAATGAGCAAGATCTTTTCTAGGTCAATAACTCTCAAAAGGCTGCTCATTCTTTTGCGGTCACTATTTTTCTATATAGCCTAGGAATTTCTCGTCATCATATCAAAACGTTATTTTTCTAGTACAAAAAGCAAAAAATACCCGACTATTTTGTAGACAAAAGAGAGTAATTTATGCATCAAATCCCTATGTTATTTTCGTATATTATTTAACCAGTACGAATATTGTAATTTAATAACTATCCCGAGGGAATCACTGGAACGCACAGCATGGCGCAAGTTTCGCTCGCTATATTAATTTCCAGCTCCAAAATCCTTGCGGTACGTGTAGATAACTTATAATAACAGTTAGTTACATCACCGAAACCAATTCAAGCGCGCTTCATGCAAATAGCTTTATTCGGAACATCAACGGTCACACCTGGTCCGGTCTTATTGAAGTTATAAGTTGTGCAAACTGCTGCACGCTACGTTGGCCTCTATATCATTCCAAATTTAGTTTCTCCTTCGCCCGTCTCGCTCTTACGAATTCACCTCGCCGTGCATCCATCTCACTCCTTTTGGTGTAGTAACGAATTCATCTTAAGTTATTGAAATTCGGAAGTACCCACTTTTAAGTTATATTTTTTATCTGCGCCTCTTTTATTTTAGAATTCTCCAACGACGGTATCGATTACAGCCGACTAAAGTTTTTGCGGGTTTTGTGTAGTTGTAATGATTAATAAAATTGATGTTGCTCAAATTGACTGTAACTTTTGATCTCTTTTGCATTCAAGTCATTGGTGCAAATAAATTTAGCCTAGGATTCAATACGCGCGCATTTCAATTCCGTTTTCCTAAGTTCAATGTTTTAAATTGGCGTGTCTTAGAACAACACACGCAGGTTTAGAACATTCGCACGGTTGTTTTTACAGGCGTGAAGACATTGCAGCGGAGCCGATGTTTCTGGCAGCAAACAATAAAAAATGTGTTTGATTGCGAGATTTTTTAGTGTTTATTGTGAAGGGCGAACGTGTGAGTGCAGTGTTCCCAGCGGAGTGTGCAGTTGAGAGGAACAAAACAGTGACATATAACAATGGAATATGGATGAGTTGCGTCCGCGTTCACTTCAAGACTGTGCTTCCCAAAATGATATAGCGCAGTGAAACATACGCGTGTCCCCTTAAACTATCAAATACAAAACAAAAAACGCAAGAAACATTAAAACAAAATCGTTGTATATATAAGAGTTTTATTCAATTTAAAATTAAAGTTTTCGTCGTTGTCTACGTGTTTCTATTAGGGAATAAATTATATTTCGAGTTTTTTAAAATCATCGAAGCGGTTGTCGTATTTTTGTGATACAAATAATAAAAAAAATATCCAATTATTAATTATTATTGTAATTAAAGAAATCTTTTAAGTGGCAAAACTCGGTTGTGATGTGTATAGTTTGTAAGAAGTATCGTAAGTAGCGTTAAGTATTGGTGTGGGTGAGGTCGGTGCGCAGGCGGCGCCGATGTGGTCCGTGGCGGGTGCGTTGTCTGACGTAGTGTTTGGCGCAGGCGCGGCCCGGCGCCGGTAAAATGCGAGAGCGACGTCGCGCGCTACACCGCACCGTCGCTCTGCTGTTTGCCTGCCTCCTCTTCCTCAACTGTCAAGTCGACGCCGCTGGTAAGTCGAGCCTTCTATTTCACGTGCCCAGACTCTCATTTCTGCGTTAGACATTAAAACGAAGAAGACGTGGAATTAAGTTTCTGGTATACGCAGATAATGAGAGTCTACGCGTCGCATGTTACATTAAGACATAATAGTTAAGTATGAAATTGTGAAAAAGAACTGACGAACGGCATAGTAGATGGTATCAATCAAACAGTAAGGTCACGCTGTAATTACTCACAGCCCAATTGAATTTCGTGGAAACGGTCACAAATGTCGCGTGGCTATTATTACTCGTTTTTACAGATTCTTACTGTTGTTGGTGAGTCGTGGTTGAATAGTCAAATTACGATAATTATACAAAATTGATGAACGCTCCAGTTGAAGATAGTTATTAAAAAAATACGATAAGTGTAATTTTTTCATTTAATTCTATTTGGAAAATTATAGTTAATTGGTTCGATAGCGAAGCTTGACTAACCGTAGTTTGCTTAAAAACTATAAGTTAATTGAATGTATTGATTGACACATCGTCGTGACTCCTGACAATCTAAGGCATCGCTCTGGTTGCAGTTATATTGTTTGTAGTATTGGTTAAATGTGAGATATTTTCTTAAAGTTTCAAGATTAATCTATCTACATAATATGATAACACCGTTAAATAACTGAAAGCAATGTAGAACTTCAAAGGAGCCATTCGAATGTTTGAATAGTCTCTTGGATAGAAATGAATGAAAAGTCAACTCATTTCGTGGTATGATTACACTCTAATTCTGAAAAGCCCCATAACACTCCGCTGTCTCTTTCTCGCATAATTCACATATTTACTTATTCAAAAACAAGCACTTAACGGCACTACAAAGTTTGAAGCAATTTTCACGGCGAGGGCGCGACAGAAAGGGCCCTCATTGTGCCAGTCAAACTTGCGTTTACCGCTTATGAATACCGCTCGCTCACATCCACTCATTACCATATTAGGATCTCCGGGTTGGCATTAACATAAAAGTGAAACCAGAAATCGCGACTAGCACGCGGCCGGCCAACCCTTCCCGAATAATTACGTACCGTTGCTTTATTAAAATGAGACGTAAAAACGGTTCCGTGTGCCCAAATAGAATGCCTTCAACATGAACTGCGTTGTTCCGTACATGTGCCCCGCTCTCGGCGCTGTGCAATGACAATGTTTTCAGTTCATTCCGTATTCGTCTGCCTTGATGTATTTTAAACTTGGCCCGGCTCAATTTTGGACGGAGTTTCTGTGTGTCTATTTGTTTCTATGTAAGTCACATTGTGCACTTTGAATGTGAAAGAATGAAGAGAATTTCCGTAAAACATAATTTTTAAGCAGCTTTGTTTCGCCGTTTCTGTATAACAGTCTGAAACATTTTTTTATATTTTGTATAAGTCATTTATAAAGATTCAACCTATTAATTATTCCAGTTCGAAGTCATGACTGATATATTTTTTATGTACAAAGAAAAAATCTAATATTTATAACTTTAAAACTATTATTAAAGAGTATCAAAAAGACTGTCGAAATCGACTGTGGAAAATACCAAGACTTTTATACCTAACAGACAATCATCACATCACCAAGGCATGATAATTGGAAGGGTGCAATGAAAGAGAAAAAATAAATGTGTGCCAGAGACATAGAATCCATCTGTTTGCACATATTGAATGTTTTGATGGCAAATAGGCCTTTGTAACGCGAGACAATTGCGTGTCCCGTGCAGATATTGCTAATAGAATTGAATTGTTGTACGCACTCGAGAAACTCCGATAGCTGCATAATGTTAAACCACGCGTGAATTTAGACGCCGCGGCATGGAACCTTCACTTATAACCAAATTTTTATTAAGGTCTCATTTTGACTGTTTTGTGAAATCGGTTGAAGCGTTACGGGCTGGCTACGAAGGTTTAATATGAAACAGATATTTTTATTTTTTCATTCCACGTGTTTGATGTTTACATAAGTGTTCTGTTTTGTTCAGTTGTGTGTTTCTTTTTCAATGTTTTTTTTTTATTATTTTTAAAACAAAGCAGACAATATTAAAATTATTAAAGTCTATTTATAACCGTGTTGTATGAGTGACAAAATGGTAATCAGGTCAAATTATAGAAGCTCTTATCTTATTTTACGGAACAATGATAAAACCGCGCCAGATGGTAAGCGCGGTACTGTCAACACAGAATTCAGAGTGGTTTTATTTCTGGTCACTTGATGTGACACGTCATAGTGGCTATTATTGTATAAAATAAAACAAAAAAGTTAAAAGCTGATGTCTATAAACGCTTAATCGGTTTATATGTGGGAAAGTAATGAGCATCACTCTTGAACCCCTACAAATATTTGTACAACGAACAAATATTTGTTACCGTCTCTGTACGTATCAGCCGGACTGATCATCATCGTCATCTGAAAAACCATCTTAAGTTTATGTTGCAGTCTCGCATCGGTATTCGTGCGAGTTAGTCGTGTAATTACCTGAGTGCGTTAATTTAAAACATTACTATTATAATATTGTTCGCGGCGCAAGCAGGTAGCCGGCAAGGGCCGCGCAACCGGTTTGTGCGACCCGTCTTATTTATGTGCGATAATGAGTAATTCAATAAGTGAGGACGAAATGATTGGATCAACACATTCTTTAAATGAAGACGGTAATATCGAGTATAATAACACAGAGGGTATAATAGAATATACGAAATCAACAGAGAAACCGACAAAAAGAGTAAGAAGTGATAATGATTCTTCATTGGAAGAAAATGAATGGACTTTAATACAGAGACAGCGGAAAAAAATGAAAGAAGGAGAAGGTTTAATTGAAGTCTACATAAGCTGTAAGGAGAAACTACCTAAACAATTTGCGCTGGCAAGAATATTTAAAGAAAATAACATAACAAATATTTCCAAAATTAAATATCTCAACCCCTACAAAATTCGTGTTGATTTTTTAAATGAAGTAAGCGTCGAAAAATTAGAATCGTCTGAAAAAATAATCGCGATGGGATGGAGATTTCACAGGGCTATGGTCAGAAGTTATTCCTATGGAGTGATCAAGAACGTAGATCTAGATTTGTCAGAAGAATACATTTTACAGAATATTAAGTGCGCCTCTCCAGGAGAATTGGTTTCCCTAAAAAGATTGAATCGACGCAGTCTGAATGAAGGTGGATGGATAGCTAGTGAATGTGTTCGATTATGCTTCAAGGGTTCATATTTACCAGCATATGTATATGTAGATGACATACGAATAAAAGTGGAATCATACATTTACCCAGTATCACAATGTTCTATATGTTGGAAGTATGGCCATACTTATAAAAGATGTCCGTCTAATAAAATTATGTGTCCTAAGTGTAGCGGGCATCATGCGAACTGTGAAACGAAAAAGTTCGTATGCGTAAATTGTGGTGGAAATCATATGGCCCTAGCGAAAGTATGTCCGATATTTTTAAAAGAAAAAAGGCTCAGAGAAATAATGGCAGAATTTAACTGCACATACAGAAAGGCTCTTTCTGTATATGTGCCACAAGAGGCGAGTATTCTCCTTGACTCGAAATCGTTAAAATCTACAGACCAGAAAAGTGATTTTAATGAGAAGAATGAACTTACAATAGCGCCTCAAACACAAATTTCTCCCACTTTTGCTGAAGCTGTTAAAAGAAATGCTATTTCTATAGATGGTAAAATAACAAAGCAGTCATTTAAGAAAAAGGCAGTCAAGTCAAGAAATACCCATGTACCCATGTCAAGAAATACACATGAACCAGAGTTTTCTGTCTATAATAGTGAACCTCAGGAACAACCAGAAGAAAAAAATAGCGTAGATTTTAGTGACTTATTGATGAGACTAAAGGAAATACTTTTTTTGAAAAATGCTTCTTTACAGGAAAAAATTATAGAAATGTTCAAAAATTGTATTGAATGGATAATTGTGATAGCTGTTGAAAATATTTCTGATTGGCCGTTGTTTAAGTATATTCTAGATTATATCAGTTTCTCTAATGGCTCATAAAAGAATGTTTGGAAATCTTAATATTTTACAGTGGAATGCACAAAGCTTAAAACCAAAATTGGCTGAATTTGAAAATCTTTTATTGCTTGAAAAAATCCACATTGCTGCAATTAGTGAGACATGGTTGGAATCCAGTATTAAATTAAATGTAAGTTGTTATAATATTTATCGTAGAGACAGAAATGATTCTTACGGCGGCGTAGCTATTTTAACTCATAAATCGATTAAATCTAGTCTCATAAATGTCCAATTGTCTAACCCTGGTATAGAAATTATAATGATTAAATTATATAATTGTGATCAAGTAGAAAACTTTATATCTTTATATTGTCCACCCTCCGTTCACACTAGTCAGAGTGATTGGAGTCAAATATTCTCGTTAAGTAAAGAAAAAACAATATTGGTCGGAGATTTTAATGGGCATCATACCGATTGGTCCCGAAAAAATGACAGGCGTGGAATACAGATTTTTGATGCGTTATTAGACAGTAATTTAGTTTTATTAAACAATAAACAACATACAAGAGAAAAATTTGTGAATGGACAGCTACAACAAACGTCGCCCGATATATCGCTGGTGTCAGCAGATATTGCTCTTAATTTTAACTGGTTTGTAAGTAATGAAACTTTAGGAAGTGATCATTCTATTATTAAAATAACACTTGATATTACCCTCAAAAGACCTATGCATTTCAAAAGAAATTATAAAAAAGCTGACTGGGACTCATATAATAATTATTTAGCGACTGTTTTTTCTAATTTTAATATACCTAAAAATCCTCAAACTGCATATAATTCATTTGTAGAATGTTTAAATCAAGCTGCCGATTTGTACATCCCAAATATAAAAATATGTGTTAATCCGACCAATAAGTTTGCGCCAAAACCATATTGGACGTCAACGTTGTCTAAAGCCGTTGCTGAAAGGCGTCTAGCTCTGAGTAAGTTTAGACGGAACCCAACTCCTACGAATTATGATTACTTATTAAATAAAATCCGAATAGCACAAAAACTCCACCGGGAAGCCAAATGTAAAGGATGGCAATCATTTTGTTCTTCTATTGATAGCGGTTGTACTTATAGGGAATTGTGGCGAAAGATGAGGTGGTACAAGGGGATTAGTCGTCAAAAAAAGGAAGTTGATTATGATTCAGCAAATGAGCTCCTTCTTGGTCTTGCACCGAATTTTGTTATGCCTAACAAACCCATACTATCATCAAACAACCCAAAATTGGATGAACCTATAACCATTCAGGAACTGGAAAGATGCATAAGGACCAAAGATAGTTGTCCAGGCTCCGATGGGTTGTCCTACTCCATGATTCATAAGCTACCACATAATGGCAAACTAATTTTACTTTCCTTATATAATACGTTCTATTCACTAGGATATGTACCTCAACAATGGCGAAATGTCTCTATCGTACCAATCCCGAAAGTAACATCCAATAACAGTTCAGCTATATCTCTCAGGCCGATTTCACTAATCTCATGCCTGTGTAAAGTTTTTCACATCATTCTAATATACAGATTAGAATGGTTTGTAGAAAAGCATAATATTTTAGCTGATACCACTACAGGATTTCGGAAATGTCGCTCAACAGTTGATAACCTAACTACATTAATCACTAATATTCAAATTGGATTTTCAGAAAAAAGGTCGACTATAGGATGTTTTATTGATATTAACAATGCATATAACAACGTCGATGTGGCTTGTTTGATATCTACGATGGACAATCTACAAATAGGAGGACGTATTTGCACGTATCTTTGGAACTACTTGAGTGAGAGAAATTTAGTTACTAAGGGGGAAACATATTCAATTAGTCGCAGTACAGGTCAGGGCTTGGCACAGGGTGATCCCTTGTCGCCCTTACTGTTCAACATCGCGACGATACATATTTGTAAGGGTTTGAATAATGTTTGTGTTTCGCAATATGCGGACGATTTTGTAATATACACCTCTATGCAAAGCGAGACAAAGGCCACCAAAATACTTCAGAATGCTCTTAATACGGTCTCAAAAAGATTACTAGATTTAGGTTTAGTTTTATCCTCCACTAAAAGCAAAATTTGTGTCTTTAAAACAGGCTACTTGAGAAACCCTTCAATAAAACTACGTATCCAAAATACAATTCTACAAGAAGTTGATTCGGTCAAATATTTAGGTTTAATTTTAGATAAAAAACTGAAGTGGACCGAGCATATTAATACGTTAGCAGCAAAAACGGGTAGATTTTTAAATATTTTCAGAATTTTAGCGGGTTCAAATTGGGGGATCCATCCGGTACATTTAAAAAGTCTCTATATAGCAATCATACGCAGTAGGCTGGATTATGCCAGTTTTATTTTTGACAACAGTGCTAAAAGTAATTTAGATAAATTAGACAGGATTCAGAACCAATGCTTGAGAGTCATTGGTGGCTTTATTAAAAGTACACCAATACACGTTATGGAGTCAGAATTACACATACCTCCTTTACATTGCCGAAGATACTTCTTAGCAGGTAAATTTTGGTTAAAATCGAAATCCATCCAAGACAACAAAATTATTACTTTATTGGACCAGCTAAGTCATCACTGTGAAGGTCATTTTTGGCGAAAAAAAAAGAAACCTACGTTAGTGATAATCCACAATACTTTTAATTCTCTTCCTATTCATGCAAGTAAAAATTTAGACATGTTCTCTTTAAATACTTGGGTCAGCAATGTGGATTTGTCCCATATAATAATACCTAATATTGATGCCGTTTCAAAATCAAAACGTCTTTATAAGTCTTCGGAAATTAGAACTATTTGTGACAAATATTTAAATCATAAATACCCTAACCATTACAAAATATATACTGATGGATCCAAATGTCGGGATAGGTCTGGGGCCGCTTTTTATGATCCCCAGTTACAATGCAATGTTCAACTGCACATAAACAGCACAATATCTATAATGCACACGGAACTTATTGCCATTGCTGAAGCCTTATCATATGCTGACACTGTTGATTCAAATAACATTGTCTTATTAACTGATTCGAAAAGCGGTCTTCAACACCTAGCTCGATGTAACTCAAGCTTTCGTGGGGCACCTGTAGCTTATAGTATAATGCGTGCTATAGACAATTTGACAAATAAAAATAAAGAAATAAAGTTACAATGGATACCTTCTCATATTGGTCTTTTAGGCAACGAAATTGTAGATAAACTGGCAAAAAATACATCAGAAGAACAAATAACATATTCATGCGCACCATTTTATTTTGAACAGATATGCCATGTAAAAAGACATGCCGTAAATTTATGGCACAAATACTTTGAAGAAAGGTCAAGGAGCAAAGGAATATGGTATAAAACCATTCAACCTACTCCTTGTAAGTATTCGTGGGTAGACAAGGCCAATATGAAGAGGTCCATGATCATTACTGGTTTAAGGCTGCGTTCAGGACATATTCCATTGAATAGTTTTGCGCACATGATGGGTAAAAGGGAGAATTCTTTTTGCGATTCATGCGGGAAGGTTGAAGACGTGTTTCATATCTTAATGGAATGTGTCCGAAATGAAGCCGAAAGACCATTAGAGTTAAAATGTTTTGACATTGGCAAATGTAACAGTATTTTGGCCTTACCATGTTCACAGGAAGCCAAGATATTGTATAAAATGGTACAAAATAGTTTAATTAATAGGCATTAGTATTTTATTATTAATTAAGTAGCTAGTATTAGTAAATTAAGTACATATTATTAGTAGATAAGTAGATTAAGTATATATTATTAATAGGTTAGTAGATTAAGTACTGATATATTATTATAATTAAGAGTATCATATAGTTGTATTTGTAAGCCTCTTATGGGGGTGGCGTGATTTAGTGTAATCAAACCCCCTAAAATAAATAAAGATTAAAAAAAAAAAAAAAAAAAAAAAGTTTATGTTGGAAATGTATAGACGGCATAAGGTATCTAAGAAAAGATCTGAAGCTGTTTTTTTCACTGATTATTTAGCCCGAAAGGAATCGCATTTCCTTGACATAAAAATTAAAATCCGCTCGAAACGGTAGCCATTTGAAAACTGTACTACCGTCCACATTAATTTATACAACGGTCGGTATCATAAGGATTTCGCCGGCGTTTTGGCTGTATAGAGAGATATTAGATACACTTATTGTTGTTTTACTTCTTAAATTGTTATAATGTGGACATTACTGACACTCGGCGCGCGCTATTTGCATAAGCGGGCGGCGTCGGCTCCGGCGTCGACGGCGCGAGGGACGCGGCTGCGACGCCGATAAAACGACCCACGTCGAACTTATGAACGCAATTAATGAACCCCAATGATACAGCGTGGCCGGAATTGCGTTTCTTTAACCCTTCGCGCTCGCCCGCTTTAAAAGTACAATTTGATACGAGATTGAATAAATTTTACGTAACGTTTTCACGGTTGCGGCTTGCGGTCGAATAAAAATGATGTAAAATATTTGATTTTATATTTTCGCTTTACCAAATTGATCGTTGCGGTTTAAGTAGATTTCGATGAATTCATCTGAAGGGATATAGTAAATATGTTTACCACAGCTCTGTATTTTAAAATGTCAATTAAATTTGTTTCCATGAACGTCAGTATTCAATTAAAACAAATTTTATTGGATCTTTCGTTATTCAGCAACTCAAGGTCATAAATCTTTTCTCACCTAAACGTCATCAAAATCGAAAAGGTCACATGTCGTACGGTAATAGCTTCAACATCCCACCTTGTGTAATTCAAGCAATATTAGTTCTCGATTAAGAAATTTATAGTCATCGTAAAAGTAAAGCAAAAAGAAAGTCGGTTTACGTCTGCACATGTTGGAATAAGTAAAAAAGATTCGTATTAGATGTCTTTACGACATCCCGAAAAATATATTACAGACGTGACTATCCGTCGATCTCGATTGCGGCTGTCGGATCGATTCTATGAAAAAATCCGAGAAGCGCGGACAGGCCACGCGATACGATGTCCCGTGCTCACAGTTTTCTAAGTACGAAAATGATTTTTGTTGTAATCTCACAAATTAAAGCACGTTATTTTTATTCATATATCTCCAAAGTGCTTTAATGAAGTCGCAATATTGCTATTTATGTTTAAACATTTAATAAATAAATAAATGACATCCTAATGAAAGTTCAGGAATATGTTAAAAGAGTTTTTATATTGCGTAATGAACCGCTTGTAGTGTCCTTGTAATTTCTGTAGTAAATACAAGATTATGGCGCAATCCCACTTAAAATTCATTGCGGAAAACTCGTTTATACAAGTTATAAGTATCATAAATGGGCTACAAACTTAAAATAATCACGTAAAAACACTCCAAGCCGTATAATTGCACAGTTGAGCGTGAAGAAGATTTACAGTTGTAATGAGAAAAAGCTGACGTTTTTTTATTTTCACACAAAGAGATAGTACTCTCTTCGTTCATTATGTGCTATTGTGATACAAATAAAAACGGAATATCCAAACGAGAGAGGTCCGCACAAATTTGACTTACGGAACCCGAAAAATTCGTCGACGCCAGCCAACCGCTTTGATTTGCATTTTAATATGCACACAGGGACAACTCCGGAACGAACCTGTCATATTGTGCAAAAGTTATCATGCAAGTAGACGTGTCATGATATCGATTTGGTTTTTTGCATGAAATTGGTTTATTTTATTAAGCCTTTTTAAGATAAAATCACTTTCTTTTAGAACTATAGAACTCATCTTACGATACAGCGTGTGTGATTAATAAATAAGGTAAAATTACAGCTACTTTTACATAAGAAACCAAACCAATTAATGAAAATATGTGCTTAAGTAAATCTTTCTATAACTTTAAATCTACACCACGCAGAGAGCACAGTATAACCTCCTTGTTTTTCAAATCTTTTACCTAGCCTATTACTTTTCAAATTGGTATCGATACGGATTCTATCGAAATATAAAACGATTAATACACACGGCTACGTAACAAATGCACCGCGCTGTAGTGTCATTGTATCGGGATAAAAGTCTGGCACGCGTTGCCACTGTGACGCTCTCAAACGTTGAAACAATCGATGGTGTACGAGAGTTGACGTATCGAGGCCGCGCCGTCGCCGGAGGAACACATGAGAGCGCTCCTCAACACCTTTTATTTGCGTTTTCATGTCAACGTATTGGCGCGATGAAAAATATCCGCCTCTGTGTATGTAGTTTTCAAGCGTTTAGTGCGATTTTAAATTTGTAAATTGTTAATTGAAAAGTGGGAGGAAAAAGGATAGATTAAGTAACTAACGTCAACCTACTGTTATATCGGTGGCTGTTTTAAAATTTTCTTTTTTCTCAATCAAGCTTTTGTCATAGGTGTATCAACATCCTTTAATTAACTCTGTTTAATTCTTCAATGCCTATAAATCAGCTACGGTAGGAAGGGCTCATTGCGTCTCCCATTCTTCTCTTCTTACCTATACATAATTACCATACACATTCACTTGCACCGACATCCGGGCCCATTAACATCCCCGGGCCGTATTTATAAACTCCATGCTTGATTACAAGCCGTATTACAGGGGTGCCTTGTTTTATACCCGGCTGAGAACCTCAATTCTGAATTCCACTGTCATTAAACACTCCGGGTTCATCCATTTGGACGGTTGGGAACAAATCACAGGGAGTCCGGGCCGCAAACGACGCCGCCACGTGTCTCCCAGCACCCGAGGATATAATCTAAATGCTAATATATCTGCGTCAGTGCAGCCGCGGTACGGGCGGTATTTTGACGCGGCATTTACCCGGTATCGGCCGCAGTTTCACTCGTTCATATTGCGTTGTACCAGGTATGATTTACTGAACAATCAGCCGAACGTGTATCTCGCCAATGGTGTTGCGGTATTTTGCGGTAATCCCAAACTGTGCGATCGATAAAAAGTTTTAACTTAGAGATTGCGTCTTGAATATCATTTTTACAAACTTTACTCCTGATAGAAAGCGCCGTGCTATCAAAGTATTACTAATTGGTAAAAACCAAATATATATTAGTATAATTAGTAATTAACACATTTATTAATACACAAGGTATTGCCGACGTTTATTATGTATGCATCATGTGGGGTTTGACTCTTTGTTTACAATGGTCACTATTCAGGATGATACCGACTATCGCAACTTTGTATATCACCAATAAACCTTTTCGTAGGAACGCTATACCGATCAACTACACCCATAGTATGTCGGAGCTATTACGTGGAATTTGTGTAACTAAGCTCAAAGTATCCATTTGACATCAATGAGGGCTGACGGTTTAACGAGCTCTCTCGCCGTCACGAAAGTCCTCGAGATTTTAGCTTCTAAACGTCCGTATTTCGATCCCACGTCATTGAATATGTCGGTCAGTAATTAGGGTCTGACCTCACCTGCGCTCCACTTACAAATCGAACGTAGGTATTACACGTTGTATTCGAACGAGGATAATATAATAATTGTCCTAATATAGTTGCTGTGTTATTATCATATTTTATGAATAGATATGATATAGTTACTTAGTGAAAGATAACTTCCTTGGTACCATAACATATATGATCAAAAGGATTGGGATTTGATGCAAGTACATTAGTTTGGCGTTTCGATTTGGTAATTCTCAAAACCCTTAATGATATCTTGTGATAAATGTTTTATATTCGTTATTGGATTGGCAATGTCTACTAAGAAACAACTTATTTATTTAATGAACTGTAAAAATATAAAGATTTTACTAAATCTCCTTCGATATAAAATGGAATCGCAAAGTCGCCCCGTGTTGGTATTGCAGTATTTATTGCGACTAATGGAAGAAGTAAAAATTATATGACGACTTTATATTACTTCACACTGAAATTTAATTCATGTTATAAAGTGTATAAAGGCCATTCGAAGTGAAACGCCTACGGCTATACATTCGGCGTCTTATGAATATGAATGAGTCGTAACTACAATTCTCGCAGATAACAGTTATTGTTATTTTGTACCAATGTTCTATCGATTCTTGGTATCTTAGTTTACGTAGGCGATGCCTTTGTATATACTGGAAAGTTCTTTAAAGGAATAATTGTCTTTTGTTTACCGTTTGTATTATGATCATATTGTTTTACAGTCTCAATCGGTTTAGCTTTGAAGGTATTTTTTAATAATACATTTAAAAATTTTAATAATGTGATGAGAATCTAAATATGAAGATTGTATCAAAGCGTTACTTGTTACGTTTTTTAAGTGTTAATAATGCTGCAGGGGTTAAAAGCCACTGACAGTGTCAAATTATTTGCTTTCAATGAATTTTATGTCCATCATTTGTAACAATGAAGTAATAATTACTTCATTAAATGTTAGTAGATGCTTACCTTTATACATGTCCGCCGTGTATTTTCTTCATACTTGTCTCTAGGGTACGTTTTATAGGAATTTAATAACTTTCGACTTCTTCATTAATGCGCAGTTAGATAAAGAAAATGAATAATACTACTCCAATGGTAAAGTGTACGTCAGCACGAAAAGATTTAAATTTATTGTGTTCGAATGGTTCAAATAACGCGGCTTCAGTTTACCGTTGACCTGGAAAATATTAAAAACGTTCCCTCTTTAAAACTTGAACAGTACAAACCAATAGACTTGTACAGGCAAATACTCTAGCTCACTTACGTAAACAGGAGTTTTCGTGGAGTTCAAACGCTAATGTTGTTTTCATCATATCCGCCGGCCGTTGAATTGAATTTCCATTGTAATGGAATTTTTCGACGATATTGATTCCGCCGATATAATGCCCGACTGAGCGTAGGCATCACGTGATGCGAAATTTATTTAAACAAAGGTATATGCATGTACATGTTTGTCGGATTATTATGTGAAATGTGGCGCACGCGGGCCGTGAATTGAGAATTCCCCTTCGCTCGGTTTGATTGACCGGCTGCCCCACTCACACTTCTGTCATAAATTGCGATGTATCAGTGACGCAATGTTGTGAATGAGCTGGGAATATAGAATTAATATTATCAATGTAATGGAAATGTAAGCATGGATTGTTATCATGAGGAGGGCCGAAGATCGAGTCCATTGGCTTGCCATAGGAGAGGCCTATTTCTAGCAGTGAATGTAAATGATAATTATGATGATATATCCCGAATAAAATGAAGTATAGCAGATTTTATATTCAACCTAATTATTATATTAATAACAGGAAATAAAATACGATTGAGGGCTTGAAGACCCGTTAACTCCAATAAAAAAGGCAAATAAAAAAACAAAAGGAAGTAGCCCGCAAAGCACAAAGGCTTTATCGCGTAAAAATCCCATTTCTCCACTCGTCGGCGCACCGTTAGATATTAATCCCGGCCCAATGATCGCTTCTGATAAGAGATTTTCTTTCGATCCGCCAGTAATAGGAAGTTTCTGCATCGGTGGATGGTCCTATTTAAGTTTAATAACGTTTTGTGAGCGCGGCCGCGTGTTCTAGCTGACCGTTGTATAGGGACCGCGGGAGAGAGCGCCGCGCCTTGCCTGTAGTGCTACAACCCCGCCGACCGGCCTGCACTCATTGTTTGAGTATTTTAAGTGCACACGATGAAGTTTTATTTGCACTTTTAAAAATACTGTTCCAGACGTTTGCACTTTTATTGTTGTTTCGCTCTGCACCTCATTTATACTTAAAGAAATGGCGGCAAGCTGAGTTTCAATGCTGAAAGAAATCCTAATGGAAAAATAAAAGTTGCTCAAGTTCCAAGAGAGGTTTTTGCACTTATTACGCTATGGATATTGGAAAACTGGACGTGTGTAAGACTTTTTGTATTTCGCGGTGAAATATTTTGGAAATAGGATGACGAATGTTCAAAAAATCGCGATGTTCAGGAACATTTTATCGCTTACGTAAGTTGTTATAGTGAATTTTATAAAAACTAAAAAATAAAACAAATATTAAGTTCTATTATTCAAGTTATGCCGATTAAAAACATATTTTATGAAATAAAGTGTAAATAACTGCCTATTGAGCCTATTGCCTATTTGTTAAACTATTTTTCTCCTTTAACAAAATAATATTTTACTTTACTTAATGAATGCATTCTACATAATAGGTACGTCTGTTCATAATACTAATTATATGATTCATGTCTGATAAAATTATACCGTATTATACTGTATTATTTTAATTGCGGCTCAGAAATTCAAGTAGTTCTTTGAACTTCAAATATTGGGTTGGCAACTAAGTAATTGCGGATTTTACTCATAGATGGCTTCAGTTAAATTTTTAGGTTTGCTGGCGTAGTCCAAGTGTAAAACACATTTTGTTATTTAATAGTTGGCAATTCAGCTATCAATCAGTAAAAAAAGTTTTTTGATCGGTTGCGTAGTTTCCGTTTGGTGTTCGTTGAAAAATGGAAAATTAAAAGGAACGTAATCGTCATATTTTACTTTTTTTTTACGAAAAGGGAAAACGCATCGCAAGCTCACAAACAGTTATTTGCTGTTTATGGCGACGAACCTGGGTTGGCAACTAAGTAATCTCGGATTTTTAAGTTTTTGAACATAGCCAAGTTGTTTTAAGTGGTTATCAATGCATGTATGTGATACATGAAGCTTTTCTACAATATCACGAGTTATACTGTGACGAGCCGAATCGATTATTGCTTTCATAAAGTTGTCATTAACTTCAATTGGACGACCAGAGCGTTTTTCGTCTTTGAGTGAAAACCACCAGAACGAAATTTGTCCAACCAATTTTGACACTGCCGTTCTTTTAGGACTTCGTCACCATAAATAGCACATAACTGTTTGTGAGCTTGCGATGCCTTTTCCCTTTGTGAAATTGAAAAGCAAAATATGACGATAATTTCCCTTTTGATTATCCATTTTTCAACGAACACCATACGAAAACTACGCAACCGATCAAAAAACTTTTTTTACTGATTGATAGCTGAATTACCAACTATCAAATAGAAAATGTGTTTTACACTTGGACTACGCCAGCAAACCTAAAATTTCAACTGAAGCCATCTATGAGTGAAATCCGCACTCACTTAGTTGCCGACCTAATACATTAACGCTTCCATTGTCTAAATTATCCAAATGAATATATACAAATGTACGTGTGCTCTTGTTTCTATTACATTTCCATTATCGTAAAGGTTAATATAAAGCGCGCCCGAGGGTCAGAGGTCTACCGTTGATATGGAGTAGTTCGGAAGCGAGCTCGTCACAGCCAATGCTCTCTTTCGCACACACCATAAAATTTTAACATCCGCACGGAGCATTTTCGGCGTTAGTAATGCTTCCAAATGTCTTTAGTTGAGCTCCAAAACGACCGCCAAAGTCTATTGTCTCTCGGTTTATCCGAAGAATTTCACTTCCGTACCATTAATTTTCCATTTTCTGCCTAAATCGACTATTGAGAGGCTCAACCGGCGAATTTTGAACGACAAAATTTTCGATAAGTTAGTGTTATGTCGACCGAATAATCGTTTACCTATACATTTTCCTTTTGTTTTTTTACAAGCCTTACGCCTTTCACTCTTGATAAATTAAGTTCGGCAGCTCCCCGAAGTCAATTTGGATATTCGAACCTGATGAGCCGTTCGCCTTTTTACGTTGTTCATGCCTCCGCGAGATGCCATCAGAAAACAATTTCTGTGAAAAAAAAGAGATAAATTTGTCAAGGGGGACGGGTACGTCGTGCGTTCGTAATTTCAAACTAACGCTACAAAAATTGGTGGCTGTTGTGTGGTGAGCCTTTCATGGACGATGTAAGCAAACAAGCCCAGAGATAAGCTGCATTCAAGGCGAAATTGTAAAAGCGTCGAGTGCCGTCGACAAAGAACCTTATTAACCCGCCACTAACTAATGGACGATAGGGTTACACAGTGTCCCATCTCCAAAGGCGTCCCTTTGTTATCATCATTCATTTTCTTTAATCTAGATTCCGCTCGCCAATATTATTCACATTCGAACTGGTGGCGCCGCGTTACGGGATACACAATATTTTTGTTATTCGAATTTCAATTTTTTGAAGCGTATGTTTAAAGCCAGCCACATAAAAAGAGGTCGATTTGAAAAGGTTTAAAAAACACTGAACATAAAAGAGATCGAATTCGCGCCCACTCTAAAGATGGCATCTCGAGTGTTGTCGGTAAACCGGCGCCCTTTGAGCGGAGTTTTTCATTCCTTTACGTCGTTGTAGACAGAATGTTAACTAGTGTGAGGCGTGGGCAGCGAGCGATGAAAAGAGATGTACACACGATACTTGCATAGTTTAGACGTCGCGTTTGCTTGCCAAAGTTAATGGAACTTGGAAGGGGAGTGGTTGAAAGCGGCTGTCTTATCGCAAACGTTTAAGAGTTCTCCGGGATGTTTGTCGCCTGAATACATGCATATGCATGCCGGCTTTAAAAAGCGTTTTTGTTTCATGCGCCCGACGCTTTGTGTGTCTTACAAGATTCAGTTAAAACGCTTTTACAACACGGTTAACTGTTTCAACATTGACTCGGATTCTTTGAATAGTTTGTACTTTATTTTTTTTAAGTTTCATTCGATAATGTAGATTCAATTAAATCCAAGCATTCCGTTCCTGATGTTAACTTTTTTTAAATAGAAAAGTTCATTTACATATATTCGTCCTTGTCTTTGTCAAAAGTAATCTATATGCATCAGTACTATTAATAAATACACCTAATAGCACCAGCATAGACATAGTTTTTAGTTCGGACCCCACATTAAGCCATACAAGTCAAAACTTTTTGGTATGCACAGGAACCCGCGCCCTCTTCTTTTTCAAGTTGATACCTAACCAACTGGGTCATAAGAATGTCAATCGATGTATGAAAGGGAATATAATGACCTATAATGGAAAATTCTCAGAACTTACCAATCACGCTGTGTAATGTATTATTCTCACACGTGGAAAAAATAATGAACGATTTTTATTCGAGCTTGAAACTTTTATTAAGTAAACAGTGTCTCGTCGGTATGACGACATGAAAATATTAACAATTCCATTAACCGTATGCCGTCGTGTGGTTTATGTGTGCCCCATAAAACCACGACTACCCTCCTTCGATCGTAATTGCATGTGACTTCCATCCACTTTGTCGTAAAAACCAATTATGCTTTTAAAATTCACTTTTAATGATCGCTTTTGTATGAATAAGGTTAACTAATAAATATGACGTTGTGATTGCCAATTTGTTACGGTTTGTTTGTTTTGTACTTTTATAATGATTCGATTTATTTAAGCAAAATGACTTTAATCAATTGCTTATATTTAAAAATGACACGAGCAAAATGTAGATAGTCAAAATAGGTTTATTTTCATTAAATATACCGACGTCCCTTTTTTGCAAGTTTGTAGCTCTGGGACAACTTAATTACCGAACAGATTTTGATGAATTTTACTTTTGTCATGATTATATTGTTTTTTTTGTGCTAAACAATCCTACATAACGTATTTCCAACATACTTACATATTTACGAAGCGATAGACAACGATATTAATCATTGATCGCTGATATTTAGGCCCTAATCGATCACCGCCCATTCGCTCGTTTATGTCAATTACATTCCATTTGTTCGCTCACTCTCGACCAGCCCTAGAGGAACGAACGGAAACAATGCACATTACCGCCGTAATCACCCCGAAAAAGGACCGAACCGTCGACTTTATCAATAACCGGGGTCGCAAACTCCCCGCGCCGATTCCCAACGTTGCGGGTATGCGGTTTTTTATTAAGTCTCAGATATAGTGCGACCGTAGCCACCCCGGTCACCGTTCATTCGTTCATTCGGTCATTCATGTCGGTCAATTTTCGGCCCGATCCGTACGCACTTCCTGCGCCGCACCCGCGGGGTTATATTTTATGATCGTCGGGGACTCTTTCACGTGAGGATTACAGGCAAGTTTTTGTTATGTTCCCTTTGATGTCGTCATTGTTTGCTATTTGGCGACAAATTTCGGTGACAACTTTATGTTGTCTTAGTAAAAAATAAATTATAATATACTTTATGTAACTTATGGCGGCTTACATAAAGAAAGCCATCGACTGTAATAAATTGAGTCATTATATTATAAAACAAAATTTGGTAGCAAGGTAAACGTAATTAATTTACTCAAGGTGAAAGCTTTTTTCATTCACCAACATTAATTCACGAGCGTTAATAGTTCGTTTACACTGCACTAGTCGCTCAAACTTCTAACAGTATTTATGTTTTTATGATTGTATGCTAATTTTTATAACCTAAAAGTAGGTACCCACTCAAATTTAGTTCTCCGTTATCCAGTATTTTGCCAAAGACTTCTCGACTAATAAGTACCTTTGGTTTAGTACTGCTTCCTTTTTCCTTCTTCCTCACAATAATGAATATCCTTATTGTTATACGGTATAGCATCAGGTTTCCAAAATTCGACTCCAGGGTCAGATCAGGGACTTAAGTTCATTGCCGCCACGGGTTCGGCTGAAGTATAAATCCGACTTTACCGCGACAAGTTTAACTCAACGCGACCTTAATTAATACACGCCGTGCTATTAGCCTTTGGCCTTGTCACAGGCTAATTTCACTCCGTTGCTAATTATGAGTTTTGTATTGTAATCTGGTATTGTTAAGCTATTATGCGATTTGATATGGTGTTGGACAACTACTTAGATATTAGTTGCTGAGATATTCCTAAGAACGAGTGTTGAAGAACGTGAAGGATAGCGTAGTTTTATAGAAAACTTAAACGAAAGTACTGTAATATTTAACTGCTGCGTTTCTTATTTTCTTATAAGGATTACATTCAATATTAGAATCTGCAATAAAAATACGATATCTATTAGTTGATAAAGTTTATTTCATGGTACTGAATTACATTTCATACGTTTAAATTAGGGATGTTGCGGATTCAATTTTTTTCACATCCGCGGATGCGGATGCGGATGCGAATTTTAAGAGGCTCACATCCGCGGATGCGGATGCGGATGCGGATCTGTATAAAATTGATCGATTTGTTGATTTGTATAAAATGTTATTGCTTTCCTATTGGTCAATCAGCACGTGCGGTCAACCACTCGACACTCGAGACCGACACGCGCACCTCGCCGCCCCTCACCCCTTTCTTTCTTTTCGCGATCTGCTACACATCCGCAACCGCATCAGTTCCGCAGCGATTTATGCGGATGCGGATGCGGATGCGGATGTCCAAATCGATGCGAATGTTCCGCATATGTGGATGCGGATGCGAATATTCGCAACATCCCTAGTTTAAATGTGACAGGGAAATCTACAAACTTGGTATTAATAATTTTCATTAACAGCAAAGCCGTAAGCGCGTGATGTAAATTACACCTACCCTTCACACTCATTATTATAGAGTTAGGCGACAGTCGCTGACAGTATGTTTGTGTGTGTCGTCAGGACTTGGGCAGAGGCCGCAGGGCGACTACAGTGGAATTAGCTAGTGACACACCACACGCTATCTGCCCCGACCCTCTGTTGATAATTCCACGTCATTTAGTTTATTAAAACGTCTATGCCATTACGGTGCGAGCGTAACCGTTTATGATTGCGATGTGTTCTACGAAAAAGCTAATTTGAAATTCAACCGAGCACCGAAATAAACTATATCCCCTTGGGCGTCAAGTCAATTTTGTACTAAAAAGTATCTCGCGTGTCAATTTAGGTCAACGTGTAATTTGTGAAATCCTCCAACATACATGTTAAGAACGTGTAGCTTAGTTACAGGTGGTGTTTTTTGTTTAACTGAAAATTTGTTAATGTGCAAATTTTAGATTAAATATGTAAAATAAAGAATTCACAAGTACTTAAATTTTATTTAAATTGTCATCATCATCAAATTTTATTAAATAAAGATTTAAAGCTTAAAGATGATCATTCGATTTTTTTAATGCAAACTGGTATTTTGTGCTTCTATGGATTTGCAGCCACTGCGCAAGCGTAAACTTGATTAAATCATGCAATCATTAATAAATTTTATGCACGATCAGACCTTTATTCTGTTACACTGTTTTATACTCGTTCCGCATCAGAAATCCCGTGGAACTTTTACCCATTGTACGACAGAACGTAACATGTAAATTTCGATTGTGAAATGCACGTCTGACGTCACACACTCGACATTGCGGATACCGAGCGTGTGCCGAAGCTTGCCCGGCCAGTTTAAAGGGTTGCCAGTGGCACAGCGGGCGGCGGTGCCGAGGTATAATAACTCGTGTCCTGTGCTCACCGGCCATGTAATTATTTATGTCGCGGTGTCCGATGTTTGTCCACTGAGTTACCGCTTGCGGGGGAAGGGTGGAGGAAAAGCGGGGAGAGGGGTGTCAGGTCGCATGAGACCACGCCGTGAGCCTATGTTCAGATTTGCAACGCGAGTTGTAAGGAAACGACTAGAGTAATGTTCAGATGCTGCAACAAAGTGCATTCCTTGAATGAAATGAAATGTAACACAATGTAGTGTGTAAAAGTACGGAAAAAACAAATGTATTAAATAATTTCATAATCCATGTAAATTAAACCGGTGAATAATTCTTATTCGGACACTGATTGTTTACGAAAACCCTCACAGTGCGTGATAGTTTGATTTATGCTGATTGTGAGGCGCCATGGTCATGAAAGCCCACATATACTAGATTACACGACCCGTAGGTACTCGCTGGCCACTGAAAAGAGCCAACGTAGGTAGTAGTAGAATGTATAATTTAACCCGTTAATATATTTCCTCATAAGTTGCGTATGAAAAAAAATACAGTATACAAATTTTAAGATCCTTTGTTTAGTATCTATGTGCAAGCGTGAATTCCGCATGAATATCCTCATCGCACGTATATATTTTCCGTTGTTATTATATAAAAAGCTTTATTATTTTTACGAGGAGCAAGCGAGATTAGGGGCAAATGCCAACGCGCGTGACTCAAGCACGAGGGTTAATAATGCTGTGTGTACACGTCACAGATGTAATATTAATGGATCGGCGGCGGAGGGCATTATATGTCTGGGTCAAGGACTGCCGGTTTAAAATGGAAACATTTCCGCCCACGCCTGTACGGGACGAACACAAGTGCTCAATTGTACGCAGGTTATCTACGTGTCACAATGTTCACTTCAAAAAGCCCCCGAGCCATATGAGTCACGGGCGATAATGGGAAACTTTTCACCATCGACGTGTTGCCACGCTGCTACGCGTAATAACAGACGCGTTTTCGTGGAAATTTAATCATATATATTAATGGTGTTGCGTGTTTTGATATCTGACCGCCTGGATATTAACATACGAATGGGCGAGGAAGACGGGACTATTACTTTTTTATGGCGTAGGAGAGGCGCATGTAGAGTGTTTGTAAGTAACTCATATTTGCTGGGCTGGAATAAGGGCTTGCCTTCAGAAGAAAAGTGATTAAAAAAAAATCTGTGAACTCTCTTTGGCTTGTTATACAACTGTCGGATAAGGAATTATTATAGTGTTAAATAGAAATGGTATTTATTTGTTTATTTAATTATTTTATGTCGAGATATGCAATTATATAAGCGCACTTGTACATTTTACCCTGTATATCATGAATAAAGAACACAAAAGAGCGGCCATACAGAATAAAAGTTAATATCAGGCAATTGTACCCGCTGCGTTAACTCCATGACGGACTGAAGCAAGGAGCAGGTGTGTGCCGGGTTAAATTATAAAATAATTTCACCCGGACATCGTCCTTTTTGTGAAAAGAGTCAAGTAATATTTTTCCATGCCAAAATAAAAGCTTCATATAAAATTTTAACGTTTCACAAATTGACATTTTACCTGTCTTATATTGGGGCTGTCTTTTAATTACTTTTGTGACATGCCTTTTTGCAACGAATAATGTCTCGTTAAAAAACAATTCATTTTTGAAAGCAGTCAACCAACTTGTTTTGGGTCAGCTGCAGGAGAGAATAATGGATGAGAATAGAGGAGGAAAAGCGGACAGATATCTTAGATCTAGCACAGTACAATCTGTTTTAGAATACGTATAAAATATTTCTTGATTGTCGTAGTTTTTTATACTTTGGTTTGCTTTGTATCGCTTGATTACTTTTCTATCATACGACTTGAGAATCTAAGTCGAGCAGTTTTACTTTAAAAGTAAAATTCTTTACATGTGTTTTTGTGATGAAAATACTTTTTCGCAATAGTTACTTTTTTTTTAAAGAAAAAACGTTTTTTTTAATAATATTTTAATTTTAATATCTTATCCTTGTTTTGCAAGTTGCTTCGATTGTATTAGATTTAGACAACTTGAAACTTAGATACCTATAATCAGGGCCGTATCTTTGAATGTGTAGGCATAGGTTAAGGATTATGTGCATTTCTGCCACCGTGTTTCACCAACATTTTAATAGGAGTCTAGAACATTCCCACTTTTCAACAAATAATTTCAATCGAAAAACCCAGTTTACGCTGCGCTTAATCACCATTCTCACACTCAAAATACGTGTCTTAATCAAACCTCAATAAGAATATACGTATTACCGGCAGAGACAATAATCATAAAAACCAATATTCTCCGAGATATGATTTACAACCCCGTGGTAATTGCAGTTTGGCTTGTGTCGCAAATAAAGTGCAGCGGCGCGCACCGACTCCGGCACGGAGGTGGAAACTGAGACGTTTAATTATTATAATTTACGTGTTTGGGAACAATATGCACCGTATTAGTTCGGTGAAGTGGAATAGCTAGTTAGAAACGCGTGGGGAGATATCTGATGGTTTTGTGACGTCACGTTTTATGCGTGTGTTTTTTGTACTGAAATAATAACTGATGATTTTGTGAGTAATTAGAAATTAAAAGCTCTATTCACAACCGAGAGGTTGAATGTTGCTTCAGTAATTACTAAATATCTTGAAAACTATTCATCGGACTGACTTGAAATTTTCAGACAATATTCTTGAAACATCATACTTTAAGAAAATGAAAAAAAAAAAAAATCGATTTTTCAAAAATTCTAAGTGCATCTACCCCCTTAACTAATTTAGTGATCTGACAGACGGGTCTTTACTTAATTATGGTAGGCAGACCACATGAGAGCATGAAGGCGTTCTTTACTAGAAAATCGCATACTGATCGAGGTACTTAGCACACAAGCGTAGGACCAACATGGTGACTATATTTTATTAAAGAAAAAAATCGAGCATGTAACAAATACATTATACGTCCCGTGTAGTATCGGAAAACGTCATTAATTGCATGAGAAAGGATGCATTTAAATGAAAATTATCCGCAAAGCGACCGCCGTAATTCGAATTCTCAATTCATATTTCCAGTTGAAAAATGTACTAGCCGCGATTGTCGGCGGCGGGTTGACACCGATGTATGTAATTACATGAGGACGTCGCGCGGAGCTCCAACCCGACTCTCTCCCGAGCGCTCGGTTTGCGGCGAACAATCGCGTCCTACCCGCCACAAATGAGAAATTGTTTAATAATTGAAATTTCATCCCGCGGAACCCGGTAATTTGTTTGCTGATTTCATTGAGCCGTAAAAGATTCACGAAATGTGTGTGCGTTGATTGATGACTCGCTGTGTTTGCGCTCAGTGTGTTGTTGTAATGAGGAGGTATTTGCTCTCAGTATGGTGGTTGTTGAATTATTAATAATGAATTGTTAATAAGGCTTTATGTGTCCCATTGGAACTCGTTTTCGCGTCCCAAAACTTATTCCACTATTATCGATCATAGATCGGTATGGCAGCCATCAGTTCATTCTTGTATTTTTACTAGTTGAAAAAGTAAAATTACAAGGTCTGTGTCTAAAGGTTTGAAAATGCAACCGCCGAGATTTACGATCGCGCGCCTGTACTTCGAGGCAATTACTACCAACTTTTTATATCCCGAAAACACTGTTTACGTAGCAGTACGGCGCAATTTCCACGCAACAATCACACACTTCGTCGCATTATATCAAATTTGAATACCATATACGTAAGTACTTTTAACTCGTTAAATCCAATGCCGTTGTCAGTAATTTCCATATTTAAATGGCTATTTAACTCGAGAGGCTTCATCACGGAACAGCTAATATTATGCTGAAGGCACTCGGAGATGTCCCTCGGGAGAATCCCAGTGTTTATCAAGCGTTCCTGCGTCATTATAAGTTATCTCAGCGGAGATGTAAAGTTATGTCGGCTCTATTAACATACATGTAATACCTTCCCATCATGTGAGGGCTATGTCAGACATTGAGTTTTGGAAATCTTAAAGGTTTAAGTTAATTGCCAGTAAGGAAAGGTTTATGAGAAACTCATTTTATCAACCCAATGTAAATAATATGTATTGGAAATAACAATATTGTTTTAAGTATATATGATTTAGCGACGGTTGTTAAGTGCCGTTTCTTCTACAATCTATTATTATAATTTTAAACATCTGATTATTTAACGGATATTAAAAGACCAAAGCCGATCATGAAAAGTCGCAAAATGACGAATTCATAGCGTTCAAAGACCAATTATAATTAATTAAAGACGAAGTAGAAGAATGTGTGAATAATGAATATGCAATAGTGTGCACGTTATACACATTTGTATATCTCCTAAACTCACTACATATGAACATAGACAGAGTTGAGTTATTGCATTCGTCGGATAGTTGGCATGTGACATTCCGTGTAAGTAGTGGAACACGTGCGGCCGAGTCTATCGTTAACTTCGACAACAGGTGAGCTCCAGAAATGCGGACTTGTCTCCAACGCTTTCATACAGATAATAAATACACATGCCAGAGGCACTTTGGTCTTTACTTTATGGAAGCACACAGTATGAAGATGTAGGGAGTGCAGTGTAGAGACGTAGCTGTTGTTTTGTTTATTATTGGTGTGTTTATAATTTCGATTTGTTTTTCTTAAAGAATTAATGGAAAGAGTATATGCATGATAGAAGGACGGGTAACTTTAATGCTTTTCATCATTAGGCCTAATAGGTTAGTTTATTAGGTTTGCCGGTATATTTTGTTTATCTACAATTTAAAAAGTAAAGAAAAATATTGGAAAAGTTTAAGGTTTCCTGTTCAATGGACTGGTGAATGAGCTTTTTCGTTCAAATTTTTACCGACAAGTTACATATAGGTAGGTGTATACGTTTATTAAAGAAACACGCTCCTGCATTAGATTTTCCTTCGTTCGTGAGTTGTTATGTTTACATGTTGCTAATTCCCTTCCGTCGCTACCCCCTTTTTAATTCCGCTCGGTTTGGTCCTCGTCCCACTTACGTAAAGTTCAAGTGCGTTCGCCTCTAACGTGTTGCAAACAACCGACCCTTCTAACCTTCTTGGCGTGTTTCATATTTATCGGCCACCAAGTATAACTGGGGGGTGGTTTTTGCTTCGAATATTTAACTTTTTAACAGGATTTTTTTAATGAATTCATATTTAAGTAGTACGATTTAGTTTAGAATATCAATGAAGTTGAAAAAGAACTGTTCGCTAGGAAAACATAAAGTGTCAGCTTAGCTATAGTCTTTCGTCTAGTGTTTATGATGACCTTATACATCAATATCTGGCAATCCTTTGATACACTCGCCTCGAGATACAGAGGTTGTTATACATAGTTTGTATTAATTGATTACGTGATTGAAAAGAAAAGTTACTAAACTAGTCACTTGTTCTGTTTCGGATCTGTTATATCGCAATAATATATTTATCCTAAAAATATACATTTATCTAAACCGATTTCGAAGCGATATTTAAAAGTGTGAAGCGGATTTATTTCGATAGCCGGTGCTCTAATACTAGGAATACCAATTTTTAGTTCGTTTATTATTTTGATGTTCAAGTTAGCAGTGAATAACAATTTTATCGTGTCGTATCGGTAAACAATTTTGTCGTCATAAAAATACATCGCATGAAAACCTGAAGCGTTACTTAATTGTGAACGAAAAAACATTGATGCATTTGATTTCTGCGTGGTAAGAGACAACGTCGCCTATTAACTAGATTCAGAATGGTATTAAATGATTGTAGGTATACCATTTCTAATTATGACTTGAACGATTTTTATTATATGAGTTATACTCAGCCTATCGCCGTCCACTGCTGAACGTAGGCCTCCCCAAGAAAGCGCCAACCATCCCGGCCTTCTGCAGCCCTCATCCATCCGTTACCCGCCACCTTTCTCAAGTCGTCTGACCATCGTGCTGCAGGTCGTCCTACATTACGTTTGCCTAAGCGCGGTCTCCACTCCAACACTTGTCTGCTCCACCGACCGTCCGACCGTCGGCAGACATGGCCGGCCCATTTCCACTTCAGCATATGAGTTAACGTTAGGTTACTGTAATATTTCACTCAATTGACAATCAGATTTTATGGTACCTTCAAAATATACATGTGAATTTAGCCGTACCTGGCGAATGAATCTCTTTATTAAGAAACCTAAAAACAGATCGCACAACGTAACGAAATGGTCTATTCCAGATCCGTCGCTAATATTTCATCGAGGTCCAATTAGGCTGACTACGCCGATGCCCTGAAAAATTGAACGAAAATATTGAAACGTGTGCTCCGTACACAAGTTCCATTAATCATTCAGATTCGTTCGGTTTATATTTTTATCGAGAGTCACGTCAAAACGTGCTAATTAATTACACGTTCAGATTGAGACGAGTAATTAGTTAATTAATTAAGCGATGATTGGTGGTTGCTATCGATTACGTATCTTTATTGACGGCTCGCGAGTAATTGCTTTCACCTACTCTTATTACACACCTACTTAAGGTATAACACCTTATAAGACGCTTAGTTGGAACTATTTTTTGCGTAATAATTTACCAACCGGTACAAACCATTACTCAATAATTCTCCACTACCACTAAAGATACGTTTAAAACAACACCATCCTTCTATATTCCTCCCACCTGTTCCACCTTTAGCTAAAAGCAAAAACATGATACGTTTTTTATGAGTGTCATGCGGGGTAAAGCCACTAGCCGCAGTAATTTCTGACTTGCACCACCTGGATGTCGTGGCGCACACAAGCACGTTCAAATTATGACACACGACGCTCGCAATACTGCAGAAGTGCTCAACACAAGGAGCGTAATGTAGCTTTACGAGCGATAAAACACAAGACACGAGACGCGCTGATAACGGCCCAGTATGTTTAATGATATTTTTGATGTACTACCGACGGAGTCATGCTGTATCCAAATTTAATAATGTATAAAATTTCACTCGCTTTAATGTGTTCAGGCTATGTTGATGGTTGTTTATAATAACGTTATGCAAACACCAGTAGTTATATACCTAGACAAATTGCAGCTCACAAAAAACAATTGCTTTAGTGAAAAGATCGAGTTTGTAGCATTTCCCTCCCAATACAGCTACATACGCACACATTCACAGAGCTTGCTTAAATACTAAAATGATAAATTTGTGGCAAAATTAATACTAAGAAATATATAAGTCCTTCAGATGTTAATCTTGTGCATTATTACTTAAACAGTTTTCGAAACATAGGTACATTCCTTTTATTCTCATACATCAGGGTTTCAACATACACTCGAAATAACTCTGTTTTTCTGTTTAGGATTATAGGATTATGTTATTCGGGATTAGAATTGCGAAGTCCTAATAATATTTACTCTTGATTTCAGAAAGCGTAACACAGAATCTGAACAACAAACAGCGCTAGTTTTATTATAATAACTAAAAGCCGTATACGTTATATTTCTATTTGTTGAAACACTCGACTTTTTTCCCTGACGAATAGTTCTGCAAATGGAAATATCCGTGGCAGACTCCGGCAAATAGCAAAGTCTTTCGTAACATTGCAAAACTAATTTATGTTTGCAGTAATAAAATAAATAGCTAGAGAAGGTCTGTAATCAAAATGAGTTACCCGCTTGTGTATCCTACAGGGCATAAGGCATAAGTTGGGTTATTAAATTACCGGTGGTAGCGTTTCTCGATAATTTGTGCCTGGATAACCGTACATAACTCCGTGCAAGTAACAGAGTTACACGCCGCTGTGCGCGACACTGGCGGTCACGTTTGTTACTTTTTACTATAACCGCTTCAGCTACGGAATGCTTTTTGGTAGTCATGTTTTTGTACTCCTTGCGCGGTTCATTTGTTTATGTGTCGCCTGCTGTTATGTTTGCTAATGAAATGCAAGTGTTTTTTTTTTTTTATTTTGTTCACATCATGTACGAAATATACAAGTGCGTTGGGAAGTTTAGGCAGTACTGTATTTCTTTACCTACGTTTTGGTTTCCGCGATGTAGGGACATTCCTATTAATGTTTTTGGTTACAAGTAAGATTACGTTCTTACCAAGAAGCTTTCACTACTTGTTATCTATACTATTATAATAAAGAGGAAAGGTTTGTATTTTTGTATTTTTGTATTTTTGTATTTTTGTATTTTTGTATTTTTGTATGTTTGTTACGAATAAACTCAAAAAGTACTGAACCGATTTGGATGATTTTTGGTATGGAGATAGATGGGACTCACCGAAGTAACATAGGATACTTTTTATCCCGGAAAATGTTGTATTCCCGTGGGATTGGGTATAAAACGCTATATTTATTTTACGCTTTCACGCCTAAACCATTTAACCGATTTTTATGATTTTTGGTTAGAATATAAGTAAGATCCTATGAAGTAACATGAACAACATTTTATCCCGGGAATATGTAGGGTTCCTGTGGGATTAGCATGTATTCTAACGCGAAAATGACACTGCCTATGTAATGCTTTCACGCCTAAACCTTTTAACCGATTTGAATGATTTTTGGTATGGAGATAGGTAGGGCCCACCGAAGTAGCACAGGATCCTTATTATCCCGGAAAATGTAGTATTCCCGTGGGAACGGGTATTTCTGGACCTACAGAACCGATTTGAATGATTTTTGGTATGGAGATAGGTAGGGCCAACTAAAGTAACGTAGGATACATTTTATCCCGGAAAATGTAGTATTCCCGTGGGAATAGGTATTTCTAGATCTACTGAACCGATTTGAATGATTTTTGGTATGGAGATAGGTAGGGCCCACAGAAGTAACACAGGATACATTTATCCCGGAAAATGTAGTATTCCCGTGGGAAAGGGTATTTCTGGACCTACTGAACAGATTTGAATGATTTTTGGTATGGAGATAGGTAGGGCCCACAGAAGTAACACAGGATACATTTTATCCCGGAAAATGTAGTATTCCCGTGGGAATCGGTATTTCTTGATCTGCTGAATCAATTTGAATGATTTTTGGTATGGAGATAGGTAGGGCCCACAGAAGTAACACAGGATACATTTATCCCGGAAAATGTAGTATTCCCGTGGGAACGGGTATTTCTGGACCTACTGAACCGATTTGAATGATTTTTGGTATGGAGATAGGTAGGGCCAACTGAAGTAACAAAGGATACATTTTATCCGGATTTCTGTGGGATTTCCGTGGGAATCGCTATATTCAAGATCTACTGAATCAATTTGAATGAATTTTGGTATAGAGATAGGTAGGTCCCCCCGAATTAACATGATATACTTTTATCCTGGAAAATGTGTTCCTGTGGGTATGGGTACATGTTATAATTGCGAGAGTAACTCTGTAAATCTGTTACGGTTTCACGCCTAAACCATTGGACTAAGTTATATAATTTTAGGTATGAAGATAAATAGGACCCTGTGAAGTAATAATTAAATGTTCCCGTGGAATAAACATGTTGTAAATGCGGAAATAGCTTTTTCAAAGAAAAACTTTTTTTGGACACTTATGAGACGAATTAAAGATTCACTAATAATTATCTTTCTGCACTCAGCCCTAAAGTCTACGCAGACGGAGTCGCGGGCAAAAGCTATTGTTTATACATATTAAAACGTAGTGGCACTTATTATTATTTTCAACTGAATTTAATAACATCGGTCTATTTTGTTGAAGTCAACAATAATATATCGGAAAAGAATAACATTCTGTGATATAACTTCAAACGTAATACTCCGTAGACGTTCTTGTATCGCTGCCACTTTTCACAAATCCAATACCGCCAGTACCAAAACGTATGGACTGGAAAGAAAACACGCTCATAGCACGAATCAGTATTGACCGATGTCGCGTCGCGCACTATCTCATGTTGGTAAAAAATAACAAAAAAATTGACGCCGCCCCAGAGAAAAGCGCGTGTGTGCGCGTCGAAAATACCGAACACGAAAATGTTGCCGAATCGGCGCTCGCAGCGAATATATGAGGTTTTCTCTACCCAATATCGTATACAGATGAATATGTCCCACATATCGGTATTTGTACCAATTTTCAGTGTTTTACGGGCCACACGCTTCGGTGCTCGCTATGATATTTTTTGATGCGTATACATTGTAGTTTTTCATCCGTTATATTTTAGGCGGTCGGTGCCGAGTGTGCGCTATGAGACTTTTCTGCAACATTTGTTGGCGAGAAACTAGGGTTGTGCCAATCCTTCTAATGCTTGGGTTTTGTTTGTATTGAATTTCCGGGCGGACCCAATTTAATCGATTGTTATTTGGTTTGTATTTTCTATGATATAAATGTTTTATAGGTAAGGCAAATAAATCAGCGAGTAGTCTAATCGTAAGTGATCTCTGTTGACCATAATCATCATACAGTTTTGTAAGATTACATGCGATGTCCTCTGTCAAATACAGATATCTACGGGGAAACGTAAAGTTGATATTCAATGCAGTTATTACATAATATGTAACACGAAATAAAAATTGTTGCTTCACTTTGTTTCTGTGTGCCAGTCACAAAATCCTTGAAAAAAAAATTTATAAATTTCGGTATCTCTTTTTTATTTAAAATTAAAAAAACAAAATATTTTTGATAACAAACAGAATTTTAACACAACTGAAATAAGTCTCTCAAAACACAGTAATAGCTCATAAGAAACACTTCACGAGAAGTAAAACCGTGTCGAAAAAGTGCTATATTTCGGTGCTTATTTCAGACTCATATTGTTGAAGATGAAAAGGCGACTCGGGGTGATGACAGACGCCAGCGCCTACAACTCCGAGGCCACGGTTGAATCGCTCGCTGACTTACTCGGCGCTTTTTAAGTACTAGACAATTTCGGAACCGAGAATAATGAAATATTCAGTGATACGAATTCTTGTATTACGCTATATCAGTGTTCGCGTAATTTCACAGTCGAATGGTATATACAATTTAGGTATATGTAGACTAAGTTATGATTCAATGAGTATGTGAAACTGACTGATGGCTCTATTGGACGTGTCGTTTAAATAACACCTTAGTCATTGGTTTAAAAATTTTTCTTTTACTGCCAACATACAGGATCATATTATGATCCTAAATTGTAGTATTTTAAAATTACAAGCACTATATCAATTACAATTTGTTTTCCCTAAGCATGTGATTAACACCGGTAGTATTCGTAAATTCCATTTTAAAATGCACTCTAAAAAATAAAGGCCATGAAAGCACAGTTTATTAAAATTAGAAGAATGTAAAAAAAAACATGCTTTTCATGATGAAAAAACTTGCCTGTATTATTTCCTCGTATAAAGCGGGCAATAAAGTTGATTCCGTTGTGTTTATCGCTGGCCGACTTCCAATGCGCTTGTTATTTTGTAAATTAGGCAAGTGTCACACTATACAACGACTTTGTGTTGTAATGCGGCCAAATAAAGAGGGAAACTTTAACGCTAAAAGTCTTTTTAAATAACATTTAATTTATAGAGACAATAACATTTAATGTATAATATATAAATTGATGCAACAAAATTTATTCATAGTATGTACAAACATTTCTGATCGAAATCATGATTACAGTTTATAAAAAAGCGAATGGAAGAAACATGTAACTACTCAACGAACAAAAAAATCTTTTAAAGTTTCAAATCCGCAGACTGTGGCTCGATAAATAAACATTATAGAAACGTATTTTTTAATTAAAGGAATAGAAAAAAATGTTTACATAAAAAATTACACTGCTCCGCGTATTAATCACGTCCTGTTTTCGCCTCTCGGGATTTCTCATCTTTTGACCGCAGGATAATAATAAATTTTCTTAATTTGCATTCCATTTTAGCTTAATTTCTCTCCCGGCCGGTAGGCCTCTGTTGCTTCTCGTCTCATTTTAAAATATAAATAATTTCTGCGCAACGTCAATGGCTTTTTGCTCTTATACTTTATTTATTGTCCCCGCTAATCCACTCCGCCTTTTCTTTTCTCATAATAATGCTCAATATTAATTTGTATTCAAATTTCGCCTGTTGTTTTAGTAAATAGTTTAAATAAATTTAATGATCTTTTATAATTCTCTGAAATACGACGAGATCTTTTAGAATTATATTTGAAATGTAATATAAATGTTTGGAATTGGGTGCCCGAGGCGGTTACTTGCTTCGTTAGGGATACTATTACAAACATTTGAGAAAATCCATTGTAGTCTATCGGAGCCATTGTTAAAATTTTATACATTATATAAATACATATTACTCACGACTCTAAATTTAAATTTATAATACTTTACATATGACTTTGCTGAAGGTTCTCGTCTATTCCCCAGGCATTTTTTTTATATTACTATTATTATTTTAATAAAGCTGTAATTTTGTAAAAATTGCTATCTTTTAGTAGTGATATTTTTTTCATTGTCATGGGTTTGTAAATGCCTAAATCGGGATTTCTATAGTCATAAAAGTCATGTAGAGGAATAAATAATAAAGGTATAAATAATTATTAACTATCATGAATAGCTATTCAACGTCTACTGCTGTACGTGGACGACTTTTAAAGATTTCCATATCATCAAAACCGCCTTCTAATTCAATTATTAACTTTGTCCCATTTTATGGCGATTTAATCGAAGGGATAACGCATTTATCGCACGACGTAAAAGAATGGTGATTTCTCCGGACGCGGTAACGAACGTTTGGCGTAGTGTTCCGCGAATCGGTCAGCGGTATCGCGCTCATCAATCATTACCCCTCGAAGGGTTGATAGATGTAGGCCCGACGAGATTGTGCCCTCCCTGACGTATCAATTTATAAGACAAAGAACGAACTGTCTGTCCCGCGAAGGATTAACGTTAAACATTCATGAGAAAGACATTTTCCCGATTTACGAATTCGCGATACAATGAAATAGGTCAAGTATGGAAGTTGCCTTATTGTTTTATTTTTCACCTCGCGCGCTCTTTGACTCTCAGTTTCCGTGTTGGTTGTAGGTGCTGTGAATTATTAAAGTCATTTTTGTGATTGTAATCGCCGAGGATCGCTTTGTGACTTGTCCTTTTTCTGTTAGGTGTGTTTTCGATACTTGAACTGATAAATATTTTAGTGACTTCCACTTAAAGGACGAAATATTTTACCCTTGTGAATTTCATAAGGTGTTTAAGTAAAGGAATTAACTCAGAATTTCAAGGTTGATTTAGAGGTGAGGTGGAGGAAGCAAAATTCAATTAGGTTTTACATAGTCAATATCGATATTATGTCATGAAACGATCCTAGCACCGAAAATATTCAGAAGAGAATTTCGCAATAAAACTTTAACTTCGGATTTGTTTTGTTTGATTACCCGTGGTATTAAAACGATCACATCGAAGTTTTATGTATTTAGTAGTCATGCAGTTAAAATATGAGTTATGATAAATAATACTTACCAGTCTATGCATAACATATGTACAAGAACACGTAGGCAATAAGAACTAAGCGAGTATACACGTACACACATGTTAATTTACCATTGGCGAAATTATATTGATCCCACATTCTACTCTCCTTATGAATAAAATAACAAAACATATCTGGAAACATCTACGACTCCCCAGAATTAATTCATGGACGGTATTCATTGCTTTCGTCAATTATCTACTTATTTATGTGTATTTTCTTCCATGACATACAATCGATTGAACGAAAAAGTTGTAAGTATTTTCAATTGTTCAATCTTCAATATTTGTCAAATTGTTCAATCAGTCATACAGTTACAAGTCTTATTTGTGTACTGACTACGTAACATAGCCAAATTATAAGATGGATGGTATGTGCAGCACGATCCAAATGGAGTGATAACTGACATGAACCGTCGGACCAGTTTATTCCTACCTACTAATTACCAATTATACAGAGATTGATCTCGGACCGCTGTATACTCGACTTCACCATAATTGCCGAGTTTATATACTCTATAAGGTAATCGCTATCTGAGATGCAACGATATGCTACCACCATCAAATTTATCGTCTCTCATTTATTCTATTTATGAAACAGGGTTGCGACACCTTAGTTTTCTTTGAGGAAGTGATACTATATTGGACGGACCGATCTCTTCAAACAGTCATATGATGGCTTTATAACTACTACCGAATATAAACTATCCCAAAGTAAACAAAACTGACGTGTACAAATACGCAATGCGTGCATACATCAAGTTATAGCGCATGTCGGATCAAGTCTAGCCTCTAGGTAACCGCGCCGCGTCATGCCGCCAGAGTAACTTATACGGGGCTCCTCGGCTCGATACTTTGGCACGCCCGTGCACCGTGCACTCAATATCGAGATAGTTTACAATCTTTCCGAATTATTATCCTCCGCCCAGTGCGCCGGCCGTCGAAGAATCTACAATCGATTTTCATATTTCCTCACATTCGCATCTGCAGTATATCGCATGCTGATTTATATGTGTTGGATAAGTTGATGGAAGATGTGCGTTATTATATAGGTAAGAGATTGATGGTATTTAAACACGGAAGTTGCTTGATGCATTTTTCTTCGGATCGTCTTAAAATGAGATCTTTGCGGCCCAACGACTTGAAAATTGTTGAAGATACCTAATGCATGAATGTGGATTTTTGAAGCCAATGACAGAAATGTTTGAAGTTTACTGTGTTAACTATACTGAGGTCTATGTTCATTAATGGATGGTGATAGGCTTAGTGCGTGTAAATTGCATCAAGCCACCTCCCAGTCCGGCACTATTGGGATCATCATGAGGCGCATGACTTGTTACCGACCAGTTAGTTGGCTGTTAGATCAATAACTAGTTATTACGTAGTTGCAGTACACTATTGTTAATTCTCACAGCTAATACCGGATAGTACTCGCCGGTTAACAATCTTACACATATGGAAAATAATGTGCAACGACGTGTCGAACTACCTTGCTGCAATTTTTTTATGGCAAATCAATCTACTTATATGTACTAAATAAAGCGATATTGAAGATACTCGATGCTGTACAAAATAACTGTTCAGCGTAAATTGAATGGGAAAAAAATTATTATATTGTTTGAGCAGTGGGTAAAATATCACAGTCTGATGACTGATGAAAACATTACAAATTTCTACGAATAAATAATTTCATTACACAATCCCATGGGATTAAAAGTATTAAAATGTTGGTTTGTCCTTACAACAAATCTATTTTCGTATTCAATTACAAGTGAATAGTTAATAAGAGTTCCCTGAAATTTCACTGAAATATTAATGCTTTTGAGCGTGTAAAATCCAACGTTTATTGCAAATACAAACCTTACCCAATACGCATTTTTTTTAAATGAAACAATAAAACGTTTTACGAGTGACCCGATATGACCGGCGCTTGTGCGAGCTCATCAACAATTTAGCTGAATGTTCGGACAATCACCGCAACACGATAAACGTGCAGTGAAATTAATAGATTGGCTCGGGGGTTTCAGGTTCGCTTTCCGTGTCGGGCGAAGCGTTAACGAGGTTTTCCGAAATACTTCGTATCGTAATCGAGTCGAGAAAGCTCGTAAAACAGGAATAGAATACGCCTATTGTTTTTCCTAAAATTCTTTGGCTATATGTGGATACAGAAATGCGCTTCTGCCTAGCTCCTTAGGTATACAGGTGAGAGTGCGTATGTATGTACGAAATTAGTAGGTTGGGTCCACCTGCCGGCCCCCCGCGTGATAGAACAAACTTTTCGAACAATCCGCCGCAATATAAACAGTTGTGAACGATATTACCGCGGCGCATAGTTCTCGAGCTCCTGAGCTCGTGAGTTAGCGAGCTGCCTTCGTCACAGGGCTGTCGAGTCGAGTGACAGTAGCTGCTCATGCATTCCACGTGATAGTAATTACCTCCAGTTAATTGTTGTTGTGAGAAGGGGTGAAAGGACAAAAAAAGATGGATGGAGTGCATAAGAGAAGATATCAAAGAAAAAGGGGTCAATGAAGACATGAGCCATATTTGAAAGGAAAAAACCATATTGCGCCGACCCCAAATAAAAATTGGAACTCTATTCCAAAAGGGGGTGATTACCTCATGTTAATTGTTTTCACGTACTGTTTGTGATTATCATAAAGGACGGAGAGGAAAAGAGACCTAACCAATTAAAATTCATTCGCCATTTATTTGTTTACGTTGATAACATTCCACTAATTATCTGAAGCAGTTTTACAAATTTATACTATCTAAATAGGTACGTTATATTTATTTTTGGTATAGTAAACTTAGTGTAAATCTAATAAACAAAACAAAACATCTTGAATGATGTGTACTGCAGTATGTACAACTGACAATTTCAAGAGTAAAATGTGAAAAAGCTTGCAAGACGTCGCATCAATAATTAAATAGTCGAAATGCACAGCTCGGAGCGTGTCGCGTGTCGCGGCATTGTGGAGCAGACATGTCCCGATGCGCCAGTTCGCGGCAACCCTACAATCGTACTACTTTCTGGGCCAAACTTGGTGCTAGCACGTCGCGCGCTGTTGAGTCTGCACGGATAACCGGGTTTTATGTAGAAATGTGAGGGAAAATTGAGTTGACTCCGCCGTGCGTCGGCTAGGAAACATCACGTGTAATGCTTTTTTGATTATTATTTTGTTAAAAGGCAACGTGTCTGGCGATGCATTTTTAACATTTTGGATGCCGACGTATTACTGTAATGCAGGTGGAAACGGATCTCGCTACAAAGTTGTTTATTAAAATTATGTGAACGTTTCCTGTTATGGAGGTTAGTTCATTGAGTATAAACCTGTTGAAATTTTAATAAGAATTATTATTCGACTGTAAAATCCTTGCTTGTCCCAATAATTAACTGGTTAACTTTTCCTTGCACACTATAAATGAAAGAAACAATCATAACCTAAATTAAAACCACTTATCGACGAAACAGCAGACATACATAAACAAACATAATAGTGTGAACGTAGAAATATTGCACCGTTTATAGCAACTGTGAGCTGAGTAAACTGCGTTATTATTAAAGAGCCCACTTCACAATGGAACACCCGCCGTTGTGCACTAAGCAGTTACAATATTTGCACGTTCAAACACAGTCAAGTGGTGAGGCGCCGTAGCTTTTGCTCTGATCCATTAGATTCGCATTAATTGATTCATTGGTGCATTCGGAACGCGCTCGGGGCTCCGTTTACACAGCCGCTCCGAGCGCCGAGCACCGTGCCGCGCCATAATTGTGCCCCGTGTGCCAACTACGTCGCGCAAGTCACCCGCATTCAATGGCCGCGATCAATGACCGACCTGCGAACCTCAATGAGTAGTATTCAATTAGTATTTTTATGAAACAGCAATATCATCACATACACGACCCACTGCTGAACACAAGCCGTCTCCTCATCATGTTTTCCTTCATCGTTGAAGTCCTTTTTAATTTATGGTGAATACATAACGTTCCTTTGAAAATTTAGAGGAGTTAGTTACACACCTTAAGTGCATAAGCAGTCAGACATACCTTCGGAAATGTTAGTAAGTTAAATATATGTATTACTACCTACGTCCCATCGTTTTATGTCGATAGACACACCCTATCACTAGAAAAGTGTTGCTTAACCTCTAGTTAATTCAATAAAGTACTTCCCTATCGGCATTTAGCAGACCGTATCTGGTCATACACCTCTACAATTGATTTCCACTGAGGTCAATCGTCGAATCCAACTCGGTTGGGCAGCGTTCGGAAAGTTAGGAGACGTCTTCTCGTCCAATATACCTCAGTGCCTGAAGACGAAAGTCTTCAATAGTTGTGTGTTACCAGTGATGACATACGGCACTGAGACGTGGCCTCTCACTAAAGGCGTCATGGGTCGGCTCAGAGTCACTCAACGAGCTATGGAGAGGGCAGTGGACGAATATTGGCTGTTGATGATGATGATGATGATGAGTGCCTATCGACTATTATTTCTGAGTGTACCAGACTAGTCGGTAAGCCAAAACCCTTAAACCAGTGTTTATTCTTAGATAGCCACAACTGTCATTCAATTCAATAGAGTATTTTTATACTAATGTTTAAAACTGAAGAGTTTGTTTTTTGATATTATTGCCCTACGACTAGTGTATATGCAATGACTAATGTAGCAAAATCTTGTAAAAGTATTCATTTTGAAGTCTAAAAATAGACTTGACGGTTACAGGTAGTTATAAATGAACTTTAATCAACGGTTGGTGTGTGTCCAGACAAACATAAACCCGTATCTGTGTAGGTCACAAAGTCCGAAGGTTATCTAATATTACCTTCTAACCATTAGAGTAGGTCGAACAAGTCTCTGGTTGAACTTATTCCAAGAGGATTATTTAAGTCGAACGCTCCACTTGCTTTCACACAATCTGTGGGAACGTTTACTGGAATCTTTGCGTTAACTTGTTGAGTCTAAATGTAGTCAGTTTGGAAAGATACAGTTTTAAGGTTTTTCAAGACAGTAATTATATACAAGATATAATTATGAGGGATGAGGGTTGCTCAAGACCGGGATGGTTGGCGGTTTCTTGGGGAGGCCTACGTTCAGCGGTGGACGGCGATGGGCTGAATATATAATTATATAGAAGAATTTTAGTAGATTAAAGAAAAAAATACACAGCGTTCTGGAAAACATAATAAAGCCAATTCTGCAAACAAAAGAGGAGACCAGTTTTCATGAAAACACTGACGGCATAACGAGGAATAGTAATCGCTCTCTTGATTGATTCAGTAATACAGAAATGTTAGCAAGACGTCGCTGAGATTCGTTTGTGCAGACTCGGATATTTCAATTTAAGATTATCCATGTTTTTAATGATTGCGTAAAAATATACAATGTTATTGTTTTAATACAAAGCTTAAGAATAGTACAAAAAAAATATTTATATATGTCTTGCTTGGTAAAACTTATACAGGTATTTCTTTTTTGTTTCCGTAAATTTATTTTACATTTATAAAAATGTTTTTGGGCAAGGTTTCAATTTGAACTTTTTTCTTTAAAGCTTTGAAAGTATCTCTGAAACATGGTGATGGTTGATATTCGATAATTGACAAGACCGACAGAGATTATCTATAAAAGCCATCGATCGTGTGGTTGAAATATTAGCAATCAGATAGTACAATTGGTAATGAATTCAAATTAACAAATGCAATTACTTATAATACACCCTGATGTATTAATTAGTGATTAAGTTACAAATTATGCTAAATTGATAATGCATAATATAATGCAATTGCCTTATGTCGAGAGCATCAAAAATATAAACCGTATTATGATTTATTTATACATATGTATATAATATTATTTTGTATATAATATTATTTTACATTTAATTAAAGGGCCCACATGTATGTTTGGTTTCCTATGTATGACGTTTTCATGACAGTGATTCTATCATTTCTAAAAATGTAGCCGGTATGCTAAAATTGGCTCTGCGGAGATAAAACTCAAACATTTCCAGCAAATCACTTATTTCACAAGATACAAAAACAAATCTTTGGTTTGAAGTCTGCATTCCGCGAAAAAGCGGCAGTGACAGCCATGTTTGATATTTCATTCATTAAAACAAACTAACTATGCCACGACTCTGTTTATTATTAAACTTACACAGAAATACGACAAATATACCAGTATGATAAAATGGAACGTCGTTTTGAAAATCAAGCCTCGATGCTCCGCGCGCTTCACTCCGTATGGTCCTTTATTATATTTTCAACTTTAGCACAACTTTAATATGTGTAAGTGCTCCGACCATTTTTATTTATTGACCCGTACGTAATGTGTATCTTATTCATTTCTCACAGGGTTTCATGAAAGAAATGTTCATATGTGTAACTGGTGGCGTATCGCATTATTTAAAAATATATGTTCGCAATCACTGGCGCTATTAATACCCTTATGGGGCACACGATACGTTTATCCATCGGATTGGAGTCTACAAACTGATAATACATGAATAAAGCCGATTTTTTAAACGAAATCTTTTCATTAAAAAGACAAGAGAAAAAAAGGAAGATGTTGTATAGCAATTATTTGGCACCAAAATTTGCTTGATTACGTTTTATTCTGACACAAATTATGCATTGCCATGGAACTTGTGCTAACAACTTTAAACTATAAGTCTATTGGCAATTGTTGTAAAGTTTATGGCCACATTTCGACATCCGCTATGACTTGACAACTTTTGCCACTTGGCGCCAAATTGTGGTAACAGTCTAACTTGATCTGCGGAACGCAAGTCTCAGCACTTATGCAACTAAAGGCGACCGCGTCCATTGAATTCTATTTATTACTATATTATTCACTGTATTCATTTTAATCTTATAGTATTTGATCCAGTTATAACGTAGAAAATTGAAACGGCTCGAAGGTAAATGTTGGCCTATTCTAAAAAATAGCAATGAACAGTAAAATTACGGCATGTAAAACTATAATAAGATAGTTACTATTACTTGCAACATTAAGATAAGCAAAAATGCTGTAACATTCAGTAAGAAAACAATATTGAATTTTATAAATGCCGATGCTGTAACCTTTTCAATGCAAGCGGGCCGCGGGTACAAGTGAAACACTCTTCGAATTCAACATACGATGTGTTGTTATGAATCGGAAAGGTCGGCCTTTATTCAGACGTCGGCGAATACAAATGCCTCAGAGCTCATTATAGTACAAACATTTTATACGTGCTGTTTATTTAAGGGGCCGACTCGTGTGCCATGTTATTTGTGAAAATACACGCGCACACGAAATGAGTGCTCCCGGTTTCAGTTACTTGATGAACTAATGACGACATGACTTAAATTACACTTTGCGAATATGAATATTAATGTGTGAGTATGATTTTGATTTGTCTTTGAACTTTAGCAGAGGTTGATATTGTTCTTTATTTTAGATAGGTCTCACTTTACTGATTTTGTCGGTCCACATCTTTACTTCTTAAACAATCTCTTCCGAAGTTACCACTGGGTGAACTTTGTTGATAGTGCTTCATAATTTCGTCTACTTCTAATTAAAAATCGCCAATTTACACATTACTTAGGTAGCTTTTGAAATGTCGAGTTTTTTTGAATTTACCATACCACCCCCGTCATATACCATTTAAGCTTCTCTGTTTAGCAAATTTAATATTCTCGGAACATATCTATGCCTTAATACGCGAACGTGGTGTATTGAATGTTTTGAATGCTTCCCCCGCATATATTTTAAATACTTTCGCTTAATCATCCCCAGCATTGTATTTCAAAACCTTTTCATCGTTCAGTTTGCTTTTAATTTACGTGCGCTACGCGTCGATATCTCAAAGAAGCCTGTTTCCCCATTCAATTTTTTTTCGGGACTGACCCAATCAAGGCGCTTGTGTGTAGTGACGACAAAGGAGTGAATTTGTGTTTTGTGTTCATTGAATGGATATGGGAGAACATTGCGTTTCCGAGGGTTTAAGTGTTAAAGGTTACGTCTAAATGGACACTAAAAGCATGTATCTAACTGTATTAATTGATACAATAAATTAATTTTCATGTTTAAATTTGATCGTGGGCCGTATTGCCAACTTACAATTAGGTCGCTTTGTCGCTCATTTGCTCGTTTGCCACTTTTCCCAGAAAAAGAGAAAATAAGTTAAAAGTTTCATATATAATGACGTAAACTTGGTTTATAATTTAACATTACGTTGCTGTGCACAGGCTTTTCACGCAATTAATAAACGCAATATTGTGGTTGATTGAAACATAAATAGTCCGTAACCGTGACATTAACAGCTCGGGTCGCCGTGTTCGCTGTTTCAAAACAAAAACGGCAAAAATGAACAAGCGCTAAGTAGAAAATCTGAGCGAGCGAGCTAAACAGGCGTCAGTTTGTAATCCTCCGGCCTTAACACTCAACATCGCGAGATAAGATGCCACGGAGGGGCGGGGGAACGCGATCGGCGCAATAAATCCTTGGGTGCAAGCAACAAATTCAAAATGCTAATATTTTATCCACATCAGCGCAAAATGCGACGCGCTAGTGTGAAAATCTGTTGCGTGGTTTCCGTGCATACAATTTGGCTGAGTGCTTTCTTGTACCATAATGTGTGTGGATAACGACCGTGAATGTTATGTCTCCCGACGTGAGCCGAGCACCGCCGAGAGTACACCCCAAATGACATATTTAAATCTGTTATGTGCCGCTTTAATATTCTATTATACAGATATTTCGTTTGTTTGTTTGTTGACATGACAGATTTATGATATGTGAGCTTTCTATTCAGTCTGGAGGTCTTATCAAAATACGTAAATAATGTGTTATTTTTAAAGCGTGAAGTTTAGCGTCTCCTTTAATACCTACCAGATGATATGGTTTACTCTTGTCCAAAGTACTTATTTATTTATGTGTTAGAAGATGTACATCATTACAATAGGCAATAAAGACTTAGAATGACATCTGTCGAATAATTCATCAAACCGATTACAATTAAACACAACGCGTTTAATCCGAATTAGTAAAGAACAGGATTGCCCCGGCGCGGGTAGCTTCATCATTATTTCACCCCAGTCGTGCACTTAATTACATAGAAATTACAAATTCGAGACGTTACTGACACTGTACAGCTCGCCCACTAGACTCAAGCCTCAAGTTTATTTGTTTGCCGAATAAACACAGCACACGTTGTAGGGGCATCCGTGTCCGATTTCTGCGGACGACTACTCGGCCCGCTTACAAATGAGGGTCTAATTGTCCAGAGTTCCGGATGTATTGGGACCCGGCCATGATACATGAAAGAGGTAACAGTTACGTACCCTCCGCGTCTCAATGAGGGTTGAGAGATTTTATTCAGCCTTCGTGTTGATTTGCATCGGTCGTGTTCTTATGCCAAGTGTGATTTGTATTCGATTATGAGGTTTGTGTGTTTACTATACTCAACTTATTGGTTTGGTCGATGATGCGATTATATATTGCAGTTGTCGTTTTGGACACTTTTTGACTTACCGGTACTGAAAATTGAAACCCAATAAAACTTCCACGACGTGAAAATGAAGTCTCGACACCTCGTCAGGCAGCCTAAACCGTAAAAAAATCCGCATTGTATGGTTGTATAGGCTGGCAAGATGTTTGCGGAAATAGACAGCGAAATATTATGGTCATACCCATTCTTCGAAACAGTAAAAAAAGTCTTCTATATTTCACTTTGTTCGCAAAGTATAAAAGAATATTTAATACAATAGATCTATTATTCATAGGTATACTGGTACTATATATTCGCCCATTCGCCCATTCGGTATATTCGCCCACTAAACATTCCTAGTATCCACAATACAATACACACAAAGTTATTGAATAAAAAGAAGTATCCAAAGTGGATTTTCTGCGAAACACTGGCGGACATCCCGGCATGAAACTACAATAACCCTATAACTTTCAGGAACTGAAAGAGGCACGCACAAAAAATATTCATAAGCTAGAACGTGATTCGAAATTAATATCAGTACAGCTGCGGCCCAAAGTATATATATGTGTCTGTATATATAATACATTTATATTTTATTTTCTACTCCGCCGAATCGTGGCACGGATTTCCGTGTCGTAAAAAAATTACGTAAAACCCAACAGAGTGACGGTGGATTCGCGAAATTAAAGAATATTCCGTTGTGTTCATGGAAAACAAACTGCGCGTTGTTTTTCGTATCAAGAACCCATTGAAATGCTATTAACAGAAATACAACTGTACTCGTACTCAGTTTCAGTATGAAAATTTTATTATTTTGGCGAGTTGCAATACTTTAGGAATGCGAAAAAAAATGGGTATTATTTTTAAACTAGCGACCCGCCCCGGCTTCGCACGTGTGCAATGCTGATATTTAATGGATGTTATTATACATAAACCTTCCTCTTGAATCACTCTATCTATTAAAAAAAACGCATCAAAATCCGTTGCGTAGTTTCAAAGATTTAAGCATACAAAGGGACATAGGGACAGAGAAAGCGACTTTGTTTTATACTATGTAGTGAAGATGATTTAATGAGTGGTTCCCTTACCCTTGTGTTACTATTTTGATTAGCATTTCTTCCTTGGTGTATTATAGAGGGTTTTCATTCATCCATTTGTTGCGTAAAGTCATAGCTACAAGGTTAATTAGATAAAGGATTTCCAGGATAATTGGTAAAAGTTGCTAACATTTACTTTTTCAATCGATATAATAATATCAATTGCCTATTAATACATCTACAGGAAGGCACTATGGAGAGTAATTAATTTTAAAAAAAAAGCATTGTATGTGCATTGTGCAAGATTTCTTACATATTGACAATGACTAATTTACACTCAAAAAAACACAAATATTAGTACCTATATGAAGTTGTACGTTGCAGTATAATAAAGTGGAGTGCTGAAGGCAAAACAATATTTCGCGCCGGAACCGAATATTCAAATCCGTAAATAATACGATTGTCGAACATTGTACGTGTTTATAATTCGTTCCGTGGCTGCCGTGGGCCGATCACAATGGTCCGCGGTGTAATACGCCCAGTGCGTATTCCCCCAACTATAATTGTTTGTTACCATGTCGGTTTTCGTTCAGCTTTGTTACCTTTGTTACCATAGTGAATGCCCAACAGTTGCTTAATAATCTGTAACAATCGTAGATTAGTGAACCGTGACTGGAATACTCGTTACCTTTCGCCTTTTGTGTTACAAAACTATGGGGTACAGTTTCCACGGGTAGAGACGCCTTATCGCCGCTAGTTATGTTATTTTTATGATAGGCCATCCGTGTAATTATGGTGCCAATTAACGTCTGTATCTGGTATTGTTGATGTAAGTTTATCTCTGCCCTATTCTATATTTAATGCTACTCTTATGACTATATTGTTATAAGAATATTACAAAATTTTATTGTTTTAATAAATATTAATGATTATTTTAAAAAAAGCACAACATTTTTGTCACAATACAACATTGGTACCTACACACAGGATTAAGATTATGATAAAGTTTATTATCAACCTAGATTAAATGTTACTAAACTAAAAATTAGGAAGTGGACAACTATTTTTTTCCAACCTCTCCTTTATATTATTCCTGAATAATTTTGTTGGATGCTGATAAATCAGGTGTCACGAGTTACAATTGGTTTGGTCCTATCCCAATAGGGCTAAAAAGAGGCAAAATTATTATTTACGTGTCGTTTTAATGTAGGAGTTGATTTTATATACATCAATCGCTGCTTTGGAATCAATATTGGGACAGCTAGTAAAACACCATATGAAACGCTACGGAACCAAGGCAAATTCCACAACCAAAGCATACTTGACTCGGTCGATTTTCCTTCCCAAATCGTTTCCCATATTTCAGTCAAAGGATTTAGGATCTTCAAAGTCTAGACGAAAATTTATCGCCGATAAAATATATTTCTTATCGTTGGATTGAAGATCTCCGATCTATCACATCGGAAATGACTTGAGACGCGTTCCGATGTGACAGATTTTCATATATAGAGGCAAAAAGTGGGTCGATAACTTATTCAGGGCCGTGTCAAATTTATTTAAATTTTTCGGGCGAGTTTCCTTTCGTGTTTATTTTATTCGAGTGCTCTGTTTTACGTGTATGTATGACAGGTGCAGTATTAAAAACAGTGTTTCGATTTTATATTTACTTTGCTGATAAACTCGATTGTGTACGTTATGAGAAATAAACTCTCAATTAAATATATCAGATTATATTGGCCTAAAATCCATATTGACATGTCCTTCGCCCGATTAAAGCTCAAAATTTTACATTAAAACATTAAAATTTTAAAGGCCCTCCTTATAATTGGCTAAAATACAATATTAGTCAATTGAGAAAGGTAAAACAAAGTAAACGGTAATCCATATTAACTGCCATCAATTACAAGCAAATTGTACGGCCATTATGCGAAACGAAATTACGAAAGTCGACGATCGCGCGAAGGAAAATTGCATAAAAGGTTTATAAAACCGGTGGCCGGCCGTCAGTCGGACGTCCATTCCCCTTTATTGTGCCTTTAATGGGCGAATTACAGTCATCTGGACGTATGTGTTCGAGTTTGTGAATTATTTTTCCAAAATAAATATGTATCGGCATGTTGATGGCTACGGGCGAAGTCATTTATTTAATTTTTATCGTGTTCCCCCTGTTAATTGTTTTAAAGCACCCATTTTATACTTAACCAGTCAGGCCGTACATACATGTTCCTTTATAATTAAACAATGGCATGTTTTATTAGTCCATGAGTTCAGTGCTTCAGAGCTTTGGCACGGAGAGTTGCCTCAACGTTCATATTGCTTGATGCGCTCCTAATTTTTGACTGATACAGAAACTTTAAAAGTGCAATATTGGATGTAATGCAAAAATAAAACTCAATTATACTTCTTTATCTCTGGCAGTGATAATAGAATTCTAGTTTCATAAGCTTGGTATTCGGTGGATCAACCAAAAAGAAAAAAAATACACTTTGTAAAAGTAACCGGTTTGTTTTCATAATATTATTTTGGGTTTACACAACAAGACGTGACAAAAAAGCCAACGTGTTTTTGTCTACAGTTTATTTTTCCCCCCGAAATCTCACATGGTCAATCAAATTAACATAATATGTTGTACTTGTTCAGCACTGAGGGGTTGATTTTTTCGGATCCCGATGCCCTTTACGAGCGGCCATAAAAGCGAACGGCCGGTCAATAGACGCCAACTAGCAGTGCGGGCGCGTAATAAGGACATGCTTATGGGGTATTTAAATCATTTGGCGTACCCAGTCTTAGAATAACGAGTTGCTTTATTATTATATTGAGATATCTTCATTAGCTTGGCAATCGTTTGACGATAAATAATAAAAATGCATTGCAGAATTTTGTTTACACCTGCGCGAGAAGATGTATTTAACTCATTAGTTTTGTAGAAACGAATCAATGGTTTCTCATGTTTTTTTGTTAACATACACAAAGATCGAGACATAACAATACTCTTCACATTTAAAGTTTTATTATTTTTAATAAAAAATTATGCGCATTACGTGCATTTTTAAAATTTCATTGGAATCAAAATCATTGCCCACAAAGTATGGCACGCTTCACTTTTTAATAGTCTGACTCCTACACTTGTATTCGACTCCGCCGTACCACCGTTCGAATCTGTTGGGAAATCGTGGGCGTATAAGTTCTCCTTTTTGAATCGTCGATTGCACAGCTTGTAGTTTGAACCGTGATATGAAGCGGCTTAACGATCATATTTTTATGGATTGTTTGTAGATTTTTCGAAGTTAAAACGAATATTACCTACATGCTCATTTCCGAAAAAATATTACATGCAGTAGTGGGTATTTTTCTACGTCCTACGAAAAGGAGATTTGTGTTAACCGCATGGGGCATATCTGACTCTATTGTTCCGACGAGCGATCTATTAGGTAAACTGTGTTATAAAAAATCAAATTTTCATTTCAAATTTTGAACATGTATATGGAGCAGAAATCCTTATTTCTACCTAATTTATTTTATTTATTTATTTATTATATTAAATATCGTTTGATCGTTTCATACCTTTGACGCATATATACTGTAAGGTTTTAACAAAAAATAAAACTGTAAAAACTATGTTCACTTGACATAAGCAAAACATAAACTGATAACATTAATGTTTAATAAAACTATTCTATTTCTGTTTGCGTTACGTGCTGTCAATTACATTACAAAGGTATAACTGTCAGACGTCAATGTCAACTGTCAGTCGGTATACTTGCGCACCGATCCACAGTTTCAATAATTCAGCATTCGATACGCGAAGATTTAATATTGTATGATTATATTCTGCGTCTTTTTCTTTATTCAATTTACTTTGTCAGATGTCACGGGAACTTACCAAATCGATTCATTTTAACAATGTTACGGTAACATAAATAAAATAACTAAAGGTCGTTTTATATAAAACGTCGTGTGTAAGTCACGTTTCGGCTGACTAAATTTGTTGCTTTTGATTTTTTAACATTTCATTTGAACTTATAATTCATGTTTTAGATTTTTATAAATAATTCGCATATTAGAGTTGTATGCGTTTATTTGAAAAATACTTCGTTTAATATGAAACATAAAATACTGTTCGACATAAGAGCACACACATACATGAGCATAAAAGGAAACATATAACCCACTTAGCTGTACTTAATTCCGCTATTTGCTCAACAATTTCGCTCTTTCCGATTTTAATGAAACAGTCCCGCGCCGCCATTACGTTTCATTCCCGGCTCCACTATACGTGAGATTTTTTTTCTCTTCTCACAGTGGAACATTACGGCTAGCTATAAACGGAATGGACGCTCGAATGACCGCCCGATGTTACCTTACAGACTTTCGATGAATCCGATGCGACTGAGACTCTCTTACCTTGTGAATATTGTGACCGGATGTGTGCCACTTGTGTTCATGCGGTTCGATGTGAATCGGGGGATAGGTGTTTCTTTCTATGTGTTTGTCGAAGAAACTTAAATGGCACGTCATTGTAAATAGTAATATTGTTATTAATGACCAGAATGTGAAATAAGCTTCAGTATCACACAGGGGTATTGAGGATATACGAAATGTTACTTAGTAGAGTGCCGTAAGGCATAAAAATGGTCAAACCTCGGAATCCAGGGCCAGTCAATGAATCTTAATATAAACCTTGAAAATATGTTTTTAATAGTATATAGAAAAATGTTAAAAAAAAAAATTTTCGCGCTCTCAATTTTTTTTAATACGGCGGCGGCTTTTTAAATACGGCGCCCCACTAACTACTCAGTTGATAAGCACGATAGAGGGAAAAAATCTGGGTTGGATACCGCGATGGGACACTATTTTGGAGTTGACTGGGTTATAGAAGTATTTAATTGAATGTACATAGATTTCACTGGCGATTCCCACATTTAGAAATTTGGTAATAATAACGGTGATTGAATGGTGGATTCTGTAGGACAGAATAAAGTTAAAGTGAAAAAATTGCGTCCTTATAATTTTTTTAAATAATAATAATACCTACGCAGTCACATTTTGCCAATACTATTTTTTTACCTACGTAAGAGTGGGCGAGAGGGGAGGAATTAATAACGCATATTAAAATATACAATTGCTGTAATATGTTTCCTGTGTACTAAAAATAAATTAGGGTTTGACTTAGTAAATTGATTTTCTAAATGTGATATTGCGTGCCAGCACCAACGTTTTGTTTGTTCCGTTTGCTGAGTTATTTCACTATGATTGTTTTGTAATTAAACCGTTTCGTACCGTAACAATGTTTTGTAAAGCAACGGATAATTAAACCATTTGACAGTCGTTAAGAATTTCCTACCTGATATCTTATATCAGTAAATTAAATATATTCGGTATGTATTCGTTGATTATTATGTGATTAAATATTTGACAGCCCCGTGGCGCAGTTGGCTAGACACCAGCTTGCGAAACGAGCGGCCGCGGGTTCGATCCCCGTACCGAGACAAATGTTTGTGTGATCCACAAATATTTGTTTCGGGTCTGGGTGTTTGTGAGACCGAAGTCTCTCGTAGTTTCTGATACCCACGACACAAGACTTGTATCTTAGTGTGGGGTCAGGACTATGTATGTGACTGTTGGGTGTATTTATGTATATTTATATTTCTAATTATAATTCTCTATTTTTTATACACAGTCAGATTTGTAGAACTCCCACAAAAGCCACAATAGTTGATAATGAGCGTTATTATACTAGTTCTCATTTAGACTTAGTGTACGCGCGCATACAAACAACTGAATGGGGGAATACTTCACGAATGAATGAATTCCCCCTTTGCAACTGTCATATCAGAGAAATACTGAGAATTCTCACACGCCGCACGGTTGAATAGAATTTTTCACGAATAGAGGTGATTAAGTGCGGCGCTACGGAAGGTGAAAAGAGAAACGCAACATGTATACACACGTACAAGGGTTAAAAAGTGTAAAAGTACTGGATACGACACCCCCTCACCCCTCCCCGGCGTTTCCCCCGCGCTCGACATTCGTACAAGTGAGTTATGACCGCGGGTCGTAGGTACGCCATTCTAGAGGTTTTAGTGAAACCTAATGTGACTATTCCAGTTACAAATAGTGTGTTATTGTACTTTTTTATATGTCAAACATAAAAATTGTTACTTATTTGTTACCGTGATTTGTCCTTAGAGGGGACTAATGATACTTACAAGCTAATTCTTTGTTAGGTGCTAACAGACCTTACTGGGTCAATTTCTGCCAAAAAATACCCTCTAACTTTTAATCCAAAAAGCCTTGGTGCAGTTCATTATACGTACTAGTGTATTAGAGTTTATTAGGCAAAATTCAAGAGTTCGCACTTTTATTGTAAATGAATAACTTAATGTCATTTGTGACTTAATGTGAAAATCGAACCCAAGAAGATAATGGTCACACGTGCTTATTAATTAGAGTAAAAGGAAATTAAAGCATACTAATAATAACGCTAATGTAAAACTTTTATATGAAAAACAAATCCAGAGTGTGAGACACAGTATGATAAGAAAAATGAAATGAGCCGTTACTAATTTAGCGTACATGTTAGGCGCGGCACGCGAACAATGAAAATGTAATGGTTATAACTTGCCGTCCCAGACTGATAACGTATTATAAATGTTAGTGCTTTGTATTTAATCGGTGCTTACTGGTATGATTTTTATCGGCCTCAGGATAGCGAACATAAACTACATAAAATAATAATAACGTGCTAGCAGAGAGCAGTGTTTAAGCTTCTATAATCATATACTAGGAAACATTGAAATAATATATTGTTGAAGCGTGCATTGAATACAATAATGGTTTTGAGAATATAAATTATTGATTGATCATATTATAGCTAAAATCTCGGATATATTTTGGAAGTGGTATTACTATATACTTTGGGCGAAAGTTAACGTATTCTAATAGAGAATTCAGTAATTTTGGAATTCGAAGTGTCCTGTTAATTCATAAATTTATATTTCTACGTAATCTTAGCCTAAGACTAACTTTTTTGTATTAATTTGGCTAACGTGTAAAAACGGTCCAAGAAAATATCAAAACTTTGGTTTGCAAATTGTCATTATAATGTTTTTTTTTCAGACTTGAGTAATGAGTTTCACTAAAAATTAAACAGGAGTATATTAAAAAACATTCTAATTTACTTTAATAATTGTTAAGTTTTGCTATGTAAATAGCACAGTCGGCTCGACCCGTATAAAACAACATCGGTCGCCGACACAAGTCCAATCAATTTACGTTAAAAGAAAGATACACCCAAGGGACATTTGTTCCCTTTCAAATCCATTAGGTACTTTATACAGAAATGTACTATCAAGTTTTATATCCATTTGACTTCCCTTTTTGTTTTTGAAAGATCATCCATTACGAACGTAAAAGGTTTTGCCGAGAGGTCTTCTGTATCGCTGGGGCCGTGTTGAGTTCTGTTTTCTGCGTACCTTTTGATGAGGATTGGCTGTAATGTGCTTACACGCGCACGATATTTATTGTTCCTTATTGAATGTTTGTAATTTCGACGTTTATTTAAAAGATCAGAAGGCGCGCGGACAAAGGGGCATCGTTACTTCAAAAATAGAGCCGACCCCGTGGAAGTGTCGTCGTTGCGTTTCAAATTAAATTGTTTGGCTTTAAATTTTCGCCTGCCATTGTCAAGTTTGATTATTTCGCTTGAATTATTATTATTGTTTGGTAGGTGCGGATTGAAATGTTATGTGTTAATAAAAGGGAAATTTGTTTTATGGGTGTATAGGTTATTAGTTTTCATGTCCCGTAATATTACAGTCAACCAAAAAACGTTATTTGTTATACTATGAAGTAAGAAGAATAGGGATAGGGCTTAGACATTCTATTTAAATTATTGCAGCATGTGCAGCTGATAGTTATTAAAATAATAAAAAAACAAGGTACAGAAAAATAGAAAAAAAATGGGGATTTATATCGACAAAGGATTTGGGACTAACGGGTTAATCTCCGTCGAAATAATCTTGATGTGTGACAGTTAATGCATGCGTTTGACTACCAATTATCCTAATGAATGGTGGTCGAGCACGTTGCGGTTTACTTTGTTGAGTTCAAACATTGTGTACAACGGCCGACATGCATCGTAAACAACGCACACACAGACAAACAAACACACATACACACAACGTGAGTTCTAGCGCACAGACGCGCAGGACAAATACACTGGCCTGTTTATACACGTGGAGGCTTTAATTTAGTATCTTCATGTACTCTCGACTTGTAGTCTAAGTTGGAGTCAGACTTGACTTATTGAAGTGTACACGGCTCATATGGTCGCAAGCTAAAGCTATGTTGTGGGTGTTTTTAAACTCAACTTATTTTTATAGGGATAAAAAATGTGTTAGTTTAATCACCACATTTCGAGAAATAATGATTGGCAATTATTTTTGGTAATATCGCTGGAGATGTTTAGAAAGTAATACAAATATAAAAACGACCAATAAAAGTAAAGATTTAGAATTGAAAGTAAGGCGCAATGTCTAAAATAAAAAACAAAGTTGTTTTGTTACTGAATTGGGTCGCAAAGCAGTGCGCTCTTAAGGATACCCCATTCTAATCCAATGCTTCGTTGGCTGTATAAACGGAAACTGAGGTGCCGATAATTTGAACTAACTTTGATAAGCTGAGCTAGCAAACGCCTGAACAGCGTCTTGAAAATTTTCAATTGCACATTAAGGGAATCGGAAAAATTACCTTCAATTACGAAGTGTATAAAGACAAAAAACGTTATATGTCTTGACGTAATGACTTGTCATTATGACCTTAAGGATTAGAAAAGCCGTGTACCAACAAAACCTAATATGTTTTGAAACCTATGTCTAGGAGTATTTTCATCAGGCAGCGTGGACTGAGGCTCAAATATGTTAGAAGTATTTAAGTAAGTCCACGTTCCTAACGAGTATCTAGTGCATACAACCCTAAATAAAAACTAGGAAAAATTACATATATTTTTTTTTAAATCTTTTTAAAAATTTAAACCTAGTGTACATGTACTTAAATGACTAACCTCAAACAAAAATTTTGCACCACATTACGTGTAGGTAATGGAAACATTTAGTAACGACCGTTTGTTCATTTTATATGTTGCTTTGTTGTCGAAGTACCTACTAATACATTATGGCAATACAGAAACGTTTGAGGGCAATTTAAACGCACGATTTGCCAAACTAATACCGTATTCTGGACGAATTTTAACGTTTTACGAGCGATTGTAATATTTTATGTTAAATCGTAAAACGGCTCGCGATATATGTCGAACGTGTGTTCCTGTCACACACTGTGTGTTTGCGACTCGACTTCATTCCCTCTGTTTTTATGTCATCGCGTTTTTACATTACGACTCGGAGGCTCCAGTGATCAGCCCACGCGGTATATTCTTCCCTACACTTACGCGATATGACAGTGTATTCGCGACCGTCTTATATCTCATTCGAGATCGCACGTCATTATATCGAAACGCAATAAAGTCACGCGATGCGATATTCGATTATTATCGGCCCAATTGGCAATATCGTGGAACGGGTAAGTAGGCGTGAAAGCGTACGGCCTCAAAAGACAATACTAACCTCTCAGTCAAAGGTAAAGAAAGAAAGCGACGAATCTAATAAACGGTGGCCGTATCCATTCCGTTTGTTGGTACGCGTCCAATGTACGGAGGTCCCCGGGCGGCGCCGGGCCCCGTCCTCGTTAGCGTTTATCAATATGATTTGGCGGAGACACGGGTGTGTCAAGCTGCGTTGGTCTAGTGCACGTCCAATTCTCCGAAATGGAAGGGTACACCCCAGGGACGCGCTCTCACAATAGACCTTTCCGAATGAGAGCCATTAATTCGCATCTTTGTTTTATAAAGCCCAGTGTGACGTGAATTGACGTTACGTGAGCTCATTTAACGATCGTTCGCTTCAAAAATGCTTTACGAACGGCGGCTTTTTAAAACTCGATCGCCTTGCGTCGGCCGATGAGTTTTTTTTTAATGTTTCGCAGAATCAGGACGCCGGAGGCCGTTTCGTGACGTATTGATTGGTAAACTTTTTTGCTTTTCATTTGATTTGGTATGGAGAGATTGGAGATATTCTATTTATTCATGTTAAGGGTGAAACGTTTGTCGGTATTAATATATGTATGTTATATAATATATGTTAAATATTTCATGATAGTGTTCTATTTCATTATGTTAGGTTGTTGAACGTGTGTGACAAGTACCACACATAAGCCTCAAGTATAGTCGATCTGAAAACAATAAAATATTCTATGTCGTTGCAAAAGTATGCAGGAAACATGTAAGGCAACAATTTTTATTACTCTAACTTGATAACCGTAGCCATTCGGTACAAACGAAAGACGTTAAAGAAAACACACGGGTATTGGCCGATTGAAATGGATCACGTTGAAAGCAATACCATCCCTCCGTGTGTGTATATGTTTTTATTAAACTATAGAGAGCGGATCAGAACAATGTTAGGGATTTACGACATTTTGCGGAGCGACGAATCTGTTCATAGCGCGCAGTACGCGGGCCGCATGAGGAACATAAAATTTTCCTCCAGTATTGGGACGGGACAATAAAATCTCTTTCTTTTTATCCCTCAGCCGGATGGATGACCAGTCGCGGTCCGAATTCAGATGTTTATGAGTGTCGGCTCTCGGTTATAACTGCTTTTATTTCGCGCATTTACATTCGACAGAAGGCGCGGCGGTGCGATTTAGTGTCGCCGTAATAAACAGCCTGCGTGAATACGTGATGTGTGCTCTACGAACAGTCATTTGTTAAATATAAACTACAGGAATACTTTGTGAATGCTCCACGGGAGGAAACCACTTTGGTTCTTTATAAAGGTGTATTTTGCTTCCAATAATAGTATCATAAAGGTATGAGGCTCGCGACAGCGTCATAATCATTAAAGTATATAGCTCATTAAAATATCTATAATCTTTATGTAAATGCGGGGAAAACGTTCTAAAAACAATATTCTCCTTTACGACCACACCTAGAGAAAATGTCGGCGAAACGAAGCCCCGAAACGTCGCATAACAACACACTCTCCCCGTAATCCTTTTAGGCTTAATAACAGTTCAAAAGATTATGATAAGCGGGCTCCAAATAAAGCAGCAAAACTTTATTAAACCGTCAGATTTGGCAGTCGTTTAAAACGCAGTGGCCGTCGCGTTACGGTTCGCGTAATGGTCCAAAAAATGGGTTCAGTAAAATTAAACTAAGCTTAAGCCGGGGCTCGCACTTCGTCGAGTGTTTTATACACGGCCCTTTACATCGATAGAACTGGCACAATTCTGAACATTTACGAGCCGCTCGTTATATTTTCATAGCCATTAAGTAATATAATAAAATTACTTTGGCGAATAAATTATTAGCGACATTTTCATGCCGCGGCTTATGTACTGGATAATTTTAATTGTAGGTTTGTTGTCCTAAAAAGATTCGAAGAAAATGGTAATATTAAAGTCATTATTTTAGTGACCGTTCGTTTTGTCTATGTTACCACCGACTAACTAAATTGTAGCTTATTTAAAGAAACGATGTTTAAATGCAACTAAAAATCAAATTTTAAACAAAGGTACCGTGCATTACTTTATACCGGCAGCAATGTTTAAAAAGTACATTGCTATACCCCAGCACTTCGTACCGTCAGTTTTCTTCGAACATAAGAAGAACTAAAAAGATCTCACTACGGTATCTTTTATTAATACCATTGGCGGTATCAAAGAAATATTTTCCCCTTTCAATGGCCTCACAGTTTCATGCGGGCAGCTCACATTTCAGCTTCGGCTGGATACCAGGGCTGCCACCATGACTAAATTGTAAATTTAGTGGTACATTTGGTATTGCTATTAAACAAATTACATTGTTCTTGGACATTATTTTTGTAGGTATTTACATTATATTACATATTTTACACTGTTAGATAAAGGCTTTATGTTATAGTTAAACGAGTGTAATCAAAATACAAATTTAAACAAAGTTTTCAAACTAATTATTTTTATAACAGGATCTTCCTTTTACTCTTTCATCTGTATATAATATCGTAAAATAAGTATCAGAAAGCCATTAGTCGCATTTCAACCAATTATAATAGGCAACAATCACATGAACTCGAAGATCAAACCCGTAGCGTCTCGTTTCACAGCCGACGGATGCAGGCCGTTCAATTATCTCGAAATCCTTTGGCTCCGCCTCGTACCAGCAAATTAGAAGTCTTGGTTTCAGCAGCTTTCGTTTGCAGCTTTTTATCGAAGACTGGCAAATAACCAAAGGCATTCCTTACAGTAAGCCACTCACCCGAAGGCAAAGAGTCCACCAAAAACCCAAAGAAGAATTCGGAGATTAAAGGATTTCGTTTCTTTTTTTTTAATCGTTGGATATCTTACTTAAGGTAAAGGCGTTTATTAAGAAACGCTCTACTTTTTGTAATTAATAGATATATACTGTGATGCAATGAATTGCCTTTAATATTGAAGCAATTACTTAGCTCCTGATAGTAACAACAAAGTGGTGTATATTAATGTTATTGCGACGTCTAAGATATAATTTTCGATAAATTCGACGAATTTCGACGAAATTATTATCCTTGTTAATTCATGTTGATCTCAGAACACCATACATTTGCAAAGGCAATTATATGTAGCATAGAATACTCTCAACGTGGATGTGACAGTCCTATTCCGGGTAGATTCAAACATCCAACATCGATTTAAAGCCGTTGCACCTGGCAACCCTTGAACTGTTAGTTTGCAATACAAACGGGAGCGATCCACGGCGCGGTGTTATTTTTCACGCCACTCTGGAATTCATAACTCGTTTTGACGCAGGACGCGCCGCCATCTCGGTCCATTCCCCGCGGAGCAGTGCTTATGATGCCTTCATGACTCCTTTATTCGTGGTCTTAACTCACGTCACTCGCTCTCGGGATATTGTCTACGAGAGAATCCTTGTAGTGGTTACAGTAGTACTGTTCTAGTAGAGAGCGTCTATTACGCCTTTTATGACAATTTCCATTGGCTTTATATTATACAGCATAGCACACATATCTGATCGTTGTCAGTTGCTAGTTTGTTAATCGAACGAAAGAGCTTATGAATTTATAATGGGTCGCATGTGTGGTAACGTGCCATTAGAGATTATTCGCATCATCGCCAAAATATGTACGCTAAAATGTTAAACACGTACTTTCTAAAGCGGGCTATTAAAATGACAATCAAGTACACGTCTCGTCATATTTTATTACTCAATCAATTAAACGATCATACTGATAACATCAAACGTAATTATGCATACATACTCCAAAGAAAGGTTTGTTCAGCGAATATCATGTTCGAAATGTGGTTTTACGTAATGAAATGCTTTTATCGACAATGTGTACGTACTACCTATGTACTTCTGGCATACCTACATGAAACGAACAACATCTATGGCTGAATGTTAATGCCATTTATGTAATTACATTTTTATATAATAATTATATTTTATTCGCCATCAAAAAGGACGTTTTGTCCTTAAGCCATATCTTAATTTGATATAAAAATGTTATACGCTGTTTAATATTCCTACAGATTTTCTGCCTTGTTTGTTTTTAAGAACAACGCTGATTAAACTCGCGTAATTGCCTCTAACCAAATTTCGCCACACTCGGAACACATTTTCTCCGCGACTCGGTAACACAGTGAACTTTTACCACCATGCTTGGAGAACAGAAAAATGTTTTAAACGCGGCCCACGGTGTCCCCCTCTCGCTCGAACTTGAACAGAAAAAACGTGATTGTACGAGTGGCATTTTGTATCTTTTAATTAACTGTTGAAACAATCTCATTTGGTCCCCAGCGGAATAATTGCACGACCGCGAAAAAAATGTTTGTTATTAAGCTAATTAGAACACGTTTTAATTTTTTTTTATTTTTTCAAGGTTCGCCGTCGGTTGCCTCTGTGGCGTATATCAAAAGATAAAAGTTTGTGCAGACTTTTTTTTACATTTAATTCTTACGCTCGGCTCGGGTGGTTTGTAATTTGTGTTAGTGCATAATTAGTGTAATATCAGTGAATGCGTATCATTACGTTGTATAACGTGAAAGGGTGGTTAGAAGTTGTTTGAAGTCATAAATGGGTCCATTTCGTTCTAAAACAAATTGCATGTGCGTTTACAACAAAATTGAAAAGTGGGCAAATCACTTTCTTGCGCACTCAGCGTTTCATTATTAGTTTGCAATGTAGGGGACCTTTTTCTATACTTTTGCCGATTCGTCTCTTGCCCACGATTGTAATTCGAGTTAAATATTAGCCCGCATTTTCGCTTTCTTTTTAAATACACTAGTTCCTTACCGTGTATTCATTAGATGATTATATTAACAAAAACTCTTATGATGAATTTCAACATAAATAAACAACCACGAAAACTACTTTATTATTACCATTGTCTCAAGCGTCTTGAACTGACGTAACCTGTTGATCCACACGGAAACACAACACTTGTAACGCATACTTGAGGGCGCATTAACTTGATCAAGTGACGAGCACACTCCACGTGGTAACAGCGCCCACGCCCACTACACCGAAGGAGCCGTTCACCGCTCAATATACGCCAAATAAAGCTTTATCATCACCCCAATATTCCGCATCCGCGAGCCGAATATGCCACTTGACACACTGCCAAGTATAAATCAAATTTTCGTACGCCCAACTCTAGCAACCGGTACGTTACTACGAAGTACGAATCCGCGGGGGATGTGCGGGCGAGGACGTTGCGTGCTCGGGACGCGAACAGTCTCGCAGCGTTTTGTTCTGCCGCTTCTGTGTACGTGCTTGATAGATTTTTCCCAAGAATGTGATGTAGTCGTGTTCATATTTATTTTTCGGTCTTAAAGTATTTGATGTTGGAAGTATTTTGCTATGTGGATATTTCAGTAAATATAGGCAGAGGTTTAATAGTTACGCCAGTGTAGTAAAATATAATTAACTATAGATAAACGATGAAATATGTCATTATTACACAATTCAATAAATAAATGCACTGGACAGCCACATACATTTTTCTGATTCCACAGATTCGAGTCTTGCGTAAGTAGGCTTTGAAAACTACGCGAGACTTTTTGATATCAATACCAACTGTGCCACGGAGCTGTAAAGTTCCAATTAAAGATTTTCAAATTAATACTAATGTTGTGATTTGAAATGAATAGTTTCTGCTTTTTGGATCACAATATCCTTTAGGTTACTATCAGTACGTTCGTATTATATGTTATGTAGAAGAAATGGTAATAGGAAAGTACGTACTTTGACATTTCGTACTGAATTTTTCATGAAGGCACTTTGGTCAAATAAAAATACATACTCCATCAACACCTTAAATACATTGGCATAATATCCTCGAAACCAATTTATAAACTGCTTTCGAAGTCTTCACATAATTTCGAGATTCTCTTTTCAAGAAACGGCGGGTTCCAAGAAAATCGCCGCTGCTTTTTTCAAAGTAGCTTCCCAAAACATTTTTCTCTTGATTCTAGGAACGGTAAAGTCGACGCTCGGGCTGTTATTACTCTTAACAGTCTTTTTAAATAAAATGTTTGTAAGTATAATGCAGCGAACGTGAATGATAGGTATTTAGCAAATACAACAATCTTTTTGTATTAAATATATAAAACGAGGTATTATTGCCTTTTCAAAAATTTCACTTCCAAAATATTCGAGTCAATAATGAAACTTATAGCCTCTATTTTCGAGATTGCCTGATTGTAAATTTTCGTATGACCTCAAATTCACTTACATGACGCAACGTATGAAATTGACAGCAACAAAATATCGAGACCTAATAACAGTCTTTTACTAATGTATAAGTTGTTTGCGTTACAGAATGTTATTACTAATGTACGTATGTACTGGATCGTCTATCACAACCCTTCATTAGCTAGTACACGTCAATACAATACTAATTGGAATAATGATCAACAGTGAATCAAGTATACAAATTTTGACCGCGCATATATTTACAGTCACACCACTCGTTCGACACGTTGAAATAACACAAATCGCCGGATAACGAACCTTAAAAAAACCTTGTAAATAAAAGGAATAACCATGAAAACACAAGCGAATGCAAAACGAACCATCGTAATTGCACCATTCGAGTGGGGTATAAAAGGATTCTCATTATTTGGCGAGCGCCGAGCGCATTGTCGGAGCAACGAAAACTATAATGTTTGCGGCGGCAGTCACCGATGCCATTTGCATACTATTCTTACTTGTTTTTGCAGATTCACCATCGCGTATTAGGGATGGCGGTCTAAAATCTTATTTTTTATCTAAAGTGTTAGTTTTCGAAATCAAAATTCAATAGTAAAATATCGACATTTCGTGTGATAAGCATTGATGAGAACTTATTTGATTTTTATGTTATAACTTGGGTTGTTTCTCTTAAGAGGAACAACACAAAAAAAAATATTACATTCAACTTTTGGAGGTTAGTCACATAAACTTTGATTATTGTGAGTCGATTATTAGGATTTTGATTGCAATCGATATGAATTGTTTGTAAGATTCGCCATCCCTACGGCTCGTTACAGCCGCTCAACAAAGTGTTGTTAAACAGTCGCTTATTGCTTCATAGCCGATGCTGACAGCTATTTCCGCTAACTGTATGTCTGTTTCGCCTGCAAGTTCTTCAAGTGGAACTGCGGTTTGATAGGTTCTCGCAAGTGTTTGTTTTTATACTTTTGTCGAGTTGAATAACATTGTTGGTAATTTTCATTTCATTCGTAATGTCTTGTATTTGCATAGTAATAATGATAGTGGTTTTAGTGCTTTATATTACATTTGGTTGCTATAGTTACACAACGTTGTAATACTTATTACGAAGGCAACGAGTGGATAAATGTCGAGTACTTTATAACGTGGAAACTATATTTCCCTCATATATAAAGCGCTATCAATGTTATTAAGCTGCCTCGCAGCAATTTCCTGCGGACATCGGTTGGTGCCCCGTCCGCAATACATTACAGCCTTCAGAAAGTATTAATTTTAATCGTGTCGCCGAGAGCTCGATTATTCATTGCCGCACGTCCAGCGGCTCTCTCCACTAATCCCCCGTCTTCCACGCCGAGTGCACGCTGCTCTCCACTGCGCTATTTTTTTCTCCGAACACCAACAAGAGATGAGAAGTTTACCGGGAAGGCCCCCGCGAAACTTTTCATCGACTAATCCCGCTGTGGCCGCGCTAAATTCTCGATTTACTTTGTTGCCGAGCTCAGGCTTATGCGGTAGCATATTTTTCAACCAATTCCAGCGGTTTCATAGCGGATTTGCGGGGTGTTTGTTATCGTTAGTTGGCGAACTCGCCGGTTCGCTATCGACCATCCGCGATTTACCGCGCGCTATCAACCCGCTGTGTCTCGTCTAACGATTCATTTGAAATGTCTAAACGCAATAAAACTCTCGACGCGCCACACTAAGTTTATAAAAAGATACGTACAAGATGGTCCCAAGGTAAAATTACTTTGAAACTTTTATTGACAAACTGCGCTATGGCCGGCCGTAACAAAGTTTCAACTGACCAACGTTCAACTTTTACATCGTTTGCTTCTGTTATTGATACTGAGAAACCCGTTGGGATCTTGGCCCATAAAGCTGCAGATGCCGCACAAAAGGTCCCGATACACGGCATTTTTCTAATAAATAACGCGGAAAATTGTCTCCGTTTATACACATACGTCTCGTAGTTTAGTTTATATTATATGCAGTGCTCATACTCTTCGACTTGACATAACTTTACACTAGGGGAGGCGTAATGTAGAGACAAAAAGTTTGTTTTCGTTTTGTCCTCTTGTGATAGTCCCGTCGTGTCTTGCCCTGCTTTGTTCACCTCAAGGCAACAATGTTGTGTGCCGAACGACTCGGTGTCTCATTTACACATTCATCTTTATGTCTGCAATACATCATTATGTATGTCGCATTTATGTTCTCTATCAAACTCGTATAAACACAAATTTGGCGCAAATGTCCGGTAAATATTTGATAACCATCCCACATTGACCGTCATTAAACGCGAATTCGATGCGTAATCGTTAAAATTATTTGCAGATATTGTTAATTGATACCATGGGAGACGCCTAATAATTACCAGCGGGCTGTATCGCAAGCGTGGTCATTAACCAAATCCAAATAATTAATTAATTTCGGGAGTTGATACAGGCTTCCGTGCCCCCGCGCCGGAAATTAATTAGTTTGGAAAATATTTTTTCATTTAACGACACATTTTCGGTGAACTCTTTTTTCCATTCGCCGCTGAGAAGTTGGACGTAATAACATCATTAATTCTTCCGCTAACGTTTTAACAATGAGTATGAAAAAATATTTTAAGTAGACGCGATACTTTTGTTAGCCGAAATTACAAACGCGTATTACAAAAGCCTCTTAAGGTTTTGAAATAGGTATGACTAATGATATACTAAGCATTTTTTTAAGCCTCTTAGCCACTTTTTAACAAATATTTTTTTTATGCCACGTATATTCGAAGGCTAAGGCCTTAACCAACTCTGTTTTAGAGAATGCCTATAGCTAGCAGTAGGACGTATAAGAGCGTGTAAAAACTCTTTAGCATTAAAAGATAAGTTTAATCAGTAGCGGAGTAGTAACGTGTCCTCACATGACAGTCGCACTGAGTTTATCTAAATATTTGTCGAAGTGCGCGCCGTCGCCACACTCCGCCACATACCGCGGCGCTCGCGGTTCGCGCTCACGACCTTTGAATTATTTAGTTGAGCTGGTGTGGATGTAGCTTTAATATGTAGAAGTCGAAATACACGCCGTAGTCGGAATCACACGGTCCCTTGTTTCAATATTGAAAGTGTTGTCGTGTGTCATTCTTATCAAATCAGTCTTGAATGTTCGTAAAAGTTCTTTTCTCGGTAGATGAGTTTAGTTTACTATATCCGTTTGGCTTAGGAATTGTCGTAACTTAAACTAAAAACTAATTCCTCGGATAAAAATGCCCATCGTAGCTACATTGACATGATAAAAAAAATGTGCATGTAAACGAATAGTGAATGGTGTTTATAATATTTTAAATGCGGAATTGATTGTTTCTTGTTGATATATTCTATCAATAAATAAAATGATGCTCAAGAATGGCCCAATAACTAATTGGGGCTGTTACATACTTGTCTACCCCTTCGGAGAATACAGATTCGAGGTTATGCACCTATGTATGTAAGATTCTGAAGACTCGTACAATGTTAATCTAGAACGTTGATATAAAAATGTAATATTTCGTAGAGCACAGAAGTTATGTGCAACACATTCCTCATAAATTTAATACTCCTAGAAACTCAACAACTTTAATACCACTAAATGGCCAAGTTTTAATCTTATATGAGAAGAAAAATTGTAACAACTTTTAAAAGAACTGATGGAAATAGAAAAATAAAAATATTTACTCTGTATTTCTATGAGTCTACTGTGTTTCCTTCTGTCTGTAGTGACGTCTTTCTTTACTTGTCTTAGTCAGGAAATTATTCCTTAAATTTAAGATCCAATTCATTTTAGCTGTGATCATACTCTTTGAAATCTTGTAAAAATGTATTAAAATCTTAAACTCGCAGTCTCGTTAGACAATGACCCCGAAAAAGCGCAAACCAATATTGAATAGCAACTTACCGTATCTCCGAGCAGAGGTCCATGTGTAAACGTCACGATTCACGAACAGAACAGCAAACACCGCCCTGGTTGTAACGCAAACGCAAACCCGCACGTACATGGTAAAGACTATTTTCGTATGCTCAATGTGTGACAATGTATACTCTTGACTCGGTGTCACTTCCGAACTCCCGCGAGTCCGCGTTCAATATTCAAGATGCGAGACGACACAGAACATGATCTGTACAATCAGGCAATATTGAACTTTGTGATTACATTGTCTAGTGCTGAATATAGCATGCTGTGAGTCCATGACCTGTTTTAATAGTTAAGGAACACTGGTGCACCTTCAGAATTTTCTGCCTCTGCTAGAAAAGAGTCTTATTTTTCTGAGGTTTCATGATCGATGGCTAAAGAGATTTTCTCGTGTATTTTTTATATGAATGCTTAAATCGAATGTAAATAGATTTATGTAGACTCACGGAAGATGACTATTTCTTCTGTAAAAATAAGCTTCTAACTGAAGAAAAAATACATACCTATACTTAGGTACTCTGTACTTTTAGGTAACCACATTTTTACTCACTTATGTCCTATATAATAATTGCCCTTAACCGGGCATAAGAGCAATAAACGTCAAATATATTATGAAGGTAGAAGCGAGCCGATGCATTCCACAGTAACCGCACTCGTTTCAACAGTAACAAATGCAATTAAAACTTATTAAAACAAACACATTAGCGTCGCCGGCGCGGTTTCGCGTTCAATGGAGCGCTCCCGGTTCGACAGTCGGCTCCCCCGTCGCCGCGCATCGTTCCATTCGAATCGGATTACCCAATTAATACCGTGTAATCGCGAGCGCAACTAATTAATAACCCCAACATTATGCGCCAATTGAAATTTTATCGATTGAATGGATAGCTCGCAGCAAGGGTACTTTTTTCGGCGTATTTAATAACGTAATGTAAATACAATGTAAATCGTGATGGAATCGAGATTTAGACACACGGTTTAGTATCTCGGTGGTTGCAGGTTCAAACCTCAGGCACACACCTCTGATTTTTCCAAACTATGTGTGTATTCACAATGAATTATCACTTATTTGAACGAAGAAGCAAAACATCGGGAGGAAACCTGCACACCTAAAAGGAAACCTGCACACCTAAAAGTTTTTAGGACTCTCTTAGATAAAAAGGTCATCGGAATTAGTTGGCGACATATCAATAACAAACTCAACTCAATCCAAAAGCATACGCGTTACAAAGTAATATTGTCAAAATAAAGGTAATAAATTTAAGATGGCACGTGTGTGTGCGTAAACCCCGATGCAGGTGGGCAGGTGGTGAAGTCGACTCGGTGAGGGCTATTAGTGTAATTACTCGGTTTCAAAACACCGTCCCCGAGGACGACCGTTCTCGTTAAGGCGGCCTGCCCGGGACCGATCCCGGCGCGCCACCGGGACTCGCCACGAAATTTTCAATTGCTCGTCAAGCGTAAATAATGCTAAATAGAACAGAGCCGATAGCCCTCAGTTATTATTCGATCGATGGTTTCCAATCGATTCGTTTGAATTCACTGTATTGTCCGCTGTTTAATAATCTAAGCGCATATTTTTAAAGATATGTTAAATAATATACCAGCAACAAGTAAATTTGCATTGTATACGAGCCTCTTGAAATCTTCGAAGAATTCCCTCGTTGAGACGTTTTTACCACGCTGATACTCAGAATCTAACTTACCGCCGCTAGGCTTTATGTTTTAAGAACTGAAAGTTAGACGCTCTGTTCTATTCATGAGATAATTTTTGTATTCTGAGTGTTCTAAGAAGATTTTGTGTGGCTGTGTTTATTTCATTTCAAAGAAAACCTTGCTTTTAATGAAACAATAGAAAATATTGAATAGAAATCGATAACATTTATAATCGACTAAACCATTTTTCATATAATCTAGGACCTACCTATGAAAACTCCAAAAGTAACAATACCAAAGAAAAGATAACTAAAACGTATTAAATAATGCACACACAAATTAGTGCAGGAATACGTTCAAAATCGTCTCGGTGAAGCATTACCGGGCGGGGCGGGCGGTGTCCGCCGCGGCTAACGGCCGCCAGCCATTTATTTATTATTCCGTGTACACTTTGACGCGTCCAGGTAAAAGGTTTTTTAGATTACCGTTGCAACCCTAATGAAGACAAAGGGTTGCCTAATGGTGTCTACGGGTTGTGTAAAAGAAAACTGTAAACTGTAATTAGTTGCCGGGCGAGGTGAATTGGCCGTTTGTTGCCGGTATTTAGGTGGTATTAGTACGGTGTTATCTGTCTATAGACGCTATTTTTTTAATCGCATGTGTGTTGGCGCTGGTAATTGAGCTTTAGATGCGAAGTGTGAAACATAGTTGCATATTTGATCACTTTGATATTCCTGTCATGTCATAACATTTAAAAGAATTTCATTGTATATAATCCTTATAACGTCTAGTATTGATCAATTACATGTTTCAATGATGGCTCTATAAGTAGTTACTTATATTAATGGATAACTTTTTACTTGGCGTACATTAAAATTGCTTTCGATTCACGCAGCATCATCCTTTCGTCATGGCTTTATGTCAAACAATAATTCTAAACAAGGCAACGCCGCTTGTAATGGACCGATGGACCGCTGTGTACTAATTGGCCTTGCGATTTTATACTTTGGCAGATTTATTACTTAATTATTCAAGCTAACACGGCGGCGGGCGGAAGCTCGGGTAATTTCCCTTAAGCTTTGTGCGCGGCTCGCGTATGAGCGAGTGGGTTTTTTTTGTTGTTGGCAACACACCTCGTTTGGATGCCCGCTTGTCTATTTGTTTCACATTATAATGCTAGTGCATTTTGGAGTTGCTAACTTGTTGTTTAGTTATATGTACGTTGTTTGTGTTTCGTTAACTACGTAAAGTTTATGTGATACATTTTAGTTTTTAGAATCATTGTATTAATGCGCATGACGTGTACTTGTATACCTACTTTATACTTTTCGTATTTTAAAAAATATCTTAATAAAATACTTATTTTAAAATGTTTTCTGTTCTGTTTACGGAATACGAAAAAATTACGCAAAAAAAATGACATGCGCATAAAATCTGAACAAGGAAATAATACGTTGAACACATAAACGTCGTCTTTTTAAACAAGACTAACATTGGCGTTCGGAATTAACATGAGAGCGGCACAAAAATAAAATCGCCTCTCAAAATTTCGGCTACTTTATTTATTATTTAAACGGTTAATTCCCGACCGCTCGTTGGATTCCTTTGAAATAACGCACTGACAATCTGATACCGCCCGTCTCACCCAAACGGATTACATTGGGAAGAAAGAAAAACGCGGATTAAGTAAATGGGTACATCTCGATGCCATCTCGTTCCCCATTCAAATTCGCTCCCAAAGTCGAGTTCGCGTAATTGAAATGAAATGCCGTCTTGTCCCGACCGGCTCGGTTAATGTACGTCCTGCTTTGCTTTCGTGTGTCGCATTTTTTTTTCACTTCCCCCATGCGACTGTACGCAATTTAATGCGTTTAACTTAGCACGTTTATTGGCATAGTCTTTTAGCGTGTAAAACAACTGATCGCATTATTATAAGATTTTTAAAAACCACGAATTGTCTTGTTTAAATTTGCAATTATTCTTTGTGATTTCATTTTGTGTCAACGGTGAAAAAATATATCATCATACACAAAGTAAGGAAACCTACGCAAATATGTATCGATCCGCGATCAATGCTTATGTATGACGGGACGGATAAACATAATTGACTGCTGAGGAATTTGTCACAATAAAATTACCATCAGGTTCTCTGGCGATCACATGCCTAAGTACTGTTTTGCATTTAAACCCCGTTGTCCATCATATGAATTCTTATCAATACGACAATTCACATCCTCAACAATGAAACAGCGCATCTCCCATGTACGTATACCCTTACATTGGCTCTGTACGGTAATATATCACACGTAGATAAGCACACAGAGCATTACTCGAACGCCGAGATAGGTTTTATTGAGTTGAATAACTGCCGTAATATTTTGCTATCTAAGTTCGGTCTCACATATTAACTACTCGCATGATTTAATGTTCGTATTCCAATCAGATAGCGTTATTGCTTTTGGATCGTATAGTGTTTTTAAGATGGTAGTAGAATCGTGCATCGACATCTAGATCTTTTACTAATGAGCAAAAAATGGGTAATTTAATGCGATCAACGGCTTAAAGAAAGTCGTTGATTTATTTTAATTTAATATTCATCATTTTAGTTCAATATGTCATTAAGGTCGTGGTGTTTTTCTTCTGGCTTCACCAGTTACATACTTGCATGTATCGTATGTATGTATGTGCCCACGCTTTGCTGTAAAAGGAATTTGATAAATGTGTTTCCAGTTCTCCATTCTATTTTCTTTATGATTAATTTCCTTTTAAATTAAGACTTGCTAGGATTCCAAAGAGACACGCTGAGCTTCAACAATTGTGATATGTATCCACAATATATACTAACTACTACCTAAGATTTGCATTCGTAGATTCTTTAATTATAATCGATCAATATTCTTCAATGCGTGATATTCAGCAGAGGATAACCTTTGCGTCCCAGCGGGTATCAATATCGAATTCTACAGAAATCTATTTTTTTTCATATCTTCGAAACTTATGAGAAACACATCGCATTTCATTCGATAATTCCGAGAATCTTCCAATTGGCTTCAACATATTTCACGTCTGATTCGTATAGATTTATAAAATACGGCGTGTAGCGCGTGCCGCCCTCTAGCCGCGCTTATTTGTCGCGGCGACACTTAACCAAATTAAAGGTAAACTAATTCCCGAAATGGGAACGTGAAAGGGATTCCCGCTGTCGGCGACTGTGTAGACTAGACGTTTAATTAATAAACCCTTTGGAGTTTTATTCGCGGATTAGTGTTGTTTTGATGGACGCCTTGCATTACTTTGCTCTCTACTGAATTGAGTGTTTGTACTGTTTTGTTTGTGTAAGTGGCGTTATGTGCATGAATGAAATGATTTTTAATTGGATTGTTTTTAAATTATAGCGGGGTGTGTTTTTAATTATGGAAATACAGTATAATACGTAAACAGTGATTCAATTCTGCGCCATCATGTGACGCATTCGTGGAATAAAGTACCAAACGGTAAAATAATTACGGGCATTTAATATTAAATTGTTGAGATTACCAGGAATTGGCATATTTTCAATACAAAGTTTCAAAGAATACATATTCAAGTTATTAAACTGATATTCTTCGAATATTAAAGTTAAAATTCTAGCAGTGTAAAATCGGAATGTACATACATACAGATATTTTCAATGTTATTTTTTATAAAGTTTACTTTCAATTTTGGTTGTAACTATTCTATTGCAATTATTGATGAAAGAAATTTTCATTGTCTCAAATTAATAAACTTCTGCATATATCGTCAGTAATTATCATTTTACTTTATTAAAATTGCCGTAGAATAGGGGTATTTCTGATACTAATATAAAAATATATATGAATGTAAAAGTCACAAACTGACTAAGTGTAATGTAAAAGCTCCGTAAAGAAGCGATTCAAACGTAATAGCGATGTTCTTTCGGTTCTCATAATGTGTTCACTTTGTCTCTGAAGAATGTTTTAAAGTAGCATATTCTTTTCTTCTAGTCATTAACTTTATTGCGATGCTGTGGCTTATCCACACAGACTATTGTACTTGGATTTAATGTTTAATTTACTAGAAAGTGTATTCGATGTGTATTTCTTTGGTTAAATTTATTGGTAGTGGTGTTTTAAATGTTAGTCGTGTCTGCTGATGCGTTACAGTAATATTTATTGTGATAACATCTGAATATGACTTGTATCGTGTGCAACATTTTTCTTGTTTGGTTAGTTCTTTCCTCAAAGGCCGGCAACGCACCGATAATCCCTAGGGTATTGTGGGTGTTCATGGGCGGTGTTGACCACTCAACATCAGGTGGCTCACTAGCTCGTTTGCCTCCTTTCACATAAAAAAAAGTAAAATTTTCTAAAAGTTGAGCTGTTTCTAAGGTTCTTACAAGTTTTTGACAAACCAAGTCAATTTTTAAAAGCCACTTGTAAAGTTCATATTTATATTAAAACACAATTGAATAAAAATAACTGAGAGTTTTTAGGACATTTAGTTCAAGAACCTACCATCAGCATCATTCGCATTATTATATTTAACCTTTTTTACATTTCAGCGTTCTCCCTAAGACTTGAGTCCAAAAGGCTCATTAAATTAGTATGAGGTACATTCTGTGCTCGACCTCACTAAATTTAGCCCGAGGGCGCCGTTTATTAAGTTAGCTAAACTGCAGTATAGAATTATCATCAAGTTTAGACCGACTATTATAGATCCTTTAGCAGTACGAAATTACTTTCCATTAACGTGTATACAAATATTTAAATATATTTTTATTGCAATATTAAAGTTTTGGTATCAAAGAGTCAATGAAATAAAAAAACAATATGAAACTGCATTTAACCACAAACAATCGCGGACCTCCGTCGGCTGATTGCAGAATAAAAACAAATGGAATAAATCCGACGAAAGTGACTTCACAAAAGAGTTGTAAAGTCGCCGCTACTAAAGGCAAAAATATATTTCATGATATCTTTTATACAAAAAAATGCTTAATTTTACGCCCTTGTATTTGCACAACTCGTTAAATCGTATATTTTTCGAGATTATAATGGCTTTTTGCTAGTCCTCACTATACAGCACTCGAGTGTTTGAGACAACAAGTGTTCCTTGCTATTAATACCGAAAAATTTCATGAATAAAATCCCCATTCACGTTTATTGAGTCGACGGCGAAGGAGCTTCTCTGTTATTTCAAAAGCGCCATTGCTCTATACACCGCACAATCTAAATTGTTACAGTGCTTAAATCTAACACTATCTGTGTATTTTATTTCACCGCAGAGTGCTAGAAAGGCGACTAATTTTAAACGGTCCCATAAATAAAGGAGGTATTCCGAGTGACTCGTGGAATTTGTCGCGTTCCGCACTCGTCTGCCGGTGTGCTACGAGTTTCGCTCCGCCGTCTTTCAAACGAAAGACCGGTCGAGACTTCGCTATTGCGAAAGTATTCCAATGAGTTAGCCTTTTTCTGCCTTCTCCAGCTAAAGAAAATTTCACTATTCGTGCTGATAAAATAAATGTATTCGGTTCGTGTATTTATTTTAAAATGTACTGAATAAAATGTTATAGCGGATGGATGGATGCATATAAATGAACATACCTTTTTTTGTTATAAAATAATCAAAATAAAAATTTATTTATGTCATAATTACACTATGTATGTAGTTACACGCCTAAACCGCACAATTTGTAAACTGTTATTCGTAAATACATTATTAAATTTAAAGCGATCGTCTTCCGTATGAAATGTGTAATACAATTTGAGTGTACACTTCCGCTGTCGTGTGAAATAGTCACACGTAGAGATGGCGGCAGGCGGAACAAACTCCGAAATCTGTGGCGCTCGGTTCTTCGTCGTTCGTAGTTTAATTAAATCGAATAGTTGTGCCGAGCCCTTTGTCTAGCTCTCATTATGTGTTGAATTGTCGCCGGTGCACCCCACTCGTGTACGTGTATGAGTTTGGGATTTATCGCTTTTTTAGACAAATATTTGGATACTACGAAACTTTTACCTGGTTTGTGTTTGCTTGAATATGAATAGAATTTTGTATGTTTAACTTTTATTTTTTATAAATTTATTTACGTTCTTTACATAAACTAAAAGTAAGGCATTATTATAAAAAGGATTCAATTATTTGCAATTTGAATAATTTCGAAGAGTTAACAAATATTTACTGAAGACTCTGTCATCTACTCCCGGTTTTCTTTATCTTCGAGCTAAAGCAATCATTTAATATTAATTCTTCTTTTAACCGGTGTCGCAACTATAGTTCCAACGAAAGCAATATAATAAACTTTACCGCCTACCCCGTAAGTCACTTTATTGTTGGTACAAGACGTCTAAAACAATAACTTCCGTTTATAAGAAACGTCGTAACTTCCACGCACAGCCCATAATTACGCTCGCCAAAGTACCGTCACTAAGTTTTTGACTTCAATTACACTCCCTCTCTTAAGTGAAGTTGTTCATTAGTATAATTGTGTCCTGGGACCGACCAACCACGTACATTCTGGACATTTCTGCGGAACCAGGTCATCATTCTCTCGATTTTTTTATATTTTAATTATTGCTACAATTAAAAATCCGTTTGCAATACGCTCGGCGAATAGTTTATTACCTTTGCTCCGGTGAAGCGTGTAAATTGAATTTTGATTGCGGCCCGCGCGACGCTTCCGTAACGACACCAGTCTTTCGGGATTAATTAAATAATTTTTTTAATATTATTTTTCATACTAAACTCAAATGATTTTAGTCATCATTAGTCATGTAGTTTGTTAACAACTTGTAATATTTATGGGAACTTAATGAGCCAATTTATCATATGAACTAGGTTTTGACTTGCGGTAGACGCACATATAACCAAATCAGACTGTTTTAAATGTATGGCCGTAAATTGCACCGTGAAGAAGGGTTTTCGTCATCGTGTAAGAAACGGTTACACTATCCTGGATCCTGGCTTTGGAAACATGTCAAATTATATTCGAACACTTGTCGTCTAATTTATATTTATACTTAAACTCTCAAAACTGGAAAAAAGTTATGAGTATGAGTGTCGAAGGATGGGCTAGCAGAGGAAGGCCAAAGAAAAGATGGATGGAATGCGTGAGAGGGGATATGAAAGAGAAAGGGGTGACTGAAGGCATGATGGCTGACAGAGATATTTGGAAGGAAAAAACATGCTGCGCCGACTCCAAATAGCCTTGGGAAAAGGGCAAGTGGATGATGACTTAAACTCTCAAAACTTATATTTCGACAAATACACATCACCATCATCGTCATCAACCTTTATTCGTCCACTGCTGGACATAACACATACATAACGTTCTTAAATAGTTTGGAACGACGATCAACTTTAAAAACTGCACACTGTGATAATAATTACTTCGAGATTACTTTTGTGATATAATTGAAAGTCACGTAGAACGTTCTCTGAGCCGTAGGGGTTTTGAGATTATTATTGTCATTAAAAAGAGCTACAAATAACGTATCTTTATGACTTGTAAAGTAAAATTGCTTTTGTTAAACTCTTAGTTAAGATATTTGTAAAAATTAGGCGCATCAAAATTAGCGATAGTATTTATACTAATCCATACTTATAAATACTTTTATTAGAAATCTACATAAATAATAAAACGAGCGAGATGAAGTGTTACCGATGATTTTGCATGTTCATTTTATACCTCACTCTTCAAGTGGGTAGTATCAATTGAAGATTTAAAAGAACATTCCAAGACACCACAACCACCCACTCCGTTCTCAGCCGCCAGCGCCCAAAGTACCCTGTGGTTTTATTTCCACGTTCACCCCGAGCATTTCCTCAAAACTCCCGGTTGGCTTCTCCGCTGTTATGAGTTAGTTTGTGTGCGTATTTATCGAAGTTTTTTCTTTATTCACGTTTATAAAAGGCTCTCGGCCAAGTAGCCGGGGGAACTTTTAATGCGTGCAAAAGGCTCCTTGCTCTTCTTGTTTGGTGTTCTTTGGGACGGGGCGCCGAGATGCGAAAGATCCCACGGCGAACGCGATACCGCCATTTCGGTAATGTAGGTGTTGATTGAAATATAGAGTCCATTTTATAAGTATTTAATGCATCAATAAACCTTATCTGGGTTTAGCTTGGAAGTTTTTTTGTTGTTGACATTGGACCAATAAAACCTTACACGAAAATAAATCACTTTGTTACTACATTATGTTTGATCTCAGCACTTTAAATCCGCGACATAGTCTGTTGAAGTTAAAACAAAATTTTCCATGTTAAAAAATAAAAGATGAGCTCTGAATAAATCAATACGTACTCGTAAAACAACTCATCTCGACACGTCGACTCGCGCACTTTCATTACAGTCAAGTGTTATTTACTTTTAAACGTATTGAATACAAACTCGACAGATCTTACGGCCGTAATTTCGATAATAGCCGTCAACAAAAAGGTCAAAGCGAGCGCTGAATAACAAATTTCCGATCAACCGTTTATTCATTACAAGTTGACGCTCATTACCATTTATTAACACAAAGTAGGCCGTGACACACGGCCCCGGAGATTGACAAATGAATCCGCCGCGCCGACAATCCGAACAGATAAATGACAGACATGAGCGGATTTAGACGTGCGTGGAAATAGACAAATATGTGCCTTACGTTTGAATGTCAGGAACGCGTCATTATCTAGACCATTTGTCGGGCCGTTACTTACTCATCGTGTGCGTCTTAAGAGTGATTGTACTTATCTTATTGCTCGGAAGGGCAGGAGTATGAATTTAATTGAATGGCATTATTGTCGTTTCTTTCTTTTGTTGCAATAAAAATTTTGTTTGCAATAATTCTACAGTATAATTTTTTGTCATATGTAAAATCTATTTCTTACTAGACGCCGTTGAAATTGTACGTGACAATAACATCAAATACAATTGTTAAGACTATATCGAAATTAGGAATAATTTATTTAATTAAAAAAATATATAAAAGCGTCATAATGTAGCAGAAAAAAGATTGAAACAGTAACTATCACATTTATACCGCAAACTGTACACGGTATACTGTATGAACAAAAAAAGAATTATCTAGTGATTATGATACAAGCATGTGAGTATACTATCCGCGTCACGTGTGTGTCAGTGAACAAAAGGAGTTTGGCTAGGCGACAACCAGTTGTCAACATTTACTCGCAAGAAAGTTTAAAGGAAGTTTTTCCCCGAAACTTGGATGTCTCTAATTAATTCTCTCGCTCATTAATCGCCAACTTTTAATCAACGTCCGATCCTATTGGGACTCTGTGACGGCACGACTTTTTTACATTTTCTAAAATAATTTGGACTGAAAAATTTACTGGAAGTGATGAATCATGTAGTCATAGTGTGGCTTTGTTAGTCGCAGATTTTGGTCCTGATCTGAAATTTTTTTTTGAATACCTTAAAATATTTTTGGATAATAATGGAAAGTTTGATGATCGAATGATAATTGCGATATTTCATTGTTTTTATTTTTATATCAGACTATTTTTTTCTCGATTTATAAAGTTTGAATATCGATGCAGTTTGAGATAAATTTCTTGGAAAAAGCAATTGTACTAAAATATACTATATTCATAAAGTTCCCTATACAATTTCCATTGAAAATGAAATATTCCCAACGTTACTCTCCACAATAAATCCTTTGTGCAAAGCTTAATTTGTTTAAAATGTGACGTGAATTATTCCAAAATCCTACAATAACTGAGTTCAGACATAATAATCCCGCTCGACAATAGAGACATAAAGGCCAGAAAGAAGCGTTAAAAATCACGACGGTGACATTTTTTTAATTTCGAAATCCTTTCTCGTGTTCCTTTTTATTCTTCGGGAGTTAAATGTCTTAAATGAATTGTCCCTAGACTTTGCTCACTCCATTCTTCGTTGACAATCCCTTGACGTGTTTTATGTTCTAATTTAAATTGCTTTTATCGCGAACACGACGATTCTTCGGAGCCATGAAACGACCACCGTGGAATTCCATTTTTCACTTTCGGAAGCCAGAATCACCGCTTCTTGGCCTCCCCTAATTGTTTCCCACTGCTTAATGGAGAGTTTTGTTACAATTTGATGTATAGTCTGTTGTAGGTACTATATATAGTGTAATTTAGTGTATCAATCTTAGTTTTGACTATACAATTACAGAGAAAAATGTTTGTGTAATCCAAAAAAGTATGACTTTTGGGTGTATGTATTAACCGACTGAAGCTTAATGTAAAGGCACAGAACTCACCACACAATTTCGTTAGAGTAAAGTTTACATCAAAAACGCTATATGCTACGCGAGTAAACAATATACTGCGCATAAATTTAGCGAAACGTAAATCACAATTTAGCAACAATATAGTCTGGAGGCAAATAAACAAGATGCGGCCTCATGGCGTAGTGTTTATCGAACGCGCTCCGTCCGCACCGAAACAAATGCATTGTATGATAAATTTCATTTCGCATATCCGCGCTCTACGTAGCCGCACGACGCACATCCAATCTACTGCAATGACAAAAATATTCCGAATGCTCTCGAAAATTGAATCTATACCGCGGATGGGTAAGTCGCTCACTCGCTCGGTATTTCTACGGCGAGGAGTTCGAAGTCTTATGCTTTCTCAGCAAGACTAAAGTAGTCACTAAAACGTTGGGTATTTACTTAAAAAAATTGACTATAAACTCCTATTCGTGTGCATGGAACAGAAATGATAGCATCTAAATACAAATTTAAATACATCTTATCTGAAGCACAATCGAATCAAAGTATGTCACGGTAGCTGTCAGATACTCCCCGCACAGACCCAAATATACCTGTGACATTAAAGAGATTCTTGTTTCTTTATAGAACTACACAATGTTACTCCAATACTTAATGTATAATTCACCCCTCACTAAGCCGAGAGACTCACCACTATCTGGCAATAACGAAAGCCAAACAATTTCACCTATCAAATTAAGCCGCGACAGGGGCAGGGCGTCTGAGTCACAACACACGCACACACGAGTAACACACGTAACCTCACGGAACATTACGTCAATTTTGTCGCTCAAATTCAGATTGAGGGCGTACGCTACCATCCTAATAACGATAATAAGTATTTTTTCTCCCCTCCCCCGGCCCGCACGCCCCCTCAGTCTGACGGGCGTCACGACCGCGCGACGGCAACGTGGAAGATTGATGTGACTAAGCACTAACTTCTTATAATCTACGAAGGGGCTTACAGGTCGCCAGGCCGACCGAGAGAATACCTACATTCCAGCTTTTGTTCAGCTGGATACTGTGTTGAGCGTTTATCGCATATAGGGTATGTATCTGAATACTAGTACCTAATTGAAGTAGTATTCAGTCAACTGCAAGTAAACTTGAATTTAAATTAGAATTGAACTTATAAAGAGAAACTTACTTAAACTAGAATTGAACTTATAGAGAGAAGTAAAAATTCCCGAGGAGTCTGAATTTCTCCAGCGAATGTTTTTGGTCTACGCACGTCAGTCACCATCAAACCCCTCATAATTTGGTCGATTGGAAGTGGATAAGTGCTTTGTTACCAAAGGATCAAGACAGGACTTGTTACCATCAAGTACCAATGTACCGTAGCTCCTATAAATAAAATAAGTCGTCTAATGAGAGAAGATCGATATCAAGTTTTTCATAGAATACGACCTAGATGTTTCAGCCTAATTTAAGAATAAAGATTATCGAATATCAAATAGGACAAATTGTACTATTTGCCCTTATGCCTTGTTCTTGTTTAGTTTATTTTATATTTATTTATTAAACGTCTCACAAGCTTGTATAGGTGGACTTAAAGGCTTAGGCAGTCAACGTTCATTCTTACATTCGAACCTAGGGTGATGCAGAGATAAGATGATACAGGTGTGTAAATATAATACTCACAATTATATTAGCAAATTACACACCTATAATAATATATACTTTCCATGTGAACAATACATTTTCAATACACTATTGTTTTTTTGAGACTCGCCCATTTGAGAACTTCAAGCGAGACATCAAGACTACCACTGCAATAAGGAATTGTGACGTATTTACCACTTGATAATGTTGAAATAAATAAGACACATATATTAAGATAAAATCATTCCAGCGTCTGTAGACATTATTAAAAGCATGTAAGATCTAAAAGAGATTCAGATCTGACTTGCATTTTTTATTAAAAAGGCCCCGAGTTAAAAGCAACGCACAGGAGATGCGATAAAACTGATAAGAAACAGTGTGTAAAGAAAGCCGCCGGAGCGTGAATTCGGATCGTACTTCATTAGGGCCGCATGTGGGGAACGGGTGCCCTTTTTTAGTGTTTGTATTATCTCTCCCGCGATAGTGAAGGGCGCGTGTTGCCTTCAAGGTCATTTCTTTCGATGCTTTCTGAAGAAAAGAGGTGATAACAACTATAAAACAGTTACAGCTAAATATTATATTTTTATTTCAATTATAACTTTATTTTCGCAAAGGAACAGGTTAAAAAGTTTAGAGGCATTTGTTAGGCATTAAGTCGGCCAACCCTCATTAGACCAATGTTGTGGATTTAAGCCCTTAACTCTCTCTCTGTTGTAGACGAATCCCGTGGCCAACTGTAGGAATTTAAGTCAACAGAATCGAAGTAATGTGAAACTGAAATTTTTAGTTTTATCCCGCAATCACTGTAATTTCGTGACGGATTTAATAAATAATTACCACCAATCGAGTGATGGTGATAATATTTGGAAAACATGACCACTGCAATTACGCTCTCGGCGTCTGTTCGCTGCACCCGATCATTTTGAACGCTGCCAATTTAACAACAGCCGGTTGATTTTAAACAACGTATGTTTTGTGTACATACAATGCTCTGTTTGGCCTTTCATGCTAATTTTGTCAATATATTCTATTTGTTTGTTCATTTACGACGTATTTCCTATATGGAATTTTATGTTAGGGATTGTTTCAAACAGACTGAAATGAATCACAAATTACTTCTTTAAAACCATAGTGACAAATTTTATATATAGGTAAAGGTGTGCACTGGTGATATCAATACAATAATATTTTACATCGATCGAATTTTAAAACGAACCAAAAATCTCTTCACACCAGCCACAATTTTCACACAAAGTATCGATAATCGATAGGCAAATTTTTGCGCCACGAAGGTAATTTAGCTTGCGTCAATCACTATTCGCGTCTCAATACGGAGGCTCCAGATGTGCGAGGCACCGACGCAACCTTACAAAAGGCCACGCGTAAAAGTAAACGGGTTGCCATCGAGCTGTGCCATGCAAAAACTCTTTACGAGTTTATCGAATACCTGTATCGCGGCGATACATTTTTATCGATCTCTAGTGATGCGATGGCATTGCGCGCGAATGTTTTCTACGAATTACTACGGGCTGTGTAATATTGTGCGCATATAAGCTATATTTGAACGTTCATAGGGCTAGCACGCTTTTTGTCGCGTGCTGTGACGGAATATTTGAACTATGTATATGGATGAACTATATGGGAGAGGAAAATCGATCGTCAACGCATGTATTTATGTAGTAATATGGTGCAGTTATAGTCTTGGGTGTTCACATATCTTTTTACTTTACCAACTCTACTTCCTCTAGCTTATGGCCACGGCAGGCAACTTTATACGTTATTACATTTATGATCTCGTAATTGTATTAGGCTGTTTTGATATTCTAAAGTGACCAGAGTTCTCAGATCAGGAGAAAAATATAGCAATCGATTAATACATATTGTAAGAGTTGAAGGCGATTATTCCTAAACTCAATGTTTTTAATAATTATGAATGGAAATATTTACGGGTCAGCGAGATGGATTGTAATTTTTGGCTAATAATAGGTAATGTTACATAATGATAAAAAACAGAAGATGGTTAATAAAATGGCTCGAAAATAAAATGTGTCATATAAAAATTAAATTATTTACGAGAGCTTTTTAAAATCGCCAACATAATGCTCGGTAAAGGTAATAATGGTGGACTATGGCCAGGATATGGACGCATTAATATTCTCAATGCGTATTACTACCTCCGCTGTGTAATCATATAACGTTCGTTTTATTGCTATTGCAGTCGGACATAAAAGACCCATTAGCTCTTATAAACGACTTCTAGAGCTATCGTTTGAAGAAATACGTTGTTATAAAAAACTGCTGGTGTAAAGTGGCCCGCGTCACACAGCCAGACGAAACCTTTTAAATTCTGCGCAGTGTAAGCGATAATTTGTGTCTGAATGCGCCGTCTGCTTTTCTGTAACGAGCTGCGTCGAAAAAGGGCGGGATTTTTTTCGTCCACTACATTGCAATTTGTAGCAAACTAGCGATACGGCCATGCTTCGCCCGAGGAAGAAAAGAACAAAGCCTTTGATCTAAGAAAGGATGAAGATTCCTTTATGACGGAAATATATTGTACATTATCATGGAATATTTTGTGTTCTTCGTTTGGCTTAGTTTCGTAATTCCATTCGTGTTCAAAAATTTTTAATCTTATCTATGAAACATCTGGTTTTAATGATTAACATCTCTAGAATATTGGACGAAAACAAAATATTTTAAGGAATAACGGAATTGCTTTAAAAGTTTACTGCGCTATTTGCAAACTGGGTGTGGTGCAAAAAAAAAAACAGCGCATATGCCCTAGATTTCAAATTGCCGTGCCAATTTTGCCCTATATTAGGCATAATAAGCTGGCTTGTATTTATAATTTGATGTTGTACGAAATTTAATACTGCTTTATTTAACTTCAATTACCTTTTTGCTATAACGAGACTTATTTGGGAAGCCTTCCAACACAATCTTGACATTTCATGTTTATCGCGAAGGTAAACAAACAAATTCACGCTGTTAACCTTTTAATTCGACATCAACTTTTCCTTCACCGGCGCGGCCGTTTCGGTGCCTCGAAATTTTATTTTTATACCTAGACACCCACTCTTTTATCCTCATATTTTCAATTACACTGACGCCAGTCGTTACTTACGCTCTTTAAAGGTACCTCAAACAAGTAATTTCTGCCGGCAACACAGTAATTTTTCTAAATGGACGCCAGTTTAATATCAGGGTTGCCAGCTTTGATAAACGGCCGCTCCATTGTCGGTGCCCGCGCCGCGTCGCCGAATTAAAACCACCGGAGATAATTTACTTGCCGAATTTATTCTGCAACGTGATGTCGCGATCTGTTTACGTAATGCAGGTACGCTTCGATATTCGTGAGACTTTTTGCGAAAATCGTTTGAGAAGGCATGAAATAAAATGAAAAAGTCCTAAATAGTAGTGCTCAGTTTCATACACTGAGTGATATAAACACGAACCACACTTAACTGTCGTCAACTAATAAGCGGCAATGCAAATACCATAAACAAACTCAGTGAACATGCCTTTAATCCACTGAGCTGGGTTAGTGTATGTTAGTGAGTTTCTCACGCTTAAGAAATTGCTTATGGGAGAACTTTTAAGTACAGTGCACTTCTTTGAAGTAAGTTTTCAATTTATTTGATTTATGTTACTTCCAAAATCCACAGTGCCCGCTCAGAGTACAATAGATGCTTTGACTAAACTAAGGGGATATCCCTTAACATAACATTCATTATTTAGTAATATGTATAATCGTTAAATTATGAATGAAAGTTGCTATCACATAGCATATCCCACCGTAATTAAATAACATATGCTCGACAAAAAAATCTATCTTCACATTTGATTACTTATTCACAATTTCGCCACGGCACGACCACGGAGGTCGTGTATGTGTATAATGTGTCAAAAATTGAATAAGCCCGCGGAATGAGATTGGCCAATCAATCTCGCTGCCAACTATAAAGCGGGAATGAACTGATTATCTTTTGTGTCGTGCGTCGATGGCGCGGCGCCATTTTGTCACACATAGCGACATCTATCAACGGGTTATGGGAAAAGGTCGCATTATACGAGGCCACCAGGGTCGGCAAACAAAAGGATAATATTTACAGGTATTTTTACGCCATTTGTATCTTATGATCATGCAGCGATTTTTTCATCTATCCCAATGTGTTTCTGTATTTAAGAGGATAACACTCCCAGAGCCACCTAAAGATTCTTTAAATCTTGTAGTAAAAGCAACGAATCAAAAAGATTTTCTCTTGTCTCTATTTATATAGCGACTAAAATAGTGCGGTGGTAAAAGCTATGAAGCCTTCAAACGAAAGATATGTCATTAAATATGTGGATGTAAAACGTTAAAAACTGTGATTGGTTTCTGTTGCCGACAACACAGGAGAAAATTGTTGGCTCACAATTATGATGTCAAGTTGTGAATATATGAGTTTTAATTTTTTTTTAACCCTCAGTTAATCTGGTGCCTAAATATACTCTAACTTATCTGGTGGAGTCCAAGGGACTCCACCAACAATTTTTTTGTTTAAATAAAACAACATTTACAAATAGTAACAAAATTAGGTATTTATTTCACTATCGATTAGTACACTATCAGACTTTCAAATCAGACTTTGGTATTTATAATTATTTAAGTTTTTAACAATGGAAACAAAATTACCTTTTAAATTTAACTCACAAAAAGTAGTGCCAACTTCTGGCGTTCATAAAAAATATAAACTAAAATAAATTTTAATTTTTCATTTACGAATAATAATAACAATATAGTGAAATTTTAGAAATAAAAATAAAAAGGTATGTGTTTTATACAAAAATAAAAAACGTGCAGTAGTTATTCTCTAGTTGTGGCACCACAATGAATACAATTTTTTTCTAGTACAGCCTAAACATACTGGCTTCTTACAGTTATGACATAAATATTCAGTCTTTCTCTTTAGGCGTGAGGGAATTATGTGACAATATTTTCTTTGGTTTCTAGGCAATTTGTCATCATCATCTTGATGTTCGTTCACCCAAGGTACTTTTGCGATGTTAGATATCAACTCGCGCAGCTGACGAGGAAGTCTATCATAGTATAGAAGTGATTTCAAATTTGTTGCGTATAGTTGCTTAGCCAAAGTTTTCAGATAATTCAGACGGGTTATTTGACCGATACCTGCTTGATTTTTATAAATAACATAGCTATTCCATACACTCATATCCAATATACGGAGAAACATTGCCATTGGCTAACGACGCGCACGTCGACTGCATGAATATACATTAGCACAGCACACAGCACACCCGAGACCCTGATATCTTCATTATCGGAACCAGCTGAATACTCCAAATTCGTGTCGTGATCCGAAGGTATTCACTCTTCTTCGGACTCGGAGAGCAATTCCGCAGGCATATTTTGAGGCACTTGCGACGGTTCAGAGTCATCGTCAGACTCTAAATCTTCGTCGTTACCTATCCCATTACAATAGATTCAGCATCTGGTTCATCTAAATTAACAATTTGCCTATTGGACATTATTTTGTAGCCTAAAAAGATGAAATTGTATCATAAAAGTACAAAAATACAAAGTTATGGAATTAGTGAAAAAGTTACACAAACGCTCTGGTGGAGTCCCGTGGACTCCATGAACGTAATAACTCACCAATTAATGAGCGCACACGCACGTCCTTTTGCTCCCGCAAGCCGCGGGCTGCTGGAGGAAGGTACTGAGACGCGTGAACTTATAAGTGAAATAATAAAATTTTTACAACGCTTTGAAAATCGTGTGGAGTCCCTGGGACCTAACAGATCAATTAAGGGTTAATCACCGGTCACAATTATCCGATAATTATCAAACATAATTATGAGACACAAACACGGTTCAAATTTAAACGCGACAATTTTTTTATTACCATAGGAAATTATTTCCTACATAATGTCACAGCGGGGAAGCCTTAATTCGTGCCGTGAATGTTATAAGTAATAAATAACGGTATCACGTGACCGAATGTCATTATTCGACGGAACAGAACCAAGTAATGCAGCCAAGTGAGAAAATTTCCAAAACGATGTTTCATTTTCAATGTAAATAAGTCACGGTAACAATGGAAATTTGTTAATAATCACGTCTCAATGTTCGCATTTGTTACTCACTGGTGCCACCCATCTTTGAATGATGATATCATTACTAATGTTTGGCAAATATTGTTTGGAGTGCCGTGTAGTGCAAGTAAATTTGCAGGATCGGCCTGTTCTCCTTGATAATAATGTTTCATCATAATTTTTACACTGCCATACAATCAAATACTCATGACTTTTGATAAATATTGTTTGTAGTGTAGTATTTGATTTTACTAAAAGCTCAACAAAAAGCCAAACGCAACAACTACAGCTTTTTCTATAAGTCACAATGTTATTTTTCCAATCAACAAATACTTTGTCAGATCTAAAGTGGAGTTGTTGGATCACATGAATTCAAATATTGGATCCAATTATTTTGCTGGTAAATCAAGCGTTAGCAAAATATTCGCTACTGCAGCGTGGAATAAAGCGAAGTCATGTGTCACATGGTATAATGGATCATGCCATTCTTCAGGTATATTATGCTTCTCGCTTTGATGTTCATTTCCTTCTACTTTTTTTTTTCTACTGAGCATTATATTGATCGTGTACCGCACTGTTGGAATTAGCTTTTATTTCCCCGTAAATCAACGGTGCTTTACTAATTAATTACTATATTATAGTTACGCCTAATTTTATTTAATATTGATAAGATATTTATTAGTATAATTATTGGTGTGTTACAAATCGCGTAATACATAATCTTAACAAATTGAAAAATTTGTTTTTGATGAAAATTATTTTTGACTACATGTATATTTTAGCACGAATGTCAAGAAATAATGACGAATCGACACATACGAGTACTAATTGGATGGCCTCTACACAACCGGATAACAGTAATTTATACCTACCCGTTTATATAAGTAAGTTATTTATGTACACATCATAAGTAAATATGTATCACATGAAAATACAAAAACAAAAGCTTGTTAAGTTAATAGGCTTACCGAAGGGATACACGGAAAGTTTTCTCGCGTATAATGATGCCGAAACATCGCTGAATATTTAATGTGAACTGTGTTGATAAGATGGCTCGTGATCATGTAGGTATATTGAAAACAGTAAATTGGACGTGTACATACATATAGGTATTAATGTAGATTTCAATAAAAATAAAAAAAGGTTCTGATACTTAAACCGCGGGAGCCTGATAACAGGTGTTTTTACAATGTTTTCAAACAAGTACGATAAAATCACACGAGCTCTTGTCTAACGTTCAACACGGTGAAAATTATGTAGCAGTCAATTCCTGTAGGTCTTTATCATGAACATCATCATTCAGCCCATGTACGTCCCACTACTGAGCATCAAGCATTAGTCCTCCTGACTTAGTAAGGGTTGGTGGATTATACAACTTTGAAATTCCTGAAGTCTTTAATGTGCAGAGGTATTTTGCACCGTATGTCTTAAATAATGTAACATCAAATTTTTAACAGACTTTTGTAACCACATTTACATTTGTTGGTGGTTGTAAAAAGATAACACATCCCCAGACAGTAAATATTGACACAAAGATGGTTTTGAGTCGACGTCTCTACTACTTCTTTTTGAAATGAGAACATCAGAGCACTTTGAACGAGAAAGAAAATATTCGAGATTTATTTCCATATAAATAATGTACTTAAAATAAAATTTAATTAAATAGAACGTTTGACGTCTTTAATTAGTTAAATACACTTCTAAGAAGTAGTGGAATCTACGATCTAGATTATAAGCAGTAGTAAAGTAGTTATGCAAATAACTTCACTTGCAAGCATTGAGTTTCAAACTCAGCCTTTCACAGCCGGATTTCAAAACGTACCGAATGGGAGAAAACTTTCGATTAAAAGGAAAAATACTTATTTAGAAAATTGCGCACTTGAAACTACCGTACACTAGCCTTATAAAGTTTAAGAGCTGGAAATGCGGAAGTCCATTCTTTACATTCCCAAATGGAATTCATATGACAGGAAGTGCGAGTCAAAAAAATGCAAAGCGCGTCTCGCTAACATAAAAATGATTAATGTGAATGTGGAAGATTAATACGGCCGGACAATATTCCCAAGCGTCCACTTTCGGAGAGCACAATCAAAATAACCCTTTCCGCGTGGTAATAAAAAAAACTGGGTCGATAAATAACTTTAGAGCGGCAGGGCACAGTCTAATGAGTTGAGAGGGAGAGAGCACCGGAGGTGAATTGAAACGGTTCGCTCCGATAAACCATTTGTATTCAGACGGGCCACCGGCCGGCCACATTTTAATTTACTTACTCGAATTAAAACTGCGCGTGATACGAATTCGATCCGCTTTTACTACGGACACTTTATTTTTATCGTTGATTGAAGACACTTCCGTGTTATTAGGGGGTTTTCTCGGCGACTCCATATTCTATTGAGTATTCCAGCGGGGGCGGCGCACTTATATTTCCTGAATAGGCGCGCCTCCGAGGCATATTTTGTAAATCGACTATAACTTTCTCGTGATGGACTCAATTGTCTCAAGTCGTTTATTCTTTCTATTTGCGTATTGGAACACTTTGTTGTTAGAATCGAGAAGCTTGTCGAGGCTCGCGAGACGTTTTCAGATGAAATATTTAAGTAACCGACCTATTTTTTGCATAAAAAGCGTTGTATTCTTTCGCTTTGAAATTCCCTCTTGAAAATCGAATCATTAGCGTCGTTTCAATTGATTCAAAATAAACTATTGAAGCTTTCATTTGTTTTTCCTTTGTTAGTTTAATTGAATTGAAGACATTAAATCAGGAAAAGAAAACACTCGTATATGGTATACGAGTTTTACTTTAGTTTTCTTTTAATTTTCACTTTTTTAATTATTAACCAATATGAATGGAAATTGGTAAAGATGAATCTTTTTTCCTATCCTTATGTTTGGTTTATATGTATGTTTTTAAATTATTACCAGAAACAAAAATATATGTATCAGAAAGTAAAGGAAAGATGAAGTGCCTTTTAGACTCCTTATTTTTTTTAGACTTAATTAATTTATCTTTAACAAAAGTTTAGACTAGTGAAACAGTATTTTTTTTCTCTTAAAATTAAATTTTATCCTCATTTGCTGACGTCATTCTAACAAAACAATCCTAATCATTTTTTAAAATTTGATATTGTAAAATGTATGTAAGTATATTGTTTGTAGATAAACATTTATATTTATTTAATGGGAATAACAACATATCCATCTCTGTGTGACGTGGAGTCAATGGAAAAATAAATGTCTGTATGTATTTTTAGAACTGTACATTTATGCAGCTGTTGTTTGTTTTTCCGTTAGAACTCGGCAAACAGGAACCATGTTTATTGCACAACGCGCAGTGTCTTTAGGAATTGTAAAACAAGGACATAATATATATTTTTTAATCATTTAAATCGATATTTTTTGGAAATAAAGCAAGAGATTCAGATATGTGATCCAAATATGAAGGCAATTCGCCTGGATTTATTGTTGATGACGATGGTTTAAAAGACCATTTGTTATTCAGACATTGATTTTGACATTATTTTATTATCATTATAATTCGCATTAGCCTTATAAGGTATTGCTGATGTTCAAAGCTATTTTCTGCGATATCTAGTACTTGTGTAAAATGAGCTTTAAGCCTTTAACATAAGTATGTTAAAAGTTTAAGCACCTATTTCTTGGTTGCGTACACTATAGGGCAAATTAATTAAACTGCCCACGAAGCTGATAATGATAATGATTAACAGAACAGGTTAAACGTACATGTAACGACATGTTTGAATAAACGGGGCGGCGGCTGCTCCACTTCTTCGACGAGGTCATTCACGCCCTACCAAATATATATCGACGCGTATGAAATGTCGTCAGGTGTGAAAAATTAATTCGTCGCCGCCCTTCGCCCTTCGCAATTACGAGCGATTGTGCCGCGCGGCGGAGCTATGGCGCCGTCCGACCGCCAGCACATTTTTGAGGCGTTTTTGTTTACGTACCGACCGTGACGCTATCGTCAGATTCGATGTTTATATTTGCACAACAATCCCGCGCGGCTGCGACGGTTTGCGAACGCTTTGTTGTGGTAATTTCATTAGACGAGGTCGCCGCCCGTTGAATATTAATAAGAGGCGACTTTGCTTCGCGCACTTTTGCTTTTGACCAAGCCGCGGCTCGACCGAGTTCGCGGCTCCGCGTTTTATTGTTGGAATATTTCCACCCGATACTGCGTTATGTACAACGTAACAAGCCTTTGTGCATATTATGCTGATCGCGTGATGAAAGATTTTTCGCGAATCTAAATTATGAAAGGATGAGCGTCCTTTGAGATCACTCAGTTTAATAAACAGCTCGTGTTGATCACTAGTTAAATTTTGAATAATCTGTTCACTAGAAGTTGATAAAACAAATTATTTATCTATCAATCTATAATAGATTAGAACGTCCCTCCAATTACCAACAACCGTGGAAAAATACAATACTTTTAGAACCATGACACTTAACATGAATTAGTTAAAGTATATAAAGAATACTAATGAAGAAAGTTTGACCTAAGTAGCCAAGTAATTTGTTATTTGAACGTTACAATTTCGTGAACTCCACAGCAAAGTTAAACCATAACTACAAATAAACGCCTAAGTGAAATTAAACATGGACAATAAATTGAAATCCTAAGCGCTGTATTGTGTACAAGACTATAAATATTAAACTTAACAGATTAAGAAATAAACCGCAGCATCGTACTAGACACATTTGATTCATAACACAAGTATTATAGCATTACCGTGTTTTAAAAGATGTTGTGCATCTCTATTATGATTCATCATTATCAGCCAATATACGATTCATTGCTGGGCACAGGGCTTCTATAGAACTGAGGGGATTTAAGTCATAGTCCACCATGCTCACCTAGTGCGGGTTAGAAGACTACACAACTAAGAAATTCCTAAAAACTATTTTAAGTTGCGGAGGTTTTCTCGAGATGTTTTCCTTCGCCGTAAAAGTAAGTGATATTTAGTTATGAAAAGTAAGAGATGTGTGCCCTGGCGTTTGAACCCGCAATCACCCCTCTTTTACCACCAATTGAATGGTAAATACCCAATAGTCTTTAACAATCCCCAAAAACAATAACAAAAGCAAATATATGCAGGTGCGAAAATTAAACAGAGCGTCCATTTTTTGCCTCATTAAAAAAACCAGCAAAATTATGAATACCCACCAGATTTCAATTAAAGTAATGAAAGCAGAAATCTTGAGATTCTTTCGTGAAAAAATTCACGACGAAAAAGTGGGAACTTGTTTGGCGAAGTTGCTTAAAGATGAATGGAAGTTTGTTTATAATCTGTTTAAGTTTTTTTTTTATTTCTGTTTTCTCAGTGCCTCGAAAAGTCTACTCTTTATGTTCAGTGGCGAGCAATTGAAGTCTCTTGGGTAATCCAGCAAGTAAATTGATATAATACTTACCCTGGTTCTCACGTCTTTTTTTATAAGTAGCTTAAATAGTTGCCAATTCCTTTTATTCTTTTTTACAAAAAAATATCATATCAATAATCGTAGTTTAATAAACCATTAAAATAATCAATGTAGCTGACACGAAGCGCTTGTTAATTTAAACATGACACTCCTTTTAAAGAAATTTGTAACAGAGTTTTAGTAAAGGTTATAATAAGCTAAATCATACATACAAGTGTTTAAAGTTTCAAGTCATACATACATGTCTTCGCCAATATTTTTTACTATTAAATTATTTGTGGTTTGAAGGGAAAATATGTAGATGCCATAGATATTCGCTGCTCTTTTTTTTAGGCGCCTCTGCTATGGTTACAATTATCGATACAACGAAGAACAGAAGTTGCATTGCAGTGGTTGTTATTCGATAAGATTGTGCTTACTATCTAATTGTATGCATGTATCTTTGACAGTAATGATGAATGGAGATCAGTAAATTCGATATAAAAATGCATTCCTTCATTAATCGTCGCACTAATCTCATACAATAACAGATGTATTCAAAGCGAATCAGTGAATTAAACAAACGAGCACACGAAACATTCGCCGTGTGTGTGCGACGCGAGCAGCTGCATAACGAGATTTCTGAGCGGTTAAACTCTCGGCAATTATTTGCCTGCCATATGAATATTTGAAGCGTACGAACGGATGTAATGCACAACTCAATATCTCGTGCATACACGCTGCATATCTCGTATCGCATTGTACGTCCGTTCAGATGCACCGAGTTCGCATATTGCTTCAAGGAAATTGTGTGTAGGTACCTAAGTATGTGTGTTATTCACGTAATACTTATGTATGGTTTGGAGTATAGTTACATGGTTTGCTTAAGCTATCCTATAATCGGGCTGAGTTAAAAAGAAATGCCATAGTGTCGAAATTCGCGATACAATAGTTTTCGAGGCGATTTTATTGTGCCGCAAGTCAAGCTATTCTATCAACACTATCTTCAATGCTTTCTTTTTCGCTTTTACATTTAGTTGGGAAAATTCATTGGTGTCAATCATTATGAAGCATTTGTTAAGACGCTAATTCAATCAATAAATATTAATCCGATTTAAAAACACCAGCAGTTGATTTAAGTTTCGTCAATACCATGATTTATAAAAAGTGTTTCGGCAGAATCATTTTTACATAATAATGTTTAACTAAAGTTAGTAAAACGAAAGTGTACATTGGAAACCTCATAACAATACGCTATTTACAGGCGCAGAAACTCCGTAGTTTGAAGATGGTAATACGATCAATCATCTCGGCATTTAATCAACATGTTTTCTAACGAACCCTTTCAATGAACCATTCCAAACACTCGAGTGTATGGGCCCACATAAAATGCGCCATAAACCGCCGCCGCGCCCGATACGTTTACGTGTAATCGTGCGTTTTCAGCTAATTTCTCGTTGTACTGACGTAAATGATGGAAGGATCTTCGTCTGGGAATATGATGAAATATGATTTATGGTCCCCACACGTTTTTCCCGGGGGCTGGGGACGTAATTAGATTCTGTCGGGCGTCACGGAGGCAAAGCAAACACCTTGAAGGCATCAGGTGTTGTGCGCGAGCGGTAATGTACCGGGTGCCGCGCGGCAAGCGGCCCCACATTCATAACCTAACGTAATTATGTAAATGCGACCGTGTGAAAGTGATACTTGTGCCGTAGCACGCGTTGTTAAGTGGCTGTCACGTGAATTCAACCGGCACTGAACCCGTCACCCGCGCCGAGAGTCAAATGTTTGTGTCGCGTGAGCGCCGCCGCGGTGTGATGTTTCGTTGATGAATTGAACGCTAATTGCGTTTGTCGTCGTCAAGTTTGATAATTGTAATGTCTAATTGTGCGTTTAAATGGAATGCGGAGAAGCGTAATGTCAATATAAACCCTTTATAATTGCTCTCTCCATTTAACCGAGAGAAAAGTCTTAATAGGCGAGATTACGAGCGTCTTAAGTCAAATATTGTGTGATTACGTAGAATCGAGCTTAGCTCGTTCGTCGAATTCCACAATGTAACCTAAATAATTTTGCTATTGAAAGTGGTAAAGATATAATTTAATGAGCTGTTTGATACTATTGCCTCGGTGTATCTATATTATATAAATGACGTTTAGCGTCCTGATATTGATATATGTATGTATGTATTTTAGACTTGCGTAAACAAGGGACCAGTAGAAGATTTAATAAAGTTGATATTAAACAGTGACTAGGGCCTAGTCGCTATGGGAACAACCTATGATTCAGCAGCTGATACTCAACAAACGCGACTAACACTACTGACATTAAATATTTTACTATTCTGGCTCAGTAAAAACCTCACAAATTACAAGGCAACGTAAAATATTACGCCCATTAACATGCTAAATGAAAAATATTCAATCAAAACCGTATCTGCGCGTCGCAATTTCACCGCTGATACAAGTCCTCATATTTTCATCCAGTCCCCAACTTTGACACTTTATTGCTACTCATGCAATATGCATGGTGATATTCGGCGAAGACAGTCGGTCCACATCCGCACCCCGTACCCCCGCCCCCCAACACCAAATCAACCCCCTCTACGCCCATTTTACTTTCCGTCATCATTTTGTGCCAAAAAACGCCGCACCATCCAAATTAGGGAGAACCCCATTGTTTATTACCCACTATGGTTTCAGGGACCGCTTTTGTTTGGGCGCATAACAATCGATCAAGTAATTCTACCTCATCTCGTTATATAAAGTGATGCCTTTGTAAGATAGTATAGGCGTTTATATGGATTCGGGAAGCTTATTCCGCCGGTATTCATTCGGTTCATCATAATAAAAGCAAACGATCTATTACGTTAAAGTTAATGTGAAGTATTAAAACTGTACAGCCGTTAGCCTCTAATACCTATTTTGTGTGTCATTAAATTTTATGACAACGAATTCATCTGAATAGCTACAGGTGAACGCATTTGTTTAATTGAAAATTATATTCATAATGCTACGTGGAAGCGTTTGGTACTCACTGTTAATTTGATTATCGCCATTGTATTTAGACTTTGGGTGTATTTTGATCCTTTTGTAATTATGGGGTATTCGTTATGTACAGCGTATGTAATTAAAATTTACCGAATCGACGTTAAAAAATTAAATATTAAATTGCGATCAGAATTAGACGATTAGTTTTGTTTCTGTATTGTATTTCTGTATTTTATTTTTTGTTTCTTATTTTTAGTATTAGTTATAGTGTTGATTTGTTAATTGTGTGAATGTTGTGTACGTCTATAATTGGCATACATATCAGCGATATTATTTTTCTTGTTTAATGTACCTGTAATGCTTTTGATGTGTGTGCTGTTGATGTACCTATTTAAATAAATAAATAAATAAATAGACCTGTAAATACATTCAGTTCGAAAGTTAGTCGCAACAAGCCATACAGAAAAATCGCACATACTGATATGGGAACTTACATTTTGACAGCATACAAAATAAATTCAAGAATTTAAATGAACAGAAATATGCTTCTGTAGGTTAATGTAGTAACTAGAAGTCGCATATCTACGCGTGAAAGAATTCCCAAACTAGAGCAGTTCCAACATATTCTCAGAAGTAGAGAATACCCAAACTTTACTTCTTTATTACATTAGTATAGATAAGACCAACTCAATTAGAAGTTTCAAACGTACTCTCATCGAGACCACAGAACTCCACTAAAAGACTTTTCTTAAATAATGAGTTGACACAACAAATTAATGTACTTATCCTGGGGAAATTTAATCTACTTTTGTGGAATGAAAATTGTGCTCTTATTTTAAAAGTTATATATTTATTTAATGACTCAGTTTTACGGTTAAGGAAATATTATGATGGAACATACTTATCTTACCTACATAAAGAGTGAGAAGTTTAAAAATCATTTTTAAGGTTTGTTAAGCATAATAAATTTATTCTCATACCGGAATAAAATGTAGTTCGCTTCATGCGATATCGTGTTCCATCAACTAACCTTGCCTCCTGTATAACACGAAGAAATATCACCGTAGCGTCGTGAAAAATCCCAGAAGGTAAACTCGCGATCATAACTAGCGCATTTTTTCTGTGAATGTACACGTTGAATACAAGATTTCCAGGTAATATTGTTTATGTTAAGAAGAAAATCTTGTCACGGCTTCCCACCACTCGTATGTGCAGCATATTCATGGACGCGGTGCTATATGGCACGGAGTTTTATACGCCCGCCACACACGAACGCCAAGTTCGCACAACTTTACTCTCAACTTGGATTTCGAGCGTTAATTACTTTCGGAATCTTAAGGCGCACAAACTATATTTTATTAACTCGTTTAGAGTTCATTTAACGTAATTTGCGATATATTTAAGATTTTTAAAATTTATTTCGTTCTAGTTCGAATGTCATATTGACTAAAATTGATCGGCAATTTATGTTTTCGATATCGACCTGTATTATATCTTTTGTACTTTCAATAACCTTAGGTCCTTGACTATTATTTCCCTATCTGCAAACGTAACTAACTCAATGTACAGACTAATAATAAATATAAAACAAACGTGCATCTAAATGCTTAACTGAACCTACAACTCAAAAAATTGCGCGATTAAGGCTTTGAATTCCCGCACGAGAGTAAACTAACTAGCATGATACTTTATCACTCTAAACCGGTAAATAAAGTGAGGCGCTCGACGTACCGTACTTTTCGCCCGTGTGTGTTGTTTATAAAGTGCGAGAGCACCTTGTATGCGCCATCACTCGCCTCGCGAACGTAACATTGTTTTTATTGTCGCCATAGTCCTTTAGTTGGATGTGCCGCCGGAATACATGAAGGAGTCGACCACGTTTTTTCTACCTCTGTTTATTTATTTCCAAACACGTTTATGTTGGCTCGTAAAGATTTTTCACTGTTACGCTCCCGTATTACAGTCACGTTGGACGGTTTTGCATGCCGAATGGAAATGCCGTGTGTTCGTCAGTTCTTTGTTTGATGTCACTGATTGTCTTAGATGCTAAGTGTAGTTCTAAGTTTAATTAAGTCTTGTGGTAAAGGCATATTCGTTACACGTGTGTTTTTTAAATATTATTTATACATCTAAACGGATTTAACAAAATTTACAATTTCTGTTTCTTTTTGTATTTTAGTAGCTGCTGAAAAATATAATTATAAAATAATTGTTCACTTTTATCTCATCAATGTCCTGTAGTCCGCCAACCCCGTAGTCCGCTAACCCTCACTTGGTCAGTTTGGTGGACTAACGCCTAAACCCCCTTAATGGTAAAGAGGAACCAACAGTGGGACGTATATGAACTAATGCTGATATCCTTTATAAAACAGGATGTTCCCATATAAAATAAAAGTCGAACTTGTGAGTTTACTGCATAGCTAATGTGGACTCATTTTATTATATCTGTGAATTTAGATGGAGTAATACGAGTATGAGTAATTCAGGAAGACTTACTCATCTTTACGGCCTCGTATAAGTAGGTATGCCAGAGACATTTTCATCCGCAGTCTTTGTGAAGAGACGCTCCCGTCACATCTTACTTAATTTTAATAACGTGCTAACATTCTTGAGCGGGCGCCGCTGCGCTCGGGGTTGCGTCATCAAAATTCCCCACAAAATCACACGGCCAAGTGCATTAAGGTGGGCTATGCAAGCGAGCCCACTCTCAGCCGACGTTTATATCCCATAAAACTACCGCCAGCCGAGAGCTCTCATGCCCCGAGTGCAGCCGAGTCTTTCTACTATAAACTTAATGAACTGAATTTCAACATTCACCCCACCTTTACTCTTTACTCTTCAACTTTACACTGTTATGCATAAACATTTACTTGTGTTTTTTTTTTCTTCAATTTCTCACTAAAGTATCAAAGGATTTGCAGCGCAGTTTGTTAGTTGCTCTTTCGCTATAATGTGTTAAATTTCCGAGCGCTCCGAGCTTTATAAATGTTCAAAGTAAATCATTACCGTGATAGAGTGAAATTGCAGTAAATACTTGAAGGGATTTGAGCGGAGTCACACAGCCCGTGCACTGTTTCACTCAAAGAGCGAATGTTAGACATTTACCAGTTTCTGTTTATGCCTTAATTAGCGTTTGTGGATGCGGTTTTTGTGTCCCATTTATTTATTTTGGTAGACCCTAATTAAAAGTTGGCGAGTACAATTTTAGTGCGCAAACTTTATGCGGTTTCACTCGCATCTATTTTAAGATTTCTACGTTTTGTACGACGGCAGATATTATATTGTAACAAACTACAAAGTCGGCATTATCTCTACGTGTATGTATTTTTTTAAATTGAAGTTGTTGTCAATTAATGAAACCCCAACCATCGTAGATGATTTTTTATACAGTAGTGGCTAGAGGTATTGACGTGTTCTGAAACATTTTCGTCACATTATTTAAAAAAAAGATTGAATACTGCGTTAATTTGCAAAATAATTGCAACTAAAAATATACATTAATAAGAAGCATACAAAATCCTCACTTTAACATGCAGAGAAGAAGACGGAAAAGATCTATGGTATATTAACTTATTTATTAGATTTGTAAATATTCTATCTCCGCCAATTAAAATATGGTTAATAAATAATATAATGGTCAAACGGTACGTACAACATATAATAAATGCCAAAGATACAATATTATGGAGTAAAAATTTGCAACTTGATTGCAAAATACATAGTTTATGTAACGCTATCGATCCTCGTGCAAAAAGTATATAAATTGCGCGAGGTAATGGGCACTGAAGCCGCTTACAATGTATAGGAAAAGCGTACCCTATCCGGATACTATAAAATGCCATGTTTCATACATGAGATGAAAGATTGAGTCATAAATCTGGGGATCGTATGAAACTAATAGAGACTTCCTTAGGGACCATTAACTGCCAACGATGGTTCTGCCATTCCACCGCGCGCGCCTTTACCCTGGACATTGAAAATAAATTATTTTTATTGATTTCATCCGATATGTATTGGAAGTGATTCGGGGTATGTACGCTTGGCACTGGAATGATTGAAGTGGTTAAGTATAACTTTAGTCAGTTCTAGTTAATTTAGATCTCTTCATATTGCATATTTGTGATATGGAAAATATGTAGGTAAATAATAAATACAATTAAAATTACATTTGATTTATGCTGCATTCTAGTATTCATAAAGAACGCCAAATGCGACATAGTACTTAATGACAAAAACCAAATTGAGCCATTATGAAATTATTTTGACGTATCAGATAAACTAATTTAAAGACAAATAGTTGTTTATTTTTCAATAACCTTCAACCTTGCATTATCAGCTTCGAAACTGACGACATCATAAACATTAAAATGGCAACATGCACCCCCAATACATAAAACACAGAAACAACTTCTTCCTTTTGCTCGTTCAAGGGCATCCCGAATGTGCGTTGTCGTTCTCTGTTCCAATGCGTCGGTACGCACTGAACAGACGCTGAACGCATTATGGTCGAGGGAGTGGGCCCGAGTCATGTTTAATGTACGCTATTAACCACCGAACGCTCGATAAATTCCCAAGAGCGATAGAATAGCGATTTATTCACATATCGAAGCGGCGCGCTCCGATGAAATATCGCTCTCGCGTGCTCCTCTGACGGGACCGCGTCAATATGATCGCAGCTTCATGCGCCGGCTATACGTCAAACAATATAGATTTGTTTAAATTTTTTAATTGTACTTGGTTGATCTACGATGTCGGTGTGTGAGGATTCTGGAAGGTAACTCTCAAAGTAAGTTTCTAATGGTCGGCTAAACAGGATTTCTTATTATAATGGTCCTAATCGTAACATAATGTTACATAACGTAAAACAATACAACATAACGTTCTCTTTTGGTCATAATATTTGGTTGGTTATAATGTAATCCTAAAGATTTCAGCCACGGTGACCGCATCTGTCCTGTTATGTTCCTCGTCTTTCATGGGCTCTAGCATGGTTCACATAGCCGATCATAACGTTATGCAAGATTTAAATATAGTATGTTATTGGCTCTCTCCACAATAAAATCTAAGTTGTTGCAAAATATTACAACTATTCTAGGGATAAAATGTGGCTACGTCTGTGTATATTACAGTTAGTGATGGTTTAGAAGTTTAGTAGCGCGTTCGAAAATGACACATGGTATTTACATTGAATATGAAAATTCAATGTAAATACCATGTGTCATTTTTTACTTGACAGGTGAAGGAAAACATTGTAAGAAAACCCGGACACCTAAAACTCTTAACAATTTCCTACGGGTGTAGTCTGCAAACCGGCACCAGACTAGCGTGTTAGAATAAGCCCTAACCACTCTCAAAAGTACCTACTATATGGGCTGACATGAATGAAAGAAAAATTGTAATTTACTCTATTTGTACCTTTTTAAGGTTGAAATAAAAATACATATCGAAGTTAAAATAAGTAATACGTTTACGCACAATAGTTATAAGATTTTCTAAATGCTCACTATACGTAAAGTTCCAATAAACTTACAATTATTTCAACTTTGTTTCTATTTTCGGTAAGCGTGTAGATAAGCTCAGGACGGGTTTCATGACTACGAGTTTAAATATGCTTAATCCACCGTTTAGTTGGATAATTTGAGTTTTGACTTCAGCTAAAGTAGTTTATTTCTCAAGCGAAATGCAACCGACTTAAACTTTTCATACAACTTAGAATAAGAATACGTTCGCTAATTTGAAGATTTTAATTAAAAGGTTTCCATCGCGAAGAGGACTATCCACAAGCATCATACTGCTAATTGGTTTTAATCTGATTAAAAATATTAAGTAAAGGATAAATATAAGCTGCATCGCAAAGTATGGATATGTTAAAAGAGGACGTTTGCATAAATTAATCCTCGTTCGAGGGCTGGCGACATTAGACCGTCCAGACGGGATGTAATCTCGTGTAATCCCGTTGCGATGCCGTTCATTTAACAAGAGGCAAACAACCGCATCTAGTATTGTTACTTGCCATCTCGGCGCCGGCGATTTTTGCTTTTGCCTTCCAGTTTTTTTTTCTCCCCCACACCGGCCTCTTTTGAAGCGAGCGAGCTTTGTTTTGTGCCCATTGTTAACTTCCTTGTTTATTTTTAACCTTTTTGTCCGCACCAACGCCATTCATTAGTGACATTCGAGCGAGTGTCGCCGGGTGAAATTCTAAGTGGTTGCAGAGCCACTTGCGGCTTCAGTCACTTGCTCCTGGTGACAGATTGTGTTAATACACAGCTGAGTGGGCGTTTAACTCAAATACTTTATCGTTCTTTTCGACTTTTTTGGTGCTTTTATGTTTAGCGCATAGGGTTTTGTTTCGAAGCCTGATGAACAACTTTTTCAATAAAGGCAGCATTAATGGACCCTACATATTTATGATGTCACAGATAATGAATACTGATTAGCAATAAATAATTAAATACATTTTGATTTTTTATTATTATTACGAAAAGTAATCGCTTCTTGATTGTATTTCTAGGAAACAGTCGAAGAAACGAATTGCGCTCGTTTTAGGACATATATATTCTTAAATAGATTAAAAATACAATGGTGGTAACGTGAAAACAAATTATTACAATATTCCTTTTATGGGCTCACATAAAAATAATGCAGCATTCATACGGCGCCAAGAATACTATTGCGAGGTTTTCATAAAAACATTCGCACCATAAACATTATACTCGCACAAAGGCTCATATCGCGGAGTATCTTCCGCGAATACTTTTGTTCGCGCTCATTTTTTAGATATCACAGCACTCTTAATATCCCATCTATATCCCGATGATACTTTAAAACGGAACTTGACTGCGAATAATGGACGTATTACGGCACTTCCAATGTGGACTGTAATAAAAATTCAAAAGGAACCCACGTCCCGGCAGACGGAAGCAATACATACAACAAAAACGCACAATCCCATTGTACAATTTTATCGTGTCTACGTACACAATAAGTTTGTATGAATAATGGCCGAACTATACACGTCTGACAGAACTAAGACATAAATCTTTCAATAATCGATGTTGCCGCTATGTTTATTTATTGTATCGATAGCGGCGTATCGAGATATCGGACCGAGAGGGTCTTTTTTTTCTTCGCACCAATAACAATGGATGATTTATTGCATCGTACATATCGTTGGCGGATGAAGTGAGACGGAACGAATCGATCTTGCCGCGATTTACTTCCAAATTCATTCGTTCGAAATCGAATGACTTGGGATGACTTATGAGATGCTGAATATGATTCTGCAATCATTGATGATCACTTGCATACGTAAATTCGAACATCCTCATGATAACTAAATAAGGATAATTCTCGTTTATTGAGAAATAGAAATCGTTTTGAAAAGAAGAAAAAATGTTTAATAAATATTTCTATAAAATGAATTCAACGCCGACTAAGCAATAAGAAACAGAGCAGCCACTAAGAAGTCTTAAGTTTCTTGCAATAACATGAAATTGCTTGCTCGCAAATCTTACATTGGCTTTTTTATGCCTCTATCGCGATCGTTGACTCCTATTGTTGGTATTAACCGTCCATTCACAATATGGAATGGCCGATGGAAGATAAATATTTACTGGTTCCAGCATTTTCTGAGAAACTAGACTACGGCGGATACTAAGTGGAACAGATACAAAAGGAATAAAAGAATATTCCTTAGGTTACGTCTTGCAACTTTGCAATGCGCGGAAATGAAATCCAATGCATCATTTTGAATTCTCTTATCAGTAAAGGAATGTTGTTATTTAGATTCAAGACTACTTCTTTGGTTATCGCGTTCGATTCCAGGTAAAGTGAATATTCTCAGGAGCAGCACTGAATCTTGATATACCCAGCGTAATGTGGCTAAGCTAAGCTCTACGTTGCGCTTTTGAGGGTTTTAGCAGAAAATAATATTATTGTATGTTATATTAAAAATAAACAAGTAAAGAACCTCACTTGAGCCTTTAATATTTTGTTGAATGAGGTTTGATGACCGGAGTACAATGAGATAAATTCTTACTTTTTCTACCACCATCCATCCATTCGTGAGTCCAAACATCCTTACCGTATTTATGAACACTTGCTCAAATGTTACATGTTATTTAGCCTTTTTTGTTACCAGAGCGCCTATTCGTATGTAACTTTTTATACACTTTGTATATATTTCCAAATTTTCTGGCGTTCGGTGTAACGATATAACCATTTTATCGATATAACCATTTTATCGATATTTTTCAGTTAAATCCAATGATGTCATGTCCATGAAAATTGGAAGCCGTTTCACGATTCAAAATGTTTCAAATAACTATTTCGATAAAATGTTAAAATAAACTTTGATCGTAAAATGAATGCACAAACGAATATGCCTTTCACGTTTATTGCTAATGTATGAACATTACATTGTTAATCCGTATGCATAAAGCAGAGATCAGCAGTTTTGAAACTTTAATATTTTTGTACATTTGGCTGTTCATCATTTATGCATATGGACTGTGTGAAAACAATTGTATCTCTTTTTATTATAAATAAAAAACAAACGTATCACAACTAATATTTAAAAATAAAACAAATAAACCAAACAAAAATACGACAACCGCCGCCCCTCCAAAACGTAATTCTTTTCTATCAGACGAAGAAACAGAAGATACCGAGCCGCCTCCAGAAATTCCAGACATACCCGAGATACAGGAGATTCCAGACATATCACAGATACCAGAAGTACCTGGCATATCTGGCATACCAGATTTGACTGGCCTGCCAGAAGTACCAGATATACAGGAGCTGCCAGAGCTGCCAGAGCTGCCAGAACTGTCAGAACTGCCAGAGATAAATAAAGCACAAGAAGTACCAGATACACAAGAGATACCAGACATAACGAATATAGCTGAAGTACCACAGATATCAGAAATTCCGCAAGTGCCAGAAGTAGTGACGCAGGCTAAACCACCGGCGAACAACAGTGGACACATATTTATACGTTATCTCACACGTAAGTTGGTGACATGTGTTCTGTTGCAGGTTGTGGTCGCTACAGATGGCGGAAAACAACTTATTTGTTATTTTAAGAAATGGTCCGTAACTAAAAATGGAAAACAGTAATTTGTAGGATCACCCGAATCAAATTTAAATACGGTTCCAGTACTTTAGAACTTTTGTTTGACCTATTACAAAATGTCTCTATTCAGTTTTATATATTTTAAGAGGAGCTAATGTCACATTATGTATATACCTAATACAATATTACATGTGTATACAAGTACCTTCATATGAAAGGGAAACGAAGAAGCAACCAATCCAATTCCGAACGCACCCGCCAACTAAATACATACGTAAATAAATTAAAAAATCCTTTTTATCCGGCCCTCGGCGCTGATTAGGTCGCGCCACATTTGCCGATGGTATTATGCAAATTAAACTCCCCTTCCAATACAATAAATTTGGTACAGTTTAAATCGCAACACACTTCTATTCGGCGCGCCGACAAAATCGGTTATGGCCGAATACGTTCAGATTATTGTCATAAATTGCTTATACGGGATATACGGATATACACGTATACGTCCGAACTCCGTGTGCAAATTTCGATTAACTGTATTGGACGACGTAATGAAATGTGCCCCCAACAATAAAATTGAACCCGTCCGTTGTGTAACTTGATTATTATCAGATCATGTCGCTTATAAGTAAAAATTATAGTATTTTTATATTTTAATTGAATAGAAATCACCGAATTTCAAGTGCTTAAAAAGTAAACATTTTTAATTTTCAATGAACTCCAGCGCCTACTTCTTTATTTCAAAATGTGCTGTATGCCAACCAAGCGATCTTTTTCCGCTGAGCAATAAATATTCAAAAATTATTTTATTGGTCGTAATGATTCGTTCCAAGCGGGACTTCATTTCAACTTAGCATTGTCAGGCTTACAAACTAGATTTTACCATTAGTTTACTTACTTTATGCTAAAAGTTTTAATTACATGATGAGATAGTCATCAGACCGCTTTCAGCGCATTCCGTAAAGTTAACATTTAATTTTAAACGCACACATCACGTCTAGTCTGCTCGTAATTTAATCCGGCGTGGTTGACACGAATGACGGAACTGAAAAAATAACGTGGCCGGTGTTGAATGCGTGCCTCGGCACGTCCCGAAACCCGTTTCAATCCCGCACACATATAAAACGTGACCATTCACCTCGGCTCCGTCGAGGAATAAACATATCCGTCACATTTCTTTTTGCAATCAACTTTCTGCAAAGCGAACATTCGATACACACACGATTCCCCCAGTTAGCCAGATAGCTATCAAAAATTCGTAATTGGACATGGAGTGGCCGGTCATTAAGTCTCTCGTCCGATATCGGACAGAGCCGAATTTAGATGTGTTTTTTATTTGCGGTTACCCGCTTGCGCGCTTCTACGCGCCGCGGCGAGCCGCCCGGGACCACCCCGCTAGAGCTTTGTGAATTGTTTCGCTCCCGACGTTCATATCGGCCATCTACCGTTTTTATGTATCTCTGATCTGGTATCCGAACTGCGGTGTCCGTTTCATGAATAATTTAACTCCTAAGTGACAGTCTCGAAAAATACGTTAGCAGAACTCGTTTATTTATGTGGCATCGATCATTATCTAGCCCCCGATAACCGGCGGCGCCGACCGTATCCACCAACTACCTAAATGGGATTTCATTTTCTAGTCGAAGAATCAAACACTCCCGCGGCGTGCGTCCAATGTTCTCCGCGTGATGGTTCCCTTTAGATGTTTCCGTTCCGGATCGTTCCGCCCGCCGGCGAAAGCCAAGTTCAGAATTCACGTTCGGCACGCATAATTGTTTCGTTGCTGAGCGCGCATTTTTCCACAAGATAATGCCATTAATCTCGCTCGGCATAATGAAAATGTACCGCGTCCCCGTCACTGCCGCTGTCCTCTGTCTGTGTAATTTGGTGGAAAACAATTCCGCCGAATTCCCTCCGTGTGTCACACGAAACTGCCAAGTTTGTCGCAACTTTTCCGCCGACTTGACTTTCACGGATAAGAAATTAAATTCGCATTTGTCGATTAGCGCGTGCGGTGCGATCGTGCGGGGTCTCGGCGCTCCTCTAATTTATTCATAGCTCCACATTGGTTCGGGAATGGAGTGAGTGCTTTAACAGCCGCAACAAATGCTCTAGCGGTCGTAAAAGTGGACCGATGCTTCTCTCCATACATACATAATTCATATTAGCAACTTTATCCGTCCGTTCCGAATTAGTTACACTCGCTGTGTAAGGGACACCGCACATTTGCATACCGGACGAAGGGATAAGTTTTTTATTGGATTACTTACCTGTTACGGAGTGCGCATATCCACCGACTCTCGAGTTCAACTTTCATTAAGTATTCATTACATTGCAAACTTTTGATATTCGATTCTGACAAGGAGCGGGCTACTTTTGGTGTGTCTCAAATCTTTTCGTTTTACAGATGTCAACTTTGGCTGTCAAATTTCTTTAAGTTACTGAATTTTCTGTTTTATTGCTTATAGGAAAAAGTCTTATTTGTATTTTTATGTGTGTTGCAGATCCTCCCGAGATAACGATACGACCACGAAACCTTCAAGTGCGCGCCAACGGCATCGCAGCGTTTTACTGCGCGGCGCGAGGCGACCCCATACCGAACATACAGTGGCGCAAGAACGGAAAGAAAGTCTCTAGTAAGTATACATTGCATCAGAAAATGTTATATATCAACAGCATCCTGCTGAATTTGGAATGGGCAAGTAACATAAACATGATGATTATTAAATTTAGTGTTGCTTAAAAAAAGAAACTGTTCAAATCAAAGTCAAAGATTTTTTTATGCTTTGACAATTATGGTAATTATCTACATATATGTTTCTATGAATTAATTAAGGATTCCGAAGGTGCGTTATATCATAGCCGTAAAGATGCCTACGCTTATGAATTAAATAAAAGAGACCTAATCTAGAAAATAATACAATAGAATGCGTAATATCCAACCACAGACCTACTAATATTTCTCAAATGGCCAGATTCGGCACCGAGGCGGCACTGTCGATTTTTATTCTTGATTGAAATGTAAAGCCGCCGTTTTTGGCCCATAAATATCTGGGCCCGGTAATGACGTCTATAAGCCCCAGGGCAATGAGCTGAAAAAAGCGTATAGATCGCTGCGGCCACTGAAAGAGCCCGCGGACTTCCTCCCCGCACCCCCTTGCCGCGCCTACCCCCGCTGTCGCCTTTCCTTATGGCCCGTGCACAAATCTGCCTGCTTAGTCTACTGGGAGTAGTATTAGTTCGACAAAGACAAAGCTGTCAAAAATATTCGTGGTAACTCGAAAGTGACACATTTGGTGATTTAATTTGTTTGTTACTTAAATAACTGACAATCATAACTTAATTCTAGTAGGTATATTAAATTACAGGCACCAACGTCCCAAAATCGTGGCGTGTGAAACGACCTTTAATAGGTTCATGGGTCGCCGGTGAGAAATGTACCTTCATACGTCATCGGAACCGACGAACGATGGCCATAAAAGAGTGATAGCGGTCATCACACTTACGCCACTCGTTTCATATTCTATGCGACTTATCGCGACTTATTTTCGATTTGTCCCGCTGCCCGCCCTTCGCGATCAATCACGGAAACGCGGATGTAGGGCTCTCGATGCATTGATCATTCGCCGCGATATTAGGCGATTGTGTTTATGAGGTTTTATCTTTTATCACGTTTCATTTTGTATAGTCGAAATTTCGTTCACGTTTTGGAATGTGCATTGCGATTCCCAAATTACGGTAATGTTTTCATATTATATTCGACCATACAAATTACTAAGCTTATTGGTCCAACAATTTGCAAGTGGGCGCGAAAAATGAATCGACTGTACTTTGCTAACGCAGGTTGATAATAAAATACATGTATATACCATTTCAACATTACTATTAAAAGGTTACAGTTAAGCCTACTACATGAAAAAAATAAGAGGATAACAGCAAATACACACACGAAAAATGTGACGTCAAAGATGAAAGTACGACTGAGTATAAAAGGCAAAAGGGTCAGACATCGCCGCCGGCATCGACGTCAATAACTAGCTCGATGTAAATCTATTATATATACTCAGTCTATCGCCGTCCAGTGCTGAGCGTAGGCCTTCCCAAAATAGCGTCAACCATCCCAGTCTTGAGCAGCCCTCATCCATCCGTTTCCTGTCACCTTTCTCAAGTCGTCGGTCCATCGTGCTGCAGGACGTCCCACACAACGTCTACCTTAGCGCGAAATGTAAATCTACCCTTATACAATTTCCGACGTAACTAAGTTTTCCAACAAAGTGAGCAATGAAACCGCCACCCGTGCGGAGTCAGTGCGTCGCACGCTAGATTGACAATCTCGAGCCGCGTCGCCGCTCCGTGTGATAGATGACGCCCGTCTCCAGCGAGCCTCGGCCCCGACCCAGGGCTGCCGCAACGATCATAATTGTTTTTATGAATGGACATTGGCGCGACCTTACATCCTGGACGCTATTGTTCTGGTATTGTTTTTTTTCGTGTGCTGTGGGACGCATTGCACGTTTTGTACGACCATTGGAAAATTTGGAGTGGTCGATGCGTTGTAAATAACATTTTATAAGTAGGGCGTAGATGTAATGTTCTAGTGGTTACCTTATAATATAGTTTTAAGTTGAATAAATGATTATACACAGAAACTTGTTTCCTACTTATAGGCTTATTAGATTTTAAAAATCGTTAACTTTAATAGGAAATGTTACGACACATTGTTTACATAAAATATTAATTCATTCATATTTCTAAAACACTAATTTTTCAAAACATCACACAGTGATTAAAAGAAATGGGATAAAATCAATGAAAATCTACGACCTCTCGAATCTCTGTCACGCATTCCCAAGTACAAGTTTAGTATAAAAACTCCTATAGGAACGTTTACACTTATTCGAGAATGTAAATGAAATGTTTACGCCGCGGCTCACGAGTTGCAAGTTTTATTTCCAACTGGGTTTAGCACAGATAGAGAACTCGGCAACAACTAGGATGCACAACTCCTTACCAACTTAAACTGTTAGTATGCGAACTGGTTTGCTTTAATCAAACGAGCGCAGAATGTAATAATCATGTTTGAAACAATAATTACACTACACATTCATACGCATATTGGAGATCATTAAGATCAGATCTTGTCGCCTAAGTGTCAAAAGTGAAGAAATATTTCGTACAGTCTTATTAACGAAACTTACAATAGAAGTAATTAAAGAACGCACTACTTACATCTTAGTTCAGAGTTTTGAGTCAGTGTCGGAGATTGTACCAATTTCTTCGCATCTTGATTTTGGAGAATGACAATGCGCCTTAAAACTTTCATTGCTGAATGCAAGACTCAAAACTGAAAACGTTGTTACTTGTTAGGCCCGGTTTGCATAAAACTGTTTCACGTTTAAATAATACTAAATTCTTTTACTTGTGTTGTATAAATAAAATTCTTATTCATCACATTGTAGTGTGACATTAGATCAGAAAAAACAGGAAGAGTTGAAAAAATATAATCAATCCCTTTTCTCGTTCAATATGTATTAGGGAGTGACAATCATTTGTCTTACACGCAGTCCGGATGAAAGTAGAAACAGCCATCTACTCCGATTTGTCCTCTCAATTGTGTAATGACATGTATTACGTGTACGTCAATGTAGTCGACATTCCTGCCCAACCTATTTCAAGCAAACTTATCCTATTATCTAACTTAGCACTGTCTGATTTCCATCTTCGTGAGCCGGGTGAAAATCTATACAGTAATTTAATGTTATTTCACAAATAGATGTGATGCTTTCATTATATTAATTAATTTAATCTTCGGACAGAGTTATAGCTCTAAACTACTCTTTATTTAAGTTTTGTGAATCAATTTTTACCTCCACTGCTGAGTGGGGTTAACATGTCAAACATGAGTATTTTTGTGAGAAAATCAGTCAGCTAATACAGCCCACTAACTTGACCTGCAATCGGTAAAGTTTTAGTTTAAATTTATGTACATATCCAAAAGCGTCAGAGGAACTGGTAATTTACTACGAATACATGTGTAACTTGAAATAGTTCGCTGTACTAGTATCGAACTTAAAACTCCCAATTAGACTATCGCAGCTTCGAAATACGTTTAACCAGCTGAACCGCGGAGTTGTTGTTATTGCGACGGCGATTCACAACGGTACCAACGTGCCGCAAACAAGTTGCATATATTTGTTTAACAAGCGTCGTAACCACAGCAAATCTGTTCGCCGCGCGAAAAGTGCACTCGAAAAAACTTTATCCTTTTAAACCCCTCACGCCAGCGGGAAGACAACGATTATTCTCACTTGTTGTGAAATACATTTTCTTGGCACTTACCACTGGCGGCGATTTAGCTCTGTCGCACCACGGTCCGACCCACATTCTAACAACTTTCCACCGGCAATGGCGACGTTGCAATTTAAACTTTATCTCCCGGGTATTACGGTCGCTGTTCCAGTGAGCGATGAACGGGTCTTGTTTCACCACTACAATCTTGAGCGGTAAAAATGCAAAGTGCGAAGATGCAGTGCTGGAACATTAACATCAATTATTTAAGTTTTTCTCCCGCTGTTGTGATTGTTGTGGAAGTGCTAAGTAAGATATTATTCGACGATTGTGTTGTTTCGAATTTTATTTGGCAAAGTAGGAATATAAAAGTACCTACGACTGAAAATTTTACTCAATATTTACTTGGGAAACTGTATATTTATAAACATAACATTTGTTTGTGTGTGATATGAGCAGAAGAATTTTTTAACGAGATGAAAAAAAAAACGTTATTTTAGTCTGCTGAATCAGCAATGTTAAATATTTTTTACGTTTTTATGAATATTGATATTTTGTCGTTGATGAGCATATTACACCTTTGTTAATGACATGAAAACAAAATATAGTTTTCATGATACGATATGGTATGATATGATAATTTACTAAATTTCCAAAAAAAGGGTACCTATTTACAATAAGGCTTGAAAATTGTGGAGTGACATAATATACGAAATGGACGTAGTTGAACATTTTTAATTTTGTTTCCTCTTTGTCGCTCGGCACAGGCATGTAAACGGTCCCTTGCTCAATTCTCATGTCCGTACCACAAATGACTCTGTAACCGAAAAACTGTAATAAGCCCACTATTACATTCAACCGTTACATACTTAACTAAAAACGAGTACCTAAATGCATCTCTGCCAACCTCTTCTAAGAATACACGCATAACCCTACATAATTTTTTTCTCGCAGGCATGCAAACTCGCTACCAAGTGTCGGGCATGGACGCGGCGGCGGGCCCGGGCGCGAACGGTGCCGTCCTGCGCATCGAACCCGTGCGGGCGCAGCGCGACGACGCCACGTACGAGTGCGTCGCAGAGAACGGCGTCGGAGATGCCGTCACGGCTGTTGCCACGCTCACCGTTTTTGAAGGTAAGTGTCAGGGGTGTTTGAAGTGTAGTGTTTTGTTGTGTTACGTGTTAAAGACTAATAATGGAATTCGGAAATCTCATTATTATTAAGATTTTGCGATGTAAATACATTATTATTATATCATAGAGATATCATTTTGTTCGATTCAACAAGACTGAATTATATTTCCTAAACTTAAAGTCTTTGTTAGCACCTTGGATACTTATTATAAAAAATACAATCCTTATACGGTTTTACTTTAACTTATCCAAATGTACCGCTTCATTTATTGGTTGCATAATACGAGACGAACGAAATAAACTCGGGCCGCTATTATGAAAACAAAATAAAACTTATTATTAACTTATAATTTTCAACTTTTACTTTTAAAACTAGAAAGAGTAAAATTTAATTTTTCCATTTACCATAGTCTCTACATCCCATTATCGAACTTGCAAGTTTGTTGGTTTCAACAACAACCGAAAATACTTATTGCTCCTGGTTTCTATTTTGGCCACAACAATTTTCGATCACTCTTTTAATTATAATCATGCAGATTGAAATGGTCAATTATTCAATTTAATTCTAAAATAATTGACACAAAATTATACCACATATAACAATTATAATTGACACCCGAAACAAAATGTCAACGAGATTAAATTAACACCCACTATAAATATTACGTGGGATTCCAGCACTGAGCATTATTCAATGAAACATTTGCATAATTGTTATTAAACATTGAAGTGTTAAGTGCTCCTCGAGTTAAAATATCAGTAAATAATAATATATTAATAACAGTTGCGGGGGATTTATGATTTATATCGTTGTTTATTAACTTTTATACTTTATTGTTCATTATATTTTCGGAGGAAAAATTAATTAATGCTATCGACGATATTATTGGTTAAAGCACATAATAAATATTAACATAACCAGGGACACGACATGAAGTAACTAAAGCGCTCAATATCCATTTAGACTTCATTAGTTCTTATTCTTGATTGACAATATTAGTGCAGTAAATACTTCCTGCTTTACTAGTACGATAGCGCCTCCATTAGATATACAGACGAATACTTATTTATTCTGTCACTATCTACGCGAATATGCAAATTCTAATTCAACAAAAGCCCTTACTTTTGCAAAATACTTACTCATAAAAAGTTATCACAAAAAATCGCCAACCGTATTGGTTTTAATGAACACTCCAGAATCCTCATCGAATAAAAAGGTTTGGACCATTTAAATAAATACCTGCTCAATGGCGAGATTCGCAAACTTCCAAGACGCTGATGCATTTCTCCCGGTCGGCGGAGCTCTCATTAGGGCTCAACGTAACGCTCCCGGAGGACATAAAGAGCAGCCCTGCCCCCGCGCCGCGCCCCCGCCAACCTCCTCGCTGACACAATGATCCCGGCCGGGTGTTACTCCACTCGCCGCGAAGACACTGGCCTTTCAATAAATAAGCATTAAAACCAAACCCGAACGACGTTCGCCGCCGATAACGAGCGCACAGTTCATCCCGGCGGAGTGGTGCAAGTCTACGTCGGATGTTCGATTGGACGAGGGAATTAGCCTCGGATTTAGTGATGGCCTCCAGGGTTGTGGCTGTGGTCGGTAATTTCGGTATTAGCGGGTTCGAAACCCAGGTACACGCCTCTGAGTTTTTGAAATAACATAAGTGTGTTTTCACTACTATATCACTTTCTTCAAACATCGTAAAGAAACCTGCTGATTAAAACGTTGCCGCAAATTCGCAGTAAGCCAGTCTTGTGATCAAATGCCTTAATCCTTTTAGTTGTATGTGACTGTTGGGTGTATTTATTTATGTAGATTTTTTAAATCTCACTTTAGATCTCCACCAGTATAGTAAGCTATTATAAACACACGTAAATATGAATAAATACGACAGCAGTCTACAGCCATCCTGGTTAACGTACAAATTTGTGATACTTCCCTATCGGATACTGTGGCACGGTACCGTTCTAAATTGGGAGTAAGGGCGTAATACGTAGACAATTTCCGTAGTAAATGAAAAGGAGTTATTGTGATGACATTTTAAGTCTCCTATTTATTAGCAGCATACATCGCCGCCTATAAATGAACGTTATTGAGCCAATAATAGAGATTTTATTCATGTAGGTATATAACGCGTGAGGATATTATAAAGATTGGCGGTTTGTATTTGTATAAGAGAATGTTTGCTTCCTCTATTTTTAATGCTTTTCTTATTCTTGCCAATTGAACAACAAATATAAAACATCATTTTATTTTTGATGTTAGCAAGACATTGCTTCGAAATATGACGCATCTCAATGGACGCTTACTACAATCTTCCAGCTCCACAGCTATGAATCGCGTTAATATAATTAAAGTAACATTATTCGCGCAATATTTACTTGAAGTTTCATTAAAGTTGGACGTCGGTAGAAGTCTTGTGATCCGGACGGCTCGCAGCGACTTGCGCCGAGTTGTGAGGGAAAAAATACAGTGAGCACACAATACCGCCGACGACCCTGCGCCGCCCGCGCGAGAATTATTACAATCGCACTTGCAACACTTCGTGGATGCGAATTTGTTTTATTATTCTCTATTCAAACTTGATGACATCGGATGGAATTTACTTTAGAAACTGTGCTATTACAATTTTGAACCTTGGATTTATTGTTGTTCACTTATTAATAATAATTGTTGTGGAAAGCTACATTATTTTTAAATTACAAGGAATAATTTAGGTATGTACCTCGCTGACACACTTGGCCAGCATAGTGTAATCCCTAAAGCCTAATCCCTTTCATCTGTAGAGAGGGTCCGTGCTCAATATTTGTAGATCATATAAATATTTGTCTCGGTGCGGGATCGAAGCCCCTCGTTTCACAAGCTGGTATTAGACCATTGGTTATTTCTTTACATACAGTTTATGTATGTAATAATAGGACATGACAGAACTTACAAAAAAGCATATCTACCTACATAAATGTTCTACGAATATAAGCCAAAGCATTGAAAAAGTAATAAAGTTTTTCCTATATTCCTATTTCTGTGGGAGTTCAATAAAAAGTCGTACAAGTGTGGAACTGTGGTGTCAACGCTCGCGGCGTCCGCCTAAGGCTCGGCGAAATTTTATCGCCGTCACACTTTACAGCGGGACTTTAGGACTCCTTGCTGCCGACACTCGACTGTCGACTGCCGGCCGAACAAATTGAATTCCGCTATACGATCATAATTTGTTTCGGATCGCTTCATTGGGGTTGCAGCCTGAAATATTTAGCAAGCTTCCCTCAGTTTGATTAGGTTGTAAGCTAATCTAGCTTCATTGGGCTTTTCGAAAAAGCTTAAAACAATCGGCCTGCTATAATAAGACAGTTGTTCGTCAAGAGACAGCGAGTGATGTTTTATTCTATATTTTTATGATATTGTTATATGTATTTTAAAAAATCTACTAATAGAATTATAGTCTTGTTACGTAAATCAAGAAATATTTTTAGTTTAAAAAATAAAAAGCAACATCAACAAAGTGATGTGAATAAGTCTTTCACCAAACTGTTTATTGAAAATGAAAAAGATATATTTACAGTACAAGGTTTATTCCAATTAAAAATTACATTTATATTGAACTATTCTTGAACCAAACCATACCTAATTTAAATATAATCAAATATAATATTGTAAAATGTATGTACATAACTGTTTGTTTTTATATAGCCGCCGCGCGGTAAAATCCGCGATACGCTGCGAACGCGCGCTCTGAGTAATTGGACAGAAAAAAAATCGCGTTGGCTTAAAAAATATCGCAACATTTTCACGGGCCGCAACAAACAAGCACACACGAACACGCGCATATGTACACACACGCACACAAACATACACACGAAGAGCGGAATAGCATACACAATGTTTTTTCTTTAACTATGCATATTGTGATCGGATTTTTTATATTTTGCAAGTTATGTATTTTACAATACATTTAACGTTATATATATATTGATGCGATTGCAGCTGCGGAGATGTGATTGTTGTTTTTCTGTTAGCCATTTCATTCGTAGCTCTGAATTGCAGTGTATAAACGCATATTGTATATTAATCTACGTGATTGATCAATAGTCGGTCTTGATGGTCGCTCTTTGTAAACTCTTACCTCTGGCTTCTGGAATCAGTGTGAGCATACTCAATAACAAATGTTTTTTGTTATGCCGCTTCGGCAAAAATGAAATTAAATATATATTTAAGAATCTCGCAGTAACCTTGTCCATGATAATGTGGGCCTTACAATACACGTGGACAAATGCGAACTCTTTCTATCTAGGCCATTAGGGATGCATATATTTTATTTTGATGGAATGGAAATCTTCATTTTATTTATTTCTATAGATAACATGATCACTGCAGCGTGAATACTCGTGCGGAGCGACTGTGGATTTTTATTTTATACTTTTTTTTTAATATTATTCCATGTGTGTAGATCATGACATGTACGCATTTTTCCCGATTTAATGATCTACCTTGTCACTTGTTTCTATACGAGTATTCTTTAATTTTTTCTAAAAAAACTGACACATGTTGATATCAACAATAACCATTTTAATGTACTACACAAGTTTCAACCTTTTTTGTTCCTCCTCCATCTTCGCGCAACCTTAAAAAAATAACAAACAGGCGTAAAAAATTGCCATGTAGCCCAATTTCCAAGAATTCCACGGCGCGGTATAAAATTCAAATCAATCCATACACATTCGCATGCCGCGGCGGTGGGTACACGTAACAGATTGTCGGATCGCGCGGAGTCCCTCAGGAGCTCGAGCAAAATTGCGAAGGGACATTACGGCGGGCAGGCCCCGGCGTCACGTGACCTATAAAATATCAGTTAAAATGCTATTTGAACGGTGCTTTGTGTGTAATTAACACGCGCTCAGTCCGTATGTCAGACGATTTCGTGGCGATTGATTCAGTCTTATGTTTTTTGAAGTTGAGATTAATGTGCGAGGAGATTCCATTGATAGTTGACAAGGAAAAATTGCAAGGAATATAAGATTTAGTAACACAAGATGTATGTGCTTTGTTGAATTTAAAAACATAATTAGTAACAGGAACTAAGAGAGTGTAATTGAATGATACAGAGTTTACATTTGCGACACGTAAATCGCTTCTATCTAACCCCGTTTTACAACAATGAAATTTCTTGTATATTCCAAAAAAAATGGAATTGTACCATGTGTCCTCATCTTACATCATCCAACTTCCAATTTAAACGGATCGCATTGTATAAAACTCTCCGAATCCATATAATAATATTCGTATCCATTGAACACTGCCCGCCGAACATAAATACCGTCCACCATATGTTTATTTTCATCAGTTATCCGAGGCCAAAACATCGTTTAATGGCGTTTCATTGAACTGTCTCATTATTCATCAGTGCGGAGCCTTTACATTCATTAATTTCGTTGTATGTATGATTATTGCCCGTATCATGTGGCGCGTCGTATGTTCTTTTTTATTTGGTCATTAATATTATGGATGCGCGTTCTATTCGGATGACGCTAATGACGACGTCAAATATATAAATAGTTCGAAATAAAAAGAAATTTATGTTTTTTTTTCTTATATAGCTTAATAGCACCAGTTGTAGAAATGCTAAATAATTCAGGAAACGTAAAATACGAGAGATTTAACTGCTCTCATTTTATCAATTCTGTCAAAAAGCCAACAAAATGTACGTTCAATATTTAAATTGTACACGAAACCTTACATTAATGGATCCCACCGAGAACTATGTGATAGAGACGCGGCGAGTATCGATATCGTGTTGTGTAATTGATTCTTTGCATACCGAAGAGGTTGCGGAAGCCTCCCCGCTGTCTACACACCTGAAACTGAAACTTGCCGAACAAGTTATACGATACTTTCCTTGTTTACCAACCGCCTGCCGGCAAGTTGTTAACCCGTCAGAGTTGAACGGATGTTTGCGGCCTCGGTGCCTCGGTGGCTCGGTACCTCGGTGCCCCGCGGTACACGCGCACTCGCCCCCATAGGCGGTTTGTTTGCGTTACGTAAGTTTTAATTTAAACTCAGCCTCGGCCCGGGCGGCTGAACGCTCCTCGTTCTCCATGACGACGGAAGAGATGGCTATTTTTAATCTCCTGGAGACGTGACTTTTCTTCTGTGGATTTAATTGGTCTATGGTGTTAAGCTGTGATGGTCTCGAGGTTTAAGCGCGGGGAGAACCTCGGCGATTGCTGGTTCAAATTCCTGGCACTCACGTCTGTTTCTTTCAAAGTTATGTTATTCACAAAATCAACTATGGCTTTTAAAGTTGTCTTCATTGACAACATGAACACAAGAGTGATGAAACATAAATACAACCATTAAACATTATCAAACTAAATACTTAATATTGGAACTAATGAAACAATGTACAAACTCTCAAGTATAACCAAACAAAACCCAACAACCTGTATAGAGCGCGGAGTAAATCACTAGGTTTCGAATCACGAACGGCAAGACGATGCCATTAGAGCGTTCGCCTTGGGCATAAATAACTTTCACAATATACGCGCCGGCGACATCCGAAATATATCCGCGCGTACATCACGTACCGGAGGAGTGCAACGCTTACAAGTTTTGATTGGGTGCGATCACGTCAACTCCCTCTAATCCGGATTATCGGCCAAGTTATAATGACAATCGACGGAGACATACTAATGGCGGCAGCCCTTGTGCTAGGCCCGGGAACGCCTCGAACTTCGACACGCCTCGCCGCAGTATTATTAGCTTTATGGGAAATATTGGATGAAAAATTAAATGTAATACTATATAGATCAATTACTATACATGCATACATATATCGTACCTTAAGTATGGCCTAAGCTACATACATTTTAAAGTAAATGTTACAACGCTACACTTTAGTTAATGGACCATATATTTAACTACAGAATACTTCGGGTTCAACGGTTGACCAGTCTGCACCATGTTTAATGGCGTAGTTTCTTTGTCAAATGGTCTCGTTTCGCACCATAATATGTACATACATATTTCTTGAAACTTGCACATGATGTGTTAACACATGATGCCACACCCTTATATTTTAAGTTGATATCGATCTAAAAATAAAATACACTCATTAAAAATTAAAGTTCCCGCGCGCATATTACTGCCACTGCACCTGTGCAGTATATGTAATGAATTTTTGTCATTACCCGGCGCTTACGGCGTATCTTAATTAAATTAAATAAATAATGAACGCGCATTAAGTGAGGAAGGTATGCATAATTAAACAGAGCCCCGCTATTATCCCTGCTTGTCCTCCCAGAGACACAGCATACATAAATAACATTCCCTATCAGCATATCCCTGTAAATTCTACGAACTGCAAACAATTATTTGCAGTAACAGTAATAATAGGTGCTGTGCTACGAAATAATGGTGTAGTATTTAAAGCGTTTATCGGCTACGCACGGATAGTGCTACGATGTTAATGTACGCTACGCGCTGTAGCTATTTCTAGCTTCGACTGTATCGGCTACGGTTAAACTAATAATACACTACGTGGTTATCGGCTACACTGGCGTAGTGCTACAAAATTAAATAAAATGCTACATTTTTATTTTGATTATACGTAAAGCCTCTACAACGATTAGTATTTTATACTTTAGGACGTGGTCGTAATCAGCGCAGTTAACGTTCCAATAAATATACCAGTTCTTTAAATTTTCTTAATATATTTTTCACTTTAAATGAAATAAAAGTATGAATCCTGTTATGATAAGTTGAATATGAACGATTACATTTATTATGCTTCAAATGCTTTACGTGGAATCTATTACTGGACCAAACTAAAACACATTCCGCAAATGAAAACAATATTGTGGAAGTCTGCATTTACTTAAAACATTATACTGAGTAATATGTAACAAATTAAGATGCAAATAAACCATTTGATTTTCATTAAATCTAATATCTACATTTTATAACTAATTCAACCATAGGTAATATCTCCATTGGGGTATGTAATATAACCGCACATTAGAGCGCGGGCCGGCGTGCAGGTGACACGATAACACTATGTAACATACGACTGACCTCGTTCCCAAATCTCCACTCCCAAAAGTGGCGTACAGTTTCAAACTGGAATCACCGACCGGTTTGTACGCACGCACTGTAGCTAACTTCAAAGCATTAACTACCAGCAGGATTAGACACCTTAATAAATCGAGATGGGGAACTATTATGGTGAATTACTATTAGGAATATCGCTTCTAATGCAGACGAGTGGCTGATCTCTATCTAGTTTATGCTTTGCGTATGGTAAGCCGATGGCTTTTGAGTTTTATTGCCGTGCAGCCATGGCGGACAGACGGTTCCATCTTGATGTATACTGTTATTAATGGCTAAGTTACGTAACACTCGTGGTGAGTCATGAGTAGCTATTTGTTATAGTGTGTCTTGATACTGGCATAGTAGTTGGCAGAATTATGAGGTAGGTTTAAAGATATCGGATTGATAAAGATCGTGTTTTTAGGAGTTATTGACAAGTACCTATATTTTAAAGGTAAGGTTTATAAGGTCGCGGGTACGAACCCCAGGCACACACCTCTGACTTTTCGAAGTTATGTGTGTATCCACATTGAATTATCACTTGCTTTAACGGTGAAGGAAAACATCGTGATGAAACCTGCACACTTAAGAGTTCTTAGGAATTTCTTAGGTGTGTAGTCCGCCAACCCGCACTAGGCCAGCGTGGTGGACTATGGCCTAAACCCCTCTCAATGATAGAGGAGACCCGTGCTCAGCAGTGGGCGTATATGGGTTGATGAAGATATTTAAAATATATTTACGAAAGAGATTTATACGCACATTTAATACAATTATTAAAAATAGTGTCTAAACATTATAAATAAATACAAAGGAAGAAATAATACTTACTATAGACATGATTTTCATTTTGACCAATATGCAAATCAAACTGTCTTCGAGGATAGCTACCATACCTACACATATTAATATTTCCTACAGACGTTGGTTCTGAGTTGGGATCTCTCCGCATGTGGACCTTGTGCACATACTATGTGTACCAAATTGTTAAACAAAAAGTAAACAAAGAAAACCGCTCAACACGCCAGCATGAAACACGAGCATGAAGAGGATTATGACCATCTTTTAAACTATATTCAGTTTCCATGCGATCCGGTTGCCGCAGACTGAGTTCCGCCGGTCCACATCGGTGCGGTGTGGATAAAGTGGGGGGAAGGGGGGGGGGGGGTTGTAGAGCGCGACGCCCGCCCACCTGCCCGCCGCTTTAATCTCAATATAAATTATCCATAATTAAAGAGCACTCGGACATGGGGAGAATAAATGCGACCACTTGAAACAAAGCCTCGCCGTGCGCCGTGAGTCGTGAAATGCAGCGGGACTCGCGCGTGTTAGGTTTTTGTTTTGTTTTTTGTGTTTTTTTTTTGGTCGCCTAATATTAATGTTGTATGTTAATTTCCTTTGTGTGTGTTTTTGTAATTTGTGATTTTTTATAATAATCCACCAATTATAAATCTGGTTTCGTAATTACTTAGCTGAAGCAATACTGCAATACTTTCTTACGAAAATAGTCAGAAATAGGCTATTATACATAGACTATAAAAATTTGTTTCATAAATCATAACATATTCATCTTATTATTTCTAGAATAGTGGGACAACGACTACTTAGTGTAAGGTACGGTGCAATCCAAATACGATCAACAAGCATGGATGTTTTTTGACTAATTTATCATCAGCAAATCCAATTATGCAATCTAGTTCATGATCACGATTTTAGTAAACCACAAACTTGTGTTCACTATCGGATCGTTATATCTCCTGCTGCAGACATTTCTGTATTTTTTCACAATTCATTTATCATCAAAATGACCGATAAGATTACCCGCTGTATTCCCATAACTTGTACTGGGTATACCTCAGTGAGCCGTTGTAATGCGAGCTCAAACGGTGCCATATTTTTTCCGCTAGCTTTTTGCGGCGAACGCCACTAAATTTGGGAGTTACACATCGCATCGAAATGGCTTTTGGATAGCGTCATTATCTCCGTGCACGTCGGTGCGCCCGAAAATGCTGAAATTTCATTTTTAAATACAATTATTTATTTTTTCCCATTGTTTAACCTTCGTTATTGCCTGCGATCAAAGCTCGGATTCAATATGTTTATATCTGAGTAGGCTATTTCCCCGCGAATTGCCATAAACGGGCTTAAAGTTAACGCCAATGTGCGTTGATAACTGAGATATCAAACAATATCGAAGCCAGGTAACAACTATATATGTATTTATTAAATCTCAGGCCGTTTATGTGGGTTATTTTATACGAAAAAAATCATAAATAATCAACACTAAATATCCGATATACATATTTCAGGCAATGAGATAGTACCATGACCGTTTCAAATACGTGCGATGTAGAACTAACCTAAGGGACATAATCAAGCACTCTAAAAAATCTGTGATCATGTAATTTGAGAGAGCAATATTATAGGGCAACATATCAACGAAAGTACTTTCTCCTATATATAATAATATGTTATAAAAAAAACTCTGCATGCTTTTCCGTAAATCCTCCGTACAGCGTAAGCTCACTGCGTCATATTCAGTTGTTTTTATTCTGTTAAAATTAATTTTAAATGACACGGAACCTTCATATAGCTACATTAACCGTGCATTAATCCTTTTTCGGGTTGAATTACGCTGTGGGGAGTGAAAAAACATTGTCTTTGTCTGCTGCGAATATAAATGCCTCGCGTTGACTTCAGTTATTTTTAATTAACCGGACGTGTTTAAGAGAGTTTTGGACGGGATGTTATAAAAATAATATGTAAATGCGACCATCCTGCAACTAGCGACGGTTGCGAAATTAGACAGGATATCAACATATTTTTCTGTCGCGTTATAGATAAAGAAAAATAGAAAATAAATATGAATAATTGTAAACTACTGATAAAGCGTTTGTTACCAAGGAGGTATATTACCTTATATGCTACGATTTAATAAAAGCATCTATAGGTGAAGTCAAACCTACTACCTTATTCTAATTATTATATTATTTCGATTTTTTAATAACACAGATTTTATGTATGTTTACTTGCTGAATGCCTGTTGAAACCTTCAGAGAAAAGACTAGTATTCTTAAATCAGGTTGATTTCAATTTAATTTTACTATTATATTATTGTTGTAAGCTCTCCGACGACCGATTCAGATATTCTACCCACTTGGAATTCTACAGGTCTTAATTTAGCTAACATTATGCAGGGTTGTAATTCCGTTTCATTGATAACAGATGGCGCCACAACAGTTAATTAAGTAAACCAAGCAGACGAAGACGTAGGCGTCAGATAGTCACAGATATTAATGATTGTGTTAAACTGTCCGATGTTATTAATAGATATATCGAACGTCGCGCCTCCATCAATCTGAAAATAGAACTATATTCGAAGATTCTCGGATAGTTGAAGCCTTCGTAAATCGTGCGATAGTCTCCCTCTGCGCTGTACCAGTGGGATTATTCATAACAAATTGTCAATATGGTTCCCGGTTATTTTTATAGAACAAATTGCGAGTTAATAATAATTATATGAATAAAAGTACCAGTAGATAATAGGACTCTATTCTTAAACAGGACATTGTGAGACTGTCATAAGGCCGATATAAATAGGATAGAATGTTCGACATGAAAAGACTAAAATGATGATCATTATATTTCAAGATATAGTAGAGGAATTCATTAGAAAGGTTCTTCACCCATTAAAAGCATTTTATATTAGATTGAATATTTTAAAGAATATATCGCGGATAGGTTTGTGGTATATTGCTCATTGGCATTTTGACTACAATGAAAAATTAAATATAGTCGTAATAAACCAATGCATGAGTTGTAACCATGTAACATACGTAATGTTTACCCTGAGTCAATTCAGATTGCGTAATAGTGCTTACATGATACTAGTCGGTATAATTACTATACCAATTTGACATTGACACTAGGAGACTACGTGCACACAAGCACTTAGCACAGGATCTCAATCTCCACCGCTTCTAAGTCTCACCCCACGCGGGATTCGAATCCACTTGGCCCAATACTGTATGTTATTAATAACGTTATCGGATATCAATGCTCGATCATTCCACAAAGTGAAACTACGTAACTATGATCGTCGGAGCGTCTCGTATGGAGTTAAACCCTTTGTGGGGCCGGCTTGCTGTGCACGCCCTGCTCTGTGCGAGAGCGGAATCACTTATCGATCGTACGCGAGGCCGGCAAACTTTGTCTCCAATTGTGAAACACTTAACATATTTTGTGACACGTTACCAGTGCGCCCCCCGACTTAAACACCCGCTATGCGGAACAAAGAGGGGATTGTTTTGTAAGTGTTTTTCCTTCGACGACTTAATACGCTGCTGTAGTTTAAAGTGAATTTAATGAGCACATTTGTAGTGGTGAACGAAAGGAACTTTATTGTTATGGCGTGTGTCTTTAAGTGTTAAGTCCTTAAGTTTTTCAAGTGATCAAATGCCCGCCAAGCCACACTAGGCTAGAGCGGATAAGACCGAAACCATGCCCAGTAATGGGGCATATATGGTCCGATGATAATGTTAAAGGAAATTTATTTATGTCAATTCTTAATAATGGTACAGTAAAACAACCCTATATCTAGTAGAGATTGTTATATCGTCCTATATAATATTCTCTGGCAAACTTATGACCGTTTAAGACTATATTAGGTAACACTTACAGAGGCCAATATCTTGAACCTAAATCATGAATGCTAATAATGCTACTGCTCATTAATACCTCCTTTTAATCCTGTGTTGAAAACAAAAACATGAAACCTATACAATTGAACATTATCTATTCGACGTCAAAGCACAATGCGACATTCGCGCACACTTTTATCGAAATAAAGTTAAAAACTTCCATCGGAAAACATAAACGGCCGGCAGCACGTCCACTTTGGTTCGAAATCGAAAATGACATTATATATTCAATTCCGCATTTTTACATCGAATATAAATGGTGAATTTGTAATAGTGAAAACGCCATTTCGCAAAAGTGTATCGTGTCCATGTTTATGTGTTGGCAGACATGTAAATTCGATTTGTTATGTTGTACCTGCCGTGTAGTGCCATTTTCGATGGCTCAATAAGTGCATGGTATCGTTGAGGCTGAACTCCGTTCGAGGAACTTATTATACGAAACATGCATTTTGGAGTTGCACTTTAAATTGTAATGTTATTCAAGCGCAATAGCTTTATTATAATGTATAAAAACGATTGAATGTAATAATATAATCGGCATAATATTAATTTATTGCCTAGGTACGATTGCTGAGATGAAAATCCGTAATTATGTATTTTGGTACACCTCTATAGTTAAGATACGAAGCATTTGCTTATAAACTCAGTCATGTTTGTATCTTCAAAGTGATAGGCTAGAGTGTCTAGATCGCTACTACATCCAGTATAGTGAAGTACCATTAAATTAAATCATATTTTAATTTATACTGTCGACTGTATTTATACCCTTTTCGTACAGGAGTTCTTACGAGTTCAGATTTATTAAAACAACATCAAAAACTTTAATAATTCCTTTGTGCAAATATCGCTCCTTGAACAAATCAAAGGGCAAGAAATACACAAGAACAATAACAAGTTGCAGCAACACATCGTATTTTCATAAATCAATTACCGGAAAGTATTACCGGTTCACATGAACTTTGTTATTAAATGGAATGAGAGGAAAGTTACGAGTGCGAGCGCGCGGGCGGCCCGCCTCGGGCAATACAATCGACGCAGTCAAATTCGATCAGAGAGTGAACAATGACTACAATATGCGCGTTTGTATAGTCACCATCAGGGCTTTTTTACTCTGTTCATTTAGTTATTGAGGTTTTCCGTTGCCAAATGACTACTATGGGCGTGGAATTTGTAAATTTATCCCACAAAAATGTAATTCTTGTCTAATATAACATCAGATTCATGTAATAAATGGTATCTCTGTCAAGTAACACATCTATATGAAGTGGTGATGGCATCGATTCAAATCCAAGTTATAACCTCTGACTTTCCGAAGTTACGAGTGTATTTTCAATAAATTATGACGTTCTTTAAAAGTGAAATAAACGCAAAGCCACTGATGATTTTTGATTTCAAATAACCTGACATAACAACAAAAAATTACACAGTCAGCTAAGTGCGGTATTCTGACAGCTAATAACAACTAAATCGTGCAATGGAGCGAAACGAGAAAAGAATCGCCCCAGCTCGAAACTTCAACCGTGAACGTGTACAATATTGCGATTCGCGGCAATCTTGCTCGCTTTGAAATTGTTTGTGATTACAGCACTCAGTGTTGAGAATGAGCGCGAGGTGTAATTTCGTTTTCTATCAGCGTCGCGAGCTCAACCGTTTGTTTCTTGTTAAAACCGTCCGCTTTGTTAATATTGGCGTCGTTCAATTTAACCTGTAACCGCCCCCAGTGCTGCGTTCGCATTTATTTGCGCGTTTTGAATTTGCCGTTTCTTGTTTCAATTGCCCGCTTGCGAATCTCGTTTCTGGTTTTGTTAAAACCTTATTGGTGTTAAAACTAAGCGATACTTTGTTTTATAAGAAAAGCCTTGAAACTCACGTGATTTATTTTATTAATTAATGAAAAATTATATCTTTTGCTCTTATCATTTGTTCTCTGGACACTTAAAACTTGTTATAGTTATGATTACAGTAAAACTGTTGCTTAGACCTTAACTAGTGGTTCTAGATAAAGAAACATTTACTAATACATAATTCCCTAGATGCACGTAACAAAGTAATGGGTCACTAAACGCTTCCCACGTAAATCACTGGACGCTCTAAGGTATTTTTTTTAAACTTAATGTTACTATCCTGTGACGTGGCAGTGCGTCCCGCGGGCGTTGTTTGTCCCTGCCAATGCAATTGGCTTGCAATACACCTCAGGGGCTTTTTGTCAATCAGCCCCAATTCTCCTGCCCTATTGTCCTAATATATACCTAGGATAATAACCATTATTATAGTATTCAGTTGTCTTATTAAATTATGGATTATTATCTACCTATTGTTATCATATCTGAGGCACACTTTACATCTGCCAAAATCATCGTGTATTCATAATGAAAATCATAAAAAAAGTCTTTCACAATTATCATGCAGTGAAAGATTTAATAAGTTTGAGGTAATCATAAAAACGTGATAATAATAATTTATATGTGAAATATAAAATGTATGTACCTAGTATCGCAAATACTCAACAAACCAATCGCAAATTTGAAATTGGAGTGGAGAATCGCCAAAGAAAAATCACCATGCCGACATCAAAAGCAACTTTGGCAACTTCATAGCTCCTCACCTCGTATCATTACCTCGTTATAACAATCTTTAAGTCATAAATTCCCCATTGAACCGGAAGGGCCTCGGGAACGCGACACTGAATAAATTCAATTCCGAAAAGATTCCCCCTCAAAGAGTATTCATTATAAAATCAATCAGGGCTGTCGCCGGATTATGCACTGTATTTTGGGATTCATTTATTTTTCATCATTTAAAATTAAAAATTAAAGAAAATAATTTCAGAAGCGCTGTCATCCTTTCACGATTACTGAAAATATTTAAATATATTTTACAATTACTGTAATATTAAATACATAAGAACAAGACATTTAACTTTCTTTCTTTCTTTATGTCTCGAGATTCGTATAGCCAATGTAATAAAAATAAGAAAGAAGTTTTTCTTTTTATAACGGAACGAAAGACAGAATCAGTACAATAATAACACCCTGTTCTTCTTATTCACGTAAAATTACAAAACTCCTCCCTTCAAATCTCTTGTTAAGAAATCTAAACAAGTTTATATTCTAAGAAAAACTCGTCCAACGTTCCAATCTAGTCTAGCATCCCTGGGACTGTTGGGTCCAAATTACGGGGCTCTTGCTCTTGCTCGGCGGCTCGGCGACTCGGCCCTGCATTGACATCGCCGAGCACTCTCGACTGTGCTGAGGAGTCTCACGACGCGACCCGCTGTCTCAACACTCGACTCTCCGTGTATATTACTACTCGTACTCACTTATAGAGTTTGTTTTTGTTTTGTTTTGTTTCGTAACTAATGTGTTGGATATGCGCGGAAAATTGTTTTGATTCTTGTGTGTTTAACGGTTTTAATTTTTTACTTGCTTTTGGTTTTGATGATTTTTTGTTAAGAGATGAAATAAATTATGCTAGTGATATTGTTTAATAAGTGTTGTATGAGCCTCCGGTAAACTCTTTTAACTGATCGAATTCACAGGGTGAATATTGCGCGTTCTATAGATATGGAAGATGTTAGGTATTAGTTTGTTTTTTTGGTTACCTTATATAAATAAATACCCTCATATTATTAGTAATACTACTACACAAAACGATCAATATCGAATCAATATACGTAAAATACGCAATAATTATCTGTGCATACTAGTTACGAGCGGTTTGTCTGGTCAATTTGCCGTTCAAGGCTAAAAAAATACTTATACCATATTACCAAAGTTATTACCCAACATATTACGTATTATAACGTTTCTTAAGCGAACAAAGCGTCCCATACAATCTGCGGGCAAGGTGTCGGAGTTAATGCGGTGCAAGAAAAACGCGGACAATGGCCGCGCCGCTCTGTACTTTGATATTTTGAAAAGGTTAGCGCACAAAAGGCAAAGTTTTAATGCACGCTGAAAATACAAACGAAACAATGGATCGTCCCTTTTTTCCATTCGAGACGAAATACGGAAAGACGGCCTCGGACATGTTTAGCTTTCTGAATGTGCCGTTTTCTTTCAAGATGTAATTGGATGGAGCTTCTTATTATTGTGATTGTTTTGCGAGTTTTTTTTTATATAATTAAAAATAATATGAATTTAATGTCATTGCATATTTAAACATTTTGAGGAGTTGCGCGGAGTATGCAAATGTGATTGAAAAATTGTAGTGAACTCGAACCCTATTACGTAAGAAAAAAAATACTCCTGAGGAAAGTGAGTGTGGATGTACCTTTGCGTGTCCCTTTCGCGCTACTAGGAATGATTTATTTTCTCTAAACATAAAATTTTTAAATGATATTTGGTCTTCAAAAAACTGGCAACATGTTACGCCAACAACCGATAACAGAATTTTTCAAAGTACAACGCTAATGCTAACTACTTAAAATACGTTTGCTAATCCCAGACGCAGTGAAATGGACGCAGATTAACTCAAACACTGCGTCGGACTTCGCAGAACCGTCTTCCGTTAGTAAAAATGAAAATGGATATTTCCGTTCCAACTTTAAATTAAACAACAACAGCTAAAAATTAACACAACATTTTAAATTAATTCGCCGTCTATCTCGAAGGAGGGTACAGTTGGTCGCAATAGCGTTGGCCTTTTTTCTTATTATTTCAATGTGGATGTTGTCCTCTCGCGAGTCAGTTAGTTAGCGCTGTCTCGTGCAGTAGACGTGATACGGCCGCGCTGAAACGACATTTCAGCTTCTTTACGTATTAAATTGTACACCGACCGGCTGTTTGAAACTGTTGGGAATTTTCTAAAAGATAACCGCTCAAGTAATTTTGTATTAAGTTTTTCAATTAAGTCTATCACTATATATACATCTTATATCTATATAAAATAGAAAACATATGCATGGTAGATTATGTTTCCAATGTTAGTAATCTTCGTCAAATCCATTTCCATGAAATTGTACTTATTCAATTAGATTCACCAGAAAATTCTACTCATTTAATTAAACACGAGTCAAATGTAACCAATTTAAATAAAACCGTGTTGGTGTGCAACTACCCTACACTCGCCGTTTACATACCAGCGTGCATAATGAAAACGAGTAATTAATATTCCTTCCGAAAACGCAGCCTGAAACAACAAGGAACCAGCGGACTTCCTAAGCTAGCTCCGAATGCTTACATTAATTTTACATAGAGCCAACTGGCCAGCTTTTGTATATTTACATTTAGTTTATGCGTGAAGACACCCTTGCCCCCCAAACCGCAACATTCCACTGATGAATATTCCTTTTGATTGTTACAGTCGACGATAAATATGATATGATGATTATTATATACGAGTATTATCAATAAATAATAAATAAATAAACCCAACAGGCAGATACATAGTTCTGACTCAACAATAGGAAACATGTGTTGTGTACTGGGTAACGGACACTACGAGAGACTTTTCGCTTTCACAAACACCCATACCCGAAACAAATATGTTTGGATCATACAAACATTTGAATAAAAGTATATTAAATAAATAATTAACAAAAATATCACATAATTTTCTTAACGTTGCCTAATTCATTAATCTTACGGCGAAGTAATGGATTCTGGTATTTTAAAATTGATTTGAAACGGTTTATGTCATGGTTTTTATTCCACACACCACATTGATTTTTTTAAATAATCAAAAAGGAACATTCGAAAAGATACGATTGTGCGCCCGATTGTACTCATCCAGCGCTCTGCCGAACAGTCTCGGGGGTAATGAAAGGAAGTGTCCTTCGTATAACAGAAAAGCTTGTATTACCTTCCTGCTTTAGTTTCCTTTTCAAAAAAAGGACAAAAAAATTAAATACAACGGGGAAATCTCGAGAAATTCAAAATCCACAGTACTGTAGCTACTCGGTTTGATAGTGATCCTTTGTGCGGATATGTTGATATGTTCTTTTACGTATGCAGATTAAAGATTTTGTGTATCTACCTTGAGGGTGTATAATGTGTTTATTGGAATGTGGAACGTGTAACTGTCAATCGTAGTATAAATATGTATATTCCCTAAACGGGTAGGCAGTGGTGTATTTCTGTACCCACATTTCGCGAAGTATGTATCAATTCCACGTTATAGAGAAAAGGAACACTTCTTTCGGGTACTTCTAGACTCCGTGCTGATACTAAGAAATTCTTAATGGAAAATCCACGAGTATTTAAAAGAAAAAGTTACCAAACTTAAATAACAATTCAGAAATATTGAACAAAACACAATCGACCAAGAGAATGACAGAGGATCACTTACGATATGGTTTTATTCCTCAGCAGTAACTTCTCGACTGTCGCTTGCTAGTCGAGCTCAAAACACTGCGCGCAATATGCCCCGACCGCCGCCACATCTCAGTACGGCAATACGTTTCCACTTCCCCGACGTATTTTTCCAGTGTCTCTTTGTAAATGGACGGGTAATGCTAAGCTTGTTTGCGTACATACGTATGCTCTCAATGCTCCACCGTCTTTCGGGACTTGTCGCAGATTGCCGAGTTCGAAAATTACATTTGCACGAATAAGATCTTCTTGCTTGGGATGCGATATAAAAATGTGGGAATTATATTGTGTTTTGCCAATGTGAAATGTTGTTGATGCGTATTATATGAAAATGTATTAGATTTTTTGTTATAAATGGATGTATAAATATGGTCTCGATTAACAATCAGGACTACTAGTAGCTACTCTGGTTCTCTCCGTGTTTTTTCTCGCCTTCCCGTCTAAAGTAAATGGCACTATGATTTCTTTGTTGTCGCTGTATAAAAATGTTCCGAATGTACCAGACGTCATCCCTTTGCAGTAGTTTGATGTTAAAAGGCCAGAAAAAAAATATTTCTCATAAAAACTATTTCCCAAATTGACAACACAAAGCCTCCGCACCATTCGCGGCGTACACGCAAAAAGTTTTATAATCCAGATACGAAAGGGAAAACGCAGTTATATCTCACATTATCCAATTTGTTCCGCTAGATACGTACAAAGGCAATGAGACGGTCTATCGGTGCCCTCAAACAATCGAGTTACGCTTGCCTTCTAAGAAAACATTCCGTACGCCTAAATATATTTCCTTTTACGATATGACAAACGAGCGTAAACGCGTTTCGTCGTGAATCTGCGCGACGCCAATCTTGTTAGATCTTCGGTTTGGTCTTTTTGTCGATGAAAACCGTGCGCTGTCTTTCAGCCACCATCTGTGCTGTAACTGCGTTTGTGGTGTAATAGAATAAAGCAAGTTTTAATCGTACATCGATTCAAGGAATATATGAGGTCATTTCTTTTACTTTTTCTGAAATATTTCTATATGTAGGGAGCAATATCACGTACAAATCAAATATCTTTATGTGCAATGTTTTAATTTTTATAAGTAAATACCACTACAGTCACTTTATGCTTATGGCGAGTGTACACCAAATGAGTATAATTAGCGATGCCACAAAAAAATGGTCCCGAAGCCACTTCATACCTTTGCCTCGAAAAATTAAGTTTGTTATAAAAATGATCGTTATAATTAAGATCTCCATTGTCTTTTTTATTATTATTATAATACACAAACTTAATATCACACAACGCCGTTAAAATTAATTATAATAAGGCACATATGCGTTTTTGTCTACAGTTAAGCCTTAAAATCTTTCATGCATTTCAGTGGCGCTATTATAAGGCGTCGTGATACGCGAAATTTTCAGTAAAAGTGTCGTATTTACGCATAATATGAAAACGTAACGGCATACAGAAACCATTGGAGTATCCCATCTAATCTCGACGAAGAATCTTGTTCATATACCCGGGTGTGTGGCACAACGCGCTGTGGCACAGAAGGTTGGTAGCCTTTTTAGTGTGTATACTCAAACCAATTCTGTTTCGTTAGTTGTCAACCAATACCGTGTAATAGGTATATTGCTGTAATTATTAAAAAAAATCCTATGAAAGTTTTCTATGTATATTTGTATCAACTGGGAAAAAATTGTCTATTTTGACAGTATCATAATTAATATTGGGCGTTGATAATAACTGATTTAAGATATACCTACTTCTGATTTATATTTTTGCACGTATGAACGTAAGAATGTACATATGCGCCATAGCAGAAGCCTCGAATTCCGTTTCGTCGACTCTTGTATAATGTAATTTATACACACCTTGAACACACATGATCTATACAAGATTCCAAGCTTCCAGAAGTCGTATTACAAAGATCCTTCTACAAAGCAATTCAATCGTGAGGCTTCTGCTCACGCTCGTCTTGTATGCTAATATAAAAGTTAATTACGTATTTTGCGTGCGTGAAACAAGCCTCCACTTTCGTACAGTGTCCCGGAGATTGCCTCGTGCGTCTACCGCCTAGTGGTGAATTTAAAAATTCATAATCGGATCGTGCCGCTTGTGCAGTCACTCTGCATATATTGCTCATTTAAAATGTAACATGGTCCACTTTATGAAAGTCTGTATAAATGCATATTAAACACGCACGTAACCTAGGAGAAAAAGGCAAAGGATAATTTCTGCAGTTAGGTTATTATGAATTTGTCGAGTAAACAAGCAAAAGTGACTCATTTTTAAAAAAAATATTTTATTTCAAAAATAAGCATTTCTTCAGTAGCACACCGTGTAGGAGAATTACAAAATAAATTAATTTCCATATCCGATTCACAAACTCATCTCGCGTGACACGCAAAAAGATGACGCGAAACAAGAGGATGTACGAGGGTAAATCCCCTCAGTACCGTAGTTAAGTATGTGAATTCGTCACCGGCCCTAATCCTAAGTTGACAAGAACCCGAAAATTGCTCTCCACGTAGCTCGGTTATTGTCGAGATTTGAACTAGGTATACGAGGTGTGTTCAAAAAGTATCGCGAATTTTGTGTTTTTTCAAAAATTATTTATTTATTCATGAATATCTATTTTGTCCCCTTCAAAGTAATCCCCATGAGATATTATGCACTTGTGCCAACGGTTTTTCCAATCTTCGAAGCACTTCAAAAAATCATTTTTTTTTTATCTTGTTCAGCTCCTCCTTCGATGCTGTCTTTATCTCGTCAAGCGTAGCGTAACGTCGTCTTTTCATGGGCCTCTTCAGTTTAGGAAACAAGAAAAAGTCACAGGGGGCCAGATCTGGGGAATACGGTGGCTGCGGCATCATTAGTGTGTTGTTTTTGGCCAAAAAGTCGCGCACAAGCAACGATGTTTTGGTACGAATTTCGCGGCGACCCGTCTCATGCCCAAATCATTGATAAAAATCGAATGGCACGAGCCAATCGATATGTTTAGGTCCTCAGCAACTTCTCTAACGGTGATTCGACGATTGGCCAATACCATTTTCTCCACTTCATTAATTTTTTCGTCTGTTGTTGAAGTGCTCGGGCGTCCGGCACGCTCTTTCGTCGTTCACATCGTCTCGGCCTTCTGAGAACATTTTGTACCACCGATAAACGTTGCTTCGGTCCAAGGTAGCTTCTCCGTATGCCACAGTCAACATTCGGAATGCATCCACGCACTTAATTTCGTTTTTCACACAAAATTTGATACAGGTTCTTTGATCCATTTTTTTGAATAGGTAAAAATCGAAGACGATCCAAAACACGTGCAAGCAAAGCAGCTGTCAACAATTAAGTGAACATTCAAAATGGCCGAGCTTGTTGGCATAAGTGAGAGACATGAGTACCAACATAACGCCACAAAAAAAATCGAAATTCGATACGAGGTAACCCGCGAAATTCAAAATTCGCGATACTTTTTGAACACACCTCGTATACCCATTGTGTGAAATGACCTCCGCCGACTCACTATTGTGCTGCGTTTACATTTCATATTATATTGGACGGATATTAAAGACTTACGAAGAAAGCTTGGATAGAATTCAATATTTGTGTGTTTTCTTTTTTTCCTTGAGCAATGGCAGGATTGTCGATACGACTACATTATTAGTAAACTAGAAAACTGACGAGAAAATACCATTTTGTTGTGCTTTGCACATGGATTATGGCCTTCTATTGTCCTAAACTGTTGATTTTGAAACACTATCGCTCAAATAATATGGATTGTAATAATAAAAATAATTAAAACAATTGTTTAAAAGGCAAATATCCCTCTATCAACAAAACACATGTTTATAAATTACTATACATACGTACTGAAATTTTATGTACTTATCACACCTGACAAAGATAAACCTACCCAATTTCACGTCCAAAACTGTATAGAAGCGAGCGAACTTACCGACTTGAACGCAACACAAGCCGTGTAAACGAATAGTGCGGATTTCAACGGTGCCTTACATATGTCCCGGCAGTTTTTAGGGGCATCCCTCTTGCCGTTCGTAATGGCCGCCGCGGTGGCACGCATTTGTGAAACACTACGCTCCTTTTGTGCGGCCAAATGTTAACAAGTTGCCGGGGATCGGTGGAAGGCGGCTTTTGTCCGCCTCTGTGCCTAGTGCGAATTGTTTACCCCTTTTTATTCGACCTTTGCTGTTAACCCGTGATGGATTTTGCTTTTACGTCGAGCGCACCGGTCAGCCTCTGACGTGTAGTTTGAGAGTTTGCGTTTGAATGCAACATCGGAATAACTATAGCAAGTTGTAAACGACGGGTTCACGGGGTTTCAGGTTATTGGGAAGTTATTTTTAAGATACATAATAATAATAATTTAATATTATTACTTGCGACACTATCTTTTTGCCCTGTTACCAATATCTATTCTTTTGTCTCAGTGTGCAATGTAAATAAATAAAAAAATCGTATTATCTGAAGTTTACAAAATTCCGCGAAATATGTTGTAGAAATATTTATTCAAAAGCAGTGTATACCTGCGTCTGTAAGCCGTATTCGGAGGCAGTAAGCACATTACTCGGTGTCAAAAGTACCCCAAGCAACAGGACGCCCGAGCCGAACGCGAGAAGAATTACGACTTATCTGTAACGCGAACTCTTTTCACACCAGATTTGAAAAGGCTGAATCATGCTCTTAGGTGAATTATTAAAATATGTTTGCTCAGTGTATGTATTTCAAAGTATTATTGCGAAAAACATTATCATTTTATAGCATTTGATGCCTGAAATAAAAGGCGTAATGCTTAAACAGATGAAAGAGAAGCTTCCGAACAAATTAACCCATTAGGTACCAATGTTCCCATTTGGGACATCTCACTTTTTGTCCATTCATTCATAACTACCTGCAATGTTTTAATAATTATTCATGTCATTAGTTTCTACACTGTGTGGTGCTAAATATCAAGCCAATTATTCACTTGAAATTATTGTCATTTATGTGTTGTTGATCAAAGAACGTAGTTTTTACGAGTTTCGAAATTTTCAATTGTTTCCATTTTGATTATTCTGTAATTCGATGTAAGTATTTTATATTTATTGTAAAATAATATCAAATAGTATCTAAATAATAGCTTGTAACTAGTAATTTGATTCAATGGATGGCAGTACCAATTGAATTTCTTTATTTAAATATGTTCCCAAATGGGAACATTGGACTGATGGACTAAAAATTTATTTTGTTATTTTTTTTTTATATTTTTTTTATGTGCTCCTTATTATATATACTCTTTGAAAAATATGTCAAACAATACAGAAAAAAGTTGGTACCTAATGGGTTAATAAACAGGCACACAGATAGTTTTGATTCCATATTAAGATACGACTCTTGTGTGTCTTAGAATTCTTTTATCATTAAAAGTTACTTGGTGTTATGCCTTTTAAATGTACAACATTCTTACTCCACAATAGGTTCTAATATGTATGATGGTGATAGCAGTGGCGTGCCTAGGGTGTCAAACTAAGGCAAGCCCAGATGTTTATTTAGTAGCAGCATATTTGTTTTGGTACGTAGGACTAATAAATACCTACCGGTTAGTACTCACATTCACGTTTATAGCGTTATTTTATAAATAAACAATCGTTAAGTTCGTTATTCGGAACTATGTAAGGCAAGTCGGGCTTTCGGGCTTCTATGGAAGTACCGCCACTGGGTGATAGATATGTGCTGTGCCCAACCCTAAAACCACAATTCATTAAGGCAGGATCATAAACACGAAATTTGTGTTCTAATACATCGAAAAGCTGTTTTAATACAAGCAAATTAACCATATCCCAAATCATAAAGCAACAAAACACAATGAGCGCTCTATTACACGCGGCATAAAGAAAAAATCAAACTGTATTTATTCCATTAACCGGATTAATTAAGCCGCGCCCGAAATTGAAAGCAATTTACGTACATAAATAATATTTCACATTGTTAACATTCGTAGCTGTGGAAATTTTGTTGCCGTCGAAAAGTGCTTTGAAAATTTTAATTAAAGATGAACGTGCTCCTGTATAGGTGGAAGCAATTAAATCCCTCCGTATTAATATCAAACGGTGAAGTTTTTTGTGGCGGTTTGCGTATACATTTTTATGTGGACGTTGTTTGGTTTGTCCGATGCGATTGTATCGCCACGGTCGCTTTTATTGGTGCACTTGAGTATGATAAATTGTTTGTTTTTTTACATCGTTCTTTTTGTCGCAATAATGATGCCGGTTTTTTTGCGGTTGTTTTTTATGTTTACACGGAAAAGTGACATTTGTAAAGAGTATATCATCCAGATAGAGCATGAAGTTATTTTGTCTTAACATAGCCCAATAGTTACCTGCATGGTCTGTTCATTTTATGTTGTTTATTTTTTTTTTTTTTATTAAGTTGACTTAAAACTGGACTGGTAGATAACAAGTTTAAAATAAAGTATGTTTTGTCTATAACTCACGTACGTTGGCACATTATAATTTAGTATTTATTTCAAATTCATCGGATTTGTGATTTTATTTCGTGGTGCTAAATCCACTATTCTATTTTGACTAACCGAAAAACACAATGAATCGTATCTTGCGTTCGTTTAACCGCATTTAAGTAACCGGATTCCGACGTCCTAAATCCAGTGCCGAGCGCGGGCCAGCACCGAGTGTCGCGTTTGTTGTAGTTTTCTTTTATTCCCTTTAAACTTTGTACAAATAATGTATACAGAATACGTGGTTAGTGAAAAATTGTAATGGAAACAGTGAATTTTAGACACGTAATAGTTATTGCATAGGGAATTGAGTTTGCCACAATGTGTTGTAAACGGTAGTGGCAAATTTTCTCGATGTAATTTAAAAGACTAGAAGAATGTTACATGCCAAAAAAAATAGTCTAAAGTCTAGATCTATACGGTTGTAATTGACTTATTAACTGTCGATTTAAATAAAAGGCAAATATATATATGTACATATGTTATACATATCCAAAACTTTAATTTAAATTTTCGCCCCATCTGCCTACGTAAACAGTATTATTTTTTAGCTAGTCCTAAGTATAAACACTAACTCTCTCCACATAACTGAAATCCAATTGGCAACAAGTGGCTTACAAATGATCACCAAAGTTTTTTGGATCAATATATTGATTTCGGTTTTAATAAGAATGTATCAATTAACTTTCTTTGAATTTTATTACTAGAGAACTGCAAAGTGACAACACAAGTAACAGCCAGCGCAATGCTATTCCAATAGACTCATACGACGAGACGCAACGCTGTGACGGAAAAAAGGAAAGTTTTCTTTCAATTGCGGTTAGCATTGCAATTAGGCTACGGTCGCATTAATGTTCCATTATAAATATACTCTTTATATGTGGCAAAAATATGACATAGACTCAATAATACATCATAAGTAACTTCAAATGACTCATTAAAATCTAAGTGAATAAACAACAGAACGGCGAAAAAACAACAAACACAACACTATCATTCCACGGGCACCTTAGACAACAAAACGAAGTTACATCCGAGTGGCGGAAACGGAGCGAACTTGCTCGAAACTCGACCGAAAAGCGATTCACCCCGAACGGCCGGCCGCGCCGATCGGACGGAAATCGGGATAACTTCGTTTCATCGGCTTTCTGACAAGCCACAAAGCAATGTCCGACACCGTAAAGTCATTAGCGGTAACTATTTATTTTTGCACTGTGCCGAGGGTCAATCTGAGAGTGTTTTCACGTATTCCGCAGGAGGGTCAATTCGGTCTTTTCTTTTGAGTGTACCTACGAACTTCACCGAGTTCCGTAATTGATAAAGATTTGATAAACTATTTGCCGAAGTAGTGTTTGTTTTTGTTTGACATAAGATACAAATAAAAATAGAACACTTATGTAGGCAAACTAATTATATAAATTAAAATGTTTGACATTTAACATGTCGACAACTATTTCAGACATATCCGATGTATGAACTCGCACTAAAGCCTATATAGCAAAAAAAAGAAATTATTAACTTTATTATCTTCATAATCTTGACGTATAATACTCTGACTACGTATATTATACTCTACACTTTGTAAAGAAGAGAACAAAAGCATACATTCACCTTAATTACTCAAAATATGTGAGCCAGTATTCCGAGTCAATTAATATCGAGTTTGCGATTAATTACTGTCATCTCTGCAAGACCTCACTTTGCTGTTCAAAATTCAACTTTCAGTTACTTGACATAAAGTGACTTTTCTAAGTCCTGTTGAGAGTAAATCGATTTTAAAAACGCTCGGAATGCAAAGGTGCAAGAAGTGTTAGTTGTGAATTATGAACGGGTATAATAAAATATTTTAAACGACAGATGCTAATTTATTGAGAAGGGACGTGGTACCGAGGCTGTGATTATTTAATAAGATCCATAGCGATTGAAAGAAAGTGTGTGATAGAAAAAAGGATTTGTATTTTAATGTAATCAATGTAATGTAATGTGGACCAAGACCTACAACCCTCTCAGTTGTGAAGGAGGCCAGTGCTCAGCAATGGGACGTATATAGGCTGATGATGGCAATTTCAGTGTAAATTTTGTAAGTATTACCTACGTATCAGAGATGATTTTAGAATGCCCCACATTTGTCTTTATTATGGATTGTACACCTAAGTTACGTAATTACTATGCCTCAAGTTACTTTCACCAGTCTATTTATCATCGGGTCACAGAAAACAACTCATTAAAAAAAGTTCACATTAAGGTCAATTTTAATAAGAAAGGGTCTCGCACCTGTTCAGATACGTCTTAATGCTAATAGTAAAATAATATTGTAATAGTAGCCATTGAAAACTCTATTTGGACCGCATTGCATTAACCGCCATGTTAGCTCAATTTTAAGCTCAATATCAATGCCGAAAGCGAATGCTTTTGCTTTTTGAATCTCATTCGGTAAAACATTATGAGAATAGTCAATGTTATTGCTAAAAATAGCTTTATATTCAATTGTACACAAGCATTCGAAGTATTAAATCCAAAGTCCACTTTTTAAACACTTCAGACGGACACTAACAACGTTCGCTTCGGTGTTAAAGATGACCCAGTCTATGATGTAAATCCCACTCTCATATGAAAGAGTTACATTGCACACGATGTCGAGCTGAAACACTTTCCGCGCGCGGCATCAACGCCGCATTGTCTTCAAACTTGTCGCGTGATCGAATTAATGCGTGCCACTAGTCAGGAGATGAAGCGATTACACATACTTTTTGCGATTAATTTTATACATTAATATATTAGTAGTGTAATTTTATAAATCTCATAACAGTGAGGGAACGTATTATCATTTATCCGGCGCTATTTAAAACATTGCTGTTACTAAAACATGTTTTACTTTTTTTTCAATTGTCTTGTTTTTTACAACTTTGTTATACTTGTATTTGTAATTCCTTCTTTCATATATGTAGGTATATGTATGTAAGTATTAATTATGTCTATTGTTAATATTACAATCAGGCAGAAAATAAAGAAAAAATTGCAAAGCAGGCTCGTGCCCAGCAGTGGGACGTTTGTACGTATATGGGGTGATTCCGACGTCAGATTGCAATTCTGTAATTATCAAATGGCATTTAAGTATTAACACAGAATGCCAATTGATCCGCTTCTTCCGATAGCTTTAACCAACCGCGCGACAAGTACAACGCGGCTGGTTGTAACAAAAACAATTTACGATAATCGGATTGGTGGCACGATTAACCCCTTCGTTCCTGGCGTCCATCTCAGTGGACATACTTTTCAAATGCGTGTAATAAGAAACGCTGTTAGTAAAAACTCACTATAAATATTTAGGTTTACTCGGCTTTTATCTAGTAATGATAATATTAATAAAACACAATCGATTTTATATGTGGGTAGGTCATAATATCCAGTCAAGTTTTGATGTCAGTCATGGATTCACACAAAGGAGGTAAGTGATCAGTTTTAATTATGTTTTCTTACGAATCTTAATTATTTTTCGAATAAATATTTTTGTTTTATATATATTAGATTCTAATTATTGACTACATGTATAATGAACATGATTTGACGCTATATTGAGTCAGAAATATGGAATTGAAGATATGTCCATTTCAATGGACATCAGGACTTGAAATTCGGGAAATAAAGTATACGTATACTATGAATTATCTTTGAATAATGAATGATATTATTGTTTTATTTTAGGTTTTGATTTTCAAAAATTCAAGATTTCGTTTTATTACTCGATATGTTACAAAATGGAACGCTATCAGGCCTTGATGGAGAAAGTGACGACGCAATAATAGATAATACACCACAAAATTATGGTCGCGTGGGTAGTGAAATTGTACATCCAATTGTAAATCCGATGGTTATTGATGACGAAAAGCGAGAAGAAGAAATCCAAGAAGCAGTATTACGCAATGAAAATCAAAGTAAGCCATACTATTCCATGCCATAGACTTGGCACTAACCTATAGTTGGTTGGAATATCAAGAAGTACCTATGCAAAACCTGTAACATTCCAAAAAAGATGTTCTCGACATGTTGCATTTCAGACAGCGAGTCGCTGAAGCTCTTATAGAAATGGATCAGCCATTAATTATAAGCAAAAGAAGAAGACCTTCTGGTCCTAGTAACCTGGTAAATGGCCAACTACAACTCCAAAACGTCGTCGCTGCGGTGCTAAAGTCAGGCCGCCAAATGAAATTCAATATGATAATGTAGATCATTTGCCTGAATATGATAAAAAAAGAAACGACAAGATGCAAAAAGAATGTAAAGCTAAAACTCATGTCTACTATCTAAAACGTGGAATGCTTTACTGTTGAGCGGAATTGTTTTCGAGATTTCCATCAAAATATTTAATCATTATTTATTATTTTTTGATACTTGTATTAACTTCGAATAAATATTAAACTAATTATTGTATTTTATTACATAAATCAGTCATTTAAACATTTGAAATAATAAATATTTAGTAGAAATAACATAGTGCATAGGCAAGTGAAACTTTTACAATACGCTACGCTGAGAGCCTGTTGTCCATGAAAATGGACATATATATTTCTAATAAACTAAAAACATATAATTATTTTTTTTACTAAAATATAGTTAAGGAGTACCTAAATACTCAGAAAATCAATGCAAATATTTTTTAACCCAATTATAATAAATTCAGGTTCGAAGGGGTTAAATAGACTCGACGCACACGTTCGAACCGACTGGTCCACATAGGCTGTGCGCTGTGTGTGTCAGCTATTTTAAAATGTTGTCAATTGTTTCGCTACAAGTATGCATATAGGACTAATAATGACGTCGAGGTTAAGGCGCAAGATTCGAGTCAAAAACCTGAGCCAATTCGGGTTCAAACCCCTGGGTTATTACTTTACTAAGTTATATGTGTATTAACAATAAATTATCACGTACTATGGCGATAACGGAAAAAATTGTGAGTATAACTTCATGCCTAAAAATTCTTTAGAAAGAAGAAGCATCACAATAAACTCATATGTTTTCAACTTCTCTGCACTAGCCTTTTTTGTAATTTCAAAGAATAAAGCCTTAGTAAGATATTCTTGTGGGCTACTTACAAAAGCATGTTAAGTTAAAAATAGTTGAAACTTGATGTAACAAACAACATAATGAGACCGCCGCGACACCATGCGACGTGTATAAAAACAAAATTACCCATTTTAAAAATGCTATTCGCTTTTGTTCGCATTCTTTATCTTTAACATTAAAAAGGTAGACAATTAACTTTGAACGCGACAAACCCGAATGCAAATCACAATAATTGTACACACTTTATAATAATACGGCTCGGTCATTTTTCGCCGGCTCGCTCTCACCGCGCATACTAAATAAACAATTTTGTATTCCTCGCTATTTTATTGTACGGCTTTGGTCACGGAATTAATTCAATACTAACAAAGGTCGGGCGAGAATAGAGCGAAATACATAATGGCGCGCCCTAAATAATTAAACTCGCGAAGAATATACTTGTAAAATCGTTTTCACTCCACTCGGCATTATGCAAATGGGAGCCGTGAGCATGTAACTTTGGCATATATTTAAATAATTACTATGGGTTCCATGTCGGAAATCATGTCTTTAACAAGTGTAACTTGGGCTGTTGGCTTAGCAGGGCCGGATCGGGCCTGCTGAGGTTACGGTTACCTACGATGTAGATAAAATACGTCCCTTGTTCAGACATCCCTTAAGGATAAGAGGCATGAAGTCAACCGCCATTGCATTACGTGTTCGGTAATCATGGATGAAAAAATAACTTTTTGAAATTTTTACATAATGAATATAAATATGAAATAAAAATTCCTCATTTTTTATATGCATATGTATAATTGGGCACACTAAATAGATTTTAGCAATCCACAGGTTTCTAAGTACATGTGATCAACTAATGTCTAGCTGTAAGCTAGTTTCAATAAGAAAAATAAAAAATCGAATGTACCAATCTAAACGCCGCTATCGGAGTTAAAGTCATCACGTACAGTATACCCCATAGGCTCGTGAATTATTCGAGTGGCCGTAACCGCGGGGAACTTCTGTCGGTTCCGCGCACCGGGTAATTATAATTAATGTCCGCGGAAAGCGAAACTCTCGCGGGCTTTGTCCCACACCAACGGACTTGAACAAGATCTCGTGGTTATGTTCTATCATGATATTACCCCTCGTTATTCGACGGGTAATGTTTTCAAATTACGCCACGATAGGCGCTTATACGTCCCATTGGCGGTTTCATGTCTCGTTTCGCGCTATCTGATGGGTTTGTGCCAATTAATAAATGCCAATTGTAAGGTGGTCTAATTCGCTTTGTTTGTTGAATGACGCGGCAATTAAGAGTTTGATTTCTTCCTCCGAATTTAAGCACTGCGCTTACGGTTGTTTTTAGTACGATATGGAATTTGCCCCTGTTAACGTGATGTTGGCTGTATTTTACAGACAATTCGATTTTCAAAAGACTCAAAATTTAAAAATAAACATATTTGCAAAACATTATCAGTCAAATATAATGCGAAACCAGAGTACATTCACTTTTAAAATATTCTCATAGCAAATCCGTCCCCGTACTACTAGAGTGCTTAATAAATGCAAAATAATATTAATACGGGGCGTGGTTCAATTTGGCATTCCAACGAACCCTTCTGTTTATCTTATTAATCGAGCGAAATATTACCGGAGAATGAAGTTCATTCGCGTTTTAAACTTCACAAAGCAATCTTGCCAAATCTACTTCCCTTCTCTTACACTTACAGACAAGACTACGCGGCAGGGACGTATTTTTGTGGTTATTTATTTTTTAGGGCCCTATTTTTATTGTTCTAAATTGAATAAATTATAAGTTTTATTCGTATATTACATACCTATTAATGAGATTTGATACCTTATGTTTATTATTTTTTTTAAGACAAAATTTAATTTTCTTTATTTGGTAAAGGTGGATAGTAACAACTCCATAAATAAAAATGCTTTAAAAAGATATATGAGACCAAGTATTGTAGTGTTTTGTTAAGTTTTATTTGAATCTGTTTTGAGTAAAAATATTTTAACATCCTGTAATAAAAATCAAATTAGTTAGTCTTTTCTCCATTTTCCTAATTAATATTTAATGATTTAAAAAAGTTTTGAAAATATCGAAGCACGAATATAGTTTTAATAATGAAAAATACGAGTATATTATGTATCTAATACTCTTTCCCCGGTCGTAAACAACACGTTTCAGAGTACTGCTAGTATAACTTCGCTCGACTATTTCAAACATATTTTGTATACTACTTGTATAAATTATACTTTGACTTCGAATATTTTACATTTCTCATTATCATGACTTCAACAAACTTGTTAGTCGTTTCTAAGAAATATTCATATTACTTTACGAGAACTTACTGTCATATTAAAATGACACAACCTAATTACTACCTGAAATATTTACATAGTCATATTCGTTTAAACTATTTAAACAACTGCATTACATGTTTAATCAATGGGAGGTACACCCCCTGATAGGAATTCTGAGTGCGTCCCCGGCCAATATCACGGCGAAATAATGTCAGCCCTGTAAGTCTTGTAACTTAATCAAATTTGGCTCAGTCGGACCGCTGGGCGGGCACAATTTAATTTGTGAATTAACATCTCCCACTATTTGAAATTTTACTGCCGCCTTTGAGTTCGCCGCGAATTATTGCCTTCGTCGAACCACCGCGGCCCGGATTAGACCCGAATATTTCACTCGGATTAAATTGAACGGGATTAGTTTTCTATTATCGTTTGTTATTAATTCTCTTGAGAATTATTGATTGGAGTTTGAATGATTCAGTGCGTCATGGTCAGATGGTCAGACATGAGGAATACGTTACACGATTATACATATAAATGCTTTTATTTCGGTTTGTTTTACAGGCATAAAAATATATGTAAAATGTGTCTGGGGTGTACAATAACAATGCTTCTTTACTATTTATATTAAAAATATAGCATAAACTCACACATTACTTTAAAAAGTCATACGTTACTGTACGAACCAACGATAAAATGAAAATGGTTTTCCATTTGTATTATAGCACAAAGTTAATTATACGAATTTCATCGATTAATTATATATCTGTCTCCCTTTTTGTCCTATGATGTAAGCATAAAAAAATCACACATTATTTTCCCCCACAGCCGACAAAGTCCCCCCCGGGTTCCCGGTGATCGCGCCGCCGCCGACGATGATGGTGGTGGAGGTGGGGCACACGGCCACGCTGCCCTGCCAGGCCAGCGGCACGCCCTCCCCCAAGATACGCTGGCTGTGGAACTCACTGCCGCTCGACGTCGCCTCCAACCCCAGATACGCGCTGCTCAACGATAAGATGCATGGTGAGTCCTATTTACAAATATTTCTATAAATTATATCAATGTCATACATTGTAAATTAAAAAGCATACTCTATCGCTTATTTATAAGCAGTGATGACTTCGAGGTTACGGCGCACGCTCGAGAAACTCGGCGGTTGCGGGTTTAAAGCCCGGGCCCAGTGAGTTATCACTTGCTTCAACAGTGAAGGAACATATCGTGTTGAAACCTGCACATCAAAAAAGTTCTTAAAAAATTTATTCGATGTGTAATCCGCTAACCCGCACTAGGCTAGCGTGGTTGGCTAACCTAAACCCTTTTAATTGTAAAAGAGACTCGTGCTCAGCAGTGGGACGTATGTATTATTTTAAACTTCCTTGTATATACACTAAATAAAAATAAAACTTAACCAATAAGGAATAAAACAAGAGGCGGCCTTATCGCTCTAGGCAATATTTTAAAGGCAACCTTAGGATGGATAGTAAGAAAGGAAAAAATAAATAGGGTAGAATAAAGTGTATAGAAGAAGACAAAGTAAAAAAGCACTAATATATATATATAAAAACTAGGATAAATCAATAATTTATAAATATATATATAAAACATACTAATAGGTACAAATTTATAAATATATACTTACACCTACATAAATAAACATATATAATACATAAACATATATATTGTCTAGCGTATTTAACCAGGTGATTGGAGAAAGTCAGATGAGAGCAAGGTAGTGATCCTTTACTTGTCTTTTAAAGGACCTGATTGTTTCTGCTCGTCTTATGGCAGGTGGAAGGGCATTCCACAAACGGACAGCTTGGACAGTAAATGATTTGTCCATGAAAGTAGTTCTATGCACAGCCATTCTTAATTTCAAGTCCTCTGACGACCTCAAGGTTCTTGAAAGCGTGTTATGGAGAAATACAAAGCGATCTTTAAGATATGAAGGGGAAGAAGGATCAAATAAGATATTGTAAAGAAGATAGAGAATGTGAGCATTCCGGCGAAGCCGTATGGGTAACCACTTGAGCTTAGCACGAAGTTCGGAAACATGATCATACTTGCGAAGGCCAAATATGAGTCTAATGCAAAAATTTTGAAGACGCTCAAGCTTATTTAGTTGGTCCTCGGTGAGATCTAGATAGCTGACATCGACATAATCAAGGATGGGAAGGAGAAGGGATTGCACAAGAGAAATCTTTGTATTTAAAGGTAAGAAATTGCATAACCTACGCAAAGACCCCGCTGAGGCAAATAGCTTCCGGCTGAGTTCACGAAGCTGGGGACCCCAGGAGAGTGTCTTGTCTAGATAGACCCCAAGGTTCCTGACGTAATCGCTAAAAGGAATGGTCACACCATCACAAGAAACATTCCGTATTGAGTTCATATCTAGCTTTGACATCATCCTGGGGCTGCCGACAGCAATGACTTGTGTTTTTGATGGATTGACTTTCAACCCATGAGATTTACTCCAATCACAAATATGCTGAATGTCGGAATTAATATTGATGATCGCATTATCTAACTGGTCAAGAGGAGCATGGATATATATTTGAAGATCATCTGCGTAGAGGTGGTAGGAGGAGCGAAGTTGATTAGTTATAGAATTAATAAACAGAGCAAAGAGTAGAGGAGATAGCACGCCGCCCTGCGGTACGCCAGCTGCGACCATACACCAGGAGGAAAAACTATCCTCGACAAGTATACGCTGCCGGCGTCCAAACAGGTAACTATGAAACCAATCAATAGCCATTGGAGATATGTTAAGAGAACGCAGAACGCCTAGTAAAACGTCGTAATCAATGGTATTAAAGGCATTGCTGAAATCCAGCAAAGCTAGGATAGTCAGCTTACCTTCCTCCATGCCTGATCTGATATCGTCCGTAATATGAGTCAGAGTGGTGGTCGTACTATGCCCACGACGAAAACCTGACTGGAGAGGATTTAGGAGGTTATTTTTGGTGAGGAAAACGTGAAGTTGGGAATGAATCAATCGCTCAAGGACTTTAGATAGGAATGGGAGTATAGAAATGGGACGAAAATCGGAGAGGACAGAGGCATTGGGCTTTTTAGGAATAGGGATTAAATTAGCATTTTTCCAAGCAGTTGGAAAAATGCCTGAGGAGATGGAGTAGTTTAAGATGTGGGAAATGATAGGTAGGATTTCGTCTAAAATAGGCAGAATCATATTACGGCCGATACCGTCACTCCCTGTCGCGTTGGATGAAATAAGCGTAATGGTTTTCCTAACATCACAAGGAGCGAATTGATTAAGAACAAATGGTGAACAGTCGGGAGTCTTAAGGGTAGAAAGATGTTTAATAGTCTGATCTTTCGTCGTCCTGTCAAAACAAGGCGAGGAAGAAAAATGTTGATTCAAGGAATCCAAATCGATGGACTTAGGGATGGATACTCGATCAGGTTTACCCACTCCCAGTGACTTTAGGAATTTCCAGACTTTGGCTGGATCTCCGTTTTCCACAGAGTTATGAATATGACGGCGTTGAGCATTCCTACACACCCTACTGCAGTGATTTCTAATACTAACATATTTTAACCAGTTAGACTCAGTGGGTCGTCGATTATACTTCGATTTCGCAAATGCTTTCTTGGAAAGCAAATCTTTAATATCAGCAGTTAGCCAAGGTGTTGGTCGATGTTTTAATTTTATAGGTCGTAAAGGCGCATGTATATCGTATAAGGTTGTTAATTTTTCCATCAAAATATCCACTTTGGAATTAATACAATCCGCTTTAGTGAGCGCACTCCAGTCAATGCTGGCAGCATCTTTGCGAAGGTTATCAACAATCATTCCCCGAAAATTCCGCTGCAGGATTACCCTGGGAACGGCTTTCGGAGGACGAACACGATAAGATAGGAAAAGAAGATCGTGAGAAGAAAAGGCGTCAGCGGCACATTGACCATGTTTTGCAACATGGTTTAAAGAAGAGACAAAGATTAGATCTAGGAGGGATGGAGTGTGATTAGGAGAGTGGTGAGTAGCTGAGAGTGGAAGGATAGATAGATTGCAAGATTGGATAGTATTAATAAGGGAAGAAGAACGACGATCGTTCTTAAGGAGACAGGTATTGAAATCACCCATGATTATGGTTTGACTGTACAAAGGGACAAGGTTTTCAAGAATAAGTTCTAGCGAAGGGAAGAAGTCAATATGAAGTGAAGGACAGTAGTAGACACCGAGTAAAATTTTTATAAGCGAGAATTCCACCTCCAGAAAAAGATGTTCACCAGCAAGGGAAGGTGGTGGTTGCGGTGATACACTAATAATAGAGTAGCGGAATTGTTTACGCAAGTAAATAGCGACACCGCCACCACCACGGGCTGTACGATCGTTTCTGATGAGGTGGAAGCCAGGAAGGGAATAAGTAGTAGAAGATAAACAAGGTTTCAACCAAGATTCGGAAATAAGAATGGCATGAATGTGAGTACAGTCAAAACTAGCCAGCATATCTGGGAAATGGGCCGGAATACTCTGAGCGTTGATATGAACGACATTAAAGTTCCTAGGGACGTCAGAGAACTGATTTGAAAGAGTTTCTGCAAGCGAGGGAACACTGGCAAAACTATCATCACTGCAGGCAGATAGGAATTCATCACTGTCACTATTTAAACTGCTATAAGACATCATTTAAAAAATAAAAATAATAACAAAAAACACAAATATAACTAAAACTAAGAGTATACAATAATAAATATAATATATAAAAAATAATAATAAGTATAAAGTAAAACTTAAATTACAAGCTATAATCCAAATTATCCATCTGCCGGTATGTTAACAAGGCACATAATATGACTACTTAATTAATGTACAGTGAGAAAAGAAAAGAAAAAACGTAAAAAAAGAAGAACAAATAACATAAGGTGAAAAACAAAGAATCAAGAAATAACACTAACAACACTTAAAACTATGGTCGTCCAGGTAGTACAGATCATGGTACAGACTCAATAAGTTAATATTAAAATGAATACAATACTCAAAAAAATAAAAAATAAATCAAAGAAAAATAAAAAAAAATAAAAATAGAACAAAATTAAAAATAATTAATCCATAAAAATAAAAAAAAAAAAAACAAAAGAAAATAAAAATAAAACAGCAACAGTAACATTAACATAAAATTATTCTAATATTCATTTGATTTCTGAACGCAATACGTAATGTCAATGCTGACATTTATTTGTCAAAACAAACAACTGTTGTCACCTAGGTAAAAACCTCCGTGGGTATGTTTACATTGCCAAAAATATACTAAATATTAAACAACAAAAGGGTATTACAGTGAATTACTAGTGACAGTGCAATAACAACCCAACGTAAAGATGATAAAGGCTATGGAAGTGTACTACCTGGACTGGACTCAAAGTAATAAAGAAAAAAGGCAATCATCACTTCTTGTTGGTTGCGGCTCGCCTAGTCTTAGCCACAGCAATAGTCTTCTTGACTGCTGGACTGGACTTTGCTGTAGGGTCAGCACTAATCTGGCTAAGCTCACCAAGAGATGTAATCCGATGTCGAATGCCAGAACTACTGACGTACACAATTCCCTCTCGTGTCCAGCAGTTGGTAACTCCGAATTTATCACGAGCAGCCATGAACACGTCGTGTCGCGTTTTCGTGAGAAATTCGGAAAGTGTGATGCCGCTGCCTTTGAGCTTCGTTTTATTAAACCAGACTTTGTCCCTCGTAGTAGCATCCTTAAATTTAACAAGCACTGGTCTAGGCTTCTTTGAAGACGATACTCGGCCCATCCTGTGGCAGCGCTGTATGTCCTCAACATTGAAGTCAGCCACACCAAGGCGCAGTTTGACAGCGTCAACAATAAGTTGCTCCGCATTTTCATTGGCGACTTCAGATAAACCGTGGAATAAAAGAATTTTACGCCGCCTTTGCATCTCCATAGTATCCACGGTGTGGGCCAGGGCTTCAATCTGCCGTTGCAGCAGGCTTAAAGACTGGGTAACAAAAAGTCTGAACGAAGCAAATTCTGAGGCCAGGTCGGAGGTGCCGGTTGAAGCAGTTGAGGATTTTTGGAGATCTAACTCGAATGCAGCCATTCTCTTGCTAAATTCCTCTCTCATTTCTTCAATTGTAGCACTTAGGGCCGACTCCATAATAGCCAGTGTAAAGTAGTTAGTGCCAAAAAAGTGAAGTGATGAAAGGAAATACCAGAGGAATAAATAATGTTAACACCAGCAGATAGGCAGTTTAACTGTTACAATTAAACATTAAAACTGCGAAATTAAGAACTGTAAGTATTTTTAAATTCAAAAAAATTACAGAGCAAAACTTTGTCAACTGTCCTTTACAACTACCCGTATGTATATGGGTTGATGATGACACTTTAAAGAACATAAAGCCTACGCTATTTACGTGTGTACCATTAGAACGAATTTGTAGTTAAATAACTACTAGGTATTGTGTAATCAAAAACTTTCCTAGAAATTTTGTGCATATTCACGTTGAAAAGGCTTTAAATTACCAGAGATAAAACCTGTACTCATATTGATATGTGAATACTATACAAAAATAATATTGTTTTATTGAATCGATTTGTAAACAAATATTCTGTGAAGCGACTAGTTAACCTAATTTCGATATCTGCTATTATGTACGCAAACGATGGCGCGACGCAAAAGCTCCGTAGTAAACAATTCAATAGTAATTATTGCATTAGTTGCTTTGAGTTTGGGATTATCGGTGGGGTTAGACAATCCCACCGAGATCGCGGCGCAGACCCTTTCACAACCACCTACAAATATCTGGAAGTGCCACTATTTGTGTTTTACGAAAATTTTATAAAGTTGTTAGTTTTATTGTTAACTAAGGAATATCAGTATTCTATGGTTCGTTGTAAATACAGGTTTTCCATTCATTAAACAATCGCCACGGCAATTATCTAATACTTTCACTTTGCTTAATTGTTTTTTAGTATGATTTTAATACATTCACACAAAGACATTCAATGGGTGGTTAAACTATAAAGGACTATTTTTAGGCAATTTCTCGTATATATTCCAATGATTTAGATACGAGATAGGTAATCGTAAGGTGGCTCTGTGGTTGAGTCCCTGTGTGTTTTTACAAGACTGTTAGCTAAAGCCGGGCTGACACACGAGATCTTTTAGACGTTTAGCGAAGTACTTTCTAGTTACAATTTTGAATAATGTTTCAATAAGCAATATAAACATACATTATCTTGTACAATGTTGCGGTTTGATTATATTGATGGCCACCACGCTTCAAATGAATACATTAATTAAATTGGGTAATATTAATCGTGGAGCATATTCGTTCACGATTAATGTACACAAAATTGAACGCCAATAAATCTATGATATTTGATGAGCGATGCAATATTACATCGTCAATAGGACAACAAAGTCATTATTACAATACGGAATGCATTATTTCAATATTTAGAATGAGATGTGTTATATTTAAACAATGTATAAATTGTCTATTTTTTGTTAGTGATACTTGCGTTTGAACGTTTTCCAAATTTAAAAACAGATCGCAAAGCTTTGCTGGGTTATAAGCTAATTGGTATCTGCGTAAACGCCATAAGAAACAAATTGATATTTGGTTCGTGGGGGCAAGGTTAAGCACGCGGCCTATCATCACATCGACTCGGTAATCACAAATTCGAATCTTATACCCGCGCCACAAGATTTCTATCCTAGTATGTGATCTGACTATGACTATGTGTGACTGTGTGGGTGTACCTGACTCATTAGTGTACTCATACAACAAAAACATCACGAACCCTCCCTAAAAAGCAATACAATTTTCATTCACTGGTCAAAGCATTGCAGAGTTGCCTACTGTACTAACAGCATTACGTCAGTATATTCAGAAGCATGTTATTAACAATATATGCAGTGTGCGATGTGGGGGCAAAGGAAATTCTCTGAATTACGTCACGAATACAGGGCAGAGCGGGAACCAACTCAAAGTCCGCTGATCTGGTTACAAAGAGTATGTACAGTGTAGTGGAAATGTTTAGGCACTGAGCAGACACTGTTCTGAGTTGCATCTAGGAATATCGTGTAGCTAAATAGAGACGTCTGTCTGTTATGGTAATTTCTTTCTAATTTATACAAAAGTTACGACTAAGTATTAGAGTTTAAAAAAAACATCCAATATATCTTCATTATATTATTTCCGAAACATATGGATAAAACGATAGTCTACAAAATGGAATTATTAACAGGATATGTACAAATTAACATTAATACAAAACAAATACATAAATGCACCCAACAGTCACATATGGACGTAGTGACCCCACACTAGGAGCTTTTGTTGTGGGTTGCAGTAAAAATTGTAAAAGAGCTTTCTTAAAATACCCATACCAAATATTTGTGGGTAGGAAATTTGAAATTCATTAAGATAAAATTTTTCGTTGTGTGATTGTTACAACCACGCTACATAAATTGTCTTTGATCTAGTTTACACACATGTGTCGCATGTTTAAAATAAATGGTTTAAATTTTGTTGAAAACAAACTAACCACGCTCGAGCGGCGCAAAGTCGCATCTATATTCGGTAAATCGACGTACGTGAGTGGAAACTTAGTTTTTGCCGAGATATTGGGCCGCAATACGATAACTTAATACAAACACAATAATATTGTTCCACAAACTTACGTGGATTGTATACACAACTGGCGAAATGTAATGTTCGACTTAACCCATGGACGGAACTTTACCGCAAACATACGTACACTTAATTGTTATTCAATAATATGTTGTTCTATCACGTTGAGTAACTTAACTTCACCTCTAACCCTTAATTAGTAAGGAGGCAGCCCTTAGTTGACATAAAGACTATATTTCTTTCGTGAATGAAATCTTTAGAAACCTATGAAACAGTCGAAAACAAGTGTATAATTCAAAGGCTGTTATGATTGTTTCTAGCTGGGGCTAGAAATAAATAACCTCGAAGTATCACATTCCAAAAGTATGCTGTTTTACGTGTCGAATATTTGATACAACGAGAATCCAATTAATTTACTTAACAGTTAATTCGCATGAACCCATTTACAGCGTAGTAATTTAACAAAATGTGAACAAATACGAATGAATTCAACAAATATTTTATTCATACAATTTATTTCCGACAAAAACCGCTCGTAGTATTCCTAGAAATATAATCGCCATTTAATAAATGATCGCGTTGCAATGCGAATGGGTTTTTTAGTGAAAAACAGTAGTTAATAAAATGTGTTCGAACAAAGCCCCATGGCGAGTTCATTATTCATCGTGAAAGGTATTAGTTCCGACGCGTCGTTGCATCGCTTAACCCACACTGGTGTTTAATTAAGAAAATATTCTCATTATTAAATAGCCCCCGTGGAGACGTATTTAATTTGCAAATCTTCTGTGGAAAGTTTTCGCTTCGGTCCGAACTCCTCCCGTCCACATTATGATAAGCCGACTACAACGTTGAAATGTTAATTATATCAGGAATTAAGTGGCGGGACAAAAGGACGATTTGAATATGACTTTTTGTCATTTTCTTTTGTATATAAAGGAGATGTTTGTATTTCATTTACAGTTATTATTATATAGAGATATATAGTCCAATCCTAACGTACCTACTTACAGTTACCTTATTTTACATAGGCCTATTGGACCGAAGTTGCCATTACGTAGACAAGACGTCACATTGCTCGTATACAAAAGAAACATATTGAACTGCGCTGTCCATAGATAACAAAGATTGGTTATTTGGTTGGTAGTTATCATTTCAATACGAGTATATGTAATATTTAAGGATTTAAAAAAAGATTGGATTATGATTTCTTATACTACGAACGAGATTTTCTACCCACAATAATTTAAACAAATTCGAGGTATGTCATCCAAGACGAGAATTCAAAGCATTAATAATACAAAGTCTTATACAATTATGCACTTTACAACAAGGTGAGAAAGTAATTTAAATTCAGTTAGAGCAGGCTTGCGGCCGACTTGCCCTGGGCTCTTTATAATCTCATTAATTTTAATTTATTCGAGTGGATTATTTCTCCTTCGACGCGTCCGATATTTCTTAACTTTGCGACAATGGAAAAGCATTTGACGTTTAAATACGCACAATGACGGAGTAAACAATAACCAGAAAACAAGCAGTAATATCTAAAAGGATGTTTGAAATTGTATTTAATTACCTACTCAAGGTTTCTAATTTTAAACCTATACTACTATAACCCAAAAAAACATTTTTTATTAATTTTCCCTAAGCGTGTCATATGCGATCGTGAAGACTAGATTCTAAGAAAATGTTATTAGATATTTTCTCGTTAAAATAATTTCATAGCAGAATCTAGTAATTTGTTTTATAAAATACATGAGATCCACTCTATTATTTATAGTGCATATACCGAAGTTACTGAAACGTGGATGGTAATGTACACCTATTCCTTCGGTCACACAGGTATGGATAGGCCAAGGTATCTTGCGCTATAGTCCACTACCAAACGTTTGCACTTTAAGCATAAAAGTAAACATGTTCCACTACAAACCGTTAGTGATACACGCTGGCGATTTATCAAACGGCTAAACGGTTTCAATTAATCATTCACAAGTGTCAATGTGCGGCTTTTGCACGTATCTGATAATCCGGCTATGACACGGAACACGCCGGCCGAAATGCGGTGCGGTGGCACCGTGAAATTTGAAACTACCCGCCGGGGATATTAGCCTCTATTAGACAACACAGTAAGGATAAAGTTCTACTTTTGAAAAAACTATTGTGGTCCTTAGTTATATTTATGAGCTGTTCTTTTTTGTTACTTTTGAACATGGAATGTCATACAATTTGTCTATTTAACAATTTTTAGAGGCGCAGGTAACGCTTAATATATTCATTTGATGCAACGATTTTTAAATCATACAAAGTTTGTGCGCTTTAAAGAGACTAATATTAAACACACAACTAGAGTGTTAAACAAAAAAATTAAGGCATTGATTAAAAATATTGTTAATCTCTGCACCCAAATGACGAGAATAGAAGAAATCAAAGATCAATTTATAGTTGTACATTACAGCAATGAGCAATGTAATTCCTTGGGTGTAATCAAGTTAGAACTCGTTCCCGCGGAATGTTATCGGGCGGGACGGGGACAAATCGACGCGAATCTCCACCGACAACCGGAGAATATTGAACCTATAAAATATAAACTAAGCTAAGGAGCGAAATTCCGTCTATTTTGCTCTTGAACACATAAAATTTGCCGAGCTCTCGCGCAGATTGTTTAGCTTTATTCGAACGTTAAATTTTCTCATCCGTTTTATTGGCAAATAATCTTTTTAATATAACACTGAGAGTGGTTTTAAGTACGCGTACAAAGGGCCAGTTATGATGTTTCAGACGTGGTTGAATTAACTGTTTTCAGTTACCTGCGCCGTGTGAGGTTGGGAAGCGCTCGCTTCTAATGTTTATAGCTAGTTGTAATTTCGCGATGATTTGTTTGTTCTGAAGCCTGGTACGCTAAGTACGCTGGTTTTAAAAGTAAGGTTTGTCTAAATTTGTAATGAGAAGTAGATTCTATATACACAAAACTAGTTTTTGGGAACTATGATGTGATATGTTACTTTCTACGCAGTTCCTGCCTTAAGTGCCTTACCATCAAATTTTATATGCAATAAGTATATTATAGATGTAATAAATTTAATATATGTATTTTTCAAAGGAAAAGTGAATATGCAAGGCAAGATCATGCCAAGACACAAACAACTTCTTCATTAATCTATAAAATCAGATAAACAAGCATTATATAAAAGTGAAACAATTTTTATTAAAAGCCATCGCTTACTCCGCGCCAGCCATACAAAAATATCGTCTTACAAAATGTGGAAATTATTATAATGTTCAAAATATGAAAATGTCTGCTCGCCGTGGAAAAGTGAACGATATTAAACACAAAGATGTAGTGGGTGCGCGATATTAATAAAAATACAATTTGGCTGAGGCTAAAGTTTATCTAGACCAGTGTTTCTTAACCTTTTAGTCATGAGGGACCATTTTGACAAATGCCAGCCCTGCCAGGGACCACCAAGCTGGTTAATTGGTAATATAACGTACATAAATGCGAATACGTAAGGGATTGTTTGCACAATCTATAAAAATGCATATTTTTCAACTAATACTTTTATTCATTTGATATTACACAAAGATTGATAATATTGGAGTATGCAATCACAACAATCTCATTAAAATTTAATGAGACTTTTGTGACTGCATGTTTTTTACTAATTTATGTATCCTTGGTTCAGTGTTACTCAACGCTAAGCGCATGTCGGCAGTAGCGTCCAACCGATTTCTGTACTTGTTTTTAATAACTAAAAGCGCCGAAAACCCTTGCTCGCATAGATAGGTTGTTGAAAATATAGTCAGGTAACGGATAGCACTTTCTCGAAGTTTTGGCAAAGAAATTGCTTTTTGGCCCCAAAAATCTTCAAGATTAATACCTGATTCAAATGTATCTTTTAAATTACTGTCGTTTTGCATTTCAATTACTTCCTCTTGAATTTCTTCTGACACTTCGGAAACGTTGATTAGGAAAGGATTCCGGATCAGTTTCTGGATACTTTTGTCCTCACAGTCTGGAAAATATCGATTGAATTCACTCTTTAAGTTTGTCAAATGGAGTATCGATTTCTCCTGCATTTGTACTTTAATCTCTGCACCACGATCGTCAATAACTTGGTTGACCGTATCAAATGCAGAAAAGTTTTTTCTTTCGACTTTATTTATCCATAGGTCAATTTTAGCAATAAACGCTCTAATTTTATCTTGATACGTGAATATATTGCTCATACCTTGCAACTTCAAATTGCCTGACCCTTGCAGTTGAAGGTTCAATTTATTCATATGCGCAAAAAAGTCGACTAAATAAGCAAAACGTATTTGAAATGCGGGCTCACAGAACTGATCAAGTAGCTCTTTGTTTTCCTTACTAGTTAAAAATATTTTTACTTCCTCTTTTAGTTCGTACAACCTGGCCAGCATGTTTCCTTTTGAAAGCCAACGGACTTCCGTGTGAAAAAGGAGAGTTTCATGTTCCGAGTTCATGTCACTACACAATTGTTTGAAAAGACGAGTATTTAGTGCGCTCTTTTTAATAAAGTTTACTACTTTTATTGCTGTTTTCATTGCAACAGCAAAGCAATCTGGAAGCGTTTTAGTTGCCAATGCTTGACGATGAATAAAGCAGTGCGTCGTGATTACCGATGAATTTTTGGCTTTCACCAAAGTTGCAAGACCAGAGCGAGAACCAAGCATAGCAGGAGCACCGTCCGTACAAAATCCGACAAGGTTTTCCCACATTAGTCCATGTTTTTCCATATATTGCGTTATTACGTTCATAACATCTACTCCTTGCGACGTCGTTTCAAGTTCTTGAGAAAATAATAACTCTTCTTTAAACGTTTTATTGTCTTCCAAATATCTAATAAACACAAGCAATTGACAACATTGCGAAACATCTGTGGATTCATCACATTGTAATAAGGACAAAATAAGGACTTTTTTTAATTTTATCAATAATTTGGTCTTCAATATCAGTTGACATTTTTTGAATACGAGACTTCACTGTGTCATTAGAAAGTGGTATTTCACGAATTTTCTTTTGAGCGTCTGGACCTAAAAGCTCTTCTGCAATTTTAAGCATACAGGGCTTTATTAGAGACTCACCAATTGTGTGAGCTTTTTTCGATTTGGCAATCAATTTTGAAACTTCGAACGATGCAGATAATGTTTTTTCAGATGTTGCATAACTTGTTCCACTGGATCCGAGTTTCATTTTTTTAAGATTTGTTAATTTACCTTCAAAGAATTCTCGCGGACGGTTACAAAAATTCGGATGTACGGTCTTCAAATGACGTTCCAACTTTGCCGGTTTTAAAGCGTCATTGGCAAGAACAGTCGTACATAAAACGCATTGAGGTCTAGTTTCCCCATTTATTTCTATTGAAGTAAAGCCCAGTTTAATGTATTCGTCGTCATATTTTCTTTTTGGTGGCATTTTTCTGAAAACACATTAATATATATATTAACAATACGTATAAAATTTTTCAACAAAAAATATGCATTAATTTATGACAGCTGTTGGAATGAACTATTGAATGAATTTTAATGAAACTTTACATTAATATAATTTATACATCAGAATAACACATAGCCTATAATTTATAAAATATTGAGATATATGTTCAAAATATAACGATAAGTACTAATTCTGCGCAGACGAAGTCGCGGGCACCAACTAGTCAAAAATAAACTATTTACCAAGGCAAACAAAAGAAAATAGCGTTTGTAATCCGCAATGGCTACGTGTGTGATGTAAATATAACTAATAAGATATAAATATTTTACTTACCTACGTAGGTACCTTTTCAAATCTGAAGTAGTAATTCGCTTTGCTAACCTATGGCTAACAGTATTTGACTTATACCGTCGAACTTCAAGAATGAAAACGATTTACAAATATAACTACGAAATAAACAAACGCTCGAAACAATTAATTCTTCGAAAATCCTCTTACTTAGGTTAGACGGCCACTAGTGTCACAGGCACGAGTGCGAATGGAACGAAGTATTAAAACAAAGAATGAACGGAATAAGCCAACTCCCTTCCCGCGGCCCCGCACCGCACTCGCCACTCGTGCGTTGCCTATTAATTCAAAACTCGTCTCGAGCGAGTCATGTCGTCAAGCACTGCACTTGCTTATTCCGATGACTTCGTGGACCACTTGAAAAGGCTCCAGGGACCACCAGTGGTCCGCGGACCACTGGTTAAGAACCACTGATCTAGATTCTAGACAATACGTTGAAGGTCGTCGGGGACGGCGTGTTTTGTAAAACTCGTTGTCTCCATAATTGAATTCTTTGTTTTGACGTACGATTCTTGGATATGTCACACAAAAGACTTTGAATATCTTCTCAAATTGTACTATGAAAAGGCAATTTTATTTATTAGATTTAAATTAAAGCAACAATAAATTTATGATCGGATAATTATTAGGTATGATATGATAGAATAGGTATTACGTTAGTATTGCATATTACATTTTTGATAATAGTTCCAATGAAGGATTTTTGAACTACAACTCACAATACAAACAGATAGATTAAATTTAGTTATCAAGGTAGAGAACTAGAATTCTTCCAATGGTCTTTGTAAAATATTATGAATAGATTTAAAATCTGTGTCCAAATTCTACGAGATTTGAACCGAGTTACATAATGCACATCATTATTCTCCGTCGCGTGACGTAACAGACTTACAAAGCGTCAAAGCATCACGCCACGTTGGAGCCCCGCGGACCATATATCATCGCGAGCCTTCCCAATCCGAAACGTACGTTACAAAGTCGCCGACGTTGTTTGAAAGCCGTACGATATGAAGTTTCGAATCGCGCCGCGGGCGGAAAAACTTTCAGACGTACGGAATCATTCTTTAACACCCCTTCTGGCGTCATTATCTCCTTGATCCCGTCTCGCACCGTCGTGGGAGTTCTACCCTGCTTTACCCCTCCTCCTTTACCGTCCCCTCCCCCTGTCTCGCCCTTAAAGGACGCAGATACACGGCGTGATTGCGACCTACCAGCCGAGATTACGATTCATTTACATACAAATGCGGGGACCTTCCAACTTTGAATGGGACGCTCTGGTTGACTGTTGTTCTAGCAAAAAGCGCGGCTTAATTCGAACAACAATAACTGCGGTCTGTGGGTTTATTAAGGTGCGAGCCCTTTTGTCGCGCCCATATGAGTGCCGACGTCTCGGCCGATTGCAATAGTCGATTCATTACTATGTCGTTATGTGTTTGTAATAAAATTTTATTGCGCTTTAATTCACCGATAAGTTGAATAGGACTGTCAGGTTAGTTTGGTTGGTGGTCGTGCATTTCAGACTGAATAACTTAAATCTAAGGATTACTGATTTTAGTACTACTAGCTGTATATGATTGCTGGGTGTGTTTTTCAACGAATAAGAGTGTGTGTAAAACTCAGTGATTTCATGTGAAAGTCGCAAGCGCATAGTACTTACTTTTTATAAACAAACCACATTTCTGCATTTTCTAAATTAATGTATAAATGTACCGTAACGGTATTTTCATCGGTAAATATAAGTGAATTAAAAAGGAATGTGTCAGACATTCCGTGTTACATCAAAAAGCACAACGTTTTTCGGCATCACTCAGTCTTTGAACGAATATTTTCGGATCACGCGAACATTATTCCCTATGCGGGCGTAATCCGGGGCTTCGCGCCTCAAATATACGGGTCTAAAATATTTACTCTCTCTTGGATAGCGGATTAACATTTTACTAACTCGACCATTAGGCCTTTTACAACAATGCGTATATGGTATATAGGTTGGCTCTGTAACACCGGTTATAAAGCGACAGTAGTTAAAAAGTAACGATTTAGAAGTAACTACATCATGACCATCATTAGCAGTAGTGGCCTTTCTTAGAGCCACTACTGGACGTAAGCCTCTCCCATGGCATGCCATTGGGCCAGATCTTTGGCCTTGGGGATATTGTCGTCCCACCTAGACTAAATATTACTTCGAATTTGACTGTGTTTGACAGGCAATACATAGTCATTACCTCACAATAAGGTACAAATTTTGTGTCGCGGGTATGAGAAACTATGAGAGACGCTTCGGTCACACTAACAAACCAGATCCAAAACAAATATATGTAGATGTGTGTACATACCATACCTACATATGTCTCAGTGCGGGTATCGAAGCCGTGGTCTCTCATTTTGCAAACTGCTAACAGCGCCAAGAAGCTATCATAGTTTTATATAAGCAAGAAATGAAAAAAGAACTATTAAAGAGTCTACACCCCCACCGAGCTTACTCCGACTCGCCTACCTTGCTGGCAGGCTGGCAGACGCTAGGCCGTTGAAATCCACTTTATTGTTGCAACTTTGCCGACCGTATAATATACGAGATTACTCCGCGTGCACATGTGCAAATCTCTTTATGAAACACTAGGCGGGGCCGGCGTCTTCATCGCCGTGGCCCGTGAAATATGCGTTTCCGTGCGGCGCCGACAAACACGCTGCTGGATGAAGTTCTCCCTCAACCGCGCCCTGTTTGTGTTCCAATGTTAATATTGTCTCGTGCCATCGGCGCGCGGCGTGCACTTCATTTATTACACGTCTTTCGAGCAAGTTTGGATGTAACATATTCATTGTAGGTCGTGTTGTATAGTTTAAAGTAAATTTTAATTTATAAATTTTAAAGAGAAATTCAATTTAAGCTGAAGACGGCCCGAGTGAGCTTAAAATACCGTGTAATACCTACTGAGTTATCTCAGTTGTATTGTGAAATTCTCAACAAAATTATTTAATCGGAGATAAATATTTATAGTGATAGAACACGAAATGCTTCAACAATACTTACACTAACTTCACACACCCTTTTCTGCACTCGAGACGTATCGTCTTAATGAGCCGTTCATTTACACGGCGAAAGATGATCTCATAAGCGTCGTCCGAGGATATGATCACCTTATATCGTTTAATCAACCTCCACACGGAGACTAAACCTTCGCTGTCCACCCTAAGAGCCAGATTAAACGGACCTCGGCGATAAAGCGTTGACGTCCATTGCAAAATGACCCGTGAAGTCAGTACTCCTCCCGTCCACATGCACCATTCCTATGGAGCTGGATAGTCCAAGTTACGCTGGTGGCGGTATAACGCCCGCCGACCCCACTATTCTCTCGGACGTTTATGAATGGCGCTTATTTTTCTTTTAATTACGCCCCCCCGCTGTCGGTTGACGTGTTTTGTCGCCGCCGTGTTTAGCGCCACCTATATATTGCTTTTGGTACTTTATGAAGGCAGGTGTGAATTGTGTACGGTCAGGCCTTGTGTGAGATTGTTTCTTTTAAGCCGATTTTGTGACAACGCAACGTTATTTTATCCAATTCACGATTTAATTAATTCACCAAGCCTTTAAGGAACTCTTCTCTTCTTCCATACAATTAAAATTTGACAAACTATTTTATCGTCATCTAAAATTACGCTTGAAGCATAGTAACACCATTAATAACATGCACTAAGTTCACGCAGCTAATAAGCCTTACTTCTGTAAACGGCAAACACCCTTATATCTAGAATTGAGACTTCTAAACTCTGAATAATTTAAACACCTTACAAAAATCCACAATCGGCCAGTAAGAACATTAGCAGGTAGGTCACGTCACCTAAGCAGTGTATAAACTGGGGCTAGGTGCGGCCAGGCCATTCACCAAGTGGCTGGGGTATTATTTCAAATCTGCCATGAGTAGGGTAAAACTCGCCCGTACACCGACGGAGCTCTATAGAATTTCAAGTATGCCAAAATCCTTGTGATTTATACAAACGCCTCGTGAATTTATTTTGTTACCTTTTGCCGTAGGAGTTACTTGTGTGTACGTATATATGTATGTACATACTCGTATGTATCTATGTGGTGGCGCTGCCATACGTATAGTCAGATTGTTGGCTGAATCACTAGTGTTGTTGCACAGAAAAAGTATAAGTGTTGACAGTTCTTCTGGTATCTGTTCTTTCCTCATCATAGAAGCTTTTGTTGATAGCGACAACCGAACTTTACTGTTAAAATTTTCCATCACAAAGCGATTCATAATTATTATATTGAAACGTTGCTTTAGTCCGAGACCTCTTAATAAAAGTAACCACTAATTTATCAAAATGCCGTCGTCATAGCCATTCTTGTGAAGACGTTGACTAAAGAAATAAGAGAAAAAATAAACACGTTTATTATAATTTTTTATTCAAATGACAAAACTTAAACAAAAAAGACAGCTCCCTGCAGAGTTACATGTTTTAACGAACTCAGTGAAGTCTTTAATAAAAACAAGCTAAAACAATATTAATATAAAGATAGTTTATCTGGCGGCCTATCAAGGCGTAACCGAGGCGTCTGTTATTGGAGAAGTTGAAGGAACTTGAGACGGTATCAGCGCACGCTCCACTACCACTCCACACCTGGGAATTTGGTGCAAGCGGCTTACTTAGCCGGTGTGTTTGTTGTTCAAAGTAAATATCGGTCGCTGTGTGTGTTTATCTACTACATATCAATCTGGTTGCATAACACTATATATACCTACATACGTGTCATGCTATAACTAGGTAAAGTTATTTTTACGTATATAGAAGCGCGTGATAGGCTCGAGGATTAGGACTGTCACATTTTAAGGTTTTTTAAGGTCATAATGGAGGATTTAGGTATCTATCAATATAAAAATAGCCCAATTCTCAACAGCATGATTTTTAACAGTCGTTATAAATATACATAGCCGTAGTATGATTAAAAAACTACTAAATAAAAAGAAACATGCATACTTCATCCTATTTACTTATTTTTGTCTATCGCCGACGTAAAAGTATCTTTTTACAGATAAAATGTAATTAAGTAGATATGTTACGAAAATAAATTGAAAAACCCACTGCGAAAGTATGACATTGATACCAATTTACAGTTTTATATGAAATTACACCCCAAGTGGCGATAGCTGGCGGCAATTCAAAAAACTTAAGGTTTTTATTACCTACAATTTAGAATAAAATGTTAGGTATTAGTAGAAATGGCACGAAAAATATACTCCAAACAAAATGTAGATTTGTGACTGGCATTCTTGATTTTTGCCGCAAAAAAAAGAAAAAGGCGGTTAAATAGTGAACTAGTGCTCTAATCCGGGCTGGTAGTGGGCGAAGTGTCGCGTCGGACCTTCGTCATAGTTGCGACCAATCGTCGGCTGTCACCAAATCCCCAGCGCCGACCACGTGCGCCCGCCATTTTTATTTGATTACACCAAACTCCGGGGATTTGCCGGTTCTGGCGCCCAACGTGGGACTGACAGCGGCTGTTATGATTTCCACAGTTTCACCGTGTGAGCGGTCGAGTGTGTCTTTCTGCATTTTTATTAGTTTGAATTTTAATTTTTCTAGTGTGGTTGCTGTTAAGGATTTATTTTCCCAGTGGCGGATTTACCAGGAAGCAAAGGAAGCAATTGCTTGGGGCCCCGCCTAGAGAGGGGCCCCGAAAAATTCGAAATTTTTTTGAATTTTAATTCAAAAATGGAAAAAAATTAGAAATAAAAAAAAGAAACTATACAACAGAAAAGTACAGGAGAAAGATCGTTCAGCGCATTAAAACGCGTCAAAAATTATTTGCGCTCATCTATGTGCCAAGAAGAAGTAAGCGATTTAGGCTTACTTTTTATCGAAAAAGACAAGCTTCGTCAACTTGACTTCGATGAAATTATTTATCAATTTGCGACTGAAAAAAGTAGGAAAAAGTTGTAATTTTTAAGAAAGTTGTAAGATATTTGAATAATATATCCATTTTGCAAAATTAGCTGTATTATGTTATTTTGAAAAATAGGGGGGGGGGTCAAATTTTAGAACGGGGGCCCCAAAAACTTGAGATTGCTTGGGGCCCCGCCATAGGTAAATCTGGCACTGTATTTTCCAATGACAGTTTAATATTTTGGACGATCGAATCCTAGAGATTTTGGTCGTATGAATACCTCTCATATCACGACAAACAAATTACTTAACAAACTATTGCCAACGATTGCGCCCAACTCCGCTTCGAAATTAAAACAATGTCAACTAAATTTTATTCGCTCACACACTGCCGTACAGTTTCACAATTCCCGCGAACTTTCAATGTAAAGTCGAGGCGGCACGTGGTACTACTATAACAAAGTTTTCTTTGTGAGGCTGGCTCTCGCAATTTCTACTTGCTTCTTTTTCCCGCCTACACCTCTCCCCTCCACCCGAGCCCAACACTCTAGTACAGTTTTTGGCAGCAGCGCCCATACACGTTCACATTTCCGACATGTGGATGAACACGTTAAAAAGGCCCAATCTAGTTTTCAATTGAAAAACCTCCCGCAGTAATTAGTTTCATGGGATTACCTATTATGAGCATGATTCGGGTATCGATGCAAGTGAAAAAGACGTCTTTTTTGCTAAAGGTAGAATTCAAAAGTTTATCTTCATTTTCATCGACACATAGAGCCAGTTGTTGAGCTCTATTTTAGATAAATAAGTCATCACGTTAATACGCTAAAATACCAAAATCCATTCCAGCTGTGAAACCCCTAATGATGTACGCTCACCCTCACAGCCCTTTGTAGTCGTGAACATCCTTTCAAATTGGATGGATAAAAACAGAAAAGGCTAAAAAGACGTTTCTTGCTGGCAAAAAGTATAAATAGAACATTGACGAAAAAAGAAAAAAAACTAAAATTATTATCAACAGTTCTAAAATTTTGCACGAGCATTCGTGCGTTATACATGATACGTCAATCCTACTAGAAAGTAATAGCAAAAGCTTATGCTTCACTTCAAGTTATACAATATTGCCTCTGCCTCAGTGATCCTCTGGCGGCCGTTAACATTTGTGGATTTAGAGAACCTTCGACATATAATAATAATAAAATATCCCGCCAAATTAAAAACTAACATTTAATAAAGGCTAATAAACACGAAGAGGCGCGCTTCGGACCACGGCCCGCATTTAGTGGTTTATATACGTCGCCCGGCTAGCTATTATAATATAAATGTTTATTGCATTTATTGCTACGGTGGAAAATAATTATAATAGGCGTTTATTTTACTGCACACAGCAGTGATGATTGCTTTTTTATTTTTCCCCACTCAATTGGTTTTATATGACTGGATTGCCTGAAATGATGCATGATATTATCCACTGTTAAATGTGGTGGCGATTTTGGTTAGTTAAACAATGAGGCTTACGATAAGCCTTATATAAAGTTAGGTTTTGCATAAAAATGCAATTGAGTATATTGTGAAGTAACACCAATTTGTGCATAGGTAACTATTGTAATAAAAACAATTTTACTACATAATTGTTGCATGAGAAATATGGTTTATTCAATTTTAAGATTAATTTCTTTAAGAATATTTTAAAAATACACTTAAATGTTATGCAGTACATGTTACATATTATTTCGGTTATCCCATCATTGAAACTACCAAAATAAGACGGTAATGAAGACAAAATTAATCCAGTACGGTATCCCGAAACAAAGCTACACCATTAAAGCAAGGCACATTGCCGTACTAATCAAAGTATACAAGCCGCAGAATGAATCCTCAAACAAACGCATACCCTTACTACGGCTCGGCCGATTAATTTTCATTAGAGGAAGTTAAGAAAAATGCCCCGCTATACGTTAGCTAATAACATTTTCTATCTCTTTCTAGGTACATTGCAAATAGTGAAGAGTGAAGAGGACGACAACGGCAAGTTCGAATGCGTCGCTGAGAACACCATAGGCACGGAATTCTCCAAGCCAACTGTGCTCTACGTCAAAGGTAAGCTTTAGTATATAATTCTTACTTTAATATGTAATAATTTTTAGTCCATATTCGGTATAATAGGTCACGTAAAGATAAGTAACAGTAAAACAAGGTAACGACAACGAATATAATTTCTTGACTTAAATGAAAATTCATACTATTTCTTAATAGTTTAAACGCGTAAGATGTAGGAAGTATAAATCTTTCTTTCTTCCACAATTGCTTCCCAGTGACATCGAGCGGAATCACCGGTTAGCGGATGTCTGCATTATCAGACAGTTGCTAAGTCAATCCGCGAAAGTGTACCACAAAGCAGTTCATAACACAAACAAAACTCTCGTGCAGCCACGCCCCCCTTACAATCTGGCCGTGCTTGCAACTATAACTGAGGGCAGTACGGCCACATCAAAGCGCCGTACTACAATAACCGACCGCAAGTCGGCCGAAACTCTCTGCGGTGGAATTACTTAATGATCATCCATTTACGTTCGCGGCACGCGACCCTGATCGTGCGCGAAAGGGACGGATGTATGTTATATGTGATGTGTTAGAGCGAGACGGGGTGCCAAGAAATGCTCATTTCTGATACGTGAAATTTGTAAAGGTGTGGAAAATTTGGTATGGAGAAATGCATAAAGAATTGAACTGCAAGTGATAATATCAAACCTAAACAACATGTCAGTAATAATGCTTCTAGTTCTTTCGCTACTTTTCGTTAAGATTTTAAATAGATTGAATCCAATAAACAAATTCACGAAACTATATTGCACATGATCAGTCCTTAAATTCTAACACTGAATGTCTCATGTTTGATCAACGGAAATAAATTAAATTTTAGACGCGAATCTGCTGAAAAACGATAGAATTAAATATTCGGATTACAAAATATAGGTATAGTATTTAAAAGCCCCTTCATTCTTAAGTAGGTTAGAACATGCATACGGACGGACACAATAATATTCACAATATATACGCGTCGCAGATAACGTGTGTGGGGCGTCGCGACGGCACCACTTTCTTACACATTTAGATACAATCTGGAGTGATTGCGTTCACTTTGAATGTGTTTCTCGAGTTGTGGGTGATTCTAATATGTTTATAAATTAGAATTCCGTTTTGAGAATGTACATTTCCAAGAAAATACCTGGATCATAAAATAAATTCCTATTTGAACAATTAATAAACAACTCTTGCATAAACATCTATTTTTTTCTCGATTGCTTAACTACTCTATACATTTATTTACTTTCATTTATTTATTTGTATAATCGTAATTCATATGACCCAGTTTTCGAATAACTTTAATACTAAAGTTGACACACATTTCAACATAATTATCTTCACCGTGCTGATATGAATATTCTCGCATTGTTAAGGTCACCTGTAAAAGACTAAATAATGCAATGTTTGAAGTTTAAAACATTTATTTTGCACAGAGACGAATTTCTTTACACAAGACAATGCAAAGTTGCTAAGTGCTCGCATCAAATGCATAGTGAATTTTAAACAAAAGGAACAATTGTAGAAACCTGCTACGTGATCGTTCCGGTTGCGGGGCGACGTCGCGAGTAATAAGCTCTAGCGGTATAAAGATATAATGTGATGTAATCTTTTTACGGTGACCTACTGATTCTCTCAATCTTACAACCCAAGTACAGTCAGTGAAACATTAACTGGGTGACGATAAGCCCCGGATTCGATCTGCCTAGATTTTACTTTTTGCCTAAGATTTTGGTTTTTCTAAAAACATAGTGTAAATCAAATCATATACAACAAAAATAATAAATAATCATAAAATACATTTTAAAATATTGTTTCATCGGAGCTTAAAAATAGTTATCGAGAAGAATGCCAAAAAAAGTAGAAAATAAAGTCACTTCTTCTCTAATTTCTTGTCTGGAATATCTCGTACGATATGGCTTGTTCACGTTGTGACCACAGGTGACTTCAGCGCGTTTCCTCCACCCTTAAATAATTAATATTTACTTTAAAAAAAAAAAAACAAGATAAAAACAAAAATTTACAATAACAACAAAACCTCACCAAATCGAATCAATATTAACACAGGACATAACGCAATCGCGGAAATCTCTTGACGCAATCCAATCGCGCAAATAAGAGAACTTGAAAACTTACAGTAGTGACTGAGTCTTATTGAATTACTTTCAAACTTGACGAGGAGGACCGGCGTATTATTCTCATCTGGAAACGCCAGCCTTCTCGCCGACACGTACATTTCAATATCGTGTTTCTTTTTACCGAGGAGGCCTCACTAACTCCCCTCCCCGTCCTCCCCTCATCGCCAACTGCGTTTTATTAAATGGCAGTTACTATTTCACGGATGAGCGCGAAAAGTTTTTCAACTAACAAAAAATCGCACGCTATGAATGTGAAATGAGTTTTTGCGGTTGATGGTTATTAACAGATCTATGATTGATATAAAATGTTTGTTTAAAACTTATAAGTTTCGGTAGAAGTGTTTATGTTGAATTCATAAGGATGAATTCACATGTGTCTTTGTATTTTTATAAGACGTGACCAGTACGTTTCCGTATTTTAGTGTATAATGGCGTGAATGCAGGCCTTCTTTAAACACCACCCCTTAGCCCTAATACTTATTTTTATAAATTACAAAAGCCTTTTTTCCTCTCAAACACTCTGAACTTATGCAAATGTTTATGGGACACCCAGACCAGTCCCGGTATGGGAAACTTATATCCATGCAGCCACTCGTTAACAGCCCGGTATGAAACAAACTGCTCCACTAACAGTTCATAACAAATATTGATTCAAGAAACGAACTCCTCGATCGATGTTTCAGTACAACGAATAATTATACCGTTCGTGAGGTCCGAACTGTTTGACAGCAGACACCGGTAGCCTCACCGCGCGATAAGACGACCGCTATGACAAATGATCCAGTTAAATATTGATTCACTATTGTGTACAACGGTCCATCAAACGGCGGGGTATTGGACGACGGTAGCCGGATTTACTTCCTTGGAAGCTATCTTGTTGGTTTAGAAGGAGTTATAGTTGCTCAGGAATTCTCTGTTTTAGTTTAGTCGATTTTTTAATTCAGTCCATGATTTACTCGGTCGTTACTGCAACGGACTTTAGGAACAGTTACGTTTATAGATAACTATTTTAAAATTATATTAGAGAACATATGGGCCTTAAATTATTCCATTAATTAATCTATTGTTTAATAAAAGCCGCATTTTAGACATGTTTACGCAGTTACAATTAATCCAATTTTTTAAGAAACTGTTGCAGGATGAACATTTCTATATAGTCTTAAGGTATATAAGTTACTTAAAATTATTTTACCACACCACCACGATAAGCAGTAAAAATAAACTCATGTGTATAAGAAAGTAGGCAAAATACAATCGAAAAGTAAGGTATATTCGGTTCGTGAACAAGTGACTATCGTAGCAGTCTGGTTCTCATCCGGAAAAAGTATTCTTTCCAACACGATGTAAATAAAATAATTAATTTAAATACAAATAAGGTAACATAAATAGAACTGGCACACAGAATTAGTCTTGACAAATTAAAAAATAACACGGGCAGCATAAAAAGCGTGATTTATTTTGCAAAGTTAATCCGGCCGCACAGGACGCTCCATACGTTACATACGTGATGTCTCTTTGAGGCCAAAACGTCCTCTTTTTTACGATATTGGTGCCGGACCTCTGTCACTGTCACGCGGCTGTACACTTGCGCCCTTTTACATATGAACGGATTATGCTACCTACTTTATGGATACATGAGCACGAGAAAAAATATCTCCACGCGTCCGGTTTATATTTAGATTGGATATGGTTTTAATTGCGGACGGTTATGTTTATTTTTGAATGCTTAAAGCTATTTGAATTAAATTTTCTTAGTAATAAACTGCTTAAAACCAAACAGCTCAAGTATAGTCCTATAAACGGCTACACGATGATGAGTACTCAACCCTTATCTAAGCATAAAGAATTTTCCTATGTAATACATATTTTATATTTCACACATTCTGAAGTGAATATTACATGTAAGTGGCTTCTTCAAAAAGAACATGACGCTGTATTTTTGTTCACTTGCACAAAGTTGAGAACTAAAAGCAAGCAGTGCGGGCACGTTGAATTGTCCCTCAAAGATTTTGAGTCTGTTCATTACAAGTTGAAGAAACTTAACAATATAAATAATAAATAAATAAATACACCCAACAGTCACACACATAGTCCTGACCCCACACTAAGATACGAGTCTTGTGTCGTGAGTATCAGAAACTACGAGAGACTTTTTTGGTCTCACACACACCCACACCCGAAACAAATATATGTGGATCACACAAACATTTGTTTCGGTGCGGGGATCGAACCCGCGGCCCCGCGCTTCGCAAGCTACTGTCTAGCCAACTGCGCCACGGGGCTGTCAAAATATCAACGATCATTTATTTTTGTTGCAATGTGTTTCGTGCTAAGTTTCAGCAGAATTAATACATAACATAAATGCGGCTTTCTATCAAATTAAACTAACAATCCAAAATATTTTGAACAATTAATTTTCACTAGTAACATTTGTACGAAATGTTTTTGTTACTTTCTCATTCTGTGACGGTATGTTGTTATTCATCATAGGCCCAATATAGTGCGGGACGTCCGACATTACACTTAGACCATCGTAACCTCTATCTAGTACAAATATGCCAACCAGAACCCATTTGGGTCACTTTGCCTAGCCAGTGTTATAAAAAAATGCTAATACGCAAAACCACAAATAAAATTTCATTCCAACATCTCGACTAACAAGTTTTGCGTTAAAAACGCATTTCATGGCAAAAAAGACACGAACATTTCTCACAAGCGGAAAGAACGTTTGAAAATAATCTCAATTCAATTACTTTGAAGAGAAACCGCTGCGTGGAAAGTAATTAGAAAAATATTTTCTATCCATAAAGCCCAAGTTTCATTTGTCTTTCCTATTGTCGGAGCATAATTAAAATGGATCGCCACACCGGTCGCACTTTAAAGGGAATGGCACTTGCGTTATGTCCATCTACGTGTTGGAAAAAAACGAACGGAGGCAAAAAGCATCACTCGGCTCAACTAATTTTAATTAATCGTAAAAACAGAGTAGCCGAGCGTGTCCCGGAAACGTTTTGAATGAAAGAAGAATAATTTCGCCTGTAGCCGGGTTACGGCGCGAGTTGCCGGCTGAAGCGTTTCTTTTAAATGTTTCATATTTTTCAGTTTAGTACTAGTAGTTTCATGACTATTGATTATTACCGTTTAAATTAGAAAAAAGTTTTAATATTTTCACTTATATAAGACACTAAAACAAATTACAAAATATTTTTACACTTTGTATACAACTTTATGATAGTACCTTGCAGTTTAGATATGAATATCGACTTTTAAAAAAATGCCTCTATTTTATATTTACTTTACAATCACATTTTATTTTAATATACTAACTACTGTTGAAAAACGTATTCTTCATAACTAATTTACATTATTCATTTATACGACCGCGTCTCTTGTAACTTCCACGGAATTTGTATAAGCGTGTCAGTGAAAGATGGCCACCGCAGATCGTCCAAAGCCTCAGAAGACGGCTCTCTTTTGGACGTGTCTCACCTTAATTAAACAGCCCAACCGCCCCTGTTGTTTAAGACGCCTTTTTTCGTCCGTCTCAACCCCCAACCCTCTTCCGAATGTATTTACGGGCCATAATGAAAGTGGGAAGGCCACTTATTTACGCGTAGGAAATTTAATCTTATTCTCTACATGACCAGAATTTGTTTGAGTTTTAAATAAGGCGGCGGATGAGGCTTTTTCTCTTGCATGGTGTAAATTTGAGGCATAGTTTTTCAAGAAATATCAGCATTACGGTTCGAAGTAAAGACATTAGGTAGAAAATACAATATTATGCCATGTGTTCTGCGATGAAAAAATCTCTCGTAGTTTTCCAAATGTGCGACATAAAATGGGAAAACCCACGCTTCTGAAACTATTTTCGGATCCACCGTTCAGAACAGCTTTCATATAAAAAATATAGGTAATTCATAAGATCTCAAGTTTTAAAACATACGTCATAAAACGTAATATATTACATCCATTAGTGGAAACCTTTTGTTTCTCCACAAGTATAAACAGTATGTTTTGTAAAACAAAGGTAATTAAAGCAATAAATGTGTAGTGAATATCGTATGCCGCCTCGGCACGGACGCCCATCGGACGACCTTAATGTACGCGCCACCCAGGGCTGCCAATTAGCGAACTTTCCAATTTTAATTTTCACTTCTTTATATAACTGCGCCGTGTTAAACTCTTTACAGGTCAAAGCAATATAACTAGGAGTAATTTTTAAACTGCCGATATGAAATTTGAAAAACGGATTTTTTTAACGACACGTAATCGCCTGTACCTGTTTAATGGTTTGTTTGAACTGTAAATACCGATTTTAAAAAAGGCGTAGTAATACTAATTGACTTTAATTTCCTGCTATACATATTGTAATCAGACCGTAATCGGAAACTAAGGCTGGTAGTAGCTAAGGTGATTACAAATCCCCTGGCTGTAAAGAAAATCCTCACATAAAATGAAAAAATGACGTTCCTCTAACAACCGTGGTATAAAAAGTGCGTGATGTGTAGAAAAACATAAAAAAAAAATATGATTGTGCTTTTACGCCAAGGGTTTTACAATCATCTTAGCTATAATCTGCCTTAGTTTCCGATCGCAATATGAATACGTACTGATAATACTAAATTTTTGTAATTGAAATCGTGTTTTTTTTCAAGTTATATCTGTACTTAGTACCTATACAACAAATAAATTAAAAAATGAATAGACTTAAATTAAGTTTAACATAAAATCGTTGTAAGAATTTGTTCAGCAATATATGTAAGGTATAAATAGAATTATACGTCTCGGTCTGCCAGCCCTGAAGTTTTTCTACGTGGGCACACATTTAGGGTTGTGAAAAATTACAGTCTCAGTGAAATATTGTCATTGCGTCTGCCCGTGAAGCAAGTGAGCTTTACCTGGCTACGAATATCATTCAACTTCATTAATATTTATACGTTAGTTTACGAGCGCATAAGGTTTCGTCTTTTCGTGGAAAATCACAGTTTTTATTGTTTCTTTTATAATGCCACAAAATTGGCTTTATAACAGTGTTTAGAAAATAATGAACTAACTACAAATAAAAAGCTTAGCGCGTGTTATTTTTTGATAAGAAAACTTCGTTATTGTGATATTTTTAAAAAGTAATCTAAATACAGTAGTCAAAATATAATTATTAATGTACGTAAAGTCCAGTAAATAGTGAGTATATTTAATTTAATTATTTATTTAGAGATTCGTTTCCGAAATATACTTCAGCACCGTGACTGAAATAATAAACTCAAACAGCTGCAATAAAAAGATCTTCCGCTGTGTTAATTAAAATGATGAGAGTTCAAGCCTTTTCCTTTTACATTTTTGACACTTTATTTTGAAGACAAAAAGTTCCCCTAATATATAGGAGAGCATTTTGCCGCTTTGTCAGGTACATTTACAGACTAAATCATGCTACTAAAAATTCTCAATCGAAAAACGCAATAACACTTACCCCGACCCGGGATTCGAACTAAGCGAATTACACGCCAACTTTTTATAGCTTTATTTTCTGTTTTTACTTAAGAATTTTCCTTATGAAATTACATATCGACGGCGGAAAGCAAAAACGTAGTAAACCACAAAAATGGAAATGTTCACCAGAGCCAAAAAACGTTTACATATTTTTTCAAAAAATCATTACTAGCGTGTTTTTTAACTTGGACTCATGATTTTTGGACACTAGACATGTTATTTTTTTCTAAATATAATTCTAACTCTCAAATCTCATTCTAACAATTATTCTCCAAAAATTTGTTGACTACGACATTTTGAAATATTTTTACAGAATGCTAAAACGCTGTAAATGCACATCGAGTTGTATAGAGATGGGTCAAATACATTTTTTTAGGGAAAGCGAAAACGTGGTAAGCAGTTATACTTGACTAGGGCTGCTCAACTAAACGTTGTAAACGTGGTTATTTAGTGAAACCCATCTCTTAGATATGGTGTAAACTACAATAATTACTGACTTGGGGTAATACAAATTGTGTTACACATAAACTGAAATTCTATAGAATATTAAAACGTATAGTTTATTAAATAATATACTACAGTTTATATTGGAATTTTTCACAAAAAAGATAATAAGCTTAAAAATTCGGATATAAAATAAATAGGAACCTCAAAATATAATTTATCATCTTTCATCATCGGTGTCAGGTAAGCGGTCAGTACCTAATTGTTGTACTGGCTTTTAAATTCAAATATTCTTTCGCAAATCTTTCCGGAATCAAGTTTTTATAAATCATTTTCTTTAAATCTGTTTTTTTTTTGTAAAATTGGCAAATTTGAAGTATACGAATTTGGTTTTGGAATGACATCGTTCAAAGGATCAAGTTAAATTTCTGTAGCTTCTGTACCTGGTAACATTAATAAATTTTAACAAACATTTTTTTGATAATATGTTTTTTGCAGAAAGTAACGGTACATATTTTTGAAATATTGACGGTTTGTTTCTTTTTAACCGACTTTAAAAAAGGAGGAGGTAATCAATTCGTTTGTATTTTTTTATGTTTGTTACCTCGGAACTTTCGACTGGGGAGACTGATTTTGATAAATCTTTTTTTATTTGAAAGCTGGTGCGTCCAGATCGGTCCCAGTTTAATTTTGTCGAGTTAAGACAATGAGAAAACCATATAAGGGCCTTAATTTTCACTAATGTAATTGACAAATCGACGAATAACTAAAACCGACTTTGATGATTTGTGATGATTTTTATTGGAAAGGACTTCAAGGATAAATTGACGTGAGTTTGGTTAGATTTTGATAATGGGATTCATGACAATGTAATGGAACTCTTCAATTCTTTCAATCATATAAGCTATCTGGATATTTGAGTTACCTACCGTAGCATCTTTATGGTCAAGTATAATAGTAAACTGGGGATGTCTGAGTAGGTTAATATGTAGGTACGATCTTTGTTTTTCCCACGCACTAATAATATTGTAATGTAGATAAAATTACCAATATTTTGGAGTCGGTGTCAGCCACGGAACACTACAACATACCTAGAAATAAAAATACGAGAATACTTAAGATTTTTTTAAAATAACTTTTACATGAATGAAAATGTACTATGGCGGAAGACCAATACCTAATCAAAGCAAGCATATCTTGCCTATAACGTGTAGATATACAAGATACAAACCTACCTTGGCTGACACCGACTCCAGAAATATTAATAATTTTAACTACATTATATTATTATCAGTCCGTGGTAAAAACAAAGATCCTACCTACATATTATTGATGAAAAGAGAAAGTTTATTATTAAGTTACACAAGAATTCGCAATATTTTTTGTACTTCTTAGGACACATTACTTGTTTTGGAATAGGTTTTTGAAAAGCGGTGTTTGTTTTTTGAATAATAAAATAGTGCATAACTGTGTATTTACTTTTAATAAGACAATCTAAATGTCATAAATTCAAGAGTACATTGTAAAGAAACCGTACCAAATGTAGTAATAGGTTCGGTTCCTTATACCACTACTCGCTAAAACGTCTTTAATGCAAGATACATAAAAACACGAGCGACGAAAACGTAGTAAACGCAGCATTACTTACCGCATCATCAACATGTACCTTTTTTTACAGAAAGCGAAATTGTTGTAATCAACATAGTATAACTTATTACTATTTTTTCTGTAGCTTACAGCGTTTTTGAATGCAGGCATTTACGTGAAAACCTGTTTTTTTAAAATGTTAATTTCTAATCTATTCATCCTAGATTTATGGGACCGGGACCATTCGAAGCAGTTTTTTTTTCTGATTCGAACAGTGCAATAAAAAAAAATTTCACATTTTGTGGACTACGACGTTTTTGCTTTCCGCCGTCGATATATTGCTTCTTCGTAGAAGTATGGTACCAACCAATTTATAATCTTGTTAATTATTCTAAGATTCTCAGAAATAATACCAGAATAATATAAAGCTTTAATTTTCATTTATAAAAACGGTAATTAATTGAATTAAATTATAAGCAATTAAAAATACTCTGCAAGTGGTTTTACACATAAAAGTCCACAGACTTAATTTGTTGCAATTATTTTAAGTAGCAATGAAAATGAATACTATTTTTTATATTCAAAATGCGCAATGTGAAAAAGAAAAATGTAAACTCCAATTTATTTTCTTTGTTGGAATAATTTATTGAGTACGTTAATTTAAATATAATTTCATTTCATCATCCCAGTTGAGCGGCTAGCAACTCTTTACAAATCACCATATTAACAGTTGTATTGGAAAGATTTTTCTACGATAGCAGACTGGACTCAGCTTCACGACATAGAGACACTTTATTACATTTTACAGTAAATAATAATTACTGATATAAGCAATGACATTACAAATACCAACGTAAACAAAAAACTACCACACATTGTTTAAAAAATATATTTATACTTATCTACTTTCATATTGGAAAAAGGGTAACGGTAATGGATTGTTTAAAAAAGTAAACATGTTTTCATATGCACTTCCAAAGTAAACGGATAAACTATTACTGTTTACTAAATGCCTGCAGCAATGACAACCATTAATCTATAAATGAAGGTGTTATTTTTATATTACAATTTCGTATATTTGTTCACAGTGAGAAGAGTGGCGCCTCAGTTTTCCATCCCCCCTCCGCCGCGTTCTGAAGTGATGCTCGGTGGAAACCTGACGCTCAAATGCGTTGCCTTCGGAGCGCCCATGCCCAACGTCAAATGGAGAAAAGGCAAGTATCTTACTTATTCTAATATATATCATGACAATTTTCTAGCTTCATTTATTAAATCTATTTTAAAGAACAATTCTGATTCCTTTTTCAAATAAATAAAAAAAAAACAACTAATAAATTAATTTATGTTTGAGCGGTACTTACACTCTTCAGCCTGTTTTGTCAATTTTTGTAATAGATCAAGAGTTATATACCTACTTGTATTAGGATTGTTTATTAAAATTGACCTGCCACGTGATGATTGATTAATTGACATTAAAATTTTAAATCGCGCGACGCCTACACTTGAGCGTAAACACATCTACATAAGTAAAAATATTTATCAATCAATTCAATTTTATTGACAAAACTTGTGATGATATTAAAAAAACAGGAATGATTAATGGATTATGACCTAGGCTTGACAAAATGGCTGACGCCCGAAGACAACCCTCCGCTCGGATTGAACACGCTCAAGTTGGAAGACATCAGAGAGTCCGCGAACTACACTTGCGAAGCTGCCAGCGTTCTTGGAGTCATTGAGGCCACGGCGGAGGTCAAAGTGCAATGTAAGTGCCTTCAATATTTATACAGACTGTCTCATCGCCATACACCATCTCAGAATCTCAGAATGTGCTGCTCGAAAAACTTAGCCGACAAGTGGCAAGTGGGCATTTCGTTAATTGTTTAAATTAACGTCCGTACGTATTAATAGGACGTCCTTTATTTCAATGATTACATGTAAAACGCAGAAACTCGTATCAGATGGGATCTCCATTACGCTAGGGCTCTTTGTATACCGGTTTTTCAACTTCATGCAAAAGTCATAAACGCTCCGACATTACCGATGAAAAACTACCCGCGGCCTTCCATCCATCAGCGTCCAGTACAGTTCCTAGTAATATAACCTCACAAATGTACTTTAATTCTGCGGACAATTGATCGCCCAGTGAGATGGGTAACCCTCTCGCGGGCGGTAAGTATTCCCTAATTAATCTGCGCCGGTCGGTCTCCGTGCAGGCACCACGCGAACCGACGTAGAACACTGACTGAATCAAATTACAATCATAATTTCTTGGGATAACTGTTGCAAATTTATGGTAATAACTTCGCCGAGGTGGAAAGAGGGATTTGCGAAAATCAATTTGATAAATTGCGGCAAGTCGAGCAACATCCATTATGAATTAGTGTTATAATTTATAATTGAAAGGGTTAGGAAAGTTGTTCGGGACCCGGGAGACAAACGAATGTCAGCTTGATTAATGATTAATTATTATTGTTATTTGTTCGGCGCGCGGGCGACGTTTTCTCCATTTAATTTGGAATTGAGCTATCGATGCGTGCTCCGATGGATACGTCCTGCGAGGGTTTTGATTAAATTCCCCCGGACTCGGAGCAATTAGGCTTGACCTTCAACTGGGTTAGATTAGTTCTCGGCATCACCATCGAAGCTAACCTCCAGATTACGAAGGTATTAAACTGCTATTAACAATTTCAGTCTACTTTGATAATTCCATTCCATATTACTCGAGTTATAAACAACTTGAAACTACTATCGTTTTGTGTATAACATTAAGATCAGACATAGGTAATAAGGAATTGATTTCACAATTGTAAATGATTTCTCGTAGCGCTACCCGGCCCGCCGACAGAAGTGAGGCCATCAGAGATCACAGCAACCACAGTGCGTCTCACCTGGACTTACACCGGCCCCGAAGAACCTCAGTATTATGTAATACAGTATAAACCCAAGTACGCTAATCAGGTAAGTGCCTATAAAATTGTTACCTGTATCGAAAATAATTCAACTGTGCACCAACGATTGGTTTGTATGGAAATTGATCACATCAAAATTGATGTTTTTTCCAATGAAAAATCTATAACAGGCATTCAGCGAAATATCAGGGGTGGTGACACAGTTCTACGCAGTGACGAATCTGTCTCCGTACACGGAATACGAAATGTACGTGATCGCTGTGAACAACATCGGCAGAGGACCACCATCGGCGCCCGCCGTCATCACCACTGGAGAAACCGGTATGTAGCCGTCTCTATCACTCACACATCCACGCAACTGGGGTGAAAGGGACACAATTATAACTTTTTAAACTTTAGTAGATAGCACAAACATCTAACTTTATCACATGCGATTTTGAAAGTGTGAGGTGATCATTATAGTTTTGAATAATCAACATGTTTAAATATTCACAAAAAGCGAGAACTTACAACACTCCAAAAGCTTCTAGATACCGAGTGTATTGACCGACTTTAAATATACAAGCGTCGGCATAATAAAATCGTTCTTTCAATCAAGGTGGATGGCTAACAAAATATTTACGTTTTATCGTAAAACGCTACCCCTGCAGTATTGAAATAAAGAAAAAAAACAAATACGAGATCATTCTACGCATTTACTCATACGCTTATTTTCTTTTCATTTTCTCTTGTCTCGCTTTCAATTATGCGATTTCTGACGTTAATTTACCTCGCTTGGATTGGATTGGATAGCAGATTATTTTCGCGTTCTGTTTCTTGCGCTCTATTCTGAGTTTTAAGGTATTTCCTTTGATCGTCTTTACATGCCCTCCGCGTAAACGCGACGTACGACAATCGCCGCCGCTTCATGTAAGTTCGCTTGTGTTCCTACGTTATTTTTTGTTTCATTTGCACATTTATCTTCGTTTGTAGAGAGTAGACGTAGTGCGTGATCGATTCAGTTTATATTCTCATGCACCATTTCGTTTTTATCGACGTCGGGTTCCAATACCGTACGACGTACGAGATTTTTTTTTTGTTTTTCACACACGTTTTTCTGCCCTTTTTCTTCTACAGCACCCGTTTGTGACTTTGTGTGTGTACGCGACATTTGTCTATATTCTCTAACTAATGCTCTGTTTGTTTTCGTGCTCGCTTGCAGTGGATTCCTTGTATGGAGGTGCCAGTAAGTATACAAAATGAGTTTCAAACACTAATATCTTAGGGTTGATTGGGTTGTAAATGTATGATTGTTTAATACAGCATGATTATGGTGGATTTTTGCATGGACAGCCAGTCGTTTAAGATTAACACAGGAATAATTCGAATATATCTTACGCACAACCCTTTTATCAAACACGTGTTTATGTGTGTGTGCGTATGATAAAGTAATTGGTTTATGGCGGAATTTCATCTCTTTACACGCATTCCTTTCTCACAACATAATGTCAAAGCTATCACATCTAATTTCCCGTAAAATGTAATATTATTAAATTTGAGTCGGTAAGCCCCTCCGCCTCCGAAATTACCGGCGGCGCGTCGCGGTACACACGCCGATGAAAAAATCTTGCGAGTCGCTAATGAAAACGTCTCTACCGAAATGTGTACACAGTTTTTGTTCGTCTCCTTTACATTTGTAATAAAGAGAAAGTTTCTCTTGACGCCGCCGACCCGTGCGCCGGGCTCAAACGAGATTATGGCGTTTTAATATCGGACCGCCCACGAGAAACTTTTATTGTTTTGTTCTTTGTCGGCATTATAAACAGAAAGGAGATTTCTCATTGAGTGACGCCCCTTTTTTCGTATTAGAGCGGGACGATTACAAATCCTATTAAAACGGCGGAGGATCGCGTCGCTGACGTTCTCCCATTATTTTTATTTTCATTTCGTACATAATTGAAATGAGCCGGAGTCGTTCCTTAATTTGATATCGCGATGTTTTCGTATTACTTTCATGCTAATGGCCGTTTGAATTAATGTCACGACAAACAGTTTCCACCGGAGTTTTTATACTTTTGTCCTTTGATCCCGTCTGTCTCGAGATGCTTATTCATTTTCATGATTGGTTTATGAGAAAAAACAATGACAATTTCAAAAAGAAAGCTTTACTGTTGATACATATTTGAAGACTACTTTACAACGGTTTTTAAAAATGAGAATTAGATTTTCACAATTAACTTTAATTCTTCTTCTTCTTCATCAACCCATATTCGCCCACTGCTGAGCACGGGTCTCCTCTACCATTGAGAGGGTTTAGGCCATAGTCCACCACGCTGGCCTAGTGCGGGTTGGCGGACTACACACCTAAGAAATTCCTAAGAACTCTTAGGTGTGCAGGTTTTATCACGATGTTTTCCTTCACCGTTAAAGCAAGTGATAATTCAATGTGAATACACACATAACTTCGAAAAGTCAGAGGTGTGTGCCTGGGGTTCGAACCCGCGACCGTCGAGATTCTCGACCGCGCGCCCAAACCTCGAGGCCATCACTGCTTAATTCACTTAATTCTATTACTAATAATTACCTTTTCCTAGAAGGGGGTGCAAAAGTAGGAACGTTTAGTTTCCACAACTATGTTGTTTAATGATGAGTTTTCTGATGAACGTAGAATCTTATTGTGTATTAAGGTACCTCATACTTCTTGTAAGCCCGATGCAAGTTCTATTGACTGGCTTTATCGATTGACGCTGGGGTACTTTTAATTTTGTTCAACATATTAAAGCCATCGATAATCTCACTCACTGAATAAAATCTATACCTTTACATCGATCTTTTGTTAACAGTGTTACTAACCAGGTCTATGCGGGTATTTGTACCGCAGTCCAATATGAACCATTCGCAAATCGTTCATTCGTTCATGTTTTGTTATAAAGTTGAATGGAAGCGTTTAAAGTTGGATTTTTTACTAGGCCAGTACAGCATGAACAAATAGGTCAGTTATTGAAATCCTAGCAAGCCCTACGATTAGTTTTGTTGCTAACTCTTTGGTCCATTTCAAATGTTTGTTTTTGACCTCGGGCTCGGTAACTCAGCTTTTATCCACATGAATGCCGAATATACAGAGGCTGAGTTATTTCTAGAAAAAACTTTCACAAGAATGTGCAACGGGCTTAACTTTACTCTAATTACTATACTTTCGATGAAATTAGTTTGAGATTTAACAATTGCAAAACGCAATAGAGTAATCGGTAAAATGCTTGGAGTAGTCGTCAAATTGTTAATGGAGATAAGGTACCCCATATATAACAAGGTATCCAGTCGATTTGAACTACATTTTTCGGGCTATTGGTATAAATATACACTCATTAATTTTCACCGCGATTTTGCCCGCGAGTCTGCATTAGGCCTATCTCCTCTCGGTGGTTGAAGGGGTCATTTCCCAGCTGCAGCTCGTACATAGTCTTATAAAGAAAGATCTCGATTTAAATTCATACACTTCATTGGAATTCCGGTAAGCCTTACACTCAATGAGTGTTAAGGCTGTTTGTGATAACACACAATGTTAATAACTTTTGTTTTAGAAAAGTCAATAAGACACTCAGTAACGACTGTGAATAATGCATATTATATGTTCAGAATGTCATTGTAAAGATTAATAACAAAGATATTTCATTGCAAGATCTTCACATTTCCATATTCTTGTGCTAACAGCAACAAATAAGGGATTTTCATTTGAAATGCGTAGACTCTAAGAGGGGTGGTTTGGGAATAACATGAAACATATCAATGTATCGGGGATAAAAAATGTCGATAAATCATAGTATATTTTTCTCGATAACTGACATGAAAGACGTTTCATTGTTATTGGTAACATGTGCTTATGTATTAAAAATTTATATATCGTCGCTTAAGTTCTTAAATTAAGTTCACTTATCTTCTAATAATATTTTTTAATAAAAATATATGTACTATGATCGCAATATATAAAATAGCACGGTGTTCTCCTGAAAAGTATTGAATTTGTTTTCCGCCGTTTTAGAACTTAAGCGAAGATATACTGTATGTTAGTGTGTTTTTGTGTTTCCATACTTCATGTGTTCGTATTTGTGTAGAACCTGGATCAGCGCCAAGGAACGTGCAAGTGCGCCCGCTCAGCTCCAGCACGATGGTCATACAGTGGGACGAACCTGAAACGCCCAATGGACAAGTGACGGTAACATATTTTTTTTACTGACAACATTTAATAAAGGTTTAAACCTTCTCGATTGTAGAAGAGGCCAGTTCTGAGGAGTGAGTCGTATATGGTCTGATGATGATGATAAAAGTGATGATGATGATTATGGTGCCGATGATGATAAAGATGATGATGACTTAATACTCTCTCATCAGCATGTATACGTCCCACTTCTGGGCACGGGCCTCCTCTACCGTTGAGAGGGTTAAACATAAAGAAAAAAGGAAAAAGATTTATTGATACCCAATTTTAATTGTATCATCGTCATCATGAAAAACTTTTGAACGTAGGCCACTTCCAAAAACTTTCAAACTATTTTTTTTATCAACGTTTAGTCTAAAAACTATTACGAAATTTGAATAAATCATCAACGAACAACTCGAACTAAGATATAAAATTAAAAGAAAGAAAACTTTTGCAAAAATAACAAGGTGATTGTTCTTAAGCCTGTTTTCAAAGGAAAATCTTTGGAAAATATATACGTTTTTCAGTAGCTCGAATATATTGATTCGGATCTGAGAGTTTTTAAGACTAAAAATTCGTTCGAATTTGGAAGCCAGGACATTTGATTTTTATATACCTGTACAGAATAGAATCAGTTTTATGACTATTTTTTGCATGATATCATGTCTATATGTGTAGCTGAGAGGTGTATTTAGGTTTATTATTTATTATTAGGTTTATTTGATAGCAGTGATGGCCTCGAGGTTTGGGCGCGCTGTCGAGAATCTGCGGTCGCGGGTTCGAACCCCAGGCACACACCTCTGACTTTTCGAAGTTATGTGTGTATTCACATTGAATTATCACTTGCTTTAACGGTGAAGGAATAACATCGTGATGAAACCTGCACACCTAAGAGTTCTTAGGAATTTCTTAGGTGTGTAGTCCGCCAACCCGCACTAGGCCAGCGTGGTGGACCCTCTCAATGGTAGAGGAGACCCGTGCTCAGCAGTGGGCGTATATATGGGTTGATGAAGAAGAAGAAGAAGATTTACCGGAAGAGGTAGGCATAGGTGCATTTCTGCACCCACATTTCGCCAGGTATATGATACCACATCTTTATAGGGCGAATCTGTTTAGGCACAATTCATTTACTCCGATTTGCTACTAAAAATTCCCCAATGGAAAAACCCATTAACATTTTGTTTGACACGGGAATCGAACTTCGAGGAATAATTTTGTTTCTTTTTATAGGGTTACAAAGTTTATTACACTACGGATCCATCGCAAGTGTTGCAGTCATGGCATTCGCAAATGGTAAGTTGATTGTGTTCATTTCCAGCCAAAGGTCAAGTTAAACTGGAGAAGGTTCATCTAGATTTAAGATATTTCATCATTTCAAAATAAAGAGTAATCAGAACTTATAAAAAACTTCGTTGCTGAAATAAAAAAAGACTGGAAAGTTTATTTTTAAGAAAACTTAAAGACTAATAAACTTATGTACCTATCTAGATATCTTTCTAATTCGAAGTATCCGCATATATTGTAATGATGTGAAAATTTTGAGATATTTCTCTGGCGTAAAATGTAAATACTTCATAAGTACTGCTCCAAGCTCTGTCTGTAAATTTTAGTAGACTTTACTTCAAGTATAGAGGATGCCCATAACCAGTTGTGGGATATATAAGTATCATTGTGCAGATGGACAACAACCACTTGACGACGATCAGCGAGCTGACTCCCCACACGGTGTACACGATACGAGTGCAGGCGTTCACCTCGGTCGGCCCGGGACCCATCTCGGCGCCCGTGCAAGTCAAAACTCAACAAGGTTTGTGCTCATTAATAATAATTTTAATGTATGAATATATTGCTCTATGGGGAGTAAAAAATGTGTAGGTCTATGTCTAAAAATATTACCAGTATTTTGGTAGGTAGTGAAATGTAAATTACTTGGTAATTTATCAAAAAAAAATCTTTAATGCTGATGAATTTAGATTGAAAACGTTTTTGTGATCCACAAATATTTGTTTCGAGATTGGGTGTTTGTTAGGCCGAAACGTCTTACGTAGTTTATGATTTTCACGACAAAAGACTAGTATCTTAATGACTAAGAACACCTCCTGACATTTTTTTATACTACATATTTCGTGGTCAGGTGTGCCGTCGCAGCCATCGAATCTAGTGGCGGTTGAGGCGGGCGAGACGTCGGTGACTCTGTCGTGGCGCAGGCCGGCGCACGCGGGAGACAACATCGTGTCGTACGAACTGTACTGGAATGACACCTACGCCAAGGAGCATCACAAGAAGTAAGTGGGAATTAATGTTTACGGCATTAGGTAAAGCTTTCTCCTCTTTAATATATCTACAGAGATGGGTAGAGAGAGATGGCTTCAAAAAAACAGCTATAAAACTAGATTGAAGAAATGTAGTAATAGATGCAAAACTTTAAATATTATCCTGGAATGAGATGGAAAATATGTTGAACACTGACCTAAATGATAGTGTATTTAGGTATAGATAGATTATAATATTATATATTATATGATAGAATTATCGCAGTTAATTTTATGGAAAATATTTAATAGTACATGCACGGTTTCTAATGAAATCTATCTATGGATACTACCGAATTGTAAATCTTAACCATTCTCGAAACCATTGAAAGAGGCACAGTAGGTTTATATGAAGATATATTAGAATCGATTATAGCAGTACAAGACCGATGTCGATTTAGTACGTTCATCAAATCCGCCATGCACATGATTACGAGATTAACCGGTGTGTGTTGACTAGGCGCATCCCAATCACGGAGACGTACACGCTGAACGGGCTGTATCCCAACACACTGTACTACATCTGGCTGGCGGCGCGGTCGCAGCGCGGCGAGGGCGCCACCACGCCCCCCATCGCAGTCAGAACCAAACAATACGGTATGCGGCCGCGGCCACCCCTACCTGTGTTCACGTTTGTGAGTGGTGTAGATCGAGCGCGGTACGAACGAGCTTCCGCGCACAACTTCACTACAGTCGTCGGTTTCTTAGAGTATTCAACTGTTGTACTAGAGCAATTTTACAGTAATAAATCTCACAGAACCAACTATAATATTCTAAAACAAATCTTACAGCTCTCAAATCAGACGTACAAACAATTTATGCCGCCATTTTTACTCAGCTTGTTCAAATCATAAAAAAGTAAATCGGGCTTTATTTACTTAATAAATTTACTTTCATTTATTAATGCAATCCCTGGGGCATTTCGCACCATAACTTGGCAAAGTACAACAGACAAAATTGACTCTTTGAACCCTCTCGCGTAACAAAATATTCATAAAACAATTTCGGAGAAATGTTTTAAGTAATTTGAATTTTCAATTCGAGTTTGAAACATCAGGGTCGAGCTCGTTTTCGCTCGGCCGAGATTTGTGTAGGCGGAAGCTCTTTCCTAACGCGCGTTGTGAAGAGATGTGAGAGTGACTGAATCCCGTTGTGAGTATTCCAGGTAAACTCCTAATGTAATATTTCACATAAGAGCACCTGCCCGGCACGCTGCCAGTAATTCAAGCACAAGCACCACGTTTTATATATCACAATATGTGTTTTGTAATTGTAACTTGTCGAAACGGTAAAGTGTACGCGATACTCACTTCACTCGCTCACCTATCGCTGATGTTAATGTAAACGCGAGGCTTCGTCGAGACGTAATGTGCGTACACAGTACCTTAGTAGTAGCTTTATGTTGTTCGTAGGTGAGTTTGAACACGAGGCCCGCCCCGGCGGCCTCACACTTATACTTACGTCACGAACCACTCTGATATCATTCGTGGCGTAAGCGTAATATAACCACCACAGTTTTCTTCCAACAGGGGATTGTATGACGAAACGTAACGTCCAGACGGGCGGACTCTACATTGACACATCACTAACGGCGGGGAGAATGTGCATGCTCGATCATTTATTTTGACGACGCCATTGTGGTTCTCCTACGTATATTTACATTTTATGTTGTGAGCACTGTGTTTTGTTTTGTATGTTTCCAATGGCATTCAGTGACTGCATCGGGCGGGATGTCCCGTCGGTGCGCGGAGACTTGTCGCGCCTAACTTTAAGTTGCAGGTGTGGGACGGTCCCGGAGCCGACCGGACCCGTTCCGCGTTCTTACCACTCAGCTTGTTTAGTTCCCGGCGCCCCTCCGATGAATGTGACCGCCGTGGCGATCTCGCCGACCGCCATCCGCGTGTCATGGCAACCGCCGCCGGCGGAGCGAGCCAACGGCCGTATCGCTTACTACAAGCTGCTATGTGTGGAATCCGGGAGAGGAGATTCCGAGGCGACCGTCGTCAAACTTAATCAGACCTCGTTTGTTCTGGACGAATTGAGACGTTGGACCGAGTACCGCGTGTGGGTGCTGGCCGGCACTAGCGTCGGCGACGGGCCCGCCTCCTACCCGGTCACCGTGCGTACGCACGAAGACGGTACGTGTTCACTCACTTATTCACACACACACTCCCTCCTACACACACTCCGTTTCGTCAATACACTCGCATACATTCACTATGGGTTCGAATTACGATACAATCAAATTTCTAATCAACTCTGCGTGTGGAAGTGTAAAAGACGAAACGGAGCGTTGCCGAGCCAAAGAAAAGTCTCACAATACATTGATCAATAATTTAATTATCTTGCAAATTAACAAAGTTCTTTGGCTACGTAATATCAGAGGAGGCGCGGAAGCTCAATAAATTTTAAAATTATCTCAAATTAAATTTATACTTTGCGAATTGCTCGAGTTGTTTGGAATATTTCATCCTCTGATAGTACAGTTTTCCCCACACAACATATTAATTATGGGATATGGTTACTAACAATAATATTGAACAGAATCTCTTGTTCATTTATAAAATCATTATCATAATTGAAACCCCACGATCTATACGTTTCCACGGAAATTTTAAATATGCTCCGAAATATTGAATGTAATAAATGATTTTATATGTGAAAAATACTGGGCTGATGATATATTCATATTATATTGAATTGTCCCTGTTTTTGCTTTACATTTCGACAATCATTGGTGGTGGGTATTGTAATGAACATTAACTCATGGGTGATGTTGAAACGGTTAGTCACACGATAGCATAAAACTTAACTAAGTGTAATACGAAGATACTAATGTCATTTTTTCTTTTGTTCCTTTCTCATGAGCATATAGCAGGATACTAAACAGGAGGTTTAAAATCGTAACAAAATTTTACTATGCTTGCCGATAAACATTACATGTATATCTATTCTATATTTAATCATGTCACAGATTGTTATTTTGGTTTTCACTGTAATATAGCCGTTGTGCACAACGGCATAGAGTCGATATTTCCACTCACTGTCACATGTAATGATTTGTTCCGATGACGCGTCTCATGGATACGTGTTATTGTCAACTCGCTAAGATGGCACTCACTGAAATGCAAAACAGTTTATATATGCACCTGGTATAGTGACCACGGCACCGTTATATTGATTTTGGCGCACAGTTGTTCAGTATTTAGCGATGGACACAATTTTGCATGCTTTATTTACCGACACAGCACCGTTTTGGTTGAGTTATGTCACTGGGCACAGTTAGGTGGGTCAGCCCGCGCGCACCGCCGCCGCCGGTGGCTGGCCGGTGGCTGCCGGTGCGCGCGGGCGGACCGATAGGGAGCACTCAGCACCACTAGCGACGCCTCGAGGTGAGAGAGCGAGCCCACGCTCGGGTGTACCACACGCACCACGGCCCGAGCGCCGCATTTGAATACCAATACCGTCTCCACACGACACGCGCGCATGCTACTAAACTACTCACAACTACTTCTCTACTCACTGTACTGTCGTACTGTCTCACTACTGTACTATTAGCGGGAACTACGGGCCGAAGCGACCACCCGACGATCCGCCAAATTCCACTTGAACACGATCGGCTCATGTTCGGATCGGAGGGCTCGCACCGCGACACACTTCGCCTGATAGCCCGACTGCTCCGCTCGGTCGCTAGTCTACGCGCTATTTCTCTCTTTCTATCTCTATCTGTCTCACTCGCTCTCAGCTACAACTTCTCGCAGTAGCAACTTCACTCTCGCCTCTCTTCCTTCTTCTGTATTCTCTATCAGACTTTCGTCGTGCATGCACACTAGATATTGTGACATATATACAGAATACTAATATGGCTAACGTACGCATCGCCGTTGACAATGAACGGGACGGGGCACAAAGAACGCAACGCGACCTACCGGCTCACTCCTGTAAGCACATAGCGGACCGCATACCGGGCACAGCACACTATAGAGGACAACAGACCACAGGCACAGCGACGCAAGCAGACACTCTGGACACTCTGACACTGTCACAAACCTCACCGCGGCCGCACAAGGTACGAGCCGCCTCCACGACGCACCGCCGGCGCCACACTCACAGAGCCCCGCCGGCGCACATGGCACACTGCGACTCTCACACACAGACTGGCGCCGTCGCGTTAATCAATACATGTGCGTGTGAGTGACTTCTCTGCACCGAGGGACAACAACCGCCACTTGGAAGCATTATGCCTTTTTCTGATCGCTCAAGTCGTAAATGAACTCGCCAAGTTGCGCGTAAACCGACGTCTGCTCGCATAAGATTTCTGACGGCGCGAAACGTCCGCACATTTGAACTCTATTCAAGAAATAAAATTCTCATCCCCGTTTTGTTCCGCGCACTCGACAGAAAAAGGCAATGCACGCGACCTAGACGAGGCCCGCGTCCCAAGCGGCTTAAACCGAATGCGCCTCCTAAAGAGCTCAAAATATACGAGGAAGTAAAATAAGAGTGCCCCCCATTTCGCCGACAAGCGTTCTACTCGTAATCTCTCACTTAGTAGTTCCGTTCGCCCTGCAATGTTCGCACAATTTGTCTTAAATGTATTTGAATGCGTTTTTCTCTTTTTTCTCTCGTCACTGACTTTGTATGGGCCGCTGGTAACCCGTACAGCTATAAGGAGTGAGTACAAATTACTATAGTGCTTGTATATGTGTGCGTTTGTGCTTGTGCCTAAGCTTTATGTAGACCGAGTCTTCCTAGCACCTTAATTAGTCTAACCTGACAAAACAAACTGCAAGCGGTGACCTATTTGAATACTGTTTCTTCGTAGACGATGAATTGACGAATTTCCGCGGACTTGGCGCGTGCCAATTCGCCACGAACTAACTCCTAAGTCCGATGTACCCGAGGCATGATCCCTTGCAGTGTGTGAAATACCGAACATAGTTATAGTTGTGCTGCTTTTGGACACTCTAGATGATTTTTAATGACTAAAGTGTTTGAATTCTTTGTAAAAATGCTTGACGATTATAGTTGTTCTATACGATGTGGATTGGAAGGTAATGGATTTTAATTGGTTATGGTGATGTGAAAGGTATATGGAAATCAGTGTGTGTTGGTATTCAAATGCCCGATCGAGATGCTGAGAGGCGTGCAGACGCCTGCGACCGGAGTGCTCTATCAGCATCCACGACGGCGCCAACCGACCGCACTGTCACACCTTTTGTTACAAGTGCTTCCCGAAAAGCCTATGACGCCGACGCTTTCGATTTAGACCCCCTTTTTTGAGAATTGCTTTAGGTAGTATATAGCACGCTCCCGTAGATGCTGATAGGGCATTTAGGTCTGGAGGAGACGAGGTCTGGCTCGGATTGTAACATGTGTGCGTGTGCTCACAGTGCCCGGCGAACCGCAAGATGTCAAGGTGACTGCCATCAACTCCACCTCCATACACGTCACGTGGAAACCGCCACAGGAGAAAGAAAAGAACGGCATCATCCGAGGGTACCATGTGCACGTCCAGGAGATACGCGAAGAGGTGAGCTAAAACTTTTCCTTGATATATGTCTTTAACTTGCAAATATTTTATATAAAAACAAACTTCTTCATTAGTTACATATATGTCATTGGTAAATAGACTAAATAGCCTCGATAGTTGAATATGAATTGTATTCCAGATAAAGATAGTTATGTTGATACTTTCAAAACTTTTCTTCAAACCATACTTGTTTCGATGTGAAGTAGTCTTGCCACACTTTTCCATGATATATGACAAAATTAGGAATTCCATCAGGGCAAAGGTCTGCTGAACGACCCGATGCGTTTCAACGTGATGGATGACACGACCCTGGAGCTGAACGTGTCAGGGTTGCAGCCCGACACCAGGTACAGCGTTCAAGTGGCGGCTCTCACGAGAAAAGGAGATGGCGACAGGAGTCCACCAGTATCGGTCAAAACTCCGGGCGGTGTGCCGAACAGACCGAGTGTCAATCTCAAGTAAGTAGCTTTTTAATACAGTCGAGGTTAAAGTAATGTGACCGAACGTGATGGTAGTGGTGATGCTGACAGCATAAAGTATCGAGAATAAAGAGAGACTTTTACTTAAATAAGACCTTGTCACAGAATATATGAGAGAAATTTATTACTAAATTGATTACGACATTTTAATTGACTTCGTGGGTCACTTTTTGTTTTTTTTTTTTACATGTATTAGTATTGTTGTATTGTATTTTTTTTTATTTTACATGTACCTTGGTTTAATAACGATATTATTTTTTTAGGGTTTTGGAGAGGGATCCGATTGTGTCAATAGAATTAGAATGGCTGAAACCCACCCAAACATACGGAGATTTGCTTGGATATCGTTTGAGATACGGTATCAAAGATCAACCTCTTGAAGAAGTAAATTTCTCAGGAACCAAAGTATCGTCTCATAGGATTAATGATTTGGAAAGGGGTGTACAATATGAATTCCGGGTAGCGGGTAAAAATCATATCGGGATTGGTCAAGAGTCAATTAAATACTGGTTAACACCAGAAGGCGCACCGAAAGGTCCACCAACTAATGTCACATACCACTTCCAAACACCAGACATCATTAGCATAACGTGGGAGGCGCCAATCAGAGCAGACAGAAGCGGCCAAATTAAGAAATATGACGTCCAATTTTATAAGAGAGGCGATCAGTCTTCTATGGTAGAGAAAACAACGGAATTAACTAAAGCTGTTTTTACCGGTTTGGAAGAAGATGCTCATTATGTATTCAAAGTCCGCGCGTATACTGAGCAGGGAGCTGGACCTTACAGCAAAGACCTTACGGCGCATACTGAAAGGGACATCGGTAGAGCGCCTATGTCTGTGAAAGCCGTCGCTACCTCGGAATCTAGTGTCGAAGTTTGGTGGGAAACATTCCGTTCCAGAAAGAAGATCATCGGCTACGTTATCTTCTACACGATGACGCCTGTCGAAGATTTAGATGAATGGCTTCAGAAAAGTGTTCACGTAACGCATTCTGCTGATTTGGAGAATTTGGAGAAGTTTGCAGAATATGCTATTGCCGTAGCAGCTAAGACGGCTGACGGCCTTGGCAGGCTATCAGAAAAAGTCACTGTGAAAGTTAAGCCCGATGAAGTGCCTTTACACCTTAGAGCCCAAGATGTATCCACGCATTCTATGACTTTGTCATGGTCACCCCCATTACGCTTAAATCCCGTTAATTATAAGATTTCTTATAACGCCATAAAAGAATTCGTTGATTCTCTCGGAATGACTCAAACACAAGAAATTCCAAAAAGAGAAATAGTTGTTAAACATGATAGAACGTCTTATTCTATTAACGATTTATCACCGTTCACAACGTACAATGTTAACGTAAGTGCCATACCTAATGACGATTCGTATAGACCGCCTACAAAGATCACTGTTACTACGCAAATGGCCGCGCCAAAACCGATGGTAAAGCCAGATTTTTACGGCGTTGTCGAGAACGAAATCCTCGTCATTCTACCTCAAGCTTCGGAAGAATATGGACCCATATCACATTATTATTTAGTCGTAGTGCCTGATGATAAAGCTCATAATCATAAGAATCCTGATCAGTTCCTAACAGATGATTTGATAAAGAATAATATGAGAACAGATGATGAAAATGCGCCTTACATTGCTGCTAAGTTTTTACAAAGAAATATATTATATACATTCCATCTCGGTAACGATGAAATGTACGAAGGCTTCTTAAATAGAAAATTGAATCTGAACAAAAGATACCGAGTCTTCGTGAGGGCTGTCGTGGATACTCCTCAAAAGCATCTCTATACGTCTAGTCCGTTCTCGGAATACTTATCCCTTGATATGCGTGAAGCTCCTCCTGGAGAAGAGCCTAGCCGACCAGATCCTAAAGACATAAATGGCGATCCAGAAATAAGAATTGAGGAAAATAGAAAGGAAGCCGGCATGCTTTGGGTTATCGGTCCAATCATAGCCGCTTTGATGCTTTCTTTGTGTCTGGTTATGATGTTCATTGTAAAGAGAAGAAGACAACCGTGTAAGACTCCCGACCAAGCAGCTGTAACAAGACCTTTGATGTCAGCAGACGTCGGTTTCGGAGCGCCGTCTGATCCAGTGGAAATGAGACGACTCAACTTCCAAACACCAGCCATGATATCACATCCTCCTATTCCGATATCAGAACTTGGTGAACATATTGAAAGGCTAAAATCTAACGACAATTTGAAGTTCTCACAAGAATACGAAAGTATTGAACCAGGCCAACAGTTCACGTGGGACCATTCCAATATGGACGTTAACAAACCGAAGAATCGATACGCAAATGTAATTGCTTATGACCACAGTCGAGTAATACTGCAACCTATTGACGGAATTCTAGGTAGCGATTACATTAACGCAAATTACTGCGATGGATATCGGAAACATAATGCCTATGTTGCAACGCAAGGTCCTTTACAGGAAACATTTGCCGATTTCTGGAGAATGTGTTGGGAACTCCGTACGTCTACAATTGTAATGATGACTAAATTAGAAGAAAGGACTAGAATCAAGTGTGACCAGTACTGGCCAAGCCGCGGAAACGAAACATACGGCATGATGACGGTGACCATTGCTGAAGTTCAAGAGCTCTCCACTTATTGCATTCGTACGTTCCAAGTTACGAGAAACGGTGGAGCAGAACGTCGGGAAATAAAGCAACTGCAATTTACCGCATGGCCAGATCACGGAGTACCGGACCACCCGGCGCCATTCTTACAATTCTTGAGGCGGGTCAGAGCTTTGAATCCTCCCGATGCTGGTCCATTGGTTGTGCATTGCTCCGCGGGCGTCGGCCGTACTGGCTGCTTCATTGTGATCGATTCCATGCTAGAGAGAGCGAAGTTCGAACGCACGGTTGACATATACGGACATGTGACTTGCTTGCGAGCCCAACGCAACTACATGGTACAGACGGAGGACCAGTATATCTTCATCCACGACGCCCTGTTGGAGGCCGTGGTGTGCGGCGACACCGAGGTGCCGGCGCGCAACCTGCACGCTCACATTCAGAAGCTAATGCGCATCGACTCGATCGAGAACATCACTGGAATGGAATTGGAATTCAAGAAGCTGGCGAACATGAAGGCGGATTCCAGCCGTTTCGTCTCCGCCAGCCTGCCATGCAACAAGCACAAGAACAGACTGGTGCACATCTTGCCGTTCGAATCGACCCGCGTGTGTCTCACTCCACGCGATGGGTCGGACTACATCAACGCCTCGTTCGTCGACGGCTACCGATACCGCGCCGCTTACATCGCCACTCAGGGCCCGCTGCCAGATACCACTGATGACTTTTGGCGCATGCTCTGGGAACATAACTCCACCATCATCGTGATGTTGACAAAGCTCAAGGAAATGGGCCGGGTAAGATGGTTATAAAAGTGACTTTAATATATTTTCCTGTTGAACTGTGATCATCACTAAATTTATTTTTGTTTTTAGGAGAAATGCCACCAGTACTGGCCATCCGATCGTTCTGTGCGCTACCAGTGCTTTGTCGTCGATCCCATCGCCGAATACAATATGCCTCAGTACATCTTGAGGGAATTCAAGGTAATTTCAATTGTTGTAATGTCCAGTCAATAAAAAAAATCTTTATATTATACAGCTAAAGATGATCAATCAATTACTTATAAATATGCCATTATAAATTTATCTAACCTACATAGATCCAAATTGGTTCGGACTAACCTCCTAATTACTGTTTCCACACACTACTTTGGATACACCGAACTACGGTATCGCATTACGAATTTCCACGTTGCAATACGGCCTTGTATAGAACTTCACTAATGATTAACAAGAAATAACAATTAATGGTACCAATGTGAGCATCGTGAATGATATCTATTACAAAAAAATTATGTACTTATTACATCCCCTTTTTAAAATATGGTGATAATTAATAATGATGATTCATCGATTCAGCGGCATAAAATTTAACGTGCAATGCGCGTGTCGTGCCATTTTTATTGGATTCTTACATTAGGAAATTTCTAATAAGTCCGAAATTGTGCTAGGAAAACGGTATTAGGCTTCCCACCTGCGGTTTACAGCACTCTTTTCTACAAACTAAAGAAAGATAAAAGATATTGTCTCCATCGCTAATTCAAGTTCCTATAGACCAATGCAAAGACTACTAAAGTTCATAGCTCGTTCGAGTGAAGAAAAAATACTGTTTCGACAAATTGTTTTCATATTTTTTAATATCACTACGTTTACGCCAAAACCTTCTCAGCTGTAGAGGAGTACCCAACAGCGTAACCTATGATGATAAAACCATAATTTTTATACTACACATAGGTAACGGACGCCCGTGACGGGGCATCGAGGACGGTTCGCCAGTTCCAGTTCACCGACTGGCCGGAGCAGGGCGTCCCCAAGAGCGGCGAGGGATTCATCGACTTCCTGGGACAAGTGCACAAGACCAAGGAGCAATTTGGCCAGGACGGGCCCATCACCGTGCACTGCAGGTGAGAAATGATGATGAACAGACTAGGAAGGTGTGGGAAGGTGTATGAAGAAAAATAATTTGGTTAAGGTGATGGGAATGGTGATTGTTTGGTGGTTAATTGAGGTTTGAATGATTTTGATACGTAAGTATAAAAATAGGGACGTGATAAATTCACAAATAAGCTGAAATTCATACTACGATTAAGCATTAAAATTTATAGGTTTTTATTTACACAAGTGAACGCATGTGTTACATTGAGTGACTATACTTTAACCACGATTTGTCTGCTTTATGACTGTTAAAATTTGTAACTGCACTAAAACTTATCTGTATGCACTAGCTCCCGATTGTAAGTACTAATAGGTTCACAATTATTAGTTTATCTATGGCTACCTAGAGTCACAGTGCTATCCCCATGGAGACTCGCGCCAAGCAATATGCATACTGCTATAATGATTTTGATGCATTTGTTAATGATGATAATGATGATAATAACGATGATATTGATGATGATGATAACACTGGAAAACAGCATATCTGTTGCATGAGATTTTATACATGAATCTGAATAGTTTTTCCACGCTGATTTCAAAAATATATGCCGTTTTTATGTAACAGCTCTAGTTTTGGAGTTATGAAGTAACATGGTTTTTCATTGAAAATGCACGTAGTTTAAGTTTAAAAAATCTATTAAAAATATTAATTCTGAATAAAATTTCCTTTTTTTGGATTTTCTAGAGTCACATGTATTATGAGAACAATTTTAAATGCTCCAACAATAGTCAACCGTGATATGTTCATTACAGTACCCCTAACACCTCTCCGCTATAGTGTGAATATTCTGGTATAGCGCTCTCCTTGTTCCTCGGATAGAAGTCATCGAGATTTTCAGGAAAATGGTCTAGATGGCTGTGAAAGTAGTAAAGCTTAATACTCATGTTCCATCCAAGCCGTTGGAAGTGTATCAGCAACTGTTCAACGTGCTGAATGCAGCCGTCAGACATCCTTTTGACCAAAATGTTTCTTTCCTTCAATCGGGAAGTTTTAGCTTTCTGATGCCGTTTTAGACAGTCCAAGGTTCCTGATTAAGTCATTTATATCATAATTTAGTGGTCGGGGACTATCGCAGGAAATAAAATCACTGTCATTACCACCATCGTCGTTTTTGGTTTGTCCACTGCACTGGTCTGGATTCTCCGAAAATGGACATGACTGCTGTGGTGATGATTTGTCACTAACACTCAAGACTGGTCTTATGGCAGATTTTAAGTTGGATATATCCACTTAGAGCATTTTTTATGGTTTGAATGTATGATTTTCGTTACACAGAAATAACAGTCGTCATGATGGTTGGATAGTTCACACCAAATCATAGGAGCTTTGTATTTGAAAGTGGGTCTTTTCTTTGTTTGCCTACAGTCGCAAGGATTCAACACAACTTTTACGTACTAAACTTGGTATCCAAGATTTAGCGTTTAATAGCAACGGAAACCCAAAGTAGTCGAAATATGCATTTTTCACAAAGTCCAACACCTTTAAACGAAATTTTTGAACATATATTCTCCACAAATAATCCAAAAACAATCAGGATTATTCAAACACGTCCTTATTGAGGAAGATATAATGAAATTTATAAAGGAAATAGTTAATTTACACCGCTATTGATAGAAATTATCGACTTCTTAGGTAAATTCAAGACGGTACCTGTATCTCACCAACTAGAGCTGCTACAAAAAATCTGAGGCCAGATATGAAATCAGCGCACCCAAATTAGTAAACAACAGTTGAAAAACTTCATGCAACATAAAAAAAGTTTGATTTTGTTGTCCTGTGTAATGATAACAATGAAGATGGTGATGATGCTAATTACAATAACGAGAATGATGATGATGTTGACTGTGTGTGACGCAGCGCGGGCGTGGGTCGCACGGGCGTGTTCATCACGTTGTCGACGGTGCTGGAGCGCATGCAGTACGAGGGCGTGGTGGACGTGTTCCAGACCGTCCGCACGCTGCGCACGCAGAGACCCGCCATGGTGCAAACCGAGGTAACACTACTCATAAATAACAACTTACTCCGAGTAATTCATTCGTTTATGTCCTTTACTCCTCACAAATGTTACGAGAAGAAAACTTCTTAAAATCCCCTGTAGGTACCTCAGTTGAGGCTGATAGGGGTATGTCAGCATTTTATATCACACCAAGACTCTTGAGTGTGACTTGCCCATTTTTTCTGATACTATTATGCTTAAATAAAAGATGATTCAATATTAAGATAACAGCTTTATCATGGGTAGTAAGTGGCTCATCACTCAAATTTTTATTGCTAACCTAAACTCTGAGATTAATGACAAAGATGTCGTTCTACCTTCTCTCGGAACGAGGGACACTTTCTGGTTTCTAGTTGTATCAATTATGTTATCGCCTATGTCAATATGGATACTTTTGAAGTAAACTGATCTAATCCCAGTAGGTTAAGCAAAGCTCAAGACTGTAATAATAAAATAGTCACTAAATTATTTCCTAAAATACTTTTATTTACATTCAAAATTAATAAATCTAGACAAACGTAATTTTTTTTAGCAAACAGTTTGTGTTAGATAAATTAAATCTAACACGAATATCTGAAATACTATAATACTATGTTTCCCCTGTAGGACCAGTACGAATTCTGCTACCGCGCGGCGCTGGAGTACCTCGGCTCGTTCGACCACTACGCCAACTGACGCTGAGACGTGCTCGTCTGAGCATGCGCTCGCCACCAAGTACTTACCCTCATGTGTCCTATTACATACAGTTCGCCTTGCCATAAGGAAAAAAAACATACAGTTCGGAACGGTCATACCACGCGACGCCCCCCCCTAAAAACGTGACGTCACAGCTTCACTGGATAAGCTATTGACAACTAATATACCATTGGGTGCTTTTGGTCCTGTTGGTCTAACATCTATACTTGAAACAATAGCTCTCGTTTCGAACAATATATCAATGTTATTTTAAATATAGAATGTTCTCGAACGAATATCAAAAGCGGATATTGATATTGTGAGACTATCTACTGATGAAACGGTACCGGATGTAAAACAAGGATTGGTGTGTGAAGTCTTGGAAAACAATTTGGGTGTAAAAGATTTGTTAATGGCAATCATTTTTGGCATCAAGGAAAGAAATATCTTGGATCGATTGAAACGAAAATTAAAGGTATAGCCAAATAATAGCAACAAAGCACAAACACTAATGCATTTAGTCCAGAACACAAATATAAACTAAAGTATGGATACCAGATTAAATTCATGTTCAGCTCATTTTTCTAGTCTGGAATCCAATCATTTTTTGTGTCTAATTGCTTCAATCTTTTATTTTGTCCATGTCATTGCTACTGAGGAAAGTCAAAATTTGATTGTTTTCTAAAAATTCAATTTCTTTAAAATAAGAACTTTTCAACATAATTTCAATGATAAGCAATATTAGCGTGATGAATCAGGTTCAAATGAGCCAATGCCTAAAATTCCAAAAGAAATTCAATGGTATATTAGTAAAGAGCAGCCGTTCCAAATACTCCGAATGAAAAATCCTTTGTTGTGTACCCCTATCCTGTTGCGAAACGGTAAGATCCATCTACCGACCATAGTGATGTACGAGCTATGTCGACTGAACGTTACAAATGTTTATTTGAGGCTAATAATGAATGAGTGCCTAGGAAAGCTACTTATGATCTAATATTTACGAATGTGACCACTTATAAAATCATGATTGTGAGTCGGAAGGGTAATAAACGTAATTAAATATTATCCTTATGTCTAACTTATGATAGAAACTAAAAAATGGCGGCAGTTGGCGATATTTTTAAAAATATAAAAAAACGGAACAGTATAAAATGTTGATGTCCATATGAACAGTTTATAGATGCATTTAAATATATTACGACAGGATTATGAAAAAGTATATTACGGGCAATGTAATGGTTATGCCGAGGTTTATGATTTGCATGATTGAGGACTGTTCGCATTACGAACGCCGCGACGAACGAAAGATCGCGATCGGGTCCATTAACGTTCGTCGGCCCGTTCGTAATGCCAATCGTTCTATATAAAGTAACTTAGTGGATGAAAACAGTGCGCTTAGAGACTTAAATATACGCGTTATAATCAATTATGATCGTCACATACAATATATACATACATGATATTGTAAAATGTATAAATAGTTATTGCAGCTGTAATTAGAAGTTTATTTTTCATATCGGGTGTTAAAGAAGAATATACGTTTAAGTAGTGTAAATTGTGGTAACACGTTTCATTATCGCAATATATAATAAAGAAACTCTTTAGACGAATCGGCTGTGTCGTGTGTTTGTGTCAGTCCTGTGCGTAGTACGTAATGTTGTGTAAATAACTCCTTTATTTTTTTATGAAGCGTTATTTTACGTTGCCAATACCCAGTTGTTTTTGTTACTCTTGCCCTGTAAACCAGCCAGTAACTAACGTATATAGTGACGTAGTCCGCAACTGTGACTGCATTAATATTGTGAAACAAAAGACAATATGAGAATGCTTTTTTAATTTTATTTCTTTTTTAAGTTAGTTGTACGTTAATTTTAGTATCGATGCTTGCTTTAGGTGATGATCGTGATTCGATGACATATCTATTGTGTAGGTAGAATTAAATGTTTTTAATTGATGTGGTAATGTTTTAATGAAATTATACAATCAAATGGGAACGATTCGGCTGATTTTCACCGAATTGCGCAACACTAACGTGAAATGTTAAAAATGTGTGTTAACATCGCAAACGAGACCTGGAACGGAGTTATGTCGGAAGCCATTTTTTATTAGTTGTCTATTTACAATTTAGTGCTTCTATAAAGGTTTGTAACTAAGACATTTTTTCTCGACAACTGAATGTGACTGCCACGAATCTACCACACTATATTAAGCTATCTTTAAGTGTAGTATGTTATTTAATCTTTTACAGTAATCCCCTTGCATAGTGAATGTATAAGAGTTTAGGTTTTTCACTCGTTTTATACAATATACCCTATAACTTTATCGATCTATTTACGTATAAGTTAAACTTTGAGCTTGTATGTAAACTTAGGGAGTAATACGATGTAACGCGGTCTTCATACATGTAGATATGCGAACAATTTAAAAAGTACTCAATCGTAAGGGAATATTAATTGATATCGTGCGCGGCGACTCGGCCGGGTCGGCGGCCGGCTCGTGCGTAACTGCCAATCGGTTCACGTTAGCTATTAATGGAAATAAATAATACGAAACATACGTAGATATAAATGAGAGTAATTGTTAAAGTGAGGTTATAGTGAAAATTTAACACTCGTTGATGAATCATGTATTTAGCGAGCGCGAAATATTAACGCTAGTGGAATGGCAGCCTATATAACCCTATCGGTTTCAGCAGCTTTACTGTCGGGCTTTACCGCAATCATTCCTATGATTAATTTAATCGTTCACGTACTCATATTTCTGTCTTGCCGCTTATTATTATTGAATGCTGAATGATGTATTTAAACAATGTTATTAAAGAATTTATGATACCCCTGAGTAAAATTTACTTTAATTGTTATGATGTCGAAACAGTTCACTTATTAATTTTAAGTTGACTTACGACCAAAATTATTGTAATTTTTTTTTATTAATTAAGTATCAATCATGATCAAATAAAGTGTGATAGACTTTTTAGTTGTAAACCTAAAATCTTTTTTTAACTCAAATCAACTCCGTATGTAGAATAACATTCAAACGCACACTAAGATCTCTCGTGTACAGTTATTAACGCGTTTTAGATTTAGGTATCACTATGGAATTGGTCACAGCGACTGTTGACTGTTGCAGTGTTCAATATAATAAACTTATACTTCACAAACCCGCAATGTAACGCAAATTAATGATCATGCTTTATTTGAGTTGAATTACGCCTCTTAAAAGGCAATGAAAGTCAAAATATTTTAAATTACAAACATGATTTAATTTTCCCCCGTTGAAGAAAAGTACTGTCAACATTTATTATAAAATGTAATTAGATTCACGCAACAACCTATCAAGTTTAAGTTCGCAGTCGCTGTTATCAATTTCAAATATTAGTCTTGGTTAACTTTGTTCCCAGTAGCAAATAACATGTCATGCCATATCGAGGTGCTTGGTTCCGTTTTGTTAGTACAAATGTTAAATCCCCAATCAATGAAGTTGTTTTTTTTTTAATGTGGAATTTTATTTCGTACGAGAAAGACTGATTTAAAATAATTTCGATGTGTTTGTACTTGATTTAAAAAAAAATGTAATTAATAGTTGAATGATTGAAAATGTGTAGTACCTAATTATTGTTGTAATAATGTAACTCTGTGTTTGTAATTTTAGTTGTATTTTACTATTATATTTTTGTGTGTTCCATTTATATGGGAATTTGTTGCACATCACTTAATGTTTAAAATAAGTTAATTTTATAAATTCAAATGAAAAAGTGTTTTTATAAAATTATTTTTTAGTAATAATCCAATGATATAAGTATTTAAACAGAATAAAAACTCCGCTGTCAAATCAAATTGTATTTACCATATTTAAATAAGAAATGCCATTTAGCGTGTTTAAGCATGCATCAAATGATTATAATTGATCCTAAATTTTATCTTTTATTCATGAATTAATTTGCATTTTTGAACGAATTGGCATAATGTGTAAGGCCTTAGCTTTAACGAATGTGTTAGTGCAATTAAAATGGCGCACGCAAGATGGCTGGCGGGGTGACATGTAAGTGTATCTTAGAGGTTTGTAGTTCATGTTTATTTTGTAAAATACCCGCGCTGCGTCTCGGGCACAGTGGATTCGCAAATTATACATATGTATATGAAGAAATAAATTTATGTGAGACCATATGAAAGTGTTTTATTTAAATTCATATTTTGTCTTTTTCCCGAAACTTAGCAATAAAATATAGTGTACTTTTCGAGATCTAGAGACACTACTACTACTACCACTACCGCTATGGTAGTTTGGTCAATTTTAAGACTAAAAACATCGTAAAACTAAATTGCTAAAGTCAAGGCTTATAGTCTAATCTTTTTTAAGTCAGGTCATGCACGTTCTCAGTTATACAATTTGTAATCTCTACCTAATAATAATTTAATATGAGTATAACAATATTTAGATCAATTTTTAAATAATATTACACCAAGTGGATTACAAATACTTACGCATTTTATGAACTTATGAAAGCCGAATCAAAATTCATTGCTTAATTTCCAAGAGGCATGAAATACTCGTAAATATATTGACTTCGAATTTTTATGTTTTACGAACATTTTCCCCATATAAAAATACAATTTTGAATACAATATGAAAAACTCTTTGTGCAGTAGATCAACATTGCGCACGATTTCTAATTCATTCCCTGTTCGTTAGTTTCAGTCTGGTAATCCCATTATCCAAATATTGTGTAGGCCGCAAATTGGCTCAATGAATACGTATTGCTGAACGTTAATTATAATATCTGAGGAACGTGCCCCGTGAGATTGCTACTCCATTGTGGACGGAGGCCTTAGAAACAAAGACATAGTCTTTCTGGACGAAACAACGACTTCAAATATGAAGTGCGCTTTAGAGAATATTATAATGGAATAAAATAACATTTACTGAATCTAGAAAAGAACAAGAAGAACTCAAGTGATGTTCTACGAAGTACGAAGATACTAACGTAAAGATACTTAAGGTAACGAGAAAATGACTAAGGAAACTGTTGTGTTTTTTCTTTAAGCTAATAACTAATTTAAGTGATTTGTACGTATTGATCAATAGACTCAAAAAATTCTGCCATAGATAAAACTAACATTACATAAATCACACAACACAACTTACATAAGCCATTAGAAAAAAATAACGCGCATAAAACAGGTAATTATAAAAATGTAGACACTTCCATGACGTAATATGAATAAAAACATGCTTTAAAATTATAACAGAATCACGAGAAAATGAACTAGTTACTTTATTTATTTACTGTCGTTCCATAGTAAAGGAAGCACTTTATCATCAACCTAAGCTATCAATCGATTGATAATTATAATAACAAAATACCAGCACATCTAGTAGATCTACATTCGCGGCCGTCCATTGTAAAGCGTATTGGATGCTGAGACATTTCGATCCTTTGAGTGTCGAGCTCAATATGCAACTCGCTTGATACCATTAGCCGGACGATTTTGAATATGAATTGGTATCTGCTCGGGCTGAGTTCAAATACCGACGTTGGATCAAACCTTTGACATATCCCTGTCAATAGCATGTGATACATGCCCGGCCTGTGCTGGCCATCCGATATTCAACCGTATAATGCTGTATTGTATGCTATTCACGTTTGCGCACTCGTAAGAGAATGAGTTTATTTGTTAAGATATATCGTTAATGTTAGGTTACTGTCAATGAACCAGGAAAATAATATTTTGTGTTTATTTCAAAGAATAGAAATCGAATATTCAGAAGATTCTCTGAATAAGTATCTGCATGTCACGCCGTAATCTCTTCAGGAATAAGCAGAGGTGCATTTTTACACTGCCAAATTTCTAACCTTTCTAAGTGCATTTTCATCAGACACACTTTCAGACTTGATGGAGTTTCAGAATATTTCCTAGTCAAAAACCCAATAGTGTATCGCATAACAGTTTAATAAAATTTTCATGATTTTTCACATTTTTTATAAACGCATTCGATAAAGGTTTTCATACAATTTATTTTCGAAATCGGCTGAAAATATGATTAATTCCGTTTTGTATTTTAGGAGAATCGACAACATGTATTTAAATCATCGGCTAAGCCATGACACGCCGCCATATTGGCCGCAAGCCGTTGCCGCGAATTAATCCCGCCATAAATAACAGACTGTCGCTTCTCTATGGTTTAAAAAGAAGGCGGTTTATTTATTTTTAATTGCCAGATTAGAATAGACAGAACGTTTGATTTTCGAACACATACGTAATAAAACAATATTTTGCAAAAATGTTACTCAACAGTCAACACCCTCAATTATATAATTAGGCAGAAATTCGGACCGGTTGTTATTTTGATAGCATAATTAACTAAAAAGAATAGCGTTTAATTTGATTAAAAGAAATATAAAGTATCCATAAACACACATTAAGTGAGATTGTTCATACATGGAAAATAAAACAATGATAAAAAAATATCGGAAATCTGAAATAGAGATAGCGAAATAATGTTAAAAAGGTCGTAGATTTTTATCAATTCAGTGATACAGACCCAGACAAGTCGTGCCATTAATGCCGCATCGCATACTCTACAACAAAATTTACATACATTATACAATTCCAACATGAAAGTTATTCAACCATTATCGTTCTGTTATACGGTGTACATCGAATTCTGCTGATAATTCATTCATAAACACAACTATAGGCAACTTCAATTGATACCTATCATAATACACCTATAAATTATTTATTAGTTAACTCCCTTAGCTCCCCCGCGACGGAGATCTTTATTAAGTGGTACAATTCATTTGGCTGGCGAATGTAGACAGATTAATGGCTCCGTTTATAATAAACAATATCATCTTGGCAGACTGGGACGCTTATTAAACTCCTTGCTGAGGTAAATAAATAATGGGCTGATATAAATGGTTCCGCCGCGCGGTGTCTCTCCTACAATTACATTTATTTACCTTGTTTAATTAGGTTCGAAATGTCTGTTTTGTGTGCATAAGATAAGGATAAAATATCACTGACAAACATATTGAAGAGGACAATATGCTAATATCCATTGTGTACTTACATTACGAATAGAAAAAAACAAACTTAATGAAAAAAATGGCGGCTTTCGATCTATAAGAGATTGCTTAGGCGCCCCATACACCTACAATAATATTGCACAATCTTTTTATTGTGCAATAATATTGAATACCCCCTTTGATTCAAAACGTTCAATAAATTCTGTTAATAAAATTGATAAACCACTCTGATTAATATTTTCGTGCGAGCAACATGTCTGACGGCAAAGTTTTGGCGGCAGCCACGCTGGTGATTTTGTTGAAAAGAAAAAAAATATAAATATATTGCGCATTATTAAGCCTACACAGCGCAAGAAAAAAATATTGCACAAAAAAACTAAGCTCGCTCAATCTTTTGTTCAATTACTGCGCAATGTTTCAATATTATCCCTACTCGTTCAATAATATTGTACAATTGTGCAATAATATTGTAGGTGTATCTTCTTCTTCTTCATCAACCCATATACGCCCACTGCTGAGCACGGGTCTCCTCTACCATTGAGAGGGTTTTAGGCCTTAGTCCACCACGCTGGCCTAGTGCGGGTTGGCGGACTACACACCTAAGAAATTCCTAAGAACTTTTAAGTGTGCAGGTTTCATCACGATGTTTTCCTTCACCGTTAAAGCAAGTGATAATTCAATGTGAATACACACATGACTTCGAAAAGTCAGAGGTGTGTGCCTGGGGTTCGAACCCGCGATCGCCGAGATTCTCGATCGCGCGCCCAAACCTCGAGGCCATCACTGCTTTTCACATTGTAGGTGTATGGGGCGCCTTAAAAAAGAAAACGGGTGAAACTTGAAGTGTAAAATTGGCGAAAAGGACATTAAAGCCTTATAACTCAAACTAAATTTTAAATTACTTGTAAGAAATTCTAGTTATCATTTTAAATACTTGGCTTCTACGTTGCTCATGCCAAATATGCTGTCTAATGTGGGCAACAAGCTTAGCTTTTAATAAAATAATATTTTGAATAAATCTTTTTTATTTACTAATCATAGTGAAAAAAATAGATTTGCCGATATCCTTAATAAGGGAAAGATATACTTACTTTGTTTTATATAAATAGTAGTTAATTATTTGAAAATGTTATAGTAAATGTAGGCTCTATGATTCTTTATTTCCTTCCGTTCCAGCTAACAATATCATCCACTAATAATTAATGTCATAATTTATGCCTCGTAAAAATAAAGAAAATTACTTGAAACTCTTCACTTAACGCTAAAACTTTAAAACAACTTGAATTACCTTTTATTAAAACAAAAACGAAAGCAATATTTATTACTTTAAACTAAATTAAGCCTTATTTTGCGTGACATCGCCCGCCATTTTTATTTAAGAATTAAAAGACGCGCTACTCTGTGGACTGACAAATAGCATACTTAATTCATTGCAAAGAAAAAGTTAAATTTTATTTGCATTTATTTTTAAGAAGACGAATTTAGAGCATATTTTAATTGTAAGATTAAAAAATATTCTTTTAAATGTAAAATGTGGAAATATGACATAGTAAAATCCAGGCGATTTTTTATTCATATGATTAACAAAATTTCACGGATGTGATCGTTATTTATACGGTATAGTTACACCTAACTCTTATAAGACTTGCAGCAAAAATCATTGCAAACCGCAAGTAACCAAACCACAATTTTAAATTACTAAATTATTTTCTTCAGTATTATGCAAATCGCCAATAAAATCTTGCTAAACTTTATACTCAAAAGTGTAATTAAAGATATACATCGTTAAGTACCACGAAATAAAGGTCATGCTTATGGTCACTAACCGGAAACATATCTAGACTTGCTCCTACTGGGAATTCTCTGCTGGCAACGCAATAAAACTTTGCCCAACCGGGGAATCGAAATCAGAAGCTTTCGATCAGATTCTCCATGAACTACTCAAACACTACCAAGGCATTCTAGATAAGATCTTTTAAATTATGAAATTGGAAACGAAATATTTGCCTCGTCTTTCGCAAGTAATATTATATAGAATCAACGTAAATCCTGCTTTCATCAGTTTATATTCCACGAACAGGGCACGTGTTAAAAGTGCGAGGGGTTGGGACTTGGAGCGAAATTAATTTACTCCCGATCCCCTCATGCCATATGTAAATGAAATTGAACCGCCTTATTTTTATTGAGAAGGGAGCGTGGGACGCACTGAGGTTTGCACCAAAACTTATTTGACATTCGGCAACCTACAACCATATTTTACTTTAATTTTCCCTTATATCGGAAATGCATAAGGTAAACCGACAAATAAGGAGATAAAAACGTAAACTAAGAATAGGTGCCCGATTCAAAGAACAAACATACAGCTAACGGAAACTACCGACACCATATATTTTGCAGTTGCTAAACATTAAGAGGAAAGTTCTAATATAAGCAATATACTTGGTTTGACAAGCCATAAATTTTACCTAAAGGAAATCGAATCCTACAATGAATATAATCGGAGGAGCTCCAATAAATTTTAATTCAATGAATGGCTTTAATCTTATAGGACCAAACCTTAAAACAATGATTTTTTTTGCCTAGATGGGACCGTTAGCATTTAAATCTGTTGAATTGAAAATATAAAGCTAATTTAATTATTGGAACACTAACTCTCGGGTTTGCTATCTATCACCTTAGTCCGCGCCGTGACCATAAAGACTAAAGGCTGTAAAACCTTCGATTTCAACGTCGGGTAATTAAAATTCTACGAAAACCTCGATAAAATTCCTATATTCCATTGTAATTTAACGTTTGCATAAAACAAGAAACTGTTATGCTTTGACGCGTTTACCTTTTTCGATACCTACCTCATTTAAAAAATCGAATTGTCGTATAAAAAATATCATAGTATTATTTCATTTGCAATTGACTTATATTGACTCGACATAGAATAAATTATATATTGATGTATTTAATATGATGAATTATTATTGATTTAAACTGGTTTTTATCCACTGCTCGCGTAAAATAAATAAAAATAAGATTGTCACCGACGGAAATTCTCGCTGCAACAGGGAGTTGGTTGAAATGTGTTTGTTTCCCATCCTAAACACTTGGACTTAAAACGTAGTTGTAGCAATACACCACTGCCTATTCCCCGTACCAAATTAAAATTATTTTAGAAAATGGGTATAAATACCTACAATTATAAATTAAAACGATCCACGCTACAAAGTGAATATGAAGTAATATGTGTGCATTTTTTTAAAAAAATTGAAGGAGAAAACATACTGCGCCGACCCCAAGGAATAAATTGGGACCAGGGCAGGGGAATGATGATGATGTGTGCATTTTTTAAAAATTTCTTAAATTTTATAAAGTCATGAATTTGTTTTTTAATTTAACGCCAGCCAAATATATAAGTCCCCCTCGATTACGGGCCTGAACACGTAGTCTACGGTTATTTGATGCTGTTTGAAATTCAGCTGAAGAAAAATATAGAATGTGCTGTTGATACGTAACAAAGCTCGGAAATCAATTTCGACATTCATTACATACTACGCACATACATTGCTTTGTTTCCCGTAATATATAAGTCGTAATTCTTTATTATATAGTCATAGACTATTTACGCACAAATATTAATTACTTCAGGCTCACACCTCTAACTTTTCCAAGTTATGTGTATTCACAATGAATCCTAATCACGTACTGTAACGGTGAAATCATCGTAAGGAAACAATTTCTTAAGAATTTCTTAGGTATGTAGTCCGCCAACTCGCACTAGGCCCGCGTGGTGGACTATGGCCTTTACCCTTTCTGTTGTAGAGGAGGCTCGTGCCCAGTAGTGTGACGTGCCTACAGGCTTGATGATGATCATAGTTTTTTTTTTAATTTTAGTCCACTATAGAAATGATGGATGAATCATATGTAGGAAAAAAGGTGATGAATATGAAAGTGGATGGATGGGCGAGCCGAGAAAGGCCAAAGAAGAGATGGATGGAGTGCGTGACTGAAGATATGAAAAAGAAAGGGGGTGAATGAAGACATGACGGCTGACACGGATGTGTGGAAGGAGAAAACATACTGCGCCGACCCCAAGGAATAAATTGGGCCCAGGGCAGGGGAATGATGATGATATACAGGGTGTATTTAGACCGTGATCGAAAACTGAGACAGGTAATGGCGAGGGTGATCACAGACCCAGTGGCGATATTAAAAATCCCGACAAAGAATAAAAATTTTGACGTTTTCCATACAACCATTGGTGTTAGAAGTATGTGGTTTGTATGGAGAACCACAAAAATTTTATTTTTTGTCGGGATTTTCTTTAATGCCAGGGGGTTTGTAATCACTATCGCTATTACCTGCCTCAATTTTCGATCACGGTCTAAATACACCCTGTATAAAGTGTAACAAGTCACATATTCTAAAATCACATTCTATTTTTGAAATGTACAAGACGTTTACTAAAATACTCTATTATCTCTGCTTATTCTGAGTGAATAAATTTTCACTTGTCTACAACAGCCGGGCGCGAACCCTTGTCTCTGGTAATACTAGATGCCTAAGCTAGTCCCCAGGGGGAGTATCGCATTACCCATCATGCTAACTTTTTTCCACTTCCATTTATCAATTATTAATGACCCGGAGCTGGCATCGAAGCGAAATTGAGAAGTCGCGGCCGAACTTTCCTAACATTGAGATTTATTATGTTTCTTTGAAAGAAAAATCGGAAACGTAATTTATGAAGTAAAAACTGATGAAATAAAGCAGTTTCAATTACATCTATGTCTTTTTATTCATGTACAAAATGTGCACTAATGTATTCCTGGAATCGACCGGGACTTCTTTATCGCACAAAAATTACGGCTCGAGATCGACGGGCCAGCCTATTTTTGGAGTTTTAATGTCTTAATCTCTTGAATGGCAAAACATTAAATAGAACATGTAGTGAAAATCCTCTACCTACACATATGTACGTGCTTGAGGTTTATTTATACATTTTACAAAAATACGTAGCCAACAGTGTGTGTTAATGGTCTCGTACAAAATCACATGGCGTTGTTTTTTCAGGTATCAACAATTTACCTTGTCGCACTGCACATTTCCATGGAACAATATAAATAAAGCCGTCAAAACACGAGCACGACACAATAAAATATTTATCTGTACGTAGATACGCAGGTATCGCGTGTCGTAAATAAGCGTATCTCATTTCAATAATACTGTTTTTAGGGCCTTTTATAATGAAAATATCCCGTTTTTGCACGAAATATAGGCTTTGTTTTTATATTTTCATGGCATAATTTTTGTTGTAGGTACATATTTGAAGCGGTTATCTATTAAGGATTTTTTGTTTAAAGTCAATCAAATAGATAATGTTTTTAGTTTATACACATAATTGAGCCTGCTACTATCAGATACACGTAGCAAAGCTGCAACAACCTTACAAATTAAATGTTTGCATTCCCTTTTATTGTCCTATACTAAGAACGACATGACATAATATATTAAAATTCGAATAGTTTATGTCAGCTTTGGACACATCAACTAAAGACATACGCCATGTTTTAATATTTTCCACGCGAGCTTGTCTTGTGTGGAATACCGAGTACTTTGAAACAAGTTACTTGGGGAACCCTTAATGTATTCTTATAGCTAATAATTTCATTTCATTTCATTATTTCATAACTCTCAATCTTTGAGTTTCCTTATGATGGGTAAGCAATCTAACCATAAAATATCATACATTTCATGGTATAGAAATGAGCCTTTACATACTTATATTTATGGTCGCACATCAAAAAAACCCACATCCGAAATAAATATTTGTGGTACACATAAAAATTCGTCTCGGGGCGATAATCGAACCCGCGGCTCTCATTTTACAAGCAGGTGTCTAGGCTATTACACTGACAGGCTTTTCTTTCGTTTGTGCAACTGTAAATTTTCTTGTCTTGGGAAAACAATTTAATTCCCTAAGAACTCCTATATCTAAATGATTGTAAGAGCAATACCTATAGGCATAAACAAAACTGAATTTCAAGTGGAAAGGAGCACACGGTCGATATATTTTATTTTAAAATCGTAATTTAATCCCAACTCCCACGAGACCCAAATGAAATTGGTTTTGAATGAATGTTGCTTTTGTTTAGTCCCCGGGTTAATTTGAATATTTTCCACTTAGCGTATAATTAAATTTTTGCAGCCGCTATAACGAGTTCGTATGAAACCTGACATTGATTAAACATACGTAGTAACCTCGGATACCCTTGTGAAGACCCATCGAAATTTTATTTAATTAGGCTCTTCTTGGAAGTCGAAGTACGAACTACGTACAAAGTAAAGATGTGAATAAACATGTCGGTACTTAGGTATATACTCAACCTTTCGACGTCCACTGCTGAACGTAGGCCTCCCCAAGATAGCGCCAACCATCCCGGTCTTGTGCAGTCCTCATCCATCCGTTACCCACCACCTTTCTCAAGTCGTCGGTCCATCGTGCTAGAGGACGTCCCACACTACGTCTGCCTAAACGCGGTCTCCACTCCAACACTTGTCTGCTCCGACCGTCCGACCGTCGGTAGACATGGCCATTGGCCAGCCCACTTCCACTTTACTTACTCGTACTCTCGGTACTTAGTTGTTAGTTACGAAATATTTTTTTATGACAGTCATTGGTTACCCTACTAACCAGCAAGTGTGTTGACTCTTGTCACTTATATTTATCCAAGGAAGTAGCCCAGATAGAAAAATATGCTTAATATACGTCTCAGTTTTATAAAAATGTTTAGACAAATTGGAAAAAGTGAAGGAGAAAAATCAATAAATTTTGAAACATAGTTTTTGAAGGAAAATTTTGAGAACTTTGACTTTATAGCTTACAATTTCGCCATAAACAAAGTACCTACATAATGAACGCTCTGAAATTATAATACGGTAATGAAGCATGTAGTTATCGGCGCGATCTCTCGTACCATGTTAACGAACAGCCCCGCCGTAAGGAATGTTGTACCCTTGTTATAAACGCATTATTGGACGTCAGCTATCAGATTATTTTTAAATTAGTTCATTGTGCGATAACACGCATACATTGACGTTTTAATACTTGGTAATTTGTATGCATGTAGGAAATTAGTAGTACATTGCTGAGTTGAGGGGTTGAGACTATACTGTTTGTTTTGAGAATTCTATTGGGTTTTCTTAAGTAGTGCAATTTACTTAATTTCTTTTCTAAAAGTGTAGTATTAGAGGAAGCCCATTCTTTAAAGTTGCAAGTTAAGGCCGTCGCCTACCACATTAGCCTTAAGCAAGTGAGCAATCTTGACAAAAAACACAATGCTCTAACTATAGCGACAGACAGGACAGAAAGAACAATAAACTTCTAATAATTTTAGATAAATTAAAAATATATTTCATGGATAAATAAAAATACTCACACGTTTCGTACACAGCTCTTCATGAAACATAAAACAGTTAGCATCCACGATTTTAAAAACTTACAAATGACCTAGACAGAAATCCTTTTCGCCACAATTATGTATGGAATAGTATCGAACAAATCGAGTAGAAATCCGTAACATGCGACTGCAAAATAATCTTTGCCTCAAAGGATTTCACACGGTCGCCATACAAAGTGCACCTACCTACCACTAGTCTAAAAAAATATACCATAGAAAAATCAGTGTTCTGGTATAAAGACCAAATTAGAATTTGTTTAGAGGTTTAATAATACTTAAAGAGGGTTAATAATACTCTATCCAACTTTACCTTAATATTTAGAGGCTTTATTATGGAGAGAAATGGACAACGTCTAGTCAACTCCTTATATTTTATTTCCTACAAATTAATTCGACGACATACGATTTTCCATGATCCCTTCCTAATATGATCTCTTTCTGATTACTTAATATTGAGATATGAATGACTTGTACAATACTTACCATGTAGGTCCAGAATAGAATAAGAAATTAATCAATACAAGAAAAATAAAACTATTGTTATTTTATAATCATATATCACACTTTTCTTATCACAAATATTATAAAACATAATTGCAACAACTTAAAATAAAATAACATATATAGGATGGATTAGTCATGTCACAAAATAAATAAATGCACTCTTCTTATGCTTAAAACAAATGCATATTTTCATGATGTATTAAAAAAATCATTATTTCAGCTTTTCCTTAACACCGGTCTGAAATAAAATTGCATCCATTAGCCTTTACCCTAAATGATATGTCGCGGGACTCAAAATTTGTAAAGAAAAGTCTAAAAACACATAACAGTAACCTCCAAAGGGGAGGCAGAGATGCATTTCACCATGAGGCTATTTCATTAAAATTTATCTACTTAATACTTTACTCATTCTTCTATTACTCTGCTTATAATGTCTTATTAACTTACTTTTTTTGAAATCCAAACATGCTTAATAATGTAGGTTGGTTGGCCGGCAATGAAGCAGTCCTTTTTAATGGAGATTTTTTACTTCCATTAACTTTAGCACCACTTTTAGATGGTTGACTGCTGCTCATTTTCAAAGGTTTGGCGTACATTTGAAGATTTTTTACGGGTGACTTACCGAGTAATAGCTGAAAAAATGAGATTAATCACATTGTTTCTGTAGTTTTCTCCGAAAAATTGACGCGAAAGTTTGTTTATATGGATATTTGTTTCTCTTTCACTCTAAACTATTGAATGGATTTTAATAAAACTTGTCAGTAATCTAGTTTATACATAACACAGGCTGAAACATATTACAATAACCTGTGGCTTATTGTTATATTTGGTGTACCAAGTATTATTATTATTACGCACCTTATTATCAATATCGTCATAAGAACAAGTGTTCTCTATCACAGAGTCTTCAGTATTTACATCAAACGTTGGCGATTTTGTTATCGTCCTAAATGGGTTGCGGGGACTTGGATCCAATATTGGACTTCTTGGTGGTTTAACCGGACTATTTTCTATTAAATTCTCTTTTTGAGAACTTTCTGATTGAGAATCAGGTATTTCATAGCATTGTGAATCTATTTTTATATCTTCCTCTCTTGGTCCCACTTTAAAAGGATTTTTGCTTGGTTCAGGCGTTTCTATTTCCTGACTGTCCTTAATTGATATTCCACTATCCCTATTGCTGTCAAAGAATTTGCTTTCAACTATGTTATCGTCTAAAACTGTCGTAGGAAATTTACTTAGTCTTTTAACAGGAGCATTGTTCATGAATTTTTTAAAAGATCTTTGTTTGTTTTCTAGTATTGGTGATCTATCCTTCTGCGATACTTCTTTAAGTATTTCGTCGTCTGTTAATACTGTATTTGTGTTATTATCACAGTCAACTTTTTGCCGCTTATTCGGCGGCTCTACGGAGTACATTTTGCTTAAAGCTTCTATTGATAGGCTAAAATCAAAAACACATATTAGAATAATTCTCCTAGATCTTGTAACATAAGGGTGCAGCGCGCTATTGATCGGTCTCGGTTTCTATTCCCATATCGAGCAAAGAACTTTACCATTGGGTTATTTTATTTTATAAAATAGGTTGGAGAACGAAATCAGTAACAGTATCTGGTAAGCGGAAATTTCAATAATGACAATATTTTTACAGATTTTTATTGACAAACAGTTAAGATTATACCTCTGGTCCTGTGACTCAGGCACATATTTGCTGACTAGATTGACTACTTTAGGCCGTGGCCTCGTCTTGGGTACTGCTATAATGGGCTCCGGTTTGCTAACTTTCTTCTGCCACGGGCATGGATCTTCCAAATACTTTCTGTAGTCTGGAGACCAAATACTGGGATGGTTTGGTACACCTTTCTGCTTCCAACTGCCAGTCTTAACGTTTTCATTCTGGAAATACATATAGCATAATGTTTAATATATATACTGGCCAGGACGTACAAATGTGTAAGATCTAGAATATTTTATATATAGATGGAATGCACTTACGTCATAACTACGATGATCGGGATGCCAGTCGTCCATTTTCTTCAACGTGAATGGATCTAAATTGCCCAAAGCTAGTTGGAATGCTGTGTCTGGCTCTAATAATTCGCCTGCATTCACGCACAACGCCTTCTCAATGTCTGCAATATAATTTTGGATAATACACAATCAAAGAAATATGAAAAATAAAGTAAATTTGTAATTTAGAAAAGAAAAATAAAACTTTGATGTCTTTTTTTTTATGCATGATATTCTGATCTGTCACTTGTTTGAAAAATGTTTGTTTTTATTTTACTTTTCGAATCTATATGTGTATTCCCAATGAATTATCACTTAATTTTAGAGGAAACCTGCTAACAAACTAGGCCTAGACCTTTTCTGCTATACAGGCGGCCCGTGCCCGTGCTATATGGGCTAATGGTGATTTTAGACGTTTCTTACATAAAAATATACGATATTCCCTAAACATGAAGGATATACACCCTATCCTATCCAACTACAATGAAAAAAATTCATTGGCTGTATACCTTCATCGTCGGGATCCGTGAGTCTCACCATACTTCTCTCTAACGGATCGTACACATACTGATGTTTGAACGTCGCCTCGGCCTTCAAGAAGTTCTCTCTGTACTCATCCGTCACTGTCAGCGAAGAACGGTTGTAGAAACTCGGCAGCTTTCTTAGAGCCTGGAATGCATAAAAAAGGTATATTAAAATTTTGACTGTCTTTTAGTCTCAGGAGACAAGTATGTGCCGGGCTATATAGAAGCAATAGGTTCAATTCCTAGATAGGGCAGTCTTCTAAGATTTTCTATTAGGGAATTCTTAGCAGCACTGAGTCTGAAAATGTACTGTTACGGAGTGGATGGAGAATTAGTTAAAAAAACTTTTATTAAAATTTATAATAATTTATTAAGTCGAAAATAGAAAGATTGCGGCGGCCTAGTGCTCACAACGAAATCTAATGTAGGTCTTTAAAAAAAATGGCGATAATCGATAAATATATGATGAAATATGCAGAATAAGCGAAATTATGGAGTTTACTCGGTCACGGACTCGGTGTTCTACTTACACAGAAACGAGTGTCTAAATACGAGTATGCGGTTTCGTGTTCTCAGTGTCGATCTCTTTGTACTAATATAACAGTACCCTAAGAACGGCAAATCTGCCAACCTTTTCGGGCAATACAGCCTTTAAATTAAAGATGTAAACATGGATGCATAAGATTTTCTTTGGTATAGCATTCACTTTAACTTAGCAAAGTATTATTCTTGGGAAAACTATAGAACATATTATTTCCAAGGTTCAAAACCAGCATAGCATACCTATTAACTCTAAATTAGTCCAATGTCCAACAGTCTTACCTAAAAGAGTAATAATACTCACATTAGCAAAGTTAGGGTCTTGTGAAGCCAGCACGAAGGTTTTGGCCTTGGCAAGTCCTATCCCGGGCAGCGAGGCCAAATAGTCGCAGCCCGACATGATGCACATCCGCCGGAACTTGTCGAACGAGTATTGCTCTATGGAACACTTCATAGCCAGCGGCAATTTTGCTGCCTCTACCAGGGTACCTTGGCCGTCTAGGTCCATCTTGAAAAATACCTGCAAATGATTGAATAGACTGAGTGAGGGTTGGTTCTGGTGCTTGGTAGAAACAAAACATCCGGCAAGTTAAGTATTGGTTAATATTTTATTTTCTTTTGTATTCTTACGTTTATCCCTATGTAGTATGTACATGCTTCCTTTTATTTTATTCCATCCAAAGGTTACCTGGAAGAAATCGCTTTCAGCAATAAGACCGCCTATTGCTCCACTTTTTGTTTTATTTTTATTACTTTTTTTTGTAACTTCCGGCTTTACAATAAATTACATAAAAAATTATTGCCTTGCGATCTCGATGTTCCGATTTCGATCCATTGGCCATGTTAATTATTATTTACACTAGAAAAGCGCAAGTTTGAAAGTCTTCTTTTTCTTACCAAATGAAAGTATGGAAACATTGTCTCAATTATTCAAATAAAAATATTCATCTTCCCAAACCTGTGTCACGGAAAAATTAACAAACCTATAAAAACTAGTTACCTTAGTGCATCCAAAGAGTAACAAATCCGAGTCCTCTGTGATGACAACTTGCGCTATATTGTTAACGTTGAGATAGGCAAGTTGTGCATCTGCTTCATACGGAGCCACCACACAGTCCACATTCATCTTCCGGCACTCTTTGATGAGGGCCAGCGCCATGCAATGAGTGATGTCCACACCACGCTTCATCAACTTTCGAGCTTCTTCAATCTGAAAAAGTTATTTTTTCATATAAATACATGCTCATATAAATTGTTTGTTATCAGCCCATAAACTGCAGGGCACGGAGACGGTTGAGGCCTTAGGCCACGCTGGCCTAGTGCGGGTTGGCACTACAGACCTAAGAAATTCTGGACTTTTTAGGTGTGCAGGTTTTCTCACGATTTTGAATAAATAGATATAAATAAAAGAAATAAATGCACCATCAATCACCATATCGTCCCTTAGCTAACAACATCGCTCAAGTCGAAAATTGGTGGTTTCTAAATTATAATGTTATTGGATAGAGCTACTCATAGCGCGTCGAACCATAGGTTACAAGATATAGGTTTCAGCCTAGCAGAAGCCGTAATACGAAAAGTAGTGGCAGCACCCACGTCGGTTGGTCTCTCAACACCACACAGTTTTTTTCGTCCCATGTAAAGTTGGCAAAATTGACTTGCGCGATGTTGTTGGCTAAGGGACGATATATGGATGTGTCCTAGGCAAGGGCCTAGCATAGCATAGGATAAGTAGGACCAATATTTAAACATCCTGGCTCAGTATGAGTTGGTGTTGCTGAAATTCTTTTAAACAAAGTGCTTTTAAATGTTTTTAACTTAAAAATAGTATTGGAAGTATGGAAAACTTAATTACATTAAGAAACATAATACACAATAACAATAAACTTTTCTTTTTAAAAATAATAATAGTAAAGTGTTATAGACCTTATAAATAAAGAAATAAATAAATACACCCAACAGTCACATACATATAATCTCATATTGAATATCCAGTTTTAGTTGCTAAGAAATGCAATATTGGACATACCTTTCCAAGGGTCAATAACTCTGCTGCTCGTTTTTTTGCCTCTTTCCTGGACCTGCAAATAACAAAGATTATAATATAATACATTGTTGACCTTTCCAATATCAATAAAATATTAATAAGATAAGATTGAGTAAAGAAATCAATAAAATATTAATAAGATTAGATTGTGTAAAGAAAGTGAATAAACTTACTCCCGCCTTTTAGCTTCTGTCATTGCTTTTGCTGGTAGATGACGCCCATCGAAAACCAATATTGGTTTTATGTTTCTTGACAACAGCATATTTACATACTTCATACAATAATTGATGTGCCTGGAACCAAAAAAGTAAGATGTATAAGGTCTTTGTAAGAAATTAACACCCAACCTTTAAAACGAAAGGAATGTATAGTAAATGAAGGACAAAAAAATTAAGTAATTGCATTTAATTAGGTTGATAATATAGTGACAATGGTATTTTATTGTTTAATAAATGCTTGTCATTATTTAATTTTCACATTCATTAGCCTAGTGTAACTATACACAAACATACATAATCTCATGCCTATATTTCCCGAAGGGATAGACAAAGGTGCATTTCTGCACCCACATTTCGCCAAGTATGTATCAGTCCCACATAATAGGGGGCATGGCTATTGCCGTTTTTAGGAAAATTTCCTAATGGAAAAGTCCAATAACACTTTGCCCAACCTGGGAAGCGAACCCAAGACCTCTAGATTGCACGGCACATACTTGTAACTATCTGGTGTTAATTTTTTCAGAGATTCCATAAAAAATTATCAAAAATGTTTATTTTAAATAAAATAATGGAAGAATAACTATAATAACTATCAGTAATTTACTCATAGAAATAGGATATTAGAGCAAAGGTAAAACTCTAAATGATTGCATTAAAGTGTTGAAAAAGTGTATTAAAACCACTATTTATTTTAAGCGTTTTTGCACTATATGGCCTTACTAAAAAAGTTTATAAAATAAAAACAATATCTAGTTTTCCTCCTTACATTGCCAATTTTATAGAACATTAGTTAGAATATGTTTTTATTTTAACTAGCAGAAATATTATGTTTAATTTTTCTTAACTAAGAAAGTTAAGAAAAATGCAGCCAGTTTATAATTTTTACCCCGGTACTTATCAAACAAGGTAATAATATTATGGTCATCCTTCCTCAATGTTTCTTGGCATATAAAGCATGTCAATTAGATATTTTAATTACTTTAATTTGAATTGAATGCATGAAATGAACACAAATGAAATGAAATGCATCTCTGCCTACCCCTTCAGGGATTATAGGCAATTTGAATTATTAAACAAAGACATTAGATTTTGAAAAATAAGAAAGCTTTTAAGTGTGTATAATTAGGTAAATAAAATAACATTAAAGACTTACATGTTTGTTTCTTCCCCGCGTATTAACTTATCGGCACAGGCAAAAGCACCCTTGTGAAGCCAGCAATAAGAATCAATAGCCACAGTACATCCACTAAATTCACTAATGTTTGCGCGTTTTGATGCATTCTCTAAAAACGGTATCAAACCTGTGATACCCATGATTAAACAATTTATTTATACAAATTTATTATAAATTGCTTTATTAAATGACTTCAAGTTATTTTACAACAAAATAAAACTGCATTATTTTTATTATAACTCATAAACATAACCATGAACACAAAAATCAACATAGACCACGGCTTTTCGCGCCATTTCTGTTTTATCTTCATAACGTGATACGTCAGATGTCATTTTTTCATTTGCTGTTTTCGTTTTACATTTCGACTACTGACATGTTAAGTCATAACTGCATGCTTTCTTTCTGTTTTAATTTTACTAACATTAAAATAGACAAAATTGAGTACGAAACAACCTCACAAAACAATATACACAAATTCGGGTTCATAATTGATATCGTAAAGCAGTACTGGTGTAAAACTGATACAATCGTCAAATGAAAATTTATCACTAGTCGACAAACTATTTGAACCGAAATGCTTAGTAGAGCGGTCAATTCACAGTGCTAAATGCTAATTATATTCCAAGCCCTTATTGATATGATCCAATGATATTAATAATTACTATAAAGAAATGTTTTATTCAAGAAATACAAAAATTCGAGATTTAAATAATTTAAGGTAAATACCTTATATTTAAGAAGGACATACCACCATTATCTATGATTGCAATTGCTCATTGAGGGTAGTCTTATAAAAAGTAAGGTGATGGTGCCTCCACATACTGACCTCTTAATTTTATTTCAAGGATAAAATTATAAGATCGGTCGCAGTGCATGTCCAAAAACATATATATGATCGCAATCACCTAAAATGAGATTACATCCGCGTATTTTATCGTCAGTTGCAGCATTCGCTATAACTTGTGTTGTTTACGCCGCAGCTTACTATTACAAAAGCAGGAATACCGTTGTAAATGAAGTAATGGTATTTTGCAAACTTCAGTTTAACGCTCATAACTGTTTTGATAAATTAATGAGCTACTTAGAAGCAGCCAAAACAAGTATAACTGTTTGCATGCCGGGTATTCACAACGCAGCAATCCAAGGACGGTTAATCAAAATAATGAAGAACAAAAACATCACAATCCGTATAATAATAGACCAGTACGGATGCAACGAGTCGAATAAGTTTTTCATTAAGGAACTCGTAGAGGCAGGTGAGATACTTTATGTATCTATGTATTTAAAATACTTATGTCATTTTTTTATCTTAATTATTTTATTGCGTTTAGCAATACAGCTTTAAATTCGTGCTTCGGATGTGATACGGATACTCCGTAATTGCGAAGCCGCTATGAACTCATCGTAAGCCATATTTTTCTATTTTTGTAGGAGCTGAAATAAAGTACAAAATCACGGAACCGTTCAGGATGCAGCATAAGTTCTGCTTAATTGACGATGAAGTATTGATGACAGGCACGCTGAACTGGGGGAATGACCGTTCATCAGATCATTGGAACTATGTTTACATCACTAACAAAACCCAATTAGTTGAACCTGTGAGAAAAGAATTTTATGTTATGTGGAATGAATGTCTTAGCGATTTAGGGCATGTAAATGACGAAAACAATGAAAACGTACTGCTTAATTCAGAACTTTACCAAAACTTAGATTGCCAAATAAAATCAGAATCAACTCTTCGCGATACTGGTACACCAGAAGTATACATAATGTGAATTGTAATAGTTTACATTTTTATGACCTATTGTCCGACTGAAAGAGGATAGATTTGATCTAGTTAACTCTACAGTTACTAGTTTGAAGTATCCCTCGAAATCATTATTTTACAAATTGTATAGGATGTATATTTTAGGCTGTGCTTTTGGAATTGTTTTTATCAATAATTTTATATTCAATCCTTATTTTAATCAAATTTTACAAATGTTTTAATGTCATAAACATGCCCTTTCTGTTTATTTATTGATTTTTTTAATATATGTAGACTTGTCATTTAAGGTTTTGAATGTTCTTTTTAAATAGGTATATTTATTGTTTGGCAAAGCTGACTTTTGCCAATAATTCATTCCTTCTTTCTTAAAAATCTGTTTTCTAAATTTCCAATTTTAGAAAGAGCTTTTCAGAAGAAAAGTGTTTCCATTCTATATTTCATAATTATTTTTCTTATTTTATTCTCAAATACTATCTATTTACTGAATTTACAGCTTTAATAGTCAGCTTTGGTTGTTATAGTATATTGAATGAATTGATATATTTATTAAGATTTGAATATTAAAAGAAAAAATTGGTTTCATGATTCACATTTTTGTTTTATTATAAATTGCAATTAACCTAAACATTTTAATACCATACTGATTATAATTAAGACATGGATCTACTATATTTATTAAGTCAAACACCACCTTTCACAAGGAAAACCATCTTGCAGATATCCTACAGGTTGATAAACCAAATTCCAACAAAAAATTGAATCTTTGAGGCAGTGAGACTTATTCTTTTCAGAATTTTTTATCCAAATATAACCAAAATTTTCAGTCATCCATGTATGATACCACCATTACTTTGACATTATCTCCATCTGCATCAACAGGGGCTACTATGTTTAAATTTCCCACGAGATGTTTAGGTTTAGTGTGGTATTTGTGCTATTAAAACATTGTTTCAACACTGTAATGAAACACATTGACCTCACACATTGATGATTCCAGTTGGTGAATGTAAGAACTGTTGCTGTCATTGCAAGCCATAAATATAATTCTGTCCACATTCAATCTCAAACAGTTGCAACATACTGTTGGTTCTATCATTTTCTTAATTATTAATGATAATAATGATTCATCATTATTAGGTAACATATCATAACATTAACTTTATACATTATTCTCCTCCTCTTATAGCTTTATACTTGGTTATTTCATTGGGGAAGGTTTTAGATAATTCTGCCTGCAAGTGGCTCTTGAATCTTTTGTATGAATCTATTTTTCCTTTAACTTCTTCATTTTTGGCTAGGGCCTTGTCTATGCAGTCTTTAGTGTAGAGCTGTGGATTGCGTCCTTGGTCAATGTAGCTGAAAATTAAAACAATATTTGTGACAATTGAAAAATTAAACACAACCTTGAATAAAGAAAAAAGATACTTTAAACAGACAGAAGAAATAGGGCAACTTCCTCAAGTAAGAATGGAAATATATTTCAATAGATCACTAAAGAAAAAAAACTTGAGAATGTTTAGACCTGACTTGTCTACAGAAGGTGAACATTAGTTTTTGAAATCCTGTTTTGTTTATCCATTTTTTGGAATATGGCCTAATGAACTAATATAAAAAAACGCCTTAAAATATAACATAAGTATGTCTCTATAATAATAGTGTAATCATTGGTAACACTTTTCTATCTCCTGTTTGATAGATACTAGGCTTACCTGCCAAAGTGGTAATGTCCTATAGCAAAACATTCTACAACACTTACTCATGAATAATAATGGGCAACAGAAAACGATTGAGCTGAATCAACTCATCATATCATAAACTTTATACTCATTTAAATATAATTAGTAATTCATACTCACTCAAAAACTTCAGTAGGAACATGGATGTCATGAACTTGGGATCTTAATTTATCTATTTCTTGTAGTCCAGTGACAAGAGACTGACTGAAATGAGACGAAGAGTATTTAGTTAATTGTTAGACACAGGACTTGCTGCTACGGAGATCTTTTACTCACATCTTTTGATTCAATACACTTTGACCTTGGGGCTGAAAATCACTAACAATGATTCTGATTTGGCGTACATTTTCAATGAACATTTCTAATTGAGTTTCGAGATTCTCTAGTGGCGAAGACATTTTTTCGATATTATTTTTAATAGAATAATTTACGTTGTAACAACTACCAACCACGCAAAGAAATCAGTCTATTGAAGAATAAAGTCACAGACAGGGCTGCCAGCAAATAAATCGCAGCTATACGGTTTACTATCTGCAATTATACAAAATTAGATCGCATTGTACATAACCATTTTATGCAGCTCTTGTTTTTTTTTTTTTTTTGGGAATAATCTTGGGCAATAGATGATTGAAAAGTGGACACTCCAGACTGGCTTTTGTTTTTTTAGGATGACAGTTAAACAAATGTTCGGGAAAGTGGACCCTCCACAATAGTTCTTGTTTTTTTTTTTTAGGATGATAGGTAGACAAATTATTGATAAAATGCGAAGTTATGTTTCATTCCCTATGCCTTTGTATCGTATTATACAAAGTGGTCATGGATACAACACCCCATCCGATTATACAGGATTTGTATCCAATTATACAATCTGGCAGCCCTGGTCACAGAGTAAAATAAAATTTGCATTTGTCAATATACGCTGCACAGAGTAACAAATATGAAGTAAGTATTCATCTTGCTATTTGCTAAAGTTGTGTAGGTAAGATAATCGATTAAATATAGAAAAAAACCTTGGACCATCACCGCACACATCTACACGCAGGCATGTATTTATAAATAAATCATTCTCAGGAATATAATTTCCAAGTGTTGGTCACGAAATTTCGCTATAAGTAGGTATCTTAGTGGTTCCAATAATGAAATTAATTAAGATAAAATAATATTATTTGAATCATTAAAATGTCAAATACATCACTTAGATTCAGTCATTACGAATTTAGAGTATCACCTGTTCGGATGGCAGTCATCACTACAGAAGAACTGGCAAGAAACACTAGTATTGCTCTGTGACTTACGGAATAACTGAGAAACTACTAAAATAATAAGTAAAATCGACCTATGCATAGAATAAGGTTACTTATGACTATAACACCAAAGTAATTTTTATGTCTATAATCGAGTTAAAATTGTTTATATATTGCACTAGTTAAGTAATAATGATCATACATTTTGTTGTTGTTTGAAGAACATACAAAGTAACTGATAATTTTGTGCCCAATGAAGTTTAAATTGCTGAGAAAGAGAAGTTGTGCAAAAGCACATAGGTATAACTTTACTCTGCGCATAGGTCGAAATATGTAGGGGGAAGTGGGGCAGATTGATGCAAGGGGCACATAGATACACAGGCATTATTTCAAAAACTTTTAAATGTTTTCGAGTGGTGACTTCTTTAAAACGTTCCTATAAACGTTAGAACTCATCCATTGTGATGCCACGCTCAGCCAGTCAGCTAGTGCCGTTGGACAGGTCGTAATGTGTTTTGCGTGGTGATGAGTAAAAAAATACGCAAAAAGTAAATGTGTTTCTAACATCTTGTACACCATCTAGACCAGATTTATATAAATCAAAGATAAGTTGAGTTATTAAATAATAAGAATTAGGTGCATTTTTTTCAATAAATAAGTTAGTTTTATTTATATAACTTGAATTTTGAAAAATAACTTTTGGGGTAGTTTGATACAGCAAAGTGCGGGGCACAATGATACGCATCGAGGTGCCCCGTAACTGTAATTTGGCCACTTAATAGACTTGGTTTTAACGACGATGATTTTACCTACCTATAGATATTTTTAGTGGATTTCCCCAAGGAGAATACAAAGAAAATAATCAAGAAATAGATAGACCAGAAGTAGATTTTGTTAACACCTTCTGATAACTTCATCAACCCATATACGCCCACTGCTGAGCACGGGTAACCTACCATTGAGAGGGTCTTAGGCCATAGTCCACCACGCTGGCCTAGTGCGGGTTGGCGGACTATACACCTAAGAAATTCCTAAGAACTCTTAGGTGTGCAGGTTTCATCACGAGGTTTTTTTCACCGTTAAAGCAAGTGATAATTCAATATAAATACACACATAACTTCGAAAAGTCAGAGGTGTGTGCCTGGGGTTCGACTAATTCGTTCGTATTATCAGACTAATAATAACATAATACCTCCAGGAACTTTAAGACCATGTCCAAAAAAGGCTTTTACAGAAAATAAATCTAAAAAAGGAAAAGAAAAAGGGAAGTCGAGAGTTTACATTGACACCCCTTAAAAAAAATCGGCTACCGATGATAGACGATAAAAAAGATAGAAAACAAGAAGTTAATTTAATGAATCAGAAAGCAAAGGAATTAAAAACAGCAAGAAATTAATTGAGACCGACAGAAATTAAAAAAGCCTTGAAAGAGAAAGCCTGCCCTCGCTTATTATTTATATCAAATTCTAATTCGAATGAGTTGTTCAATTTAAGCAATGACAACGATGATGGAAAATCAGACGTAGACGGAGGAAGTTAGAAATTCCAAGTCCTGAAAATATAAATATTGGCGATTTTCTTCTTATTATATTTAAAAAGAAAACATCTGTAGTTCATTATGTGGCCAAAGTAATTTCAGAATATAATTTGACTGATTGTGAAGTGTTATACCTCAATAAAAATGCAAGGTCTTATATTGTAGTTTCATTGTAAACTGATTATGATCTCCTTATAATAAAAATTCTAATTATCATTAAAATGTGTATAACTTAATTGAAATTCATACGATTTACATTCTGTATTAAAGTGCCCCACATGGTGTATCAAAGTGCCCCATTGGTGGGGCAGAATGATACAAAAGTCATTTTTTACAAAACATGTACTATTTGCTTTTCTTCACATCCTAATCCATTTTTTTCCTTGACATTATAAAATTTATATACATCGTTAATAATATTGGGGAAATTGATTAAAACTATATGGTTTATTCACTTGTTATTCGACTTTAAATTTTTGTGTATCAATCTGCCCCACTTCCCCCTACAGCTATGACCATTGAAGTAAACCCAGTCAGGCTTAAGATTACAAAAATTATTAATTATATCCTTCGTTTCGGCTTCGTTATCCTTCTTATATTCAGATAATGTATAGTAGGCATTGTGACATAACTGTCTCCTAGAAACTTCTCTTAATTTATGATACTTTAAAGCCTTAATATTATTAGGGACTTTAATATTAGAGTGTATAGAGTAACCCTTAAAAGATTTGTTGATTTTGTGAAACCTGGTCTTATAAGTTACTATAATGTATGTAATTTCTCGAAAACTTAAATTTTATCTGCATTCATTCTTATGGGTATTTCTTTAACTTTTCTCTAAAAGAATGGCTTGAGCCAAGCGAATATATGAATCCGATTGCTCGTTTTTATAGTAAAAATATACAGGCTGACGTATTTTGCTGCACCGCAAAGACTGCTGCACTTAGTTTTTGAGCTAATATTATTATGTAGGAACTCCACTGTAGTTTGGCGTTTAATGTGCTTTCCAAAAACTTAGAATTACCCATAAGGCTTGGCTTATCCCCATTCATTAAAATGTTAGCATTAGCCATAGATACTTAAAAAAATATTGCACAATAAAAATTCAGCTCCCTTTTGTTCAATCACTGCGCAATGTTTCAATATTATCCCAACACGTTCAATAATATTGTAAATCAGAATATTGTGCAATGTTATTGTAGTTGTATGGGGCACCTTAGATTACCGTTGCTTGACAGTTTTATAACACAAGTCTATTCTATAGTAACGTTACCAAACGTTACTCTCTGTGCTACTAGTTTTGACTTTTAAGTTTGACATTAATTTATCACTAATCTCTTGATGTAGTGAAAGTGGTTTCCTCAGCATTTTGTATAATTCCTTTTAAATTACGTAATAAAATACTGACATTTTAAAGTCTATTTTAACAAGTAGCTTATGTGCGACGATTTGCTGTTATAAAATTAATATGGTGCTTTTTGGTCAAACATCTGAACGGAGGATACCTATATGGCAGTCTGCATTCGCCGGTGGATTTTCCGGTGCTTTCACACGGGCCGTAGCGCAGCCTCTAGATGTTTTAAAAATACGGTTTCAGCTGCAAATCGAACCAATTACGTCGAAGGAGGGATCAAAATACAGTTCTGCGATCCAAGCCGTTAAATCTATCATCAAGGAGGAAGGGTTTTCTACGCTTTGGAGTGGCCACGTACCGGCTCAACTTCTGTCGATATCGTACGGTATTCTGCAATTTTCAACCTTTGAGAAGCTAACCCAACTTTGCCAGAAATCTGACCACAATTTTTACGTAGCACACAGTTATTGGATAAATTTTTATAATGGTGCAATTGCGGCTACCGTAGCTACTGTAGCATCATTCCCCTTTGACACAGTTCGGACTAGGCTCATAGCTGAAGAGAAGACACAAAAAGCATATAAAGGATTTTTACATGCCTTTTCTACAATGGTCAAGACTGAAGGGTCATTAGCATTATTCAAAGGCTTAGTCCCCACATTAGGCCAAATAGCTCCACATGCAGGAATTCAGTTTGCAGTATACAAATTATTTACAGATAACATATTTAAATCAATAGAATTTTTTCAAAGAGATACAATAGGCGATGCTGAAAGTTCTTTAATGGCAAATTTAATATCTGGATCTATAGCAGGATTTGTAGCTAAGACAGTGATATACCCCTTTGATTTAGTAAAGAAGAGGTTACAAATACAGGGGTTTCAACAGCACAGACAGAGTTTTGGTAAACAAATGTACTGTAGTGGTGTATTGCATTGTATAAAGTTGACAATAACTGAAGAGGGATTTCTAGCACTCTATAAGGGCTATGGACCTAGTATGGTAAAAGCAGTATTGGTGTCTGCTCTACACTTTGCAGTATATGATGAAATAAAACACATATTGTTGAAGTTACAGCACTGAAGGCTAATAGTATGTATTAATAGGATGAAAATGATCTGAATGTAATTGAAAATTGCTTATAATGCTATGAAAATTAAGATCAAATCAGAAGTCTAGTATTGGAATACCTTTAGTCTAAATGATCATTTAACTTATTGCTCAATACACATTTTTTATGTTACAGTTAAATCACATCCTTAGGCACATTATCTTTTTACTATTTGAATCAATTTTAGAGCATCATCACAAACATCAGCCCATATACTTCTTTCATTGCTGCTGACTCTGCTCTAAAACTGAGAGTGTGTAAGCTGTAGCCCAACATGGTGGCCTAGTATGGGTAGACTATTCATCTAAGAAATTCCTAAAAACATTCAAGTGTGCAAGTTTATTCATAATGTTTTCCTTTACTGTTTAAATAAGTAATAATTAATTGTCAATACACACATAACTGCAAGAGGCGTGTGTCTGGGGTTTGATTCGGTGACTGTCAGATTCTCAATTTAATTTTATGTTATAGAACATACAATCAATTACATACATAATTTACGGACCAAGTAACTGTAGACCCCCTAAAAGATATCACTCTCAAGAAATGCGTTAGAATCTGATAGTAAATAAAATCTTATTTCCAAATATCATTTAATTTAAGCCAATGCCAGGTATTTTAAAAATTTTAGTCATTCAATTCAAACTCATAGTATTAAATAATCTTAAAGAAAGTAAACAATGATAAATAATGGGCTGATATCCTTGAGACTGTTGAGTTTCTTCAAATTTCTGTGATATTAGATTACAATGTTAGTTCATAAGATTAATATGCATAAATGTGTTCTATTTTTATTTACACTTTATAATTTTTTTTCTTTGAATATACAATTGAGTTAATATATTGTTGTTTGTTACTAAAAAGTTGTTTTATATTTACCTGTGTACCATTTTTAGTCTTTTACTTTGCTATATACTTGATGCATGTCAATTTTAACTCCGTTAGTTGAATTCTTTACATGCTGATGAATTTAATATTGATTCTAAACTGAGATGCTAAAATATTATAATGAATAAAAAAATTGTCATGTTTTAGTAAAACAGTTTTCTTAATTTATAATAACTTATTTTAGCCTAATATAACTTTTTAGTCAAAACTTAATTTATCAACTATGAAAAGACTATAGTTTTCAGATGTTATATCTGATATTTGTTTTACCTTGCCATTTCTTTGCTATAAACTATCTCTCAAACTGAAATGATTTAATTTTTTTTACTGTAATTTTAATTTTTCACAAACCAGGTCTTATATTAGACTTAAACAAACTTTTTTTTTACCTCGCATGATTCGATTCAGTAAGTCATAACAATACTCATACTTCACTTTCATAATTAGACCTACAAACATTCTAATTTTTTTATGAGAAAATTTAGTTGTAGTACCTATAAAAATTGTTGGAAAATGTTATACTATGTTATTCTTACTTTAATTAATTATTGGTTCTAACTTATTCTAGCCATAAGATATCACATAACCCATGTTTCTCATTAAAGTGTCCTTAATTGCAGGCTGTAGTTCCTTCTTCATGTAAGTTGTCAGCAATGTCCTTATTCCTTTTGTAAAAATGTCTTCCATTTCTCGAGATATATCTTCAATCTCATCTAGATCATCGTCAGGGCGGAATAGCTTACTTCTTTCATAGTTTATTCTACTTCGTGGTTCGTAAACTATGTCCCAGTTATTGTCTGCCGTTCGACTATCTAATCCCTGGGAGAATTGATCAAATTGTGGGTCAAAATTTAACACATCAGATCGTCTTCTTCTTCTCAAAGGCAAGTTGTCTTTATTTCTAACTGAATTTCTGTTGATATATTTTTCACAGCCGTAAGCGTATACACTGATGAAACCGGGCTCGACGAATTCTGAATCAGTTTTAACGTTAAATTTTCCAGGTTGTTGGTTTAGCGGTCTAGTATGGAAGCCTATACCAGCCTTCCGCAATCTCAGTATCATATTGCAGCCATTCCCTCGAAGTCTTGGGTAGAGGTCATCAGGATGAGTATCAAGCGCCCTTGCTTCTGCAAAATGTCTTCGTAGTCGTCTACTCGGCGGGATATTTCTGTCCAACTCACTAGCGTCGTACAAGTCTACGTTCCCGCTTATGGTTATATCGTGGAAAAGGAGCATAGTGTCTAGAGAGATGTTCCGAGGGTCGAAGTAACATTTTTCCACTCGGACCCAGTTGGAGTTCTGTGGAAGACGAACCCTCATACGCGTGACGTACATGTCCATAGGTGCAGATCGCATTTGTTGGTAAAGGCTGTACCCATTTAATTCGATGCTTTGACTCTGCGGAAATAAAGTACACGTAAAAAAAAGCGTTAAACATTTTAAGCAGTTAAAAAATAGAGGGCTCGTATTATATAATCGGAGTAGAGAAAGACCACTCACTGTTTACAAACGATTAAGAATTCAACAGTCGGTTAAATATATACTCGTAGTACCGACGCTTCATAGTATTTTAGTAAGATGCCAGTTTTAACACAATAATTAAATAATAAATCTATATGCTCACCGAAGGCGTATCCAGATTTTTTGGTTGAGTCCTTTTTCTTCTTTTTAGTTGATCTAGTGCGGATTCCAGACGAGCTGAACATCGTTCGCCAGCGATAGGTACATTAGTCAGCGGTGGAAGACCTGGGGCGTAATTGACCGGTCTATCGTCAAATCTCTTTACCTCGAAAAGGGGAAGAAAGCGTAACTCTGAAAACATCATAATTATAATGAGAATATAATTATCAATCGTAAAACAAACACAGTGGCATCGTGTACCTAATACACTTTATGAAAGTCAAAGATAACGTTATACACTCTTTAAATAATTGTAGGTAGGTATAAGGTATTTGCGTAAAAACCGCGTCGTAAAAGAGATTTAAAAGCTTAAATGATTTAGTTACTTCGGTACGTCTTTTAGAATATGTAAAGTGGCTACGAAACTACTTTTTAAGGTATTGCCTTGTTATATACGAGAAGCAAGTTAAAACTTTGTTAGCCGGTCAAATAATAAGTACATCTAGATAAAACAGAAAGTCAACACGTAATTAAAGAATTTTCTATGGCGACTCCACTTTGTTTTCACCGCTATTGTTCGATGTGCAAGCCCGTGAAAATAATTGTAAGATAAATTCTATAGTGTAGCATATCCATATAGAATATTAGTGTTAGTTTCCTTAACACATTTAAAACAATGCGAAGAATTACACATTGTGATTATAAAAAGAAATCGTGAGAAATTAAGCAATTACTCCACCATGTCGCAATTCAGAAATATGGAAGGACAATAACAAAAAAGTATGCAGCACTTCAAGGAAAACACGGTTGTTAACTAGGTCACTCCAATGGTCTATTAGTAGCTTGTTGAACTGTATGACGGCAGGCATTATGAGTACATTGCATACATGGACCTGGAAGGTGGCTAAATAAAATCCAAATAAACATTGCTTCTTAAATGCACTTTAAAAAAGTGTTGTAATGATTTTATATTCATATCTGTAGTATAAGGACATACAGGGTGTATTCAGACCATAATCGGAAACTAAGGCAGGTAAGGGCCAAGATGATCTCAACCTGTATATAAGGCAGTAAAATTCTATAGAAAGCTATTTGTATAAAATTATTTTAACTATTATTTTTTTTATTAAATCATACGAAGGCCAAGGGCCTTCACGGGCCTCAGCAGCAGAATGATGATTTTTACAATACAAGAATTTTATTGATTAAATGATAGTAATTTTCAGAATATTTTCATACAAATCGTATGTACATATTTTTGCAGAACTTTTCCTTTAATAAATATTCTTACTTTTGCAACTTGTGATCAATGAAACAGACTAATAAAAGTTAAAATCAATTACAAACGAATTATTTAAATGTAACGATTATAGGTACATATACACAACGTTTTATTTTACTAACCTTTTTCAGCATCTGCAACGGGGAGTTCATTATCACTAGCAGAAGCTGTTTTCGCAAATAATACAAACATCCACCAAAATCTCATTTTTATTGCCACCAAAAACCAAATATTCTAATTACGTTATCAAACTTACAAGTTTCGAAGTTAATATCATTAAAAACCACTGAAAGGCAAAGCCTTAAGTTACACTCAACGTTTTGCGAATGCTTGCAGACAGCGCGGGTCTTGCTCTCAGAATAAAGAATGGTAAGCAAGACGGTAAAAAGTGCAGCCTTTGGAAAATAATCCCCTCTTTCGTTAGTCGTGGATCGGCGGGGTGTATTTTGCCACAAGTGCTTGTGGCGTAGGCAAGGTGAGATGAGACAATTAGAGCGAGAAATTAAGACGTTCACGATGTCTCCACGTCGTACTGACGGTATTGTAGGGTTACGTTAATGAATTGGGACATTATGGAAAACTGTCGATCGTCACGCGTAAAATTTAAATTTCTAAATTTTATATCAGGGCGAACAACTTTACTGTGAACTTGTGCCATAACATAGCTTACAAGTTGTCGTTTCTTTATAAATTTTGTTTATATACCTGTGTGTCAATCACGTAAAAGTTATCACGAAATCTAACTCTGCAACTAACACGTGTTAGTCACTCTAACGTTGGAGTATTTCGCGTCGTGATTGAACTCCCGGTATTTTGATTCATAGTTAGCTTAATTCAGACTATGCAATGTCAATATGTTTCTTTATTAGCTTTCATCCATTAAGCATTAAACCATTTTAGATACAGAGATAGATAGCGACATTACTTCACAAAATCTATATTTAAGTGTGTAAAACGGCGCGTACCAGTTATTAAAAACTTAAAATCACTGTACAAGAAAGTTTATTTGTCCGCCAAACAGTGAAAGCATAGACATCGAAAAAATCAAGACGCGAGTGCTCCGCACCTATTATTTTTTATCTGCGGTGACATCGAACAGTCTCTGCGTTGAACTAGACTGTGACGTTATTACAAAGGAAAATTAGGCCGGTACGTTTAAATTATTGACAAAGTCATCCGGAGTTTGTTGAACTCCAAACTACTTACGTGATGCGTTCTTATCTGAGATACATTGCATCCGCAGTATCAAACTGGTTGGAGATAACTATGTTTGTAATGTCCTTTGTAGAATAATGCCTACGTTACGCAAGAAATGTGTAACGTAGCGTACAATGAAGAGTATTTTTATGAAAATTGTATCATATATACTTACATACGTGGATACTGAACAGAAGTGGCATGGTCTTAAAACTTTGGGGTATAAAACTTCAGAACCACGGAAATGTAATTATTGTTCTACTTTGTCGTAGTTTCGCGGCATAAGTATGTGCAGACTGCAGTGTGATCTAGAGGTCCTGGGTTCGACTATTGGGTCGGACAGTGTGAATTTGTTCATTAGGAGTTCTAAGTGGTAGCACGAGGTTTGAATTTGTTTAAAAACAACATTAATTGCAGACAAGCACAAAAAAGCTGCCTTTCTGTGTGTGTAATCGAAGATGTCGTTAAAGTTGTTTAATGCGTTATGTTGATCACTTCCAATCCAGTAGTTATTAGGCACTTATTTCGAATACATCAATGTATGTAATCAAAGTAAGTTGTTTCGCTATTTTGGCTTTTCTAGTCTAGTATTTTTCTATTTTAAATTCAGTCAATTCAAACCGAATTCAGACTGACACATCTGTTCTTGCTGATGTTATATTTCATGCGCAATACCAGGATGGTTGGCGCTTACAGTAGGAGTGCGCTCGACATTCAAACATAAAGCAAAACATTGCATTTTTTAATATGTTGTAATACTAAATATAAGAATACGTTGTAAAGTTTAGCCAGACGGATAAAATTTGTTTCGCCCATTGTTTACAAGTCAATCATCTTTGTCCCAAAAGCCTGTGTAATCTGTGTAACAGCTGTCTGTCCATTGTTATATGTATTTCCATGAAATAGTTGAAATTTTACGCAACCTTGCCTTGTACTTATTTTAAAATACCTATGTTTTAAGTATTGTCTAGTTTATTTTATAATAGAAAGTTTTGGACGCCTGAATAGTGAATGATGAGTGAATGAGTTGTAATCAGAGGTATCGATCCTGGGATCCCGGGATCCCGGTCATATTTTAGTCCCGAAAATCCCGGGATTAAATTCAATAAATCCCGGGATTTTTGGGATTGATATATTTATAATAAAAGTCAATAAAATGTGTTTTCCAACATCATTAAACAAGAAATTACTCTTCATAAGGCTAGTTTTACACGAGGCTATAGTTTGGAGAACGCCTATAAAAATTTATTGACGACCCCTCCAACTTCCATCGAGCCTGAACGCGGTTTTTTCGCTTCTACATATTTGTGCCACAAATAAAGAAGTATGCTTTCGGATGAGACGTTAGATGCGTTGTTATTACTTAAATTTTATTTTCGTGGCTTAAATAAGCACCTAATTTCATTAATTTATAGTTCCTACATTTAAATATTATGTCGGAGTGATTGAAATATGTTAATATTGTTCAGAATTAACTACCTTCATTCAATTTAATAAAATGGACTGTTCTTTAAAATTGCATAAAAATAAGTTGCTGATTTGACTAAAAGTAGCTTCTTACCCTTTCTAATACCACTAGGTATAACAAGCTCACTCACTCAGGCACTTCAGTTCTGCGACTCGGAAGGAACGTCACTCTGCTTGTAGTTGCACTCCGATATATATGATTTAAAATAAATTGATCTCTTTTGCATAATTTATTTTTTATTTACATACTTTGAACACCAAAAAACAACAAAAAAGAAAATAAAAATAACAACAACCATAACATAAGGTGAGCAATAGGCGGTCTTATCACTAACTGTGATCTCTTCCAGACAACCTATTTTACAATAGGAATATACATAAAAAAGAAATGGTACGGGTAATACATCAACAAATCAAACAATAAATGATGTACTAGCTTACTAGCATAGTCTTTTTTATAGTATAATGGCGTTTCTCTGTTTAGATAAAAGGTCTTAGTTTTTTTTAGAAGAAATTATACTTTTGTTTTATTTTTGAACATTTAAGTAAAGATTTTAATATGTTTTACTTTCTTTTTGTTACCACTTTTTATTACTAATACAATCCCGGGGTTATCCCGGGATCCCGGGATTTAAAAATCGACCGGGATCGAATCCCCTACTTGTAATACGCGATACATGTAAGTTTCGAAGTAGGTCTATTGATCGTTGTTTGATAATGACAATAGTACGATCCAAATAAGACTTATAACTAACGCCACAGCTTAAAATTACTAAACAATGTTTAATTGGTCCTACAGCTAATGTGTATTAAAAAATATAAATTAAGAAATTTGTAGAGAAGGAAATTTTATTACGCAACTTCGCGCACTAGACCGGCGTGGTGGACCAAGGTCTAAGTCCTCTCAATGACAGCGGAGGGCCGTGTCCAGCTGAAGGACGTATATGGGCTAATAATGATGATGATAATGTAGACTAGGTATTTCTCATTAAATCCTTAAGCAGTATTTTCATTTTGATTGCATCGTAAAATGAACCCATTATTCAATTTAAATGTAACGGAAGCGGACGTTGGGTTGCAAGAAAACAGGATGAATTCATTAGCCTATGAACTAAATGCGCTGGCTGATGACGTCAGTAACATACGTCAACAGCACACGTCTGACTTCCTGATACGCCCTTGTCCATTACTAAAAAGGCCTTAGCCCATGTCACCTGAGGCCGGTTGATTTAATATTTCATGGGAAGGAACTAAACGCGCATAAATGCGAATAATTTGTGACGTGTGAATTGGATTTTTTTTCATTGCTTTAAAATAGAATCCTGAGAATAAACTTCAAATTCAATGATTGAAAAGATTGACATGGCATCATACCGTAACATTTTACTTATTAGTTACAAGCTAAAAAGAAACAAAATATATATATATGTCGGAGGACGCCATGAGTCGAGTTCATAGTTGATTGCAAGAAGAATGTATAAACCTCATTAGATGTCACTTTCATTATGTTTCTTAAATTTAGTTTTGTATTCTAAATATGAAAAGCTTGAATGACCAATCAGAGTTGAGAACGTGGAGAAGCACGTTCTAGAGCGGCGTTCTAGGCAGCCATATCTTGATTGGTTGGCAGATGTGTTGCACATTGTTTTGGAGTGATGTTTATCAATTGAGTTGGATTGTGGAGAGTAAATGCAAGATCGGTGCCCTGAACCCGCTGCTCGGTCTTCCTGTTCAATTATTTTGTAATTACGTAATAAAATTGTGAATGACTGTGAACATTGTGTTTTGTGCTCGCATTTTACCCTCATGACGCCCACCAAACACGCAATCATTAATGAAGATGATAGTGAAAATCATCCTTCTCCGACATATATATTACGTCGATTAAAGTTCATTGACCTTGTCTATAAGCCGTAGCCGTGGTAAAACTCGTACTATAATAAAAATAGGTACATGTTTATGGTGCGTTATCTGCTCAAATTTTGACTAAGCACCGGGTAAACAATGTCATTGTGTGTGTTACATTAAGCAAGAGCGTCATCCGTTGGATGTGGTGCAAGCTGAGGGCCATTGGGGCCATTGTAAGCGGACAATGGAGAAAGCGCAGTCCAGCTATTTCTATGGCGATACACAGGCCACAGAATAAGCGTGTTTTTATGGTATACATTTTTGGAACGATTAAAATCAGCAGTATCACAGAGGGCATTTCAACACGCACGTTTTGTCAGTAGCTTTTTGAGTCTTCTTTTATGGGAAGTTAATCTGTTGGGTTAACTTTATCCTCACCGAGAATTTAACATAAAACTACTAGATCGTACGAAATATACTTCTACAGCGAAAAAATGAGGCAGTCCATCGGATGTAGATGATTAAAATATATTTTTTATTATACTTATGTACGATATTGCATTGGCAACAATCAAACACTACCGTTTGGCTGGGACTGATGTATTCATCAAAAGAAACCTAGCCATCAAAAATGGATATTCCCTGCACCGAGGAAAATGTTTTTATGATCCACAAATATTTGTTTTAGATCTGAGTGTTTGTGAGACCCAAAAATTCTCCCTTATTTTTTGATACTAGCGTGGACCTATGTTTGTGACTGTTGGCCGTTGGGTGTATAAATTATTTAAAAGTTACTTATTATTATCGCCTTATTGGTGAGTCGCATACCAGTGCTGAATGGAAATGATATAAATGCACAATACTTTAATCAAATGAATAAATTAATACCTACATTACGACATTCTGTGAACAATGTCGCATACGATAACAATTAACTTTTCGTTTTGATTGATAATTTTGAAAAATCGTAAGAATTTTGAAAACATTGTTTCGAAGTGCTTATATTATTGTATATTTTCTTGGCTCCACCACTAGAAACATTTTCTGTAATTTAGATTAGTGCTATTGTCGTGTAATTCAAAAATATGCGTATCAAAGCACATAAACAATGACGAGAGGACATTACGCAAAAGCCCAGAATGTTACTTACTAAACAAACAACTTCGTGTGTCCATTCAATTATTATCATAAGCATGACATCGGGGAAACGCGAATTACAGTTTTGACAACAATTAACATCGATATATAGACTGAAACTGACACAATGACATTAATTTTAACCTCATGCAATAGATAATAAGCAGTGGCGGTACTTCCATAGAAGCCCGAAAGCCCGACTTGCCTTACATAGTTCCGAATAACGAACTTAACGATTGTTTATTTATAAAATAACGCTATAAACGTGAATGTGAGTACTAACCGGTAGGTATTTATTAGTCCTACGTACCAAAAAAAATATGCTGCTACTAAATAAACATTTGGGCTTCCCTTGGTTTGACACCCTAGGCACGCCACTGATAATAAGCAATAGGTAATGTATTCATTAGGCATTTATGCATGCCTGTGCTTTCCAAAAGGACAGACTGAGGTGCATTTCTGCATCCATATTCCGTAATTTTTGTTTTTCGGGCACAATTCGAAACGCTGTGCTGCTATAAAATATACGCACATGCACGCGCATAAATAATGTACCTACGCACTCAAACATTCTTTTAAGGGATCAAAAGTAAAAATAATATAAAATTGTGACACGCCATGTGTTTGTAATTCGGAGCGGCAACGTCGCAAAATCTTCCGCAGCATCAGCATCACGTAAAAAACATCGCACACACCGTACAATAACGGCCTTACTTATAAACGTTAGTTAATTTAAATACTACTCTTTACAACACTTGTTTTGTCGCGTTTCCTCTAACGTTGAATAAAAATATAAAAACAAAGCAAGATAAAGTAGTTAAATTGACTACTTACGTTTCTAAGTAGGACCCTAAGTCGTCTCACATGACAGTTTAAGCTCATCAAACAGCTTTTAAAAACTATAGTCGCAATTTCCTTTTAATACAACTCACGAACTTCTGTCCAGAGTTTAAGCGTTATTACGGATACGATGACCAACCGAAGGACAACTGTTCCTCAATCATAGAACTATTATTTCTTAGCTAATAAGTTATATTACTTTTTATAAATAACAAAAACAAACATACCTCACGCCTATATTCCCCGAAGGGGTAGGCAGAGATGCATTTCTGCACCCACATTTCGCCAGGTATGTTTCAGTCCCACGTAATAGGGGGCGAGCCTATTGCCGTTTTTCGGGCACATTTCCAGACTCCGTGCTGCTACTGAGAATTTCCTAATGGAAAAACCCAATAACACTTTTGCCCGACCCGGGAATCGAACCCAGGACCTCTAGATCGCACGTCACATACTTGTACCGCAAGACCACGAGGCAGTCAGTTTTTATAAATAATATTCGCATTAAGGATATGCGGCACCACTGTAAAAGTTCTTGTACCGGAAACTATTATCATCGTAATGAAGCATTTGTTCAAATATTTGTAAAAACTTATTTTTATAATTAAGTATAATATTATTGATAACGTGGAGTAACAATAAAATAGACAACCACGTGGGCGACGACATGCACACCACGATGTTTGTTTTTCGAGTGTATTTCTTTGCACATTGTTTAAATTAATTTTTTAAAATGGTCAGGTTTTATATCTACTGAAAAATATTTCGTGAAACATTTATATTTACCTATTTCATGTATGAATAACAAACATATTTATATTGTAAGATTGTAAATTAAAGATCAAGCGCCATTGCTTAATAGAATTTAATTACAAATGTGCATATTATTATACCAGCATTGCTCCTTAGTCCACTGCTATATGCGGAGGGCCAATGACCCTCCGCGTTTCTCCCTATTCCTTGGGTATTCATTAGCGCAAGCACGCGTTCTTGGCGCGATCGTTAATCGATTATTTCTTTCAACCAAATTGCGTATGGTGCTGGTTTTAGTTGCGTATCTTTACCAACACAGGTACCGGGTATACTTTCATACATCCTACGCGACGGTGTGGTGCGTTTTGAGATAGGCCTATAATCTATATCCACATTTCGTTAGCTTCCTTTTGATTCTGATATCATAGGGATGGGATTGTTAGCAACTTTCAGACACGATGAGGCAGAATGCGTTGTGCTATTGGTAAATTGTAATAAAAAAAATAACACTATCTGACACGGGAATCAGATCATCACCATACGCGCACTTTTATGGCGGATAAAAGGACCGTCACTCATTAAATATTATTTAATGTTATGTGAATTAAGAACATGTTCTGTGTATTATATTAATTATTAATATTATATATGAAATAACATACCTTCTAATGAAACGTCTTAATATACTAGTAGGTAATTATGATAGTCGTTGAAATCTTTCTGCTAAATAACATTACACGGCTATGAAAGACATCAACGCACTACCTTTTTCTTCAGTTCGTCACAGAAAGTATTTTTAATAACAAAGTGAACCACTGTAACGCATGTATAAAAGAAAATTACATGTATGTAATATTTTTTTATAAAATTAAAATGGTGTAATATATTTGGTGGATGAAATAGTATAATTTTTTAACAATGCTTTGTTTTTTATTTGGGTCATGTCATGTTCACTCAACATACTACAAATCTATAAATAACGAGACATGTGATTGGTTGATCACTATAAGAAATATTATTTTCGTAATACCTCCTGGAAAGGGAGGGCCTTAATTCTCTCTTTGCTTTTTGGGTGTAGCTTGAACTCCACCCGCTGTCGCATATATACCTACATAGAAGTACGTTTAAGAAGTGATACAAGTTGCGGAATAGTATCTATAGGTTGCGCTAGTTACCGTACAATAAATATCTCTATTAATTAAAATACTATAGTATTCTTTTTTATTTTTGTTCGTTTAGACTAATTTTAATGTACTAATATTATGCAACTCGAAATTATTTATTTGAATCAAAATTAACTTATTTCTCCTTGAGAGTTGTTAATGTTATGTGGCAGAGGGCGCTACTGTATGCGTATTATGACAGCAATTTGATATTGTCTATCCTTGTCATTATACATGAAGTCACCCGACTAAAAGCAGATTTTTTCATACTTCGATCCCATCAAGTTTTAATTTACCTTGTTTTGTGTATATTAAAATGTTTAAAGGAGTTAGTTTGTTACAAATGTGTTAAAACAAGTGTATGCACGTGCAATATTACAATGGATGCTCTTGTAGTAGCGTTCAATGTTACGTTAAGGTAATAGGAGAATAATAACATTATTAATAAGACAAAAGGAACGTCCTTCACACATTAGTAGAGCACCGTTGTGCAAACAAGCCTCTTATCTGCACGCCCCGTACTGTAAGAGGTGATTATTGTATATGCTAATATGTTATTTATATATACTGCATGTAAGTAAATATTCCGCTGGTATTATTCTGCGCAGCGACGTTACTAACTTCACAACTGGTGGCGGGTTACTGTCGCTTGCTGTAAAAATAGTTAGCTTACTAATAATATAGCGATGGCTAACGTAAAGAGTAGATTAAAGGCGCACAGAGGCGCAGCTAAAAGGAAAAAAGGTGGTAAGACCAAGAAACTAGACAAGTATAAAACTTTACCAGATAAAACCGGCAACGAAGAAACAGCTATAAAACAGACGACATATGAGGTAGTCATGCGAAGACCATCTAACAAAACTGAATTACTCACTACTACCGAAAGAGTCCATATGTTGGTGCAGAATGGGCACTTGTTAAAAGACAAATTTGCACTGAAAACTTCATCCAGAATGAAAAAACCATTGGATCGGAATGAAATTGACAAAATGAAAGATATGTCTGAAATTAGGGACAGACTAATAACTAAAAGTGGGAGAATTGTGAAGAAAAGTAAAGACCACTTAAAATTTATGGACAACATTCTAAAAAGTGAACTTATGATTAGTGAAATGAATAAGAAAAAAACAAGTGAAAAAGAGACAAGCACCAATAATAACAACGATAAAGAAATAACAGATCAGAATGAAGCCGAAGGCTCGCAAGGATCAAGTAAAAAATTACCAGAGAAAAAGAAAGAAAAAACTAGCAAAATTCGACCTGCTGAGACAAAACAACACCCAGAAGTAAAACAAGTCACACTTACTAATGGGGTAGTGTTGACAGTTCCAGAATATGAATGTGATACTTGTAGGAAAACTTTCAGCAATAAGTCATCACTACGCAGGCATATGTACATCCATCTCGGCATCAAGCCATACTCCTGTCCATTTTGTAAGAAGATTTTTTATGATTACTTAAATATGCAGAGTCATGTGTCGAAAGACCATGAGGAGGTGGCTCTGCCTACTGAATCATACTTGTGCCACATATGTGACCAAGTATTTCAGTCAAAAGAAGATTTAGCTCTACATTTAAGCTGTCATATAAATAGTAATGTAGTTTTCAAATGCATTTATTGCAATGAGCAGTTTTCTCATCAGCTACTGCTAACCAGACATGAAGCATTACATTTGGTTGGTGGCAGATATTGTTGTACAGTATGTCCGATGACTTATGAATCCCGTTACCGCCTTGATAAACATATCAGAAGTCACTTGAATATAAAGGAGCATATATGTCAGTTCTGTGGTAAAGACTTCTTACGTATGAACTCCATGAAGAGGCATGTGAATATAAGCCATGGTGGCCAAAGAATTCAGTGTCCCATTTGCAAGAAAAAATTAAAAGGTCACTTGACCGAGCATATGCGCACTCATGAGAAGAGACGACCGCATGCTTGTCCAGAATGTGGCCAGTGCTTCACTCAGTCTACACAACTGAATGTGCACCGAAGATCACACACTGGTGATCGACCTTACCATTGCAGGATTTGTGACAGGCGTTTCTCACATTCGAACGCCCTGATGTTGCACGTCCGCAGGCACACAGGAGAGAAACCTTTTCCCTGTGCAGTGTGTCCCCTGGCCTTTTCCCAATTACCGCACATGAAAGCTCATATGCGGAAAATCCACAAGAAAGATAATCCATACAAATGTCTCAAGTGTAATCAGTTTTTTAAGTTCAAGGCCCATATTGCAAATCACGCCAAAATATGCAAGGCTGGCGAGAAAGAGCTATCTTTCGAAGAGAAGATACAGGCGTCCGTGCAAATAGACGAGGAAGTGGAGGTGGTGGAGTCGGCCATGAGTCTGTCGCGCATGCGGTTCCTGCTCGCGCTGCTCTTCACCATGATCGCGTCCAAAGAGAAGCTCAAGTACCTAGGTGCGTATGCAAATTAATAGTAGCACAACTCATAAAGTCGGGCACTGTTTTCGAGCGTGGAATTACATAGCTTCGTGTGTGTTTGCCAGTAACGGGTTATCACGAAAACAATTACATGTACCAATCATTTATAATTACAATTGTAATAATGTATCGTGCTCCATTGGTTGCAAATAAAAAATATATATTTCCCCGTACAATAGACATCAACGGGTTTGCTCTGTCAACATTACGTAAGGTATCTTAATCGGCATAACAAGGTCGCGTCCATTGTAACGATGTTCGTGCCATTGAAAATGCAAGTGCGATTCCGACATAAAGCACAACTGATCTTTTACACTGGGTTACGAAACGAGTGTGCCTGTGTGTGCACGTGACATCGCCATGGCTTATATCACCTCGGTTTTTATTCTAGCGCGCATATCATTGTCCAGAGGCGATCCATCGACAGTACATGGGTATTGTAATGAGTGAGTTCATTTGCCATTGTGTTGTTAATTATTTTTTTGGTGTTGGGCAGGTGAGGGTGCTGAGAAGGTTTACACGGATATGGTTCTTATTATAAGGCGTTTAGGTACTTTTTAGGGTGGCGGGTGCATAGTTTTGTAAATTATTGCGATTAGCTTGTAAAAAATGTATATACATAATATCGTATTCCGTAATGGAGATGCATGAAATGTAAGTTGTTTGTACAGGTTTCAACAAGCGCCTGATAGACGATGTCCTGATTGAGTCATTGGAGGCTATGGGGCAAAAGCCGTGCAAAGATGAATCTCTACAGCCGATAAAACGGTTGAAAATAAACATCGAACTGATGTTGAAACACACAATACCAAAGGAGCAGATAGAGAAATTTGAGAAGGAGAATAAGACGACAGAAGAACTGTTGGAACTACTGACAGATGAAAAGAAGAGTGAGTAAGTTAGAGAACATTGTTGGTAAAATTGAGGCTGGTTAAGTATTAGATTATTTATTAACTTTTAGTGAAGTTATTTATTGATAATAACATGGTCGTTTTTCTAGATATATTTTATTGAAGTTTAAGATAAATCATAGACGAAACTGGATCTTAAGCAATTTAATGACAATAACAAGAATGTTTAATAAATTGCTATTGCTAGTATTTTATGGAATTGCATGATAATTTATATCTTCCATCAGATTAGTAAGAAATCTTATCACGTAAACTAATGTTTACCACGTGTAATTATTGTTTTTAATCTGGCACGGTTAAGTGACATAAATGTCTCGACATAAAGTAATATCTACCACTTTGTTAATAGGTACTTATACTTTATTACGTATTTATTGTGTGGTCGATGATTAACAAAGTTTACAGCTTGTAGGAAAATGTTTAGGTGTCAGAATAATATTCAAATTTAATGTGTAATTTAATTTACATTGCATAAAATCATATATCTATTTCTAATTATTTTCTCTTACTGTTACGTGTGCGAGGTTCCACACATTTTTCTTCACTTTTAAAGTACTTCATAATTAATTGTGAGTAGCTTAGAGGTATGGGCGTCATGAGTTATGTTTTAGTTCGCCAAGATTTCGTCTCGACTGATCGCCTAATCGTAGGCATCAAGTCTTATGTGGAGTCATAGAAAGCTAATATGTAGTTTGTTAATCATCATCAGTCCATAGACTACTCTAATATTGAGAAGGTTAAAGTCTTCGTTTACCACGCTGGCATAGATCGCGTTAGCCGACAATACACCTAAAAAAAATCGAAGAGCTTTTAAGTGTTTTTAAGTGTAACCACGATGTTTTCTTTCATGGTTAAATTGATGGTAATAATTGACTGTAAATACACACTTCCAGAGGTCGACCGTGTGCCTAAACTTGGAGGCCATCACTGCTTCTAGTTGCTCTAATAGTTTCGTACGGTCATAAACAAACACTGTTTGTTACGTATCAACTGTCAGATAACATTATAATTTGTTGCGCATTGCGGTAAATTTATCAATTTACACTATGGTTTGGTCTGTCGAGCGGTTAATGAAGAAGACGTGTGGTTAAGGCTATTTATAGAAACATAATAAAGGTTTTTTGGCGGAAAATATATTTCCGATTTCGATACTACGAAGGTACAACTTAAACATGTTAGAACTCTGTCTTTTATTTACTAAAAATATTAAGAAAGTCTATAGCCAATGTTCAAATGTATTTCCCATGCAAATATTAAAGTATCGTCATACTCCTACGTAAGCATCATTGATTCATGAAGCTAATTTGCGCTTCCTTAACACTAGAACTACCGACGATTGACGTATACCTACTTCTACCGGAGGGGTCAAAATGACTTGTTTCTTAAATTACTAAGAGACATATAAGAAAAGACAGCAATTTTTACGTTTTTATATATTTTGTAATTTTATGAACAATACTTGAATATTATCTGATTAATTACAGCATAAAAGTAAAAAAATTACTACCTCGTGAAATTTTTCCAATTGTTTCGAAGTAATTCTATGGGTTCAAATATTTCTGCAGTTTGCATAATGATATACTTCTAAAACTTTACATATATTTTCCGATATAGTTAAAATGAGGTTCAATGGTCAGGGGATGCCTTTTCCATTGATCTAGCCAGTCATGGAACAGGGCTACGAGTACGCGACCTCGGTCCCCCCCGCTGTTGCAGTCTCCTGCTACTTCCTAATCCGGGACTGTAGCATCCTTACCATCAGGCCAAATACCCTTTCCTGCAATATCCTGTACCCAGACACACGCTATCCCTACCCCATTCCTAAAACAATGAAAGTTCCAAGGAGGGTTGGCGTCAGGCAGGCGGCCGGCCGTAAAAAATCTGCCAAAACTCTTATGCAGCATGATTTGTCCTTCCTTCCTGTGTGGAAGGACAAAACATGCTGCGCCGACGCCAAATAAGAATTGGGAGCAGGGCAGGAGAATGATGATAGTTAGAATGAGGTTACAGCGAATATAGTTGTACTGAGAGTTGTGTTTCAATGTTTCTGATAAATACCGCAATAAGGAATATGCGCAAACAGTGCAGGATCAGATCTTTCAGAACAGATTTTTGAGTTTGAAAATATTTTGTTTTACGACTAGATGATAAATTGCTACGCTAATGAGTACCCAGGTTTATTGGGTGCGTCACGAAATAAAATTATAAACTTTCGATTTTTTAGAGGTATTATGACAAAATAACGGTTTCTCTGTGTATATTTCAGGCTATGTGCCACAAATAGTTTCCACGATACAATAGAACAGCACCGAAAACCTTATTCCGTGGGGGGGTCAAAATGACTCATCTCGGTATATGTAGGTATACTGCATACAATTTTACAACAAAATAATAAAAAAAAAGAAAAACTGTTTTACAGAATTAATTATTTGAATGTTTTAGAAAAAGTCGTACAAAATTTTCAGAAACAAAATGTACCTGAAATGAGTTATAATTATAACAAATGCCAAACAAGTCATTTTGACCCCCTTGGTAGTTCTAGTGTTAAAGAGATATAAAGTGTGAAGGTGACTAAATCGATTATTTTTGGTAAATAAAATAAGCTCCGGTTTGATACTGGCATGTAATCTGCTTTACTATGTACTTTTTTTAAGTACTTTTACTTTTTTAAAACTTCAATTAAATAGTTGGGCATTATTGCCATTTATAATACTTTAAAAACTGCCTCCTTGTTCAAATAACCCGACAAGATATAAAAGAAAACGTCCCGGTTTATGAATGTGGAGGCTGAAATAGTGAGAATAGCCAAAATAACTTCCATTACCAATGTCGTTGACAACGAAAATAATTATATTTAATCTTTTTAAATTGAATAAAATCTGTCTTAAATCTCCGGAGGTCCATAATATTTATTTAATAGGGATTTTTAAATCTTGTGGGCTAGCTAATGAAAAACATACCTATTAAATCGCAGTCATATTGTAAGCAAACATGTTTTTTTAAGTGTTGTGGTTAACTTTATTGTAATAATAATTACGAACCCAGAAATAAAAGATATCTAGTTTCGTCTATGATTGAAATAGGCAAGTAGTCAATGATTTATTTATAGTATAAGAGTATTTTGAAGACAGTGTTTTTAAAATATACGAAGGTTGTCCAAACTAAAATCATGTAATTACTAATGTCGTTCATTTATCAATTAAGGCAAATAATATTTTTGCCAACGCCAGGAGCTTTACACGAAAAACAAATAAGATTGCTATCCATTTAAATTTTGGGCATGATGAGTGTACAAAAATAATATACAAATTTTAAGTGTTGGACTATTTTTATCATAGAAATAAGTATTTAATTACATTTAAATATTAAGCATTGGTGTGTTGCAGATTACGTTCAGAAATTGTAGTTCTGTGGTTTTGGAATAGATAAAGTTAAATAATATTTGCGATCCATCCTTAAAGGCTGTTATAATAGCGTTGAATACATAGAATCTTTTCATCAATGCGGGCTTATTTTTAATTTTTAATATGAATAGCTTTAGATCGTAAGCGTAATAATATACTTACACTTTTAACAAACCAAAGACAAGGTAGGGACTATCTTCCTGGCTAATGTAACCGAACAGTCTTTAAGGACTATTTCCGCTAAAACAATCTGCAACTACCTGTATATAAATTGGAATTAACTAAATAGAACGAGACTTGCCATTAACATCAAAGTGATTAGTCCAAAGAGTTTAGATATACTGCATTTTACACTATATTTTTATGTTAATCTTGTTATTATAACTATATTTTAATTGCATTCCGATATATTCAGAATGAGTGTGCCATTTGGTTGTTTGAAGGTTTCATTTTATTTTTATTAACAATTATTATTATTTATAAATGTTTGAATTTAGTTTAAGGGGTACTAGTTTTCTCATAACATTACAAAATTATGTCTTCGACTGATTCATACTGCGGTTGATTATTATTAATTATCATTTGTGCTAGTTACAAAAATCTCATTATTAAGTGTGTGTTTGTGTTTAAGAATAAATAAAATCGATGTTTTTTTAAAACAGATGCCGCATAGCACTGCAATTGGTATTCGTAAAATTGGATTCATTTTTTTTAAATACGTTTAGATATTCCTTAAATTTTTGTGCCATTGTCTATTGATTTTTAAAAGTTTTTATCAAAAAAACGATTTTAAAGACATGCCTTGCATCATTTTTTATATTATTAGTAAGTATTGTTTAAATAATTAGTTTACATTTAAAATTAATTATTAATAGAATAACATGGTGGCATCTTCTGAATGTTTTGTTCCTAGACAATTATATTTTTTTTCTAAATCAATTTCTTACTGACGACACAACCCAAGAAAACAATAACCCACCTTAGTTGTAGTTTATGATCGATGTATGTAAGAAACTTAAGGTTAGTATTTGATTGTAAAAGTTGTACCAAGTGGGGTTTAAAACAAATTTCAAATACTGGCCGAAAGTACCAAAGAGTAAAAACAATAAACTATTTCGACAAATGTATGGTGTTTAATTTCTTATTTCATTACATCTTTAGAAATATGATAATGGATTATGATAATTTTTGTGTCTTTTGTATAGAACAGTAGCTAAAAATGCATACACACTTAGACATTTTTATAGCTAAAGGCTCACTCTAGGACAGAGTTCATTTACTAATGTGATTAATCAGAGGAGTGTGGAGATCGAATCCGCAACTTTTAAATCTTCGAAAGCCTATATACGAAACTTTTAGAACTGATATTAACTTATTTTCTTATACACAAAATGATTTTGAATATTTTACAACATCTTCAATTTAATTATTTTTTCTTTCTCGTACGTTTTTACAAAATTCAATGTATTCATCTAGACCTGTTTTGCTTTTGTAGTCTGATGGGAATTAACATAAATAGAATACTTAGGAATATCCTGCATTTCCTTTATCACCTGTCCTGTATATATCGAGAAAGTCATGCGACGTCAGATTTATTTAAAAAAACGTAAGTATTAAAATTCCTCTCGTTCTTCCTAAAAGTAAAATTAAAAGAACAAAAGCCACGCTTAAAGTAGTTATTCAAAAAACTTACATCGTTTTCGAATTTGTGAGTGAATATATGTCTGTATTTCTTTCATCCATCCTTTCATCAGGCAATGGAGGTCTACTGCTGGACATAGGGCTCACTAATGACCTCTAGAAGGACCTGTCGAAAGCAGCCTGCAGCCAGCAACGATCCGCTACAAGTATTTCCTTACAATGCATTTGTTAAAGTTATTTCCACGTCAGAATTCAGGACACAAAATGTTTGAACATAAAATATGATTAGCAAATTTGAGTCGAAACCCCATCGGAATTAATTATACTTACCCTAATATATTATGTACGTTTTGGCAGTGGTTGAATGAGGAGAGCCGAAGATCGAGCCCAGTGGCGTGCCATAAGAGAGGCCTATGTCCAGCAGTGGACGAATTAAAGGCTGTTGATGATGATATGTACGTACGTTATCGGTCTTGTCTCTATCAAAGTCTGTAGTAAATGTATCAATATTCAAGGCGTTCTAATCGTACGCAATTTATCAATACACGTTAACGTCTGATCTCTGAACGGGTGCCCTAAAACATTTTTGCGTGAAGGCCCGGTTACACTTTACTCGGTCCAGAAATCGAACCTAGAATACCTGGAGACACACTTAACCCGTTTGAAAAATTAATGACCTGTTTAGCGGTACACCGTACATGTGCACGATTTAGCTCTCCCACGTTTGTTTCTCGAATCGACTAGAATGTTTTTGGATGTTGTTTAAATTGTTTTGTGAGTAAATCCTTAGTAGAGTTTAGAAGTGTTCTCGAGGAGAACTAAACTAACACTTCAACTACCTTTCATCTCTCTTCCTGGAACTCCATGCCTGTTTGGTTGCCTGTAAGAGATCGCCTTGCGCGACAAGGGCGCCCAGCGTAGTTTACTTATCTTCTGTATTGCTTAGCTTTAGTGTTCTGTGTATAATGAAGTTTAAATAAATAACCCTCTATTATCTAAAGCGCATTTGCATGTATATTTTTTTTTATTAGGGGATTTTTTTCTTGCAAATAGGTATAAACATTAGTTTTTTTCTTAATATTCGGTTTTGCCGAGAGAAAACTGTTTCCTTGGGCAGCTAGTGCTATTTGAGTAAATTTAAGAAATAAATACTTTTTAATTTTTAGGTGCAGTTATAATAAATGCCCTTAATTTAATTTAATAATAAGAAATATAAAAGAGAATTATCGCTATTGGCAAAAAGACTAGCAGCGCGACAAATGACATACACGTATCAATACTTCGTCAATGACAACGTCAAACTAGATCACAATTTATTACAGGAATTTTTAATAAAAATGTCACAATTTCCAACATTACAAAACACAGTCTCTGTTACTCTAATATTAAGTAACATTATGCTATTTCACATACATTTCAACTGTTGATATGTTGGATGTAAAACAAAACAATGTATGATGTGGACGAAGAGATTAATAAAAAAATAGGATTGTAAAGACAAAGAAGATAATTGTTTTTAAAATCCTCAAAATGGGGACCGCCGGCCAGTCCATAACACTGGCCAACAGTATTATTGGTGTTGGTATACTGGCAATGCCGTTCTGTTTTCAAAAAGTAAGCCTTGTTTACTTCCCATTTAATGGATAAAACACCTCTAATCCTTTTCCGAAAGTAGTTTTTAAGTAATATTCTTTTTGCGCATAAATATTTTACCGGTTTAAAGAGACACTATGCAATATATCTGTTTTCTTCAATATTAATTGCATAGCTTTTGTCTTCATGGTTATGTTATTAATATTTGTTAAATTAAAGAAATAATATTCACAAGCCAATATTATCCTACACAAGACTTACATGGCATGGCAGATTTATACACTTTTCTCTATTTTCCATTAACCCCTTCGGACCTGAATTTATTATAATTGGGTTAAAAAATATTTGCATCGATTTTCTAAGTATTTAGGTACTCATTAACTATATTTTAGTAAAAAAAATAATAATATGTTTTTAGTTTATTAGAAATATATATGTCCATTTACATGGACAACAGGCTCTCAGCGTAGTGTATTGCAGAAGTCTCACTTGCCTGTGCACAAAGTTATTTCTACTAAATATTTATTATTTCAAAAGTTTAAATGACTGATTTATGTAATAAAATAAAATAATTTGTTTAATATTTATTCAAAGTTAATACAATTATCAAAAAATAATGAATAATGATTAAATATTTTGATGTAAATCTCGAAAACAATTCCGCTTAACATTAGCATTCCACATTTTATACAATAGACCTGAGTTTTAGCTTTACATTCTTTTTGCATCTTATCGTTTCTTTTTATTCACATTTAGGCAAATGATCTGCACTATCATATTGAATTTCATTTGCCGGCCTGACTTTAGCACCGCAGCGACGACGGAGTTCTAGTTGGGTATTTACCAGGTTACTAGGACCAGCAGGTCTTCTTCTTTTGCTTATAATTAATGGCTGACCCATTTCTATAAGAGCTTCAGCGACTCGCTGTCTGAAATGCAACAGGTCGAGAACATCTTTTTTGGAATTTTACAGGTTTTGCATTCTTCTTTATATTCCAACCAACTATTGGTCAGTGCCAAGTCTATGGCGTAGAATATTATGGCTTACTTTGATTTTCATTGCGTGATACTGCTCTATGTTCTTCTTCTTGGGTTTCTTCTTCTCGCTTTTCGTCATCAATAACCATCGGATTTACAATTGAATGTACAATTTCACTACCCACGCGACCAACATTTTGTGGTGTATTATCTATTATTTCGTCGTCACTTTCTTCATCAAGGCCTGATAGCGTTCCATTTTATAATATATCGAGTTATAAATCGACATCTTGACTTTTTGAAAATCAAAACCTAAAATAAAACAATAATATCATTCATTATTCAAAGGTAATTCATAGTATACGTATACTCTATTTGCCGAATTTCGAGTCCTGATGTCCATTGAAATGGACATATCTTTAATTCCATATTTCTGACTCAATATAGCGTCAAATCATGTACATTATACATATAGTCAATAATTATAATGTAATATATATAAAACAAAAATATTTATTTGAAATATATTGATATCAGTAAGAAAACATAATTAAAACTGATGACTTACCTCCTTTGTGTGAATCCATGACTGACATCAAAACTTGACGGTATATTATGATCTACCCACATATAAAATCGATTGTGTTTTATTCATAATATCATTACTAGATAAGAACCGAGTAACTCTAAATATTTATATTGAGTTTTTACTAACAGCGTTTCGTATTACACGCATTTGAAAAGTATGTCCACTGAGATGGACGCCAGGAACGAAGGGGTTAAGATAGGCCTATGATGCTAGTTAGCTTTTAGAAAAATTATGAAATTACTCTTAACTTCATTATCTACCTTACATGTCTGTATTCATCTACTAAAGTAACCAAATACAAGATGAGTTATTCAAAACTTATAATTTCAGTGTGGGGTGTTGCTGGCTACACTAATTCTCTTATCAATGGGATTAATTTCAAGATTATGTTGTTACTTTTTACTCAAATCTGCACTTCTAGCAAGAAGAAGAAATTTTGAATTTTTAGGTGTGTATATTTTATGTGCTAATGCATCTATAATAGTAGAACTAGAACTTAGCCAACTATTCTATGATAAAAAAAAGTGGTTGGCATAGATTCAGTTTCCATTGATACATTTTTTGCCAGTAAAATTACCTTTAATAAAACAAAAAAATAAAAAGCTTGGAATTCTAAATTTGAAATCCATTATATTCCTTTCCATATTTTCTGCTGTAATATCTTATCTACATTTTTAGCATTTCATGTATTTGGTCCGGCTGGGAAAATGGCTGTTGAAGTGGGAATTATTGGCTTCTTGATGGGCACATGTATTGCCTACTTTGTGGTTGTGGGAGACCTTGGACCACAGATTGTAGCAAAAATGTTTAATATTAATCAAAGTGATATATTAAGGTAAGAAATGTGTTATAAATTGAAGGTTATTTCAATGAAGCCTTTCTCATCACACAGTATCACCACACACTCAAAATTCTAAAAGTTGATTTTCAAATATATTTATGTTTATCAGCTAACTCATATAACACATACATATTATACACAAACAAAAAAAAACATTGTTTCTTTTTATATAAAAATCATAAAATAGGGTTACTGATTCAAACCTTATGTCCCACTATTATACACACTGGCCTAAAGTGAATAAAGAATTCCTACCAAAGAAATATATCACACACCTGAATAACAAATAACTATTTAACTATAGTTAAACAAGGATGAACATTATACATTTTGACATCATCACTATTATAGTGAGTGCATATTAAAGATACAGCTAAATAACACACTGCTAACTATTAACTATTGCCATATGTATTTCAGGACTTCAATAATGGTGATAGTGTCCCTGGTGTGTGTGTTACCACTTGGTCTGCTGCGGAATGTGGATAGTTTGAGTAATGTCAGTGCTGCTACTATTGCCTTCTACTTCTGTCTTGTCATTAAGGTATGATTTATTCCTACTGCACTCATTCAGGGCCATTAAGTTTATTATTAATTGCCTAGGATCAAACCCCTGTAAGGACTTAAGATCCTTTAAAAGAAGATACATCGTAAAAATGGCTTCGACAATTTGTCGTAAAAAAACAATGCTTATTTTATTAACCTGCACAACTAAAAAGTTCTGAAGAATTTCTTAGCTGTGCAATCCGCCAAGCCGCAGTAGGCTAGCGTGGTGAACTATTGAGATACATATGGGTTGAAGATTGTGGTGTGTTTGTATCCTGTTGCTAGGAGATAGCAAAGGCGGCGTTACATATATGGGCTGGTTTTGATGATAAGTATGTTGTTCCCAGGTGATAGCAGAGGCGGCGTCTCAGCTGTTAAGCGGAGAGTGGCACGAGCGCATGGACATGTGGAAGCCGGCCGGCGTGCTGCAGTGCGTGCCCATATTCTCCATGGCACTGTTCTGTCAGACGTGAGTGAATGTAATAAGTAATACATACAGTGAAATTTAATTAATTGAGATGTAAAATCTTGTACTATTTTTCGTTTATCCAGTTATCCAATTCATCATCATCATCATAAGCCAATTAAGTTCCACTGCTGAACTTAGGCCTCCCCCAATGACCTCCAGTTTCCAATTAGACTGGATTAAATAGTTGACTCATTAATAGAGACCCTAGCTTATAGCAGTTGAAATATACTATTATACCATTTCAGTGGCAATCTTTTCGTTTGTATTTTCAATTGTTTTTGCTGAATAACGATTTTAAGGTTTAAGATTATTCAAACTTTTTTAGGAAAGCTGGGCGTTTGGGCTTCTATGAAAGTACCGTTATTCTCATTGTACTCAAATATGAAAATGAATGAATAATCTCATTATTTTTATTCTTTTTTACTGTTCTAAAGACAATAAATATTTTCAGGCAGCTTTTCGAGATCTTCGAGTCCCTACCGTCGTTGTCGTTGGAGAAAATGAACTTGGTGACGAAGAACGCGATCAATATCTGCACCGGCGTATACTTCACGCTCGGTCTCTTTGGATACATCGCGTTCTGCACGCAGGAGATATCTGGTAACTATATGGGCAATATTATTCAAATTTTACTAATAAATGCCCCAACCTCAAACTTAATTAAATTATCGATAATACTTGGTGATTTAAATTGGGCTGCTGTCTTCTGGGTTCGAATCTCGTATCAGGGCGTGCTTTTCGTATTTTGAATTAGGAAATTCTCAATATGGAGAATGTACCTGAAAATTGAACAGGCTCTTTTTATGTGGGATTTAAACTGGCGAAACGTGGGTACAAAATCTTAAATGAGAACATCCTGACCTCACAGAAAAAATTAGACATTACACAATAAACGTGCGATACTTTAGGGCTTCAATGGAAGTATTACTGCTGATATTAATGTGTAATTTATAATGTATGTTTCAGGCAACATACTGATGAGCTTGAGTCCAACTATGGCCAGTGACGTCATCAAGCTGGGCTTCGTAATGTCGTTGGCCTTCAGCTTCCCACTGATCATATTTCCTTGCAGAGCGAGTCTTTATTCCTTCCTATACAAAAAGGTAAGTATATTGTCCTTTTTATCCATTATTAATATTATATATTTTTTGGCAAAATATGAACGCATCTTGACATAAGAAAGGCCTATGCTCAGCAATGGGATAAAAATGGTTATGAATTATGTTGATTTCGAACGCATCTTTATTTCCTTTAATTATATTATCTATGACTATTTATTGATTTTTTAAAATGGTGTCGCTCGCAGATACTATAAGCTTTAAATTATTGATGCCATCACCAAGCTGTGGCGGTACTTCCATAGAAGCTCAAAAGCGTCGCACATTTATTTGTAATGTCTAGTTTACAAATTTTTATTGTGGGGTCAGGATAGTCTCAATTATATGTCAAATTGTTTTTGTTAAATGGAAATTTAATACTTAAACATTATTTATTATTTAACTTAAACATTATTTCTTCATCAACCCATATACGCCCACTGCTGAGCACGGGTCTCCTCTACCATTGAGAGGGTTTAGGCCATAGTCCACCACGCTGGCCTACTGCGGGTTGGCGAACTACACACCTAAGAAATTCCTAAGAACTTTTAGGTGTGCAGGTTTCATCACGATGTTTTCCTTCACCGTTAAAGCAAGTGATAATTCAATTTGAATACACACATAACTTCGAAAAGTCAGAGGTGTGTGCCTGGGGTTCGAACCCGCGACCGCTGAGATTCTCGACCGCGCGCCTAAACCTCGAGGCCATCACTGCTTATTTATTGTTCGCAATTTTGTAAAGCCAGCTGGACTTTAGGGGCTTCTTTGCAAATACCGCCACTATCACTAAATAGTAGTAAAAAAGTCCTAATTATTTTACATCTTCAAAAATAATCTTCAGGTGCACTCCACCCACCACGACCACATAATAAACCACTCGATCCCGGAGCGTTCGTTCCGCTGCATCACCGTGGCCATCATCTCCGTGGCGCTGTTCATCAGCCTCCTCATCCCCAACATAGAGCTGGTACTCGGACTCGTGGGGTCCACTATAGGAGTACTCATCTGTGTAGTCTTCCCGGCTGCGTGTTTCGTCAATGTCACCTTCAAGAATACTAACGAGAGGATATTGGCTAAGGTTTGTGGTTATTATTAAAAGAAATGTTCAGAAGGTATATGTATAGGTAGTCTAATTTTTTTCAACAGAATTGAACTTATGAGGTAACATTTGGACTGCCATAGCAAGAATAATTTTATATGTTCTTTCCAAAAATAAAGTAAAATTATCCTTGCAATATCCAAACGGAAGAACTCGTACAATTTCGGCATTTTACACTATGTAAACAGTGTATATTTAATTTCTAGGCTGTGCTTGTACTGGGACTAATTATAATGATCCTCGGTACATATGCCAACTTGCAAGCAGCGGAGACCCAAATGGACAAATATGATGAAAAACACATAACGCAGGAGCGTATTGATAAGATTGTTGAAGATTTCTTCGAAAAACGACAAAAGCTTGAAGGTAAAAATTAAAAACAGTTATTTTTTCTTAATTTACTTATCAATCGGATATTTCTTTTATTTCATCAATCTTATTTGCAAATGACAATATTTGGAAAATTGAAGTTTATGTTTTTATTTCTAGGAATGAAAGTGAAACCCTTATCAAAAAGCGTTCCCGATTCTATCGATCAAGTGATAAACAATGATATCATTCAGGATTCAGAAGTGCAGCCACCAAATCCTGTGCCTCCTGATGTGTCAAATGAAAAAGAACAAATAGCCCCAGTTGAGAAAATAAAAGAACATCAAGAAACCATTATTAAACCAAGTGATGACAAAATTTTAGATTTACACCCTAAAGACGTCAAAACGAAAATGAATGGAGCCATCCAGAATGGACATAGTAAAGAAGTTAAAGTAGAAGAACCGAAGAAGGTTGAAGAACCAAAACTTCCCAACGAAGATAAAATGCACATTATAAAACAACAAGAACTTATAGACAAAATCAAGCAACACGGCGAAGAACAACAGGAATTAATCAAAGAGAAAAAGGAAATTTTGGACGAGATTATTAAGACAAAGAAAGAGTTACAGCAGAATAAAGAAGAAATAGGAAGTGCTGAAGCTAAAAAGGTAGCTGTTGAAAGCATTAAACAAATTGCCAATATTGCTATACAGAGTATTGGCGGTGTGACAGAGAAACCGGAAGAACCAGTGAAAGAAGACCAGAAACCCGATCGTCTAGGAAAGTTAAGTAATGATGCTGTACTAGAAATAGTCAAAAAAGCAGCGGAAACTATAGAAGCTATACAAGAAATCCAAGAGAAACGTAGTGATCCAGTTGAAACTCCAGCTAAAAAGCCTGATATTAAAAGTGATCAGCCTAAATTAAATATATTACAGCATATTAGCAATGGTCAAAACGACGTCAAAAAAGAAGAACCGTTGCATACAGATGGAACTCAAGATAAAAGTAAAGTGGATGTTAGCCCACAAGGAGTTGCTGTAGAAGAAAATATAGCTCCCAATTTAGATAGTATTAATAATTTGGAAATTCAGAAACCGAAAAATACTGATACTAACGCCCAATTGCCGCTGGACACAAAACTAGAACCAAGTGTTAAAACAGCTGATGTCAACGAACAAGCAAATATTAAGCCAGTGATTAACGGATACGTGCCGCAACTTGATGATCAAAGACAGGCCGAAATCGTTCCAAATAAAATCAAAAGTAAACTTAATGTAATTCCACAAAATGATAATAAAATTGAACAGGACAAACCTCAATCACCATCGATCCAGGATTCTAAAATGCTGAAAGAAAATTTACAAAATACGCCTATGAAAAATGAACAAAAGAATAACGTTAATATGAACATCCCACAAAAGCAAGAAGAATTAAATCAAGGTGTAAAGGCTCATTCGCATTCTCCAGACGAACCACAGTCATACAAACAAGGAGAAGATTCACAGAAAATTCAAGAAGCAGTACCAAAAGTTGGTATCCAAAATATGCCTTTGCCGTTAGCTGTGAATGATATAAAGATAAGGCAAGAAGCACAAAATGGCAATGGGGTAAAGAAACCTGAAGTAAATGTACCAAAAAGCAAATCAGATAATGATATGCCCCAATCTAGTGGAAAAATGCAAGTAATCCCACCCAGCGATCACTCCAGACAAAAAAGAGATGTAGTAGATTGCACAAAAAAAGCATCATTAAGAGTTGAACAAAAGGAAATATGCGAAAATAATATTGATAATCCTCTAAAGAATTCTCAAGAAATACTACCAAAAGTCGACTTAAATGATGTTCTATTAAAACGACCACAAATCGAGCCGGGCTTATTACATCACATGGTTAGGTCTCTGAAAATGTACAATGAAAACGATAAAAAGAGATAAAAGGCAATTGAGAATTTAGTTATTTGGTGCATTTTAGGCTGTTATTATTGCCTACTTTAGCATGAAAACAATATTGTCATGTTATATTTAACTCATGTAGACTTCATTTCGCCATTACACATAATATTATTTCATACAATAACTATAGGTCAAAAAGTAAGCTTATTAATATGAATTTGTAGTGTATGTTTGTTTTCTATTCTTCCAAATTTTGTTTCATAAATTATGCAGGGCGTTAGTGAAACATTTAAAAGTCAATTTTGACCACTTTACACAAGTTTTGATTATAATTAATGTGCTATAATTGCATTTATTTATTACTTCTATATCATATTGCGTGAAAAGGAATATTTTATTAACATTATATTTAATTTTCTAAGGCGGTCCAATATAATTTATATATTTTCAAACATATACAAATGTTGATGCAAGAATGTTTTGATTACTGCTTCATTGCCATGGATTGTCCATTGCACAATTATTTTCAAGTTGGCTTGTTTAGTTTACGTCATACATTTTCATGTGATAAATCAAAGTAAATTCATCGGTATTTAAATCGTGTTCATAGATTACTCCTTGTAATTATAAGTATGAATCAAATTGTAGTTTTGATAAAACATATATACATATTTAAGGTACGATATCATTACGGCGAATAAATATTGCACTTCACAATAACCTTTAACTTTAATTTTTCGTTATGTATGGTACAAAACAAAACCAAATAATGTCTTATTTTTCACAAATTCTCTAATCATAAATACTCCCAACACATAGACACTTCAATTGCCATTCCAGTAACAGAATTTGAAAACCAGGCATAAATGAGACGAATCGTAATATCATCGGAAAAAAAATAATTTAATTAATTATTGCAAATAAGGTCCTTTATTTCTATTGGAACATCCCCGTTTCGCATTACCATGCACCATAAATGAATCATATTGAATTTGAATACAATGTTCTCATGAAGAGCTTTGTAGGTGTTAAAACCTTTGTTGTAGTCTTATAACTTATGTAGTTGTTACAATATTTAGATTGTTGATGCATTGGTCCGGACAATCCACACAAATATTTTAATACCACAAATTTTGGTCCCTTTTTCGGTAATTTTTTTGCTTCTTGCCATTTAGTAATACATTAAGGTAAACTAATTCTGTCTGGTGAAAGATAATTAGTTATTTTTGGGTACACTGTTCTCTTTATTAGCACACACAATTACTTCTCTTTTTGTTATAATCAATGCTTCGTAATATCATTATTACCATTTGAGTGGGTTGTTCGTTGCAAAGTAAAACGTGATCTCGATGTTCAAATATAATTAAATAAATTATAATTGTGTGATTGAAGTACTTGTTGACTGATTATAATTATGTGTAAAATAAAGATATTTTAATTATTGCTGATGTTTTCTTTACTATATCAGATCTAAAGATGTTTTGATTTATGTAGGGTAGTAAGAGCTTACACAATAAAATAAGTTGTTGGTACACATTTCTTTATTTTAAATTGGAAAAAATGAAACCTATAACATTTAACTAATAAAAAAATAACTTAATAATTAAACTATTTTTTCTGGCTATCCTTATCTTCTTCATCTAATGCGGGCATTTTCTTTGATCTGGAACATATAAAAGTTTCATGTGATAAACCTCTTTGCAAATTAATAAGACATTTATTGGTGGATTGAGTGCAATTATATGGAGCTAAATGTATATTGTATATGCTATTTCAAGAATGACTGTGGAATATTTCGTGGCACCATTAATTTTTCAAAAATTCACACTTATTCCTTTCGTGTCTTACTGCAGAAAGGTATCGCAAATAAAAACGTAAAAAAGTCTCAAATACTTATAATGTATTTCACTTAATAGTTCAATTATAAGTTTAAAGTGTCCATACCTCTTACTAGTGTCTGATTTATGTTGGCTGGTGGCGCTAGTGTTGGACTGCGTGGACAGTCGCCTGGGGCGCCGCCCCCTCGCGGCCTCCGCCCCCGCACCACCCTCCTCCCCCGCAGGGCCTACACTGCTCGGCGCGGGGGACTCTGGAGTACCCGCCTCATCGCCTCTCTGTGTAGGTAGATAGAGAAATTTAGATTATGTGTATGGATTGTGATAGATAAGGCCTTGTTTGACATTCCGATATAAATGGAAAAGGTCTATACAAGTAGGCTGTCATTGGGTCGAATTTCTATGTCTTATTTCTTTTTCAAAAAAACCCTAACAGCTTAACATCTTGTAAGTGAAAATATTAATAACAGCAATAAAAATTGTTGAATTTTCTCCGAGAAGCTAAAAGTGGAAATTATATAATTTCTTCTTCATTTTTGCTACTTATTAAGTTTACGAAGCGTCAAACATATATTATTTCATTAAACGGTTACCACAAAAATTCCTTTACGCCAAGACCTTAGTAAGACATTAACAGAATTAGTCTAACAAAACAAAAATAACACATACCCTGAGGTCGGTGGAGGTGCGTCGTCCCTTGGGCGTGTGCAGCGCCTCGCACGCGCGGGTGAACGACGCGCGCCGCCCGCGGGACTCGCCGGGAACCGAACCCGACTCCGGTGTCACTGCGACAGACATACTCTCTGTTAATGCATAATATCCTTGGTGTCTAGACTAGAATACCTACAAAATTCATTACCAATCCAAACGGATATCACTTGTTTAAAAGAAATGTTTATCATTTAATTGAGAAGTTAAATTGACTGATCTCATTTTTCTCTGTAGAATTAATTGAAGTTGGGTTGACTTAAATGATCCCGTCGTCGCAATGGTGGCCGGTAAGGCATTTATCTTTGGTTGTCTATGCTCATTGGTAAAAAAAAAGTTTAAAAAACGTTTGTCACTTACCGACATCGACAGAAACTCTTCTGCCAATCTTCGCTGCCTTCGGGGTGGTTCGCGACTCAGACGCCGCACGGCCGAGATTCGCTGCATTGGGAATTATTAAGTTATTTGAGTAAGTTTTGTGTATACTAATACACATGCAGTCTCACGCCTATACTTTCCCAAGATGTAAACAGAGGTGAATTTTTGCATCCCACATTTCGCCAGAACTGTGTGCATTTAACGTGCTAGGGCGGAGAGCTTATTGCCACTGTTGAGTCACAATTCCAGACTGCTGCAATTGGAGATTCCCTAACGTTAAAATATAATAATAGTTCGCCAAAGCCACAAATCGAACTGGGGACTTCCAAACCGCACGGCACATATTTGTATCGCGACAACTCAAGGTAAGAGATTATATCTCGTTGGGTTTGCGTTTCGTTGCTTCGATATTTTTTCTTATATAATTATTGTCTCAGAAAGGCCTTTAAATTGAAACCTTGAAATTCAACGAATCCTATAATACGTCATCGATCAATTTTTAATAGCAATACTTACTTATCGATATTTTTTGTAAAATTATTTAACGTTGAAGATAGTTAGAAAAAAATATAAGTCTCAAAGGTTTTAATCTTAAAAAAACCACTATTCCTATATTACACAAAGCACATAAAAATAAAACGGTGCTTAAATAATCATGCATAATTGTCTATCATGCAATACAAAGAGGAAGGAAGGTGAAGCGGGTACTTACATCTGCGTATTTTGCCGATGTCCGAAGCAGTGGACACTGGAGACATGGTTCCCAATTCGTCTACATCGGGAGTGCCTATTGTGCGAGGGTTATATTGACAGTAATGTAGAAGCAGAAAGAAAATTAATTAAACAAAAACATTACGTCACTGTCATTACAAAAGTAAGTTGAGTGATAAAGATGTAAGAAATTTTAATAAAAACCTTAAGGATATAGAATATTTATTTATTTATGTGAGTTTCCAGTCTTAACCAAAACACTTACATTAATGTTATAAAGAACAAAGATTTGATTGTTGACAAATAACTTCAAAAACTAAACTGTTTGTCGTGGATGGAATCTGGGAAACAATATTATTTCATACAATTGCCCCTGAGTCAAGCAACAAAACAATATTTCTTTATAAAAAAATAGGCTTTGTCCTTTTACATGGTCCTATCCTTCACTATAACAAAACACATCCAAATTAGCGTAGTTTCTGAATTTATCATCATGATAAATACACATCTGTTCTTTTTGTATCATTGGTATACATTTGATTACCGATACTTTGAGTTTTACAATCTATAAAATTCTTATACTTTTTGTAATGACAGTGACCATAAATGGAATAACATGCTTTGAGGAATCTCATGCAATAGTGAACATAGATCCATAGAACTTATAGAAGATATCTACATCAGCGTTGTGAAGTGCCCAAACATGCACTTAAACTATACTTATACCAACAGCTTTAACTTTATTTAAAAATAAAAGAAAAACACTCTTTGCCTAGCCTTCTTTAGCGTCATCAGCAAAAAAACTAGCACATTAATTTATGCAATAAAAATTATCATCATTATCACCTATAAACATCTATTAACCACACATCCATTCGCACTGTACGGGGTTCGAACCCATTGCCTCTCACTAATCTCTATCCAAGTCAATCCAGCCATCTCTAGCCAAACTCTAGCCTAGCAATATTAGGCTATATTATTCAGTGAATAAGGTCCAACTTACCCTGGAAGTCGGACTTGTTTAGCAGCTCGATCCTGTCTATGGGCTGCACGTCGAAGGGCGAGTGTGTGGACGAGGCGTCTTCGTCGTCGCTGGCTACACTGGCGCGTGACGTCACACTGGCGGCACTGGCTACACTGGCCACGCTGGCTACACTGGCCACACTGGCCGCACTGGCTCGACGGCTGGAGCGCGATAATGATTTCACCACTGCTTTCTGGTTGCGCGTCAACCTGGGTCAGGATATTATTAATGTATATAAGTGTGTGTGGTAGATTCTCTATGTTAAATCATATTACGGTGAAAATTTCTTTAACGACACTTTAAAGACAGTTTAACACTTTATGGAGTAAGGGTTGACATATTATCTCCATCCCTATACATTTAATGTTGTCATTATTAGTAATACACTGGAATGTAAATTTAATATTAGAAAGATATTTATAATGGTCTTAAATCTATTGATTTTTTAAACCTTTTAATTTTAGTTATACCACATGTAAAACTTTCAAAATGTTCTATGTAAATAAAATTAATTATTTTCAATTAAACTAATATAAGTCGAACGATTAAAAACAACTTACCTCCTATCAGTAGAATATTCGACAGCGACATCAGCGCCATCTTTGCTCGACTCCTCAACAATAACTTCGGGTATCACAGACAAATCAGTTTTCGTCGCCAGTATGGACTTTTTACCCTTCCTACTTGGCTTGCTGTCTGTATCTTCACTTGCCTTACTCTTGTTCGACGTAACGGAACTCTCTGATATAACACTCTCATTATCATCGATATTCTTGCTCTTGGACCGAGCGCTTCGTCTTTTAGGCGTTAGTGTCTCTTCTAGCGCTTTGTAGTCTTCGAGCTTTTCACCAGTCTCTTTAGAAACTCGTCTGGTGACAATCTTCCTAACTTCAGCACTAGTGGGAGTCTTAGCTCGTCTCCTAGAAGGAGTAACGTTCTCAGGCGTTGTTTGTTCAGGCTCAACTGCCGATTTGTAAGAAGCATTGGATTGAGTCCGCTTGCGTTTGGGCGTTTGAGTTTCATCAACAGATTTGTTGGAGGAAGTTGATTTAGTGCGTTTGGTTGTACGCGATGCTGGTTTCACTTCCTCTTCATCCATTTTTTCTTCGGAATCCTTAACTTCTTTCTGCTCGGGCTGTGCACTTTGCTCGCCTTGGCCCTTAGTTTTTACGGTTTCTTTGCTTTCAGTATTGGGTACGTTGGCTTCCTTGGCATTAGTTTTAACTTCAGATACTTCTTTATTTTCAACTTCAGCTGTTTTATTCCCAACAGTCCCTTCTTTGTTCTCAGAATCAGGAGTTTTTGTATCTTTTTCTTTTTCAACAATTTCTGCCTCAATTGGATTGGTAACCTCTTTAACCTTCGCTGCAGTAATATCCACTTCCATTTTTCTTTCAACACCCTTCGGGCCTTTCTCAACTGCTGCATTATTTTCTTCTTTAGGTTGATTCGAATCAGTGGTTGGTTCTTGTTGAGAAGGTTCCTCGGGTTCGTATGGTTTTTCAGGAAGTGGAATAGCGTTACTGGGCGCGTCTGGCTCATCGACATCTGAAGTTGAACTTTGACGTCTGCGTTGTCGGGTTTTGCGTTTTGCTCCAGCTTTTTCAATACTAAATTGAACTTGAACGAGGGGTTGCCCTGTAACAGTACAATATATTTTTAAATAACAATAATTTTTATGTATTCTTCATTTTTAGACTCAAAATTTCAACTTTACTGCAATGTATATCTTACCTGCGCCGAACAAGTTTTCATCGCTGCTCGATGAATTCTCCACCGTTTCAGCGGAGTACTGTAGATTCGCTACCGACTCTTCAGATTCTGAGGCCGAGTTATCATCAGTCATTAGTGACAATCTCCCTTCGTTATTGGCGTCAGGGGCATCAGTAGCATTATTAGCATTACTAGCTTCCGCAGTATTCGGGGTTCTAGTTCTAGGACCAGAACTCTCATCGGGCTGTTCTACGAATACATCTGCGTGTAGATCCTTCTTTACTTTCATGTCATGTAGAGTACCGACATTGAATTGTGAGTCAGTCACTTCGTAGCACCTCTCTTGCATTTCTATGTCTACGTTGTAGCCCTTGTCTTCGGTGTTTTGGTCGAATCGAAGCGACTCTTCTGAGGAACTGTCGTTGATCGATATTATATCCGCTTCGTGCGCTGCCTCAGATTCCTGCAATGTAATATTAAGATTTTATACAAAAATAGGCTTTATTATGTTTGTATTGAGTAGGAAATATTGTGTCTTATAGATTTAACGGAGTCAAGAAAAACATGATAATTACAATATGCATAACATATAAATGTACGTTCGTATCATTTATTGAAAATATTACGAAATTATATGATTATTTTATTTTTATAAGCAAAAGTTAAACTCACCTCTTCAGAGGTTTCAGTTTCAGTATCAGGCTCAGCCACTAAAGCAATAGCTTGTTCTTCTTCCTCTCCGGAACTTTCATCGTCAGTCATATCTCCTTCGATCTCATTAATCTCCGTCTCAATTTCCAATATTCTCTCCTTCTCTTTCTGTATATCTGCGGAATTGCTATCAGCTTCCTCTTCTTTAGAATCGTCATTATCATCCGTTATCAGACTTGATGGTTCATTGACATCACTTTGGTAGCTTCGCAACATAGATTTTTCTTCGTAAGAATCAACCATTTTCGTCAAAGGTTCTAGAGGTTTTACTTCTTTCTCTTTAGGCTCTTCTGCAACGCTAGAAGACTCAGCGATGCTACTTTCATAGCTTTGCAACACTGATTTCTTTCCAGTTTCATTAATCGTTGTGAAATGTATTGATTTCGATTTAGTAACGCTTTCTTCTACAATTTCCTTGTTTTCAATGCTTTGGGATGCCTCGCCGATGCTGCTCTGGTAACTGAACAGCACGGATTTTTCTACGAACGTCTCTTGTATGGTTGTGAAAGCTGGTAACGTTTTCAATCCCAGTTCCGTTTTGTCGGCTCTTTCCTGCTCGATGGTTTCCGATAGAGCACTTTCATTTGGACTTTGGAGTAATGATTTGTTTACGATTGGGGATAAAGTGACGTCGAGAAGACTTGGCGACTGGTTATTCGTTTTGACTGGCGTGCAAGCCAGTTCGGAATCTGTTTTTTCAGCTTGTGTATTTTCGCTTTGTTTTGTTTTAGCGAATGTGTTAGCTTCCAGAACGAGTCTCGAGAGCGGTTTCTTCCTGGCCGATTGTGGCATTTTTGGTGACATCAATTTTTCTGGAGTTTTCGATCGGCTCCTGAAAAGTTATTTTTAAGTAAACTACTTCTATATAATCTAGGCTTTGTTATAATATTATATGAAACAAAGATTTTTACCTTAAGCTTCGCGGACTCGCCTCAACGGTCTTTTGTTCAACAACTTCCACCTCTGGTGTACGAGAACGACTCCTAATAACAATAAAAGTTTTATTTCAGTTCTCAGTTAAATATTTCTGTTATATATAATTAGTTCCAATAAAATTATAATAATAAAGGCAAAAGTGCACATCATCGACCTAGATGGCCTACTGTAGTTAATAACGATCATTGAGAAAAATCAAGTATATATAGTGAAGTATAAGTTACCTTAAGCTTCGTCGGCTTGGCGATGACGACGAAGAGCCAGTGTTGGAAGACTTCGTGGGCGATTCAGTAATCGGTGCCAGTTTAGGTGATTCTATCACCCCCTTTTCGAGCCGCTCTGGAGTACGGGACCTACTCCTGTAGATAAAAAGTAAGGATATGAGGAATGATAACTATTCTGTGTAAAGGAAGATTGTCATATTCGAAATATGCGGAAAAATCATACCTATCAGTTCATTGGGAACTAAAGTGTGGTTTATAGTATAAAGCGAATCTACATTTCTGCACCCACATTACGTCACTTTGTAGCTGTTCCACGTTGTTACGTGGGGTGAGGCTATTTTTATTTTTAAACACATCTCCAGACTCCGTTCAGACAATTTCCTAGTTGTAGAACCTAATAATGTTATGCGGGCCGGGAATCGAACCCGGCGTTTAAAACCACGAGGCAGTCAGGGTAGCAGTCAGTGGAGATTGGTAAACAGTAGTGGTATTTTATTTATTTGTTTTATTTAAATTTCATTGTACACACAACACTAAAACTGAGGAGTACAGAAGATGAGCAAAGTACATTGGGCGGCCTTATCGCGCAAGGCGATCTCTTACAGGAAACCAAATAGGCATGGAGTTGCAGGAAGAGAAATGCAAGGTAGTTGAAAGTATGAGTGGTAAATATTACCTTAATTGTCTGGGCACACTAAGCGTTGTTTTAGTAGGATGTGGTTCGCTATCGAGTTCTTGTTTGGGTTGTTCCGGTATCGAAGCCAGGGGAGATGAACGGGGACTTAGCTCCGGAGTTCGAGATCTGCTCCTGTATTTCAAATATTATTATTATACCGGAATGTTGGTTTTTCGGCCTGAGGGATATTAGACGGAAACACAAAGACTTACCTATTAGTTCTACGAGTGCGCATAGGCGTGATCGTTGGCGAATCTATGCGTTCCGGAGTTCCACTGTGACTTCTGAAAAACAACAGACATATGTGATGCCTATTAGGCATAGATATTTCATGCGCATTTATCATTGATTTTAGTCATTTTTATTTTAGGGTTTCTGTAACCGAGATACCCTTGTAGTCATAGCATATTCATTCACCATCATTTAACTTTTAATGCTATTATATTATGTATCGGAAATACAATTTTTCTTTTTGCAAACATCTGTAAGTAAATAACGATATAATTACCTATTAACCAATGGCGTGCTCTCACTGACAGAGCGTATACTCCGCCTCCCCTTAGGCGTGGACGGCACCGATATCGCCGTCTCTTTCGCACTCGCGTAGTTATCGTTCTGTCTCGCTCTCTCCTCAGTAGTATCGACTGTCATGGCGTCGTTATCGATAGATTTTTCTCTACGCCGCCTCTCTCCCGAGTAGCGCGGGTTGATGAGTGTGACGGGAATGTCGGCTATGCTTTCCATTGACGCGTCTGTTAGGCTGCTGTTGGCTGATACTGATAGAGAACGCCTGTGGAAACGTAAATTATTATTAGTGTTCGTGTGATGGTAGCAAGGTCATATTAGTCATATTTTCAAGTGAAAGTATCCTTGTTGCAATTGATTTAGGTATATTGTAAAAATAAAATGTTTTATAATTTACCTTGCGCGTACATTATCCTTATAAGGTTTCTTTGTTTTATCCATTTCTTGGGAAGTTTCCATTTTCGGTGGTGACTCCAAAATTCGAGTTTTCTCGGTCTGCGATATAGTTAAAAGAAATTTTAATGTGAAACCGTGGTGCGAAATATGTACCTAGCTGTAATAGATTATTAGTATGGTAACTGCCCAATTTAACTTCGATTTAGAATGCTATAATAGATAGTCGTATATGTGTAATTAGTTTATTAATATGTATTTTTATAGAGCAATGAATAACCAATCACACCACCACAAATACTATTAAATATTAAGACAAAATTTAATAGTCTGTGTACTTAACCTGTTTACAATTAGTATACTCAGTATATCCCTACGCTTAAAAAATATTTTTTAAATAAAGAACTAATCAACAGCATACAGACCACTAATCTTGTGGTGGTGGTAGTGAAGCTGTCGTTGGATACGTCCGTCTCTTTCCCTCCAGGCGAGGCGGATATCTCCGTCCTTGTCTGCGCGTCCCGCCGCAGCGCCGCGATCGCGTTGGCTTGTGTGGGCGACGGAGTGGAACCCGATTCCGATGCCGTTGGGATTGTGAAACGGAGATGTCTGCAATTATATTGAAGGTTAGGGGTTTATTTTATTGTATATAGTTAAATATGTGTATGGTTGGGTAGTTAAATATATTCAGGACTTATTTGTGATCTGTAGTGGGATTTAGAGGATTGGAATTTGATTCATTGTTAAGGCAGTTTTACTTATAAAAAAAATGTAATTTATGCTTGGAAAACGAAACTAAGACTTCCTTCTATTACGTAGGATTTAAGAAGCTGTCGAAACATGGATGAAGACAAACACTTCAACCTTTACCTTTGGGGGTAACAGGCGAGAATATGTAATTTCCTTCCTATTTTTATATACGAATGATAATATTAATTAAACCAGAGTAAAAAATACAAGAGACTCTTTATCTCCTATTCCTCATGCCGGTGAGAATGTGATCTGAGAAGAAAAATCCTTACTTGTTAGTAGAGTCGCTGTAGTGCGTGTGGTTGCTCGCAGTCTCTAATAGTTCATCGTCGCTGTCGCCCAAGTATCGGGAGTCTACCGGAGATGGAGCATCTCGCTCGTCGTTCCTTCTTATCTGGAGTTATGAAGAAAATAATGTTAAAAGACATGCATTGGCAAGACCTTGGGATGGCGGAATAAATTCTTCTTCTTCTTCATCAACCCATATACGCCCACTGCTGAGCACGGGTCTCCTCTACCATTGAGAGGGTTTAGGCCATAGTCCACCACGCTGGCCTAGTGCGGGTTGGCGGACTACACACCTAAGAAATTCCGAAGAACTCTTAGGTGTGCAGGTTTCATCACGATGTTTTCCTTCACCGTTAAAGCAAGTGATAATTCAATGTGAATACACACATAACTTCGAAAAGTCAGAGGTGTGTGCCTAGGGTTCGAACCCGCGACCGTCGGATTCTCGACCGCGCGCCCAAACCTCGAGGCCATCACTGCTTAATAAATTAATCTTGGCTATTTTTTTTAAGATATAGTGACCTAAATATTAATGGCAGTACTTACATAGAAACTCGTAAAAGTTATGCTTAAATTATGTCTTGTTTATAGTTGGTTATTGTGAGATCTGTATATAAGGATTCAAATATCATATTGCTTTCTTAAATAATTATAATTTAAACATCAAAAATTATTACAGATTTTTCCAAGGTAAAGCTATTGGACTTCTATAGAAGTACGCCTGCTAAATAACAACATTATCTTGTGACATGTATAAACTCACGTTTAAAAAAATAATCCATAAACGAACTACATCCAATAATAGCGCAGTACTAACCTTGAGTATGCTATGGGGGGTTCCAGCTCCGGCCCTGCTGAGATGCGGCGGTGTGATCGCCTGCAAGTCCGGCACGTGCAGCAGCGCCGCCATCTGCCGCGACAGGGCCGCACTCACCGCGGGGCTGCGCGCCGCGTGGGGGGTCACGGGGGCCGCCACGGGGGCAGACTTATTTGCATCCAACTTCGCACGCTTTGGAGGGGAGGATTCGCTCTCCATACGCTCCACTGTGAATATACTGCGGAGAAAAAATTATCCATAACGTAACCATCTTACTCTCTAATGTATGTCTCATAACTATTATATTATAGAAAATTAATGCCATTTACTTTGGCATCATAACCAAAATTACGGTTGTATTAAATTACGTTATACTAATAATGTGGCGGTTTGATAACCTAATTGTTGCAGCGATATACATAATGAGACAGTTATGCCAGTCTTATCTTTATATATAGTTTATCACCGTCCACTGCTGAACGTAGGTCTCTTTCTATGTTGGCGACAACCATTCCGGTTTTGAGCAACCCTCATCCAAGTCGTTGGACCACATTGTCTTAAATACTGAATTAAATTATAAAATAGAACTCACCTCCTAGTTCTTATTAGTTTGGGTGTACATATAAACGGCGTCTCTTCGATGTCCAATGCTCGTTTAATTCCTTTGCGCATTTTCGGCTTGTTCATCCATGTCTCACTGGCGTTTTCGATTGTATCCTACATAAGAGAATCATTATGTTATCAAACTTTGTTCATCAAAGATAAATGAGGTACAAATAAGAGGTCAGGTCAGACTAGATATGGTAAAGAGAAGATCCAATGTGATTTATGTATTTGACATAATTTACCTGAATAAATGATGATTTGTACGTGAATGCGTTCTTCGGAGATTTAGCTTGGACATACACAGACAACGGTTTTGGTGCTTCCACTGCAAAAAAAGGAAATTATATGAGTAACTATTACAACATATTTAATTGACACTCGTAAGCTACTTTGAACTCTAAAATTTAAGATAAATAGGGGAATTTGAAATTGTTTTTATTTAAATAAGGATTTTATTATAAATATATTTGGTATTTTGGAAGGCAAGTTGAGTTTTTATGTTTTTATATAGGTATTAATTTGTGGCCAAATTCAAAATTAAATTATTAAGTAAACATTTGGAAATTTAACATTATTATTTGGAATTTGGTAAGGTATGACGAGCTTTTAGGCTTGTATGACAGTGCTACTCCAGTGTGTGTGTGCGTACATACGTGCGTGCATGCCTTCGGGCATGCATGCATGCGTGCGTGAGTGCGTGCATGCCTGTGTTTGTGTGTGTGCATATGCGTGTGTGCTTGTATGTATATATTGGTAGTATACCTTAACGTATAACTATATTTACCTTTAGCACAGTGCTGCATGTCGGTCTCCCTAGCGGCGGCGGCGACGTGCAGCGCGATGTCGGGCAGCGCGGCGCACAGCGTGTGCACCAGGTGGTCGCGCGCCGCGCCCGCTGCCGCGCACTCGGGGTCGGCCGCGGCGGCGGGCTGCCGGACCGAGCTGCGGTGGTAGCGCTCCGCTTCCACGTACCTGGGGGGATGGTGGCATTGTTTTTATTATCTTCATAATAACCATCATCATTATCATCATCTTTACCATCAAGATATTATCATAATGATCACTATCACCAGCATCATCATTATTATGATTCTCAAGATCGTCATCATAAGCTTACATACTAGTCACTGCTGAATAAAAATAAAATCTAGATCATGCTAAAATTAAGTACATAAATACAATAGTTATTAGACAAATTAAATGCTATTTAAAAATGAAAAGAGACGCCGGTAATATTTACCTGGCCTGTTGTAAATAATACATGACCAATATGTCCGACGTCTGCGCGTCGTTACAATCTTCTAAATATTTGATGAATACTTCCTCTTCGAACTGTTGTAGCGTTATTTGCAAAATCTTTGACAAGTTACCCGAATTCTTGCAACCTAAAAAAATAAATTTTTAAAGTCGACATTTACAAAATTCCTTAAGGGGAAAATTAACCCCCTCTCAATTTTGACAGTCATTAAAGGTGGCTAAAATTGGTGATTATTTTGTTATTTTATTTTCTTTCCGCTTTCTATAACAATAATTATTCATGAAATAACTTAATATTACTGATAGTCAGTTAATTACACCAAAAATAAACTCACCTTTGAAAAAGTATTTCAACACTTGCACCTTATCATCGGTAGTGTTTGAATTGTTGACACAAGCGCGCACCACATCCAACGCTTCGAAAACCAAGCCTCGGGCCAAATATAGATTGCAGCATGACTGCCAGTCCTCCAGCTTGTCCTGTTCGGCCCCCCGGCTGGACCAGTGGCCTGAGTCCTTACCGTGGACTGGACTGGGCTTCCTCACATGCAGGTACTGTAAGGCCGCTTGAGTCTTCTTCTGGGCCAGCAGAGAGGAGAGTACAACGTGGTGTTGCCAACCTGACAACGTGTTTCCGGTGAGGCACTGCAGTTGGTCCAACGCGAACTGAAATAAAATCTTTTCATTTGAATTAAATAGGTAGCTCGCAAGCCTCGGTACTTCTAAGGTATATGTTAATTGGTCGAGGTTTAGTGGGTCTGTAATAGGGTACAAAATTATTTAAACATGCAATTGTTTTCGTTTTTTATTGACTACACTTTGCTATTCTGTATCCATTATTTTTTCTTACCTTACGAAGCTGGTTTGTATTATATAAATTGTAGTAATTTATTAGTCGGTTTATAAGTCGTGACGGCCTCGAGTTTGAGACGCGCCATCTCACCTCTCACTTTGAATTATCATGGACTTTAGCAGTGAAAAAAATCATCGTGAGGAAACTGCCTAGCAGTAGGACAAAAATGAGTTGATGATGATAATATCAATTTCACACAGCTGGATATTGGGAGTCCTTTTAAATTTACGAGATTAGTTGTCTTTCAATGATTTTTATATTTTTTTGTAAATAATTATTAATTCATTTTTTTTTATTCGATTATTTATACGTGTCATTATTATTGACAATAGGTAATATTACTTACCAAGTGTCAAATTATTTACAAAAACCATCGCCAGGGCAGCTCATTGGAAAATTCGCGAATTTATTCTCATATTTCAGCAAACATTCCTTCAGTCAAATAACATTTACTGAAGGAATGTTTCGGTTGCCCTAAAGTTAAAGAGGATCTATAAGACTTAATACTAACATGATTTATTTGATTCACGTATACATAACATTTTTTGTGTTGTATTTTTCCTTATATTACTAAAATAAAATCTTGTACCCTTTTACAGAAGTTTATTTTAATACTAAGTTAGTAGCAAAAGCAAGAGTTAATATGTTAGTATATTTTTTTCGAGTCACAAGAAATGCATTTGCCTATTTTGTTGTTATGCTATGAGTTATTCCTTTAGTTTTTTTTATTAAAAATCTCCTACTTGTCATTTCTACTCATCTATACTAATAATATAAAGCTGAAGAGTTTGTTTCTTTGAACGCTAGGATCTCAGGAACTACTGGTCCGATTTGAAAAATTCTTTCACTGTTAGATAGCACATTTATCGAGGAAAGTTATAGGCTATATATCATCACGGTACGACCAAAAGGAGCGGAGCAGCAATAAAGAATGTTTCAAAATCGGGGACTTTTTTCCTTTTTGTGAGTTTCCGCTGCGTACGCTGCAGAAACGGTTAAAGTTTCGCTAAAATAATGTATGACAGAATTATTCCCCTTTAAAAATTCTAAGAAAAACTCCGCGACAGCATATGTCTATCTTTTAAGGTTGGCTCACTATAACGTTTTTTATTCAAACCAAATTTATTTTAAATAAAGCATTATTTGTGAAGGTGTTTTTACAAACATGATATTAATCCTTATCCAAATAAATACGTTATTCATTACAAGTATTTAATACAAAATAAATTTGTCCTTTACATCATTTGGTATCATTGAGTATCTTAGAAAATATCGCAGTTTCAAAATAATGATCAAGCGCGCAATAATGATACTCAAGGCGTCGACCGGCGCGTTACGGTTTCACGTTTCAACAATTTGACCGATTGTTACTATGATTTTTGTATATTTAAGTAAATGGGGCTCTGCGGAGTAAAATACTACAACTTATATTCTTTCTGAACCCAACCCTGTAGTCCACGCAGACGGAGTTGCGGGCAAAAGCTAGTATTTTATATTTTTCAATAAATTTTCAAGTATCAAAATCGAACAGGTCCGTGAATTATAACATTTTTGAGTTGTCAAATCAAATGACATCTGTCATTTTGGACCATAGACAATATTTTTTACTCTTTGAATATATAAACACTAACAGTGAGGCACATTGCTCATGACTCTCAGTGAAATGGTTAGTAAGCGTGAAACCTCGCCCAGATGTAATATGGCGGCGTGTATGAACTGAACTCACGTCGAAGTCTCTGTGGTCGAGGTGCCAGAACGCCTGCGTCGCTTTAATGGCGGTGTTGCTCAGACCGAACATGGTCGGGAACTGCATAAGTCGACGGATCACTGCTTCATATCTATTATGACAAATTACAATTACGTAATCACGTATATTTTTGTAAAAAAAAGTGTAAAGTTTTTTTTATTTGTTGCCTAATACTGGTTTTGAGAACTATATTTAATAGTTCTATAATGGCTCATCGCTCTTGCTGAGTTGTGAGTGAGTTTCTCACGCCATGCACAAATGATACAGCATAAAAGGATGTGGAAAGGCTGGGAAACTATTTCACAACTTTAAGATTTGGTAACATTATAAACTTGAAAGTACAATTAGGTTGATATTTCGTAAGTGCAATGGCATCTACGATTCATTATTAAATCCAATTCAATCTTAGAAAAAAAGAAGTACTTGGATAATGCAGAAATTTCAAACATATCAGCAAAAGAGATTTGGTTAATTACCTGACGTCATCATAGACCATAGAGTAGTCGACGAGCAGATACAGCACGAGCGAGTGTTTGTGTTCTTCCGGTATGTCGGGTAGCAGGTATAGGCGGAGCAGAGAGTATAGAGACGGCGGCGGATACAGTCCATGGCATTCACTGCCGCCTTTTATCCACAACCTGGAAAAAATAATGATATAAAAACTAGTTGATCCTTAATTTTTTTCGGGGTCAATTTTATTAAGTGGCTAAATTTTTGACTTCTATACATAGCAGTTGAATTATAAGGAAGGATACTGGTATAAGTTATGGTAAGAATGTTATTAAAATTATTACAGCAGGTTTTTAAGGTAAACAATTACCAAGAAACATGTACCGTACATATCCACAGGATGTTTGTACTTTCAGTATTTCAAGATCCCAAATGTTTTTAAGAAAAGAACAAATTAATAAGAACAACTATTATTATTTGACGGCCCCGTGGCGCAGTTAGCTAGACACCAGCTTGCGAAACGAGCGGCCGCGGGTTCGATCCCCGCACCGAGACAAATGTTTGTGTGATCCACAAATATTTGTTTCGGGTCTGGGTGTTTGTGAGACCGAAAAGTCTCTCGTAGTTTCTGATACCCACGACACAAGACTCGTATCTTAGTGTGGGGTCAGGACTATGTATGTGACTTATTGATGTATTCTGACGTATACTTACTGATGTATTCTGTCTCCACCAAATTCGTGTTCAATGAGTTGGTCTATGTAGAGCAGAGAGCAAGACTTTTTCACACTCATCTCATCCGGTGTACCGTCGTCTTGGAGACGGTTTAGTTTCAGACGCCTGGAAGAAAATTAATCATTTATTTACAGGCTATAAAAATTAAACTGTTATTATGTTTTGCTTTATCATGTATAAAATATTCGAAATGATCAAGTCATTTCCAGACAAAAAAAAAATATATGGGTTTAGAGAACTTTTATGAAATTTTAATATTGAAAGACATCATAATTACAATGACCCCTTGCATTTTTTGGTCCTTTAATCATCATCATCATAAAAATTCATGGGAGCATGCATTATTTATCATCCACAAATATTGCCACCAAGAAAAAAGGAAGAAATGTATTGACTGTGCTATGTACAAAAACTAGTATTTACGTATAGATGTATGTATGAACAGTCAGTCTCCTTTTTTCTGCCCCGTAACGGGGGGGCGTTAGATCCCACCACGGTATTCCCTTTTTTTTTTTTTTTTTTTGTTATCGAGGGGAAAGCTGTTTATGGCTCTACTTCCCGCCAGCCCGGGGGCAGTGGGGTGCGGGAAGCGTATGTCGGGGTCACCGGTCTTCCAGCCCGGCGCGCGGCGACGTCATGTCCGCGCAGATGTTAGTGCCGGGCTGGGTCCCTAACGAAATCCCTAAACCGGCATACCGACCAAAACCCCCCGGTGGCCATCTCCGCGCCGAGTGGGGCGACCACGGTACGCGGGCGAGAAGCGCCCACCGTTAACCGCAGCCGCCCTGTGCGCCTCCGAGACGTAAACGTCTCGGCCGTCTCGGAGTTATAGGGGGCGCAGTTGCACCCCCACCAGCTTGTTCGGACGCCCCGGTTGTGTGTGGGCGCCCGCGACGTACACAGGCCACAGTGCCGCCGCCCCTCTCGGGGTCACTTTCAGTAAGGACGCGCCGCCCCCGCAACGCGCCCAGCGACCCCAAGGGCCCCTTTAAGTCGCCTTTTACGACAGGCAGGGGATACCGTGGTGAGATTCTAACGCCCCCTTGCCACAGGGCAGACCACGGTATTCCCTGCCTGTAATAAAAGGCGACTCATTGGGCTCCTAGGGATTGCTGGACAAAATGATGTGACCCCAAAAAGTGTGGCCGACCAAAAATAGAATAATAAGTATAAAAGTACCTCTTGTTGTATATGTCAGCGAGCTGCGCGGCGGGGTAGGGCAGCGCGGCGTCGAGGCGCTCGGGCAGCAGCCCCACGCGCAGGAACCACTGCACCACCTGCAGGTACAGCGACACGCAGCCCACGCCCATCTGCTTCTCCTCCATCTCGCTCAGCGCTGGGTAACACATGGACTTCAAATTTGAAAACGAGGACAATTTACATTCTTTTATTATACTTTGAAAACCATCAGGGATCAGATTGTAATAGTCATTTCGTAATCATCATCAGTCTGAAACCTTTTTATGGGAAAGGAGGCAAACGAGCAAGTAAGCCACATGATGTTAAGTGGTCAACACCCCCCATGGACAACCACAATGCCAGAGGAATTATTGGTGCAGTGCTGGCCTTCAAGGAATATATAGGCTCTTTTCCTGAAGATCCCCAAACCGTATCCATTAAGAAATATCGCCGACAAAAGCTCATTCCACAAATATGTTGTATGAGGAAGAAAACAACGTTTGACCCGCACTATTGAAACGTGATGAAAGTCCTATTGGATTCCCGCGTAACGAGATAGACGGGGTATGCCAGATTTTTACCAGCTAAATTTAAATGGTCATTTAAGTTATACAAAATTCACAAATAAAATTTGTTAAAACACAAAGAACTGTGAATAGGGGGTATAAGAATTCCGTCAGAGCATTCCTAGCCTATTGTAACAGGCCACTAATAGGAGTTATAGGGATTTTCAATCCTTCAATGGAGGTGCGCGTTTATAGATGATGTACTATTTAGAGATGTGCGGCAGAGCACGTGCACGAGCAGGCAGTGGCCGTTCACACTAATTAAGCCCAAATGGACATTCTAAGTCTCTTATCGCCTTGTATATCTCATTCCGCCCAAAAAGGCAAGACGACCATTGAGACCATTAAACATTTGGGTGCCGTTTTCACAGCAATTTGTACAATATTCAGACTGTGATCGGAAACTTAGGCAGGTAATAATTATGGTGATTACAAACTCCCTGGCATTAAAAAAATCCCGACAATTTTTTTTTACGTTTTCTATACAACTATCTTTATTCTATACGTGGTTTGTATGAAAAACGTTTTTTTTTTATTTTGACAGGAACTTTTTAATGGGTTGAATACTCTGTATGTCCAAGTAATATCTATATTAATACATATTCCTAAAAATAAATGAATTTGATTATATTCTCACCATCTGGCACGACAAGATTGCAGCATTTGGTGATGATGGCATCGAGCAGGCCCGTCAGTTGCGTCAGTTGTTGGACGCAGTGCTCCAGACAACGCACCACATTCCTGAAACGACCAGTTATAAATACTTTTTCATGGGGTACCATTAAAAAAAGTAGCATGTATACGCCTTCTATACGAGTTCCGTCAAGATTAAACGCGAATTTTATTAGCTGTATAGTTGTTCTTTGCGAAGTATAAAACAAACTATTTAAAAAAAAAAACATTCTTTTGAAACGATTTTGTATCATAGAGGGAATAATATTAAAGCATTGATGACACGTCAATATATATTAAAAAAAAAGTTTTATAAAGAAACTAGCGGCCCGGTACGTGCTTCGCTACGTATAAAGTGAAATAAAATAAACAAATGGGAACATCAAATTCATTTATTTAATCAAAAAAATATTTTATTTAAAATCGAAATCAATTGCTAGCTATTTACAACACACTTAATCCAAAACATTTGGATAAACAATATTTTTTGTTTTTCCATTTTGAGCATAAATAAACAAACGGCTGGGGGTACCGACTCTGGAACAGGCAACATATAACTGGCCATGTGAAAAACAATGTTCCTCCAAATTCACACCACAAACGTGAAGTGTTTGACCTTGGGCCTTGTTGATGGACATCGCAAATGATAAACGCACAGGATATTGTAAACGTTTGAACTCAAAAGGCATATCAGTTGGAATCATAGGTATACGCGGTATCAAAACAACTTCTCCTTTTGATTTACCAGTTAAGATCGTAGCTTCGATCAAATTTGGCAATAACTTTTTCACTGCCAATCTGGTTCCGTTACACAGTTTTGGTGGATTAATATTTCGCAATAATATAATCGAAGAACCAACTTTCAGATTCAAGCAATGCGGTGGCATACCAGCCGGCTCCAATGAATTTAAAAATTCAATTGGATAATTCATTGCCTCATCTTGATTCATAACACTGTCAATTGATTTATATTTCGTGCCTACGCCTGGCAGTTTTGCTTGAATTTGAAAATTAATTGCATTGACATGAATGTTTTTCGGTGCTAAAATGGCGCGTATGAATGAATGAATAACAACGTGCTTGTCCTGTCAACAAAACTTCAAAAAAGTTTCTGTGAAAAAAGTTTCTATTGAATTCATTTATTACAAAAAATGTGACAAATGAGGAACCGCTCGACCGATTTTGTGCAAACTTCACATAAACCATCTACTAAATATGCCGACCAAATCCTAAGCATTTGGTTTGGATAGGTGAGCCCGTTCTTGAGTTATGGAATTACAACGAAAAGTGGCATTGATTTTTATATATATAGATTGAATTGTCAGTGGTCACTTTTATTTTTTTTAAACTAGGTATTTTTAATTATATTGTTATTTTTGTTAGTAAAATGTCCTATTTAAAATTAAGTTATAAGAGCTACAAATTAAACACGGCACAAAATCAGTGAATTTTAATTTCAAGTCAACAGTGACTCACAAGTTTTAGGCTTCTAAAATTGGAGGGGTTTTTATTTACGACTACCATATTGAATTGGTTTCGCTTACAACTAAATTCGTGCACTACATATACAATAAAATCTTCTTCTTCTTCATCAACCCATATACGCGCACTGCTGAGCACGGGTCTCCTGTACCATTGAGAACGTTTAGGCCATAGTCCACCACGCTGGCCTAGTGCGGGTTGGCGGACTACACACTTAAGAAATTCCTAAGAACTCTTAGGTGTGCAGGTTTCATCACGATGTTTTCCTTCACCGTTAAAGCAAGTGATAATTCAATGTGAATACACACATAACTTCGAAAAGTCAGAGGTGTGTGCCTGGGGTTCGAACCCGCGACCGCCGAGATTCTCGACCGCGCGCCCAAACCTCGAGGCCATCACTGCTTTTTATACAATAAAATAACAAAAAATAATTCATCAATACATAAATTATTTTTCAATAACATTCAATATTCATTAGGATTATGATGTTTATTTATTTAGTAGAACACGCACAGGGATTTTTACGGTCAAAGATAGATGCTTCAATTATAAAAAGGTATGATCCACAAATATGTCGACGTTTTGAAAGAAAATATTAACATACCTGAGATCACTACTTATGCACTCAAAGCTCACTAAACGCACTAGACCAGCGCGCAAACTAAAACCTAACCTCGACTGTGCAGACCAGTGCCCAGTAGTGGGAAGCGAGTGGGCTGACATACAATACCTAGTTTAGTGCAAATGGTATGACTTTATTAGGCAACTTGCCCATTCAAATCCATTTTTTACTTCTGAATTGCTATGACATAATACGAATTACGAATGTATAAACTAAAATGACGGCAACCCAGGGCTATGCACGATAATGATTCTGTTACGTTAATAGAAAAGCAAACATGACATCATCGGCGAATTTTTGCACAACAGAAGCTAAGTTTTAGTGATCGTGTTGGAGAAATATTTGCATATTGTAACAAAGTAATGTAGATGCAGGACATCACATTGTTTTGGCGATTTTTTTTTGTTTTGATGCGAATATGTTTTGGAAATAAAAAATTAAGAGTGATGCTTGACCAAACCTTATATTCTGCTCAGGGTTAACGGGCCATTTTAAACCGATATTTCAGCACGTTAATTAAATTTAACTAGCTGTTGCCTGCGACTTCGTCCGCGTATACTATAGGGTTGAATTCATATAGAAAATAAGTTATAGTCTATTTATCCACATACCAAAAATCATTTAAATCGGTTTGGTAGATCCAGAAATACTCATTGCCACGGGAATACTACATTTTCTGGGATAGAAAGAATCCTATGTTACTTCCTAGGTTCCTATTTATCTCCAGATTAAAAATCATTTTAATTGTCTCAGTAGATGCAGAAATACCCATTCCCACAGGAATACTTCATTTTCCGGGATAAAAACTATCCCATGTTAATTCTGTGAGCTCTACCTCTCTCTATACCAAAATTCATTCAAATCGCTTTGGTCGATCCAGAAATACTCATTCCCACGGGAATACTACATTTTCCGGGATAAAAGTATCCTGTTTTATCCTGATGTATAAGCTATATTATTGTAAAGTTTCATTAAAATCCATTCAGTAGTTTTTACGTGAAAGCGTAACAGACAGATAGAGTTACTTTCGCATTTATAATATTAGTATGGAAGTATGGACTGTATGTTGGCTAATAAATTAGATTTCGGTACTAGATAAATCATGGCTTAAAATACCAGCATTTTTATGAGATATCATTGCGATTAACAATAAGAAAGTTAACGTAATATTTGTGAATAAAAATACATATTTCATGTTAACCCAAAGTAATGAGACACCAAAAAGTTTTTCCCATCATTCATTACTTTTGTTAACAGTTACTAATGGGCTTTATGATTAGTAATAACAATATATAATCAACATTTGTACTCAGCAACCAAGATTCTCATAATCACTATGTTGTAACAACAAGCAGCAACCAATATGTTAATACACACCAATTATAACACTAAACTGTATTGAGAATACTTTACCTGTCAGGTAGAGCTGAAGACACAAACAGCGGTGCAGTAAGCTCTTTAGCATTTTCCTTCAGCTCTATGGCTCTGGTCCAACACCAATCCACCTGACATTATAAAATATATTATTTTACATTTTTATAAACTTGTCAATATTATTCAAAAAACTTTCTAGACAAAATGGTAAAGATTACTACTATTAACTTAATTATCCTCAGAATGTGTATGTTAATGATTATAATACAATAATTTTCATTCATGACCATTTTACCTCAAACAACTCATACTGAAATATGAAATATGGTTGTCTGGAATAAATTGCTGCACTCTTTTCCTTCTTTATTTTATTCTTAAACTATGTTTCTGTATGTTTTGTGTTGTACAATAAAGTGTGATAAATGAATAATATGATAGTGACACTAGTATAGTAAAACACTTACAAGGAATGGCAGCGTGCAGCCAGCCCCGCTGTGGCTGCCGGTGGCCCAGTCGTGTGCACATCGTTTCAGGAACCGAGACAGACGCGCCTCCAACGCCACAGATAGAAGGAAACGCCTTTGTTCTTCCTGTTATAATAAATTTCTCATTATAAATGTTCTTTAAATTACTGTGAATAGTGTTCAATTATTTTGAATGTCATTGACTGTTTCTAATTTTTTTTTCTTTAGATAATGATTCACTAAGTTGATGTCATCAGTGTTTTATTTTTGTCTAAAAGACAGTCTGAGTAATGGGTAAATAATATTGAATAAGTGTTTTGATTTTTTGTTACTTTTGTTATTCAATCATTAGTAAAAGAGTACTTACAAAACTTCATTTTATGTTAAGTGAAACAAAAAATATAGAGCAAACACGGACATCAATTACATTCTTTAGTATTATTGTTTATTTATTAAGGAACTATACAGATGCATTGTACTTAAAGGTAAGAACAAGTAGGCAAGTTGGAGCCTCTAACTTTTTAGATACCTTTAGAGGTACCCAACATGAAGCTTTCTCTAAAAAGGTTTTATTAATAAAAAAAACAAATCCACATACTGGCATGGTGAAGTCGTGGTGTGCTCCGTGGGAGGTACCGAACAAGGTTTCTGCTAAAAGAGGTTGTATTTAAAAAAAGAACTTACAGGCGTGGTGCACTCGTGGTACGCCCCCTGGTGCGTGGGCGCGAGTCCTGCGGCGCGCGCGGCGGCGTACAGCGCGGCGGGGCGCAGCAGCGCGCTGGGACCCGCCGCCTCCAGCGACCACACCACCTGCCGCTGGATGCCCGCCGTGCCCAGGACCGCGCTGCCGCACGCGCTCAGCGTGCACACGTCTGAATACATATATACACACTTAGACGTACCATTTTATTGTGAAGTAGATTAAATAAGAGCGTTTGGGGCCAAAAGGAAACGAAAAATTCAGGATTACAAAAAAATAATCTATACATACTATTTTCAATATCACACATCATACACTTATACACACCACTCTATTATAGAGTAGCTTCAATAAGTACGTTTGGGACCACAACAAAACGAGAATTTAGGATTACAAAAAAAAACAATGCATTATATTTTCAATATCATACACACTTATAAACACCACTCTGTATCGTGGAGTATCTTAAATCAGTACATTTGAGACCACAAAGAAACGAAAAATTGAGAATTGCAAAATAATGCATACTTTTACTAATATTCTGTGTCGATTAATAATGCACAATTTAAAAAAAAAACTTTGAAAATGCTGTCTAAAATATTAGTAAAATTGGACACAATGGCAGCATAGTTACTATATTAAAAGATTTTGATAATTTATGCATAAAAATCTCAATCACCATTTATAAGTTAAATCCAACTATAATCTTGATTACTCAACAATAATTTGTATACTCATACTCACTATATTGAAGAGAATTGGGGTAGAAATGTTCCTCCAGCCTTGTTGCATGACAATAAACAGACACAGAGTTTGGGTCCAGCCGAACATCCAAAGTAGTGTTGGACCCATTGCCTAATTCTGAACACCATGTTGTGCTCATGAATGCATTGCTTTCCAAACGATAAGTAGCTGAAAATAAAAGTTAAAGATACAAATTTAATTATTTAAGAACATAATGTACAGTCACGAGCATAAATATGTTCCTATGGGCAGGTTGGCAAAAATATCTGACCCATGATCGAGTTCAATAATATGTGCCTACACGTACGCAGCAAAAATATGTGACATTATCCGGCTGCATAATGCAGTACCGTCAAAATGATGTGATACACTCACGAAGCATAAATATGTGACACCACTAGGCGGCAATAATATGTGACATAATTTTATCTTCAATTTAATTTAATTTACAATTTATATGAAATAATGAAAGAAATAAATTGTAGTTTATATTATTTTATTATGGCTGTAATTTTATACTATTCTAGCTATCCCGGCAAACTTCGTATCGCCCTACCCGCCAATGAATGTTTTGTTACTTATTAACAGAATTTAATTTTTAATTACTTAGGTATATTATCATCCCCCTGCCCTGGTCCCAGTTAATTACTTGGGGTCGGCGCAGTATCTCTTCTTCTTCCACACATCCCTGTCAGCCGTCATGTCTTCATTCACCCCTTTCTCTTTCATATTTTCAGTCACGCACTCCATCCATCTCTTTTTTGGCCTTCCTCGACTCGCCCATCCATCCACTTTCATATTCATCACCTTTTTTCCTACATATGATTCATTCCTTCTTATAATGTGCCCACACCACGACAGACGGTTTCCTTTCATCTTTTATATCACAGGAGCTAATTTCAGACTTACCCTAACGTATTCATTTCTCACTCTGTCACTCCGTGTTATAATACCACACATCCACCGCAATATTCGCATCATTACTGCATGCAGTCCTCTTTCGTAAGTCTTCTTCGTTGACCATTTTTTTTCTTTTTCAGCACAGATGCTAGCTCTCTTGACCTACCATTCATCGTACCTACATTCCAACTTGCATACCTCAATCTCATTTCCCGGCCTAGTGTCTTACGTTGCCCCCGCCTGGGCTGGTGTAACAAACCTTGCCCATTTCTCACAGGAGCCAGGTGCTGCCCCTGTGCGTCGGCTACGGGAGACGCCCTAGGCCCTGTCACCTTTCTTATTATAAATTCTGCATAAATGTTTTGGCAAATGTTTTGCAAATGTTTATGTCTGACACCAACTCTCCTTGGGACTTTCATTGTTTTGGTAATGGGGTAGAGATAGCGTGTGTTTGGGTACAGGATATTGCAGGTAAGGATATTTGGCCTGATGGTAAGGATGCTGCAGACCCGGATAAGGAAGTAGTGGGAGACTCCAACAGCTCGGGGGGCCGAGGTCGCGTACTCGCAGCCCTGTTCCATGACTGGCTAGATCAATGGAAAAGGCATCCCCTGGCCATTTATCAATATTTCTTGAAGGAGATTTAGAGTATTTATAATATTCAAGCATAATAAAAATTTAAAAATTAGGCACTACCAAGGAGATTTGTTACACAAAATAAATTTCTGAAAGCACGCCTTAATATTTGACAGTCAAAAAATGTCAATCCATTGTCATGACAATTCTGCATTTTTAACATCTAAAATACGCAGTTATTCGAATGTTATAGATGCATATTGTCGATTCAAAATGCTTATTTTAATACGTTCTTTTATTTGAGGGGGTCTCTAACTGCATCGACGGGATAAACATTAAATGACAGGAAATTTTGTATGGTGTTAAAGTTCAAAATGACTTAAGTATCATTAATCATTACGATCCTTTTGTATGGGAATTTATAAAGGAATATTTTTAGACATTTTCAGGCAATTGTTAAAATGTATCTCTCCGTATGAACAATCCTCGTACTTCAAGGAATATTATAAAAAAAGAATTAGCGAAATCGGTTCAACTGTTCTCGAGATTTGCGCTTAGAGACACATCAAGCAATTCATTTTTATAATATAGAACTCCTCCACTACGATTTAAACTTTATTGTATTGTATTAAAGTTCAAATTGACTTAATTATTAAAACGAAACTTTTGTATGGATAAAGAAAACAATGAAAAGTCCCACGGAAAAGCTGTCGAACGGGATAAAAAGTATCCTATGTTTTATTCCCGGTTCTAAGCTACCTCTCCACCAATTTTCAGCCAAATCGCTTCAGCCGTTCTTGAGTTATAAGTGGTGTAACTAACACGACTTTCTTATATATGTTACGGGTAAAGCTAGAACATGGAGTAAACCTAGGTTTATTCGGGTTCACGTAGGATTACTCAAGCTTTTTGGATAAAGTCCGAATATTTACTTATATTCGGCGTTTACCCGTATACAACTAAGTCTACCCAACTTCTTCTTCTTCATCAACCCATATGCGCCCACTGCTGAGCACGGGTCTCCTCTACCATTGAGAGGGTTTATTAGGCCATAGTCCACCACGCTGGCCTAGTGCGGGTTGGCGGACTACACACCTAAGAAATTCCTAAGAACTCTTAGATTTGCAGGTTTCATCACGATGTTTTCCTTCACCGTTATATAGCAAGTGATAATTCAACATGAATAAACACATAACTTCGAAAAGTCAGAGGTGTGTGCCTGGGGTTCGAACCCGCGACCGCCGATATTCTCGACCGTGCGCCCAAACCTCGAGGCCATCACTGCTTGGGTAATGCTACCCAACACTGGTTGGGTAATGTTCGTTGTTGGTCTAATATTATTCGAAATAAATTTTATTTCGGAGTTTACCCATACTCACCTAAGTCTTATAGTCTTATATTTATGTCTAGATATTATGGTCTAAATCACGACTAAATTTAAATATTTACTTATATTTTTTTGTATTTAATTTTATCAAATCATCTTAATTAATAATTTTAATTCTTTTTTTATAAACATAAATTAAAATCTAGTATACCCCCCGTTTGCATTAATAACATCCTCTCTCGCATGAATGAGACAATATTAGTGCACACTTGAGAGCCCCGGAGTGACTCCCAAATGTCGAAGGTGTGACAACGCAGGGAATTGTAAGTTCTAGCCTGATTTGGATCCCATTGTTGGACTATTAAACCCCACAGGTTCTCAATAGGATTCAAATCAGGGCTTTTAGGAGGGAAATCTATTCATTTTATCGTCTCTCTTTGCGTATTAAACCACTCACGACTTATTCGTGAGTTGTGGATCGGGCTGTTATCTTGCACCACATAAAGAGGTGCTAAATCAGGATAACTGATACGCCTTGTACGATAAAAAAGCAGTGATGGCCTCGAGGTTTAGGCGCGCGGTCGAGAATCTCGGCGGTCGCGGGTTCGAACCCCAGGCACACACCTCTGACTTTTCGAAGTGATGTGTGTATTCAAATTGAATTATCACTTGCTTTAACGGTGAAGGAAAACATCGTGATGAAACCTGCACACCTAAAAAGTTCTTAGGAATTTCTTAGGTGTGTAGTCCGCCAATCCGCACTAGGCCAGCGTGGCGGACTATGGCCTAAACCCTCTCAATGGTAGAGGAGACCCGTGCTCAGCAGTGGGCGTATATGGGTTGATGATGATGATACGCCTTGTCAGTATCAAAATGTCTGAAAGAATTCCTGTATATTCAACGCTGTTAAGGCGACCAGTTATCTCGTATTACTTCGATAAAGAAATTTAACTTCAAAACAATATTTCTTTAATTATTTCGTCTTCGTTCGTTAAAATAGTAATTATGATCGTTAAATTGTTCTTCACTAAACAATCTTACCAATATTGTTTTGGGGAATACTACACACACCTTCGATTAAATATACTAGATTGAAGATCGCAAACAAAATCACTTGTCGTAGTGGCACCGGTTGCATATATTTCATGATATATTTACACATTTGTAATTCAGACTTCGATTTGTAAAGTATTAAATTGAAGACGGCTCCTGGTTACAATTAACCTTAAATCTTTGCAATTGGAGTTTATATAGCTTACAATAAATTTGAATTTAAGACGTTATGACATTAAAATACAGAAAATAAAAATGTCATTTTAAAATAATGTCTTTAATAAATGAGGACAAATATTTTAAAATAAACGTCACGCGCAAGTAATAAGATTGAAAATTATTTGTTCACATTTGGCATTCACGTTGTTTTGGTACTAAATATTTCTTAGTGCGTTCACTTCGAACAGTCATTATGTCATAAAGTGTCTGTTTTTTCATTCTGTTTGGCCTTACTTCGTAAGTGTATACGAGTAATATTCAGTAGCTATAGCAAAAAACCTTATCATTCACGTCACAAGTTATGGTATTGAGAACTAATTATTGAAAAGAAAAATGCAATTGCGTTCAGAGTCTGGCAGTCGTTAATACATCGTTTGAACTATGTATAAGTTAAATCAACCATGTCTCTTAAATCTATTAATTTAAGAAACCATACTTTTTCTTAATTAATTAACACACCAAAATAATTCCTTAATGTCACAGCAGCCGTAGGCAAAATATATCTACGTATTAAATGAATATTTGAATTTGGTCGTGACTTAGAATATATCTAGACAGAAATCTATACAAATACTATAAAGAGGTAAAGCTTGTGACTTTGTATAAAGTAATCTCTAGATCTACTTAACCGATTTTGAACATTCTTTTAGCAATAGAAAGCTACGTTATTTGTGAGTGTCATAGGGTAAATATTAATCAGAAAATTGATAACAATTTTTCATTATAGCCGGTTTTACAAAGTAAACCGAAGAAAAAACTGTCGAACGAAAACGTTTTTTATGAACGCTGCTTTTTTACCCATGAGAGATATTTGCTTGAGTCCTAGAGAAAAGTTATAGAGCTTGATCACCATTATCACTATCAGCCCATATACGTGCCACTTCTGGGCACGAGTCTTCTCTATCATTGAGAGGGTTAAGACCTTAATCCACCACGCTGACCTAGTACGGGTTTACGGACTACAAACCTAAGAAATTTCTAAGAACTTCTAGGTGTGCAAGAGTCATCACGATGTTGTCCTTTACCGTTAATGCAAGTGATATGATAATTCATTGTAAATACAGATGGGCGTGATGGGGTGTACGCCCGCGACCGGAGAGATTCTCAACCGTGCGCGTAAACCTCGAGCCCAGCACTGTGAAGCTTGATAATGCTTATAAAAAGTCAGCGACAGCATAATATGTCTAACTATAAAAATATTTTGTATATTGAAGAATAATTTAAATCATTACTTCATGTTAATTGATCAATATTATCAACAATTATGATTTTTTATTAAAATAAGTGAGTTTATAGATATACTCTCAAGTGTTTAAAACAAAATATTTTTTTCTTTAACTGCATACAATTGGCACGAATGGTTAAAGAGATAATACTGACCTAGTAATGCAACCGCAACTGTGCCGTAATTTATTTAGTGATATTTTCATTAAAAATAGATAAATACAATATTTTTTCGCAATCAGGAAATAAATGATGGCATTCAGTATTAACCGAACTAAAATCACAATTTAATCGCAAGTAAAAATGTTTACCCCCCAACGAAGCGAGCGCGAGCCGGCTAGTATAGTATAAAAGTACAGCCATCTTGAAACAATGTAAAATAAAATGTATTTCTTTCATTATTTCTTATAATTATTATATTAAATTGAAGATAAAATTATGTCAGATATTATTGCCGCCTAGTGGTGTCACATATTTATGCTTCGTGAGTGTATCACATCATTTTGACGGTACTGCATTATGCAGCCGGATAATGTCACATATTTTTGCTGCGTACGTGTAGGCACATATTATTGAACTCGATCATGGGTCAGATATTTTTGGTAACCTTCGCATAGGAACATATTTATGCTCGTGACTGTAGATATGAAAACAGAAATGCAGAAAATTTTACCATGATTTTATGGTTGTTTTTAAATTTTGTCATTACAGCCAATTTACTTACATGGCATTTGATCCTTGTACCATTGATCTAAATCAAATAATAACATTCCATATTGTGTTGATAAGTTTGCATTTTCACCCCAACATTCCCACACTAGTTGGCATATGTTCAGCATACCTGCAAGTATGTAATTATGTTTGTATTAATAATTGAATGTAGCAACAAACGCCCACGGAATTATCCAATCATTCTTATGTACATTTTTGAAAGAACTTAGTTCCAAAGGAAAATATATATTTTTTCAGAGTTATGTTCATCTATGAAGTACTAATATATTACTGACAAATTTTAATCAATAGTAGATTCAAAATAAGAAAAAATCCCACTTACTATCTTCCCCTTCTGCTCCCAGTGAAGAGTTCACTGAATATGTATGGCAAGAGATACATTTACCACCAAGAAGGCCATTATCATCAGCACCACCAAGTTCCAGTTGAAATCTTATTGCAGCATTCGAGAATTCCTTCAAGAAAATATGTATGTTAAACCATAAGTTTTTAAAATATTTTGACAGACATTGTATTAATTTATTGTAATAAATTATACATATACATATTAATCTTGACTATTTGCATATTATAGATCTGTATGCTTTTATGTAAATACATATTATATGTTAATTTGTATTAAATTTTGTAGGGAAAAGATACAAGGAAATAAAGAAATTTAACTTCATTACCTGATATAAACACTTAGTGTCAGATAGCATCCGTTTGCCCTGATAAGTCAATGAATACATCACAGCCAATGGGAATTCCTCTTCTTCAAATCTATCTATCACCGAAAATATTACCCACAAGTAACAGAATGCTCTAGGATCATCACAAGGTTCCTAAAATGATATTACAACAATATTAATCAATCATGGTTATACACATATGAAATTCTTTATGATGGTATGACTAAGTAAACAAAACAAGAACAAGTCATATAGTCAAATTCTTGTTGAAACCAACATTCTAACTGGAGCATTAGTAACAAGTTACCATAAAAATTATTAGTCTTTGTGCTTTGAAAATCTGAATACATTTTTAGGGAAACATACCTGGAATCCGAAGTGAGTAACAGGCATACACTCTACATTGATTTGTGAAGTGAATTCCAGATCCAAAGTCAACATATTCCATATTTGAAAAGCTCCAAAGTTATAGCCAACAACAAAACTGCCTAATTGTGGAATGTACTGAACTACAGTGACTCTTATATGGTCCCTCTTTGCTTTCATTCTAACAGTATCATCAGGGTTTCGGAATATGTACTGGGAATCTATAAATGAGCTTTCATTTAAGAGAAGTGCTAGGTGATCATCATTCTCTAATGCTAGCTCTCTCTGGCCATCAATTTTCCTCAATGCTTTAAGAGGTAAAAATACTAGGTTGGCAGGTGTCAGTTCACTTCGAAGAAGATGCTCGTAACCCTGGGAAACGTCTTTTAATGCTGCAAAGAAATATGCATTTGTATTATAATACAAATAATAATGTCAGAAATATAATGTCATAAAAAAATAATGTAAGAAAAAACACACAAATTAAAGAAACAGGATTTCTTCATAAATAAAAGACAAACCTAACCAATGCCAAAATAGACCTTTGAGTTAAATGATTACATTCCAGATTATTATTAATATTACTTATCAAAATATTTTAATGTCACTGACCTAGGAACTTAAGTATGTACTTTATCAGTGTTTAATGTGACTATTATTTTCTCAATTACTTAGAGTCAAGAGATAATTATTTGGCATAGAGCATACATTAAGGATTACTTCAAGCAATTGAGGTATAAAAGACTGCAAACCATGTTTTTTATGAGGTAACAATACGGGTAAATAAATACTGTTTAGCAGTGGACGGCGATAAGCTGTGTTATAGTTATTATATTATAAATAGTGTTTCTTATTAATACTAATCAATGTATAAAACTACTTTAACATTATGAATAAAGACCATACCTTGTAATAAGCAATCTCTATTAAGATCAAACACCAATATCTCCCCATTTTTTGTTCCGGCCATAACAACTCCATCAAAACAAGTAAGTGGGCCATCAGGGATTTCATCACAGACTGATAGCTCTGTGATAACTGCTTCCGTTTGTATGCAACGAAGAATCTGTGACCCATTCACATGGAGCACACATATTAGCCCAGTGTCTTCACATTGTAAGCTTATGACAAGTTGTTGAGAGTTTGGTGTGAGTGGTGTCGGAAGTTCCACCACACTTGTTACATGGGTGTAAGAACTGCTAAAAAGAAATGCGCTGATTAATCACATAGTTTTATATAAGCAGTATTGATTATAAAAAAACCATTGTTTTATGAAATTCAAATTAGCATAAAAACTTTGTAAAAATAAATGTGGATTAAATATTTGTTGTATGCAGAAAAATGCGTTGGCGAAATTTATGGTGGTGAAGGTTACCGGATGCAATAAAATCTTACCTCGCAGCGGAACCAAATATGCGCGCCGCAACTTTAAGCCCGGTTCTAAGATCGACGACGCAGAATTTGGGCCCCAACGCCAACCATCCATGTCTAGTGTCTTTTAAGATTCCGCCGATAGGGGATTTCTCTAAAACACACGCAATTAACCACTTACAGTCTCACGGTTAAAACTATTTATAAATATCACCAATTTACAAACACAAACATACCTTCGTTTTCATCGGATGGTTGGAGAAAATTAAACACAGCAGGAGATAAATTAGTTGTTTTTACTATAGAAAACACACTGTCCTGCAGCTTTTGCATTTTACTGCCGATTATATTTTGCCTTTCAATTTATAACCGAAAAGTTCATAAGAGGTTATACATATTTTGTTTATAATATTGTGAATGTTAAAACTTTGTTTTGTACAGAACACGTAAAGTTTCAACTTGCTACTATACTATCCTGATTGATCAGTGCGCATATTAGAAATTAAATAATGAAAGTATTTCCATTATTCTTTTTATTTAACGCACGGCGGTACCAAATACCAATACCTAAAACTTCAAATTTGACAGCTGTGGTAGTGCTGCCATTATGATATTCCCGCTCTACAATAAAGATATATTTTATAACGCTAAGTTGAACGTTAATGAAAATATTTTTATTCTGTGTTCAAAAAAATAAAAAAAGTCAATTACATTTATTCACTTTTTTCTACAAATTAAATTATTCGGGGTTTTAACAAAAATAATCTAAATCAATTATTAATTAATTATTCGGTCAGTTGATAGCAATATTATCCACATCTTTTGAGGAAGATTTGTATGTAGTTATACCTAACCTATAGAATAGGTAATTATATTACCTATAATCCGAGTAAGTATTTATATTTTGTAATATTTTCCCAAAATTATTTAACTGTTAAGCTTGAGCTCATAGATTAAAGTATAACGTTTGATTAAAAAAATTAAAAATACTGGTTTTTCATTATTTATTATTTCAATAATATATTCTTAAATACAAAGCATTGTCTTTATTCTAACTTAAATATACCTACTTATATATTTTATAAGTAACACAGTAAATCCTATCAATATAGTAAGGTTTGCTAGGCAAGTTAAAAGAATTAACTATTCAGACATTTAAAAAAGATTAATCACAGCCTTTAAAGGCAAAATATTTTCCATGATGAGAGAACAATTCTAATGATTTGTATAATTCATGATTATCATACTTATTTAATAAACCTGGGATGGTAAATGTCTCAGTATAATTAAAAATAAATTCTTTAGTCACTTGTAATAAACTTGTTGGATACTATATTGTAGTTGATATATAAAGTACATTATAATAGTAAAGGAAACTTAAATCCTTTTTTAAATTGAGCAACTAAACCTTTTTATTTCGATTAACAGGAGTTACCGATACATTTACGACATTTCTATTGACTTCGTTTGCATGCGGACTGATTTTAATTTGACCTTGGACAATATTCATCATTGAGGTATAGGGACTAGGGGGTAATTGTTGGTTAAGATTAGTTTCAGTCGTGCTTGTATCACTCCGAATTGTGTAATTATCATACACCGTACTTTTCATTGAAACGTATGATGGTTTACTTTGGGGGTAACTGTTGGTAACATTATAACCGTTTTGGTTAATAACTGGGTTATTTAGGACAGGAACTACGCCGACAGGTTCATTTGGGGGCTGTACTTCGGTACTTGTGATAGATGGGGTATCAAAAGAGCTGTTTCGTGTTGTCTGATTGCTGTTAGATCTTGATGAGTTTCCTAAGGAATGAAGTGTTGATGAGCTTCCTTTCATGCTTTCCAATTCCTTGGAATAAACTTCTTCACTTCTTTGAAACCTCTGAGCGTGGGCCGTCATCGGTGACTTGTTCTGGTACATTGATGCTGCACTTAGTGATCGGTTGGGTGAGTTGTTAAGATTGTTATCCACAGATGGTGGTGGTTTATGATCACTTTTATAAGAAGCTGCTGATGGCGCATTCACTTTCACTTCCATAGACCCATAGGCGCTATCTTTTGTAGAGCTCTGTGATGAACTTTCTTCTTTAACTCCGTACCGTCGAACTACGTTTGCTGGTGCTACTGGTTCTATGTTTTTAACGTCGTATGAAAGAGGATTTTTCTCAGTTTGCTGGTGTTTCACGCCCTCGATGACTTTACCTGTTCTAGGATTTATGTGTTTTTCAGTGTCATAACGGAGAGTTACTTTATGACTTTCATCGATGGGATATCGTCTGGTTTCGTGTTCTAATTCTACATCACTGTCATCGTAGGTATTAGCTTCATATGCGCTCTCTTCCTGCAATGAAAATTGTTATTAGATTTCAACCCACGTAACGAATAATATTTCGAGATCGACGTGTTCTTGTTAATTGATTGCAAAATGCTAGCATAATATGTATAATTTAAAAAAATTATATTTTTACCCTACCGATATTTTACCTATAAAAAGTTGCACTTACAATAAGGTTACTCGGGCGAATTTGTAAATAAGTCTAAATTTTACGAATTTTAATTGCTATCAGTAAGCGGAAGGCGTTTATGAATAGTAAAATTAAGGGAACAAAGACAATATAAATGGTTATTTAGGTAATTATGAGAATATTTGAAAAACGGCATTAAGATTTGCTTTTGCAAGTGAAATAAAATTTCAAAACCTGATGTTATTATGCAGTATACTTTTGCATTGGATTAAACTGTAAAAGTTACCTCTTCATCAGCTTCTTCAATAACGCTATTCTGAATCCATTCCCGTATCCTTTGTTTTTTAGCTTGTCTATCAACAGTAGTTTCTATCCCGTTATCTCGAAAATGTTTTAAAAGTATATTTTTCTCATTAGGATCACTATGGAAACTGTACATTGACGGACAAAGCTCATCTATATCTTCACCAGCTGAAACAAACAGATGGGCGTATATTTTCGTAACAACGTATAAATTATAGCCCAAATAAATCTTTAAGTCTTCATGATTTATTTATATTTGAGGAGAGTTCTCGTTTATCGTAAACACGATGATTGTTTGAAACAGTTCGATGATATTCAGTGTTTTTCCATTGCCTTTCAATTAGTGCGAAACATTATCGTGTTAATCTTAATTTATATTACGTACTAGTGTAAACAAAAAGTCAGAAAATAAATTAGCCTGCTTGGTAGAAGATTTACTTCTATACTATAAGACGTCGTTAGTAAGTAAGGGATCTTACCAACTCTATCAGTGTAACCTTTCGCCATCCATCGATCATCTAAGTAACGCGAGAGCTCAATAAAATTATTGGCTCTTTTCTCAGGTCTTGGTTCGATAAATTTCTTGAACATCTTTTGTGCTCTAGAAGAAACCATTTTCCATAATTTCGGTTGTTTCTTCAATGGATTTGAACTGTTGTACCAATTGAAGTAGCTGAAATGAATAAATAAGATTAAATTATTGCTTATCTATAGACAACTACGATGGTCTTGTATATCATCGTCATTTAACATGATTTTTTTAAAAGTTGTATTTAACTATGGTCAATATTAAAATGAACTTAAAAACATCATTGACGAAAGGTACAAATAATTTAGCCCTTCGTAATGTAAGCTTCTCATACCATTTATCAATTAGTTTCTGAATCTGAATCACGACATTGCTCTAAGTGGCTGCTAATATTGTAAAACCGGTGCAGACTACTTATTTAGTATAAAAGATAGTCGTTACAATAGAAAGTAAAAGTCGCGAAGAATTCGATATGGCTAATGGCCAAATAACTAGTTTAATTGTGATATATTGGTTAGTATATAGATATGTAGGTGGAAAAATATTCCATTGTGACGTACCTGGTGTAACGTGGGTCATCAAATGCCGCTTTTTGCCAAGGCAGGCAACCAGTGAGGCAAATAAAAATGACTATACCATATTGCCAAATATCGTGAGTAATCAGAGCCCTGAAAGCAAAGAGATATAAGATAGCAAATATTCTTCTGTATATTGCAATCAATGATAATTCTTGATTCAAATTGGTAACCCGAAATATAAGAGATTGTTTTAAAACGAAGTCCACTGATAGATAGCGGTTTTCAGAAAACCATTTTTGTATTTGCATGAAGAGTTAGGTATTCGTGACTTACTTATAGCTACTATCCATAGACAGTTTCAAAACTTCCGGTGGTGAATAGGGTAACCATTCATTTCTTCTTCTTACAACCGATTGTACCTTGCGTGTTTCGCCAAAATCGCACAGCTTTATTCTCGAAAAGTCAGATTTAAATATGAGAATATTGTCAAGTTTCACATCTCGGTGAACTAAATCTCGCTGATGAAGATGTTCTAAGGCGGCCGACAATTGTTTGGCAACTCTCTTAGTATGCGTTTCTCCAATCCCGGTATCAAGCATGTTGGAAGTCAAATCGCCTGTAAAAAAGTATCGTGTTCAAAATCAAAACAACAGGATGCACAATGATGTATTGTGTGTTATTCCTACATTTGTCTGTAAAAAGATACACAATATACTGCACTGACTGCTAATATAAACATGATATTAATGAGAGCTGGCACTGGAAATGTGTTAGATTTAATATTCATTCAAACCGCCATGCTATTGGCACGAATCCAATTTAAAGTGTACGAGAGTCAAAGTAAATTGAATTTAGATTAGAGCGAAATATTTGATTCCTTCAAAAGAATACACAAAGGTTTTAATTGGAGTACAATTATTAATGCAAACGTGAAGATTGGCAAATTCACAAATCATGATTGATAATGTAAAATTATAAACGGAATTATTATCCAATGCAGCTTAGCTTTGATTTTAAATCTTTTCTCAGTCAAAATCAAATCATATCATTTGGTAATATAATAAACATAATAATGCGATGTAAAAGTGAAATAATTCGTGGTTCGTCTTAACTTACCCAAAGGCGCATATTCTTGACAAAAAACGTAAAATCCTGCAGTCTCAAAGGCAACATCGAAGGTTGTTACAATGTTTTTGTGGGCACTTAAATGTAGGCTATAATGGAATTCTCTATAAAAATCTCTGATCGAGACATAGGGTTTTGGTAAGGCTTTCAACACAATTTCTGTGTCTGAAGCTCTGTGCTCTACAAGTAGAATTTTTCCGAACCATCCTTCACCAACTATTTGCAATATATCAAATTCTTCCACCAAACTAACCTAAAATGTTAAGCAATCGGTTTTACTACGTTTTGTGGTATCAGTGAATTAACAAACAAGTTGATCTGTGCTTCTTACTTTTTCTAGTTCAAACTCCCTAACTTTGTGGATGGATCCAGTTAATGCTCTCCTTGTACCATTATTCATCTTTGGTTCCAGGTCCAACACATTCTTTACGAATCTGCAACAATGGAATGATGAATATTATAATGTCCCAGTAACCGCAAATCGGCAGGTATTAGGACACTCCAGGGTGGTCTTGTGTTGTATTCGAAACGTCCCCATTTCTCACGAAATCGTTGAGTGAATGCTCTTGGACGTTGGCCAGGGATTGATGTCTACTCCAGATCCAGACGGCGGTCCTGACGTCAGCGCATGACGTCACACACAGTCTCATCCCGGCTATGCTTAATGATATAATGGAATCGTGTTCAAACATCATCATTAATACTGCTAAGTCAACGACATCCTATCGTTTTTTGTATTCTAGAGAGAGTTCAGTGCTTCTTTATAATTTAGCATTTTGAGTGCTTTTGAATCAATGAATAAATAAATGAAATAAATTAAATCCTTGTTATTACTAAATTGTAGAGATGAAAGAGTGCCGTTAAAGATGAAGATGTTTAAGACAACCATGAGATCAAAGATGGGAGTTCAAAACTAACGATTTGCTTTCGTAAACACTACTAAGAATAATTTATGACATAAATAATACCGCTTTGTAAGTGCATTTGCGTGAATGTAGATAGGTGTTTCGAGTGTTTCAGTTTTAACGAATTATATTGAGATTAACGAGCGAATTTAGAATATTTCAATAAGTATATTATCATTATAATATACATAGTGCATTAGATCAGGGGTTCCCAAACTTATTTACACTATGACGCCCTACAGAATTATAGTTTTTCTTGCGACGCACCCCTATCATCAAAACTACCTACTTTACTGGATATAAAAACAGCAGTAGTTAGCGTAATATGAGGTTATCAGAAAAATACGGACAGCGAATGTTTGCCGATCGCCTCGCGACGCCCCTCGGATGTTGCCGCGACGCCCCAGGGCGTCGCGACGCACAGTTTGGGAAGCCCTGCATTAGATGATGGTATATTACCTTCCTCTAAAGTTATTTAATGAGGTATCACATCCAATTATCAATTACGGAGCAATTCTTTATACCAAAATCATCATCGATCATTTTTTTTATAAATCTATTTAAATTTAGTAAAATGAAAATGGAAATGTTTAATTGAAAAACTGTCTACTCGATGTCTCAATTGCTTGAATAATAATTGAGAGTTTTACTTTAATTGATCATAACCGTCAGATCATAGAAAAATGTTATGGAATAACAATTTCGGACTGTAGTTTCCTACACACTTTCGTTACTTCTATACCCATATTATCTGTATATTAATTTCAACTTTCGAGCGTAATTTTAATTGTTATCTTGTGACCATCGAGTTTAATTTAAAAGTGTTGTCAACCACATTCAGATTGAAAGCATTTAGAAGCATTTAGAATCTAGGGCGATGTTAGATCACAGCGATTACAAGAATTAAGACGTGAATCCAAATATATAAGTGGTATAATAAGAATGAATAAAACTAACATTCTTATTTGTTTCTACGATTAATGTAAATCTTATAGATTTAGAAATACTCTGAACAATACGCGGACTCAATATAATGCCAGTCAGTATATCTAGTCAATTATTTTCAATCAGTTATTGTTTTATACTACCCAAACGGATTTTCTTATTTAAACACATAGGCAGTTTTAAAAACGTATAAGGAAATTACCAACACACGAAGGGCAGGCGCCCTTGCACAAATACGGTACACAATGCACTTCTTTTGGACAGCATCCAATCACATCTCATCACATTAATATCACATTATATTTTAATCTCATTAACACTTGGACATATTAGGATCAAACTTATTCAGATTTGAGGTATTGCACATATAATTATCGAAGTGTGAAGTATTTCTGGTGTTGGGCGGAACGCGTTGGGCGGCCGGCGCTAGTGTCTCAACTGGCGGCGCGCGCGCAGCGACTCCCGGGAAGCTATTTTTGTGCTACTGCACGTATACAAAAATCAATTTGTGACGGAAATGTTACGATCAACGACCTGCTCTCAGAGTCGTTGGTGCATTTGCAGCTAATACAATTTCAAGTTTGTTGGTCTAATGACATAACACCACTGTTTATTTATAAACATTGCAGTCATTACATCATTGCTGATATGATCTTTCACAGTTAGTGTTATGAAAATATTATTTTGTGTTAGTATGTTGGTTTAAAACACGTTCAAGAAGAATAGCCTAAATTAATCCTTTGCGCGTAACAATAGATGGTAAAGGTAAGTTTACGCTAGACACAAAGCTCATTATAGGTACAATAGGTTTCATTTGATGCTATATAGGTAATATTTGGTGTCCTTGCTTTCAATTTAGATCATTTTTCAACACATTAGTCAAAAGGCGATCAGGAAGCTTTTATGAAGAAGGTGGTTAATTTTTAAGTTCACTTTGGTTGACTACAATCTAACGGCTATTCAAAAATTAAAAGTTGCAAAATACATTTCAAGACTGCATAGTTTGTACGGAACAACTACATTTCATTTGAAAAATATTACGAAAATATAAAATACAAATGATAGAAATTGATGCAATTGTTCTTAATGTTGCAATTGTATATTTTATAACAATTATTATTGTAGGTGTATGGGGCGCCTAACATAAGAACCATCGTAAATTACGCGTATTATTGGTGTCAATGTTAGGACCATTGATGAATGACTTTATATTAGATATGTAGGAGATAGCTTGTAACACACGATACTGTAGGACAACTAAGAACACTGGTCCTGAATAGGTACGTGGATAAAGATAACACCGTTTTTCCAATTCATTTTAAATTATATCGAAATCGTATGTCCAGGGACGCTTTAATAAGTGAATCCAACAGGTGGAAAAGTGGAAGTGGAAGTGGACCATTTGACAGTACAATACGTTTTGAAAACAAGAATGTGATAGTTACATATATCTCAAACTCCGTTAAATAATCCAGCATGAGACACATTTTGAAACGACTGTTATAAACTAGAACGAACTTTTCACAAAAGAAAGTGGGCTGCGAATTATAACTGATTTAAAATACGTTATAAAACTCGTTATAGTTATTTATAATCTGTGCCTTTCTTAAATCTTCCATCTCGTTTCTACGCGTAATGCGCCACACTTGCAAATACGGTCAACCAAAAACTAAAATGAAAATAAATAAGCAATAGACAAGAAGTTAGAATTTTTATGTCAGCTGAAGATGGCTATGATATTTGACATTTCATAGTTGATTATGTTTCTTGTGATGAGTGATTAAAATTGTATAAGTTTTAATTTTCTGCGAACAAATAACCAAGACATGAACTAACGGTGAGTACCAAAGCTTAAGATTAATGTTTGTTTTGATTAATTTTAGGTTATACCAATGTTTTGATTGTTTTCTACTTATCGCTTTTCAAATCAACTATTTAAATGGTTGCGTAATTGTTATATTATTATTTTTATTAGTCGATGCATGTTATGTTAGTATTTTTCTACAATAACTTGTCAATAAAGAAGGACTTTCAAGTTACCATGGAAACAGTAAGATACAAAAATATGACCTTGAACCTCCAATCTAATAAATATTAAAATTATTATGTCATTGTTTTGGTGATCTTATAAAATTTTAATAATCGACAATGATGTCTAATTATATTTAGGTATTTATCTGAATAAGAAATTTTGCCAAACAACACACTAGTCAAGCATAGAGAAAAGACTGACCTCCGAAGAACAGCTTGCGCTAATTGTGGGGTCAGGATATACTTATCTATGTGTAAAATCGCTTTCTTTAAATGAATAAATATCAGGATAGCTCCCTGCTTCTTAGTTGTAGATTTTTTTTTGTAAATGTCGTCAAGTGCTGTTATTATGAATATTGTCTTCATCTTTATTCAAATTATTTTACATAATTTATTCAAGTGCTTTATGATATTAAATGACAGTGTCAGTCCTTTTAAAAACTTCATTTTTTACTATATTTTTTTATCAGTTAGTTTTTATAAAACTAGTACTTCCATAGAAGCCCAATGCCTAGTTTTCAATTACAAAATCTGAATATTATCTTCATCTTTAATTTCCATTTAACTGAAACAATTAAATATATAGATGAGAATATCCTGACCCTACAATAAACAATCAGAAACTAAGCATTGCATAATTAGTGTGTGTTTTTGGGCTGTTAGAAAAGCGCTGTCATTTTGAAATTATAAATAATTTTATATTTTACTAGCTGACCCGGCAGACTTTGTTCTGCCAAAACGATAAATGAAAGACCTAAACTTTTGTATAAAATGATTTTAAAACAAACAAATCGGATCCGTCTATAATATAAAAATGAATTGCTGTTCATTAGTTTCACTAAAACTCGAGAACGGCTGGACCGATTTGGCTAATTTTAGTCTTGAAATATTCGTTGAAGTCCAGGGAAGGTTTAAATGGTGATAAAATATGGAAAAATTGCGGGCAATATGATAAAAACAGGAATTTCATTTTCCCATATAAACAGTTCTATGTAATGTCCTGTCAAACGTTAAATATTTATCCCTTCAATGCGGGTAATTGTTCCCTCAAATTAAAGAACGGATTTAAATAAGGGTTTCGAATCGACAACATATATCTACAATATTCGAATAATTGCATATTTTACATTTTAAAAATGAAGAATAGTGTCACTCATTAATAGGGATTGACATATTTGTTGGTTGTCAAACATTTATGTCAGCGTTCAGAACTATTTGTTGTGTAAAATATAAAAAGCCTAATTATTATTATCTCCTTAGATGTGCCTGGTTTACAATTTACAACTGAGGGCTCAGTAATTAAACCAAGGCTGAAGCCTTTATAAATGGTAAAAAGCCAAATAAAATTATAGTAGAATGAAACACATTGGAAAAGGAAGAGAATATGTATTACAAAAATGGATAAATCAATTTGTACAATCTGTTTATATAAAAATGAACAATCTTCCTTTCTGTGTCTGTATTTTAATTCTCTCTCTCTGGTCATCAGTGCGGTTAGCACGTGAGGTAGCTCTTCGTACATTTGATTGACTGCGACGACCTAAGTCAGGTCGTCTTCTCCTCGGCATCGTAAATTGTAAAGCACAAAGTCACTACCACAAAGGATTACCAAAATAAAGAAAGTTCTCGCGCACGTAGCCACAAAGATAGAAGGATGCACTCACAGATATCGTAACACAATATCGTTATAATTTTTTCCGTATTCTGAAGTGCGACAGGATGGATTGACATATTATATTTTGGTTCTCAAATCTATTGTCAAATATAAAAAAGGTAAAATACAAAAAAATAAAAATATAATCTGACAGATCAACAACTGAAGTTAGTTGTTACGGAACGCGATATAAGATTCTCCAACGCGCACGCGAATTTGAACTTTATGCAGCGGTAATAAATTACAAATTGACTCTCGATATTATTTAGAAAACATTTGTATGGGAAATAGAAAAGGGCTGTTTTGAGGGATTTCTCGGCAATTATTTGATTTTTTTTCGCCTTTTAAACCTTCCCTGGACTTCAACGAATATTTCAAGACTAAAATTAGCCAAATCGGTCCAGCCGTTCTCGAGTTTTAGCGAGACTAACGAACAGCAATTCATTTTTATATATATAGATAAGTTTACATACTGTCAAACAATTACCATTAAAGCACATATATCTTCTGTGTTTAGATAGTATTAAATCAGTCATTCTCTAATGGTGTAATATAATTAAAACATCTATCCCATTTGCCATTAATTGTATTTGCCAATTGCCTTAACACATGATGATTCCTAAGAGGGTCCAGAGTGACATAGAAATCACAATTATGCCTAATTATTCATTACCTTTAGTGCAAATGGTGAATTGACTAGGATTTTCCCTTACCAGTCACAGTATTATGTACTCCTGGAGTAAATTGGATATACATAGGCTGTGTCTCAATACATTTGTGTGACACTATAGCAGATTTGACACCCATGGCATACAAATATCTACTACCAGCAAACTAGGTTATTTTCAGTAAGACAGAGTTACCACCCCTTGTGGCCTGGCTTCTCTACTAAGTACATGAATGGTACAAGCAATTTAATGTATACAAAGAGCCAAAAAGCAATTATATCATCAACCCATTTATGTCTCACTGCTGGGCATGGGTCTCCTCTACCATTGAGAGGGTTTAGGCCATAGTCAACCACGCCGGTCTAGTGCGGGTTGACAGGCTACAGACCTAAGAAATTTTTAAGATCTTTTAGAGGGTTTTAGAAAGTGTGCAGGTTTCATCACATTGTTTTCCTTCACCATTAAAGCAGAGGTGTGTGTCTGGGTTTCGAATCGGCGACCGCCGAGATTCTCGACCATGTGTCTAAACCTCGGGGCCTTCACTGCTACATCAAAAAGCAATTGCAAAAATGTATTAAGTTTCAGCATATACTTGTACTCGCCAAATATAGGATGCATTTTCGAAAAGATCTTTGTGTTTTTTAATGTTGGTATAACGGCTGTTACCGGCGTCTATGGTTGCCTAGTAAATTATTGTAGACTTTACTACCGTATGTAACCAATTACTTCCCTCGTAATGGTGTACCAATTCAAACCTGTTGCAGATTGAACAGCGTCGTTAAGTGTGTAATTATGGCTACTGTAAATATATTGCGTAAATACGTCTTAAGATTTATCAGACATCACAAAATACGTTTTAAGATTTATCAGACAGGGAAAGTGTAGGCAAGATTTAAAGCCTATTTGTAAGGCATGCTTAATATTCGTTGTTAGTCAGATTAAGGGTACGAATTTATGCTCATCTGTATTCGTAGTTTTGCAAAGCATACGTATATATGCACACAAGCATGTTAACGGGGAAATTTTGTACAATGCTTGTCTGCTTCGAACATTTTTATCTCGGCAATTTGATCGTAATCTCGCTCTGCTAAAATAAATTTGTCATTGAGTTTTATTAATTCATAGTTTGACAAAAAGATCAAAATCTTAATTTTTGGTATTTTCAAGAAGAACCGCACTACGTATATAAAACAAAAATAACCATAATTTTGCGAAGTCTGTCAGTCTTGATATCCAAGCGAAGGAATGCTTATTTTATACACCATGGGATTACAAGATAAATAAAGTTTTTAGATAATTGAAGCCTAGTTTGAGATATATTGTATAGTAGACTATCGGCTCTACAATTTGTTCTCGCAGTAGCTCATTTAATTCAGTCGTGGCAATTTAACAAATTTACTACTAAGTATAAAAGGTAAAACTTTAGAGGTCGTTAACTGAGATGTCGTACCCTTATCGACTGTTTAGAGCTTTCGTTTAAGACGTGTAATCTGTTTGTGATTTGTACGCAGCGAAATTGCATTTGGATTTTACAGTAGATAAGGTGTAGACCACAATGTCGGAGCACTATAAAAGTTTGCCGACTTCCAGCCTCAACGTTCTTTTGACTCTAATAAAGTGTAGTGGTATTTTAATTTAATTTTTAGTTATGGCGAATAGTGCTGACATGTAAGGACTGCTTTCGTTTGAAACTACAGAGTATTGCTGACTAAGGTAATCTTTCATTCAGGTCTTTTCTCAGTAATTTTTAGAAATAAGTTTCTGGAGAATTATCAGTAAAATGGGATTCCAATTGAAATTAAATGATAAATAATAAAATATACAATGACTTGTTAAATTGCAAAAAGTCAAAACCATAATTGTTTATTTCTCTTGATATGTAGCTTATACTTTCGAATTAACCATTCAGCATTCGTATCTGTTAGTTAATGGGTAAGTATATGTTATTACTCAAGAGTTAACGGTAACGCGCGTCAGTGATTGCCGGTTCAAAACTTGCAATTGTTCATTTGAATTGCTAACTGAGCGATTATTGTTCTGATTTGATGTTCGTACAAATGTGCAATTGACGATATATGTAATTGCTTCAAAGAGAAAACAAAACTGCGTTTGAATTGTATTCAATATTTTTTTGTCGCCTTTTCGATCCCTATACTTGGACAAAATACGTGTGAATTGTGATCCATGAAAGTTTGTTCGCCTTAGTGAATGATTAAAATTGGATCGCGTAGTGTCTGACAACTAATACATTTTTTAGTTTAGATTCATACCGAAGCAGCGTTTGTACCTTACCGTATTTGAATAAAAAAAATGTTTCAAAAGGGGCATTTCACGTGAAGCGGACAGGGAAAAAAAAGTGAGGTTCTGAAAATCGTTCATATTCGGCCCATTTATGCCTCTAGTAGGAATGAATGTGGACACAAAATATTTTTTTTGTATATTAAATATTTCACAAGTTATGGGCTTCTAAAGAATTGCCGTAATTGAAATATCAATTTTTTAAAAGTCGTTTATCGTATTTAACAAATTTACAATAAAATATTTAACATAGCGATATATATTGGAAAAATACTGTTCTTTTTAATGATGAAATAAAATTTAAAAAAATATTTTTTTTTCATGTCCTAAACCGGAAGTAAACTTTTCAAACCTGAATTTCAGTCACTTCGGCCGCTTTTTTTTTCTTCATTTTTTTTCCAAATATAGCTTAAAGTGTAGTAAAAATACACGAGAAAATTGAAAATGGAATCGCTATAAGTTTCGGAGTTAGAATAATTAATGTACCATCGCGACGCATTGGGCGTGATATCTGACGCTTTTAAGGTCGAGTATTTTGCGCGATATTGCATTAAAACTCGCAACTTTATTAAAATTTTATCTCGTTTCAGCGTATTTTAGCTCTAAAAAAAATATGGAATAAGTAATATTAATAACAAAATCCAGTATCAGTAGTTTTTCCGTGGAAGAGTAACAAAAATATATTTCATTCCATATTCTTACCAATTTTCGCTTAAATAATATTAGCAGACTATATATATTAATATTATGTACTTAACCCAAATATAAATTAATAAAATATTATTAAAGAATAAAAACATTATAAGGAAGACACTTACTACTTACTTACGCTGCAGATTGCGTTATTTATCGTGTTTCGCAAATAATATTTTTATCTACTGCTTCCTTAAAATGATTTTATTCTTTATAATATTTTATTAATTTATATTTGGGTTAAGTACATAATATTAAAGGAGTGATGGCCTCGAGGTTTCGGTGCGCGGTCGAGAAACTCGACCGTCGCGTGTTCGAAGCCCAGGCATACATCTATGACTTTTCGAAGTTATGTATGTATTCACATTGAATTATCACTGGCTTAACAAAACAGTGAAGGAAAACAACGTGATAAAACCTGAACACCTAAAAGTTCTTAGGAATATCTAAGGTGAGTAGTCCGCCAACCCGCACTAGGCCAGCGTGGTGGACTATGGCCTAAGCCTTCTCAATGGTAGAGGAGACCCGTGCCCATATGGATTGTTGATGTCGATGATGATGATGATGATGACATAATATTAATATATATAGTCTGCTAATATTATTTAGGCAAAAATTTGTAAGAATATGGAATGAAATATATGTTTGTTACTCTTGCACGCAAAAACTACTGATACTGGATTTTGTTATTAATAATACTTATTCCATATCTTTTTTAGAGCTAAAATACGCTGAAACGAGATAAAATTTTAATAAAGTTGCGAGTTTTAATGCAATATCGCGCAAAATACTCGACCTTAAAAGCGTCAGATATCACGCCCAATGCGTCGCGATGGTACATTAATTATTCTAACTCCGAAACTTATAGCGATTCCATTTTCAATTTTCTCGTGTATTTTTACTACACTTTAAGCTATATTTGGAAAAAAAATGAAGAAAAAAAAAGCGGCCGAAGTGACTGAAATTCAGGTTTGAAAAGTTTACTTCCGGTTTAGGACATGAAAAAAAAATATTTTTTAAATTTTATTTCATCATTAAAAAGAACAGTATTTTTCCAATATATATCGCTATGTTAAATATTTTATTGTAAATTTGTTAAATACGATAAACGACTTTTAAAAAATTGATATTTCATTTACGGCAATTCTTTAGAAGCCCATAACTTGTGAAATATTTAATATACAAAAAAAATATTTTGTGTCCACATTCATTCCTACTAGAGGTATAAATGGGCCGAATATGAACGATTTTCAGAACCTCACTTTTTTTTCCCTGTCCGCTTCACGTGAAATGCCCCAAAAGTCTTGTGTATAGCATATACCTTTTTTGCTTTTCTAGGGTCAGATCCAGGTTTGAAGAATATTGAAACTTTTGTAATTGTTATACCCACGTCAAGATCTACGTATCTTACAGAATTTATGCAGGTTTCATAAACAGGTTTATATTAATTTTCATGAGTAGTAAATTAATCCAGTATTAACAATATCTTCGCGACAGTACGACGGATGGTAACAGTAATTGCCGTATACGCGTTACCATAGCAATTATGAAGAACAATGGCGGTGACCCGCGAATGTGGCGCCTGCATGCCTGAGGTCTGTTTAGGGTGCAGGTTGAGGGCATCGCGTTAGATGCTTTAATTAGCGTTGATGTTGTTATTCAACTTTGATAAATTCAATTAAAAGATCTTATAAAATTATTAAATGTTTTTCATTTAATAATTTTACAAAAAGTCCACGAAACTGCCGTGCGTGCTAGAGGATAATGTCGGTTAAAGAAGCGAAAGAAGTACCTTTTGAAAGTAGTATTTGGCTCTCTGAAATCTATAGTCGGTCGTTCCCATGGAAGACGAATCTCAGTTTATATAATAATTTAATTCGACCATTACGCTTACGTCTTTTCCCATATAAGGATACAAACGACAAGAAACCGCGAGCGGCTTTTCGGTCTCACGAAAAAAATGATCGGTCTCATTAGTCACATCACATAATATGATCCCGACGATGACATCGGGATCGTATTAGTAGCTAATTGCGGCACGTAATTGTCTCCTTTATACACTTGACTTTTAGATGTTTATTATATACGAATTTTATTGTATGTTTCCCAAATAAAAAAAATAAAATAAAAAAATTTTTTTACGCCTATTGCTATGCCACCCAGTGAGACTAAAACTCAAAATTTTGCGTCGAATGCATGAAGAGTAACCTTTTTGCGAGTTAAATGAACGATTCCGTTTATAAGATGAGGGCGGAAGGTATAGAAATAATATAAATCAGTACCGCAGTGTGTGTGGTGAATAATAATTTTCTCACGTAGTTATATTCAATTACAAGCGCGAACGTGTATTAGATTGCAAGCAACCCGTTTAATTTCAGCACATTTATCGCCGCAACCGACCTGCTATATTTATCAACGTTCATTAAGAGCCTAGACGGTGAGATTTCGATTTCCATACGAGTTTACGGGGAATTATGAAAAATGAGCCGCCTGTAATAATCTTAGTGGTCTGCTTCCTGCGGGTTTTTCCTGGTCAATTTTAAGATTTTTATTGTAGTTTTAGAGTCCACGTAAAATCGAACGGTTTTGGCAATGAAAGCAGTTTTCCTCAGACTTTTTTTTTGGACGAGGAACAATATAATTTTTTTAACCATTTTAATTTCGGGCGTGGGTATCAGGGTGCAAAGGAGTAATGGCCTTTTGGTAGAAGATAGTTGGACAATCTGGGACTAGGAACCACGCGTGGTTACGACGGTAAAGGTATTAGTGTGTGTTTTTTTCTTTTCGCAAATATACGTTCATTGGTCCGTTAATGTGGTGTTTACCAAATGCGGTCGAAGCACAACGTAATGTAAGGTGTGACATTAAAAGTTGCCAATTAAGGACATTGCACAGATAAAAGCTCGCGGAAGCGCGGTAGCCACTTGCAGTAAATGTTTTGTGTGCCTTCAGTACTGATTGATAACGGAACTAGCAGCTTGGAGAGAAATAGGTATGCCATTTATTAGCGTTGATTCATTAGCGCACTCGAATCATTGAATCATTCTTGTACCGTCCGAGATGCGCAAAATTTAGGATTTTGACAGACCGCCGTTGCGCAGTTGGCTAGATACCAGCTTTCGAAACGAGATACCTCGGGTTCGATCGTTGGGTCGAGTCAAATGTTTGTCTGATACACAATTTCTTTCGGGTTTGTGATGTGTGTGACACAAGATTTGTATCTTTGTTTGTGGTCAGAATTATGTATGTGAGTGTTGGTTGTATTTAATTATTTAATTTTCTATGTCAATAGAACGTGCGTATCTCTGCACTTACCATCAGGTACCAAGGCGGGATGGCTATTCTATTCTCGTATAAGGAACGGAGATTGTAGACACATCCGGGGTTAAGTAAACGTCGTGGCTGTTTTTAAATGCTATCGGCACATTGTAAATATTCCTGTGAGTGAACAATCCAGCGTGTCGTATAGTGGCCGGTGCCCGTTAGCTAGATGCACGCCCGCGACTCGCCTCGATACTAGACGACGATTTAATTAACGTATTGTGAGCACCGCTGCTATTAACTGCAGGCAGCGGCAGACTGTTCCGTGTTAAGGCGACGATGTATGCTTCACTGGAAATTAGATTGTTTTTATTAATACATGCAGGTTTGGCAATTGTTTTAAGTCGGATCTTGTGAAAGAGAAGGCTAATCCGGTGTTGCTATTGAAGATTTATCAATGGAATAACTCGGTAACAATTCTCGGTCTTAGAATCGACCCCATGATCACTTAATCACAAGCCTCCGCCATATTTCGGGGGACTAACTTGACTAACTATGAGTATTTACTTTGTATTTAGTTATTGGTGTTATACATTTGTATTTAGTTTCTCCATAGGAAACTCTTAGTAAAATTACGAATCCCAGAAATTTCCCTAAAAACATATGAGTTTCAATGAAAATGTATCTTGTAGTAGTAATGACAATAGAAATGTATGGTAAAAAGCGTCGCCTTAAGCATAGGCTCTCGATAAGGGATTATGCGCCATTATTATGCAGCGCTCTAAGGTTTCGGGAACTCAAGCTCTCGTCAATTAAGGTATCTGTACAGCCCATCTTCTATTCAGGCGGGCCAGGCTGGGACGAAACCTAAACGGCACAATAGCTCGGAATAATGAGACAACCGCTGAAGGTTATTTAGAGGCGCTTTCGCATCCGACGAGACGGGGCGGGCGCCGCGACGGATCCGCAACGATCGATAATTACGTACTGGCTATGTTGTTTATGAGACATGTGATGGGATTTTAGTCTGTGGTTTCCAATCAACACTGCTAGGTAGAGACTTCATTAACGCTAAGGTCTGTAGTACCTGGGTTTGCTGTTTCGTATTTATTTTACAGTCTTGAGGTAGATGTAACCATGATTTCACTAAGGCGTGTAATGAAAAAAAAAAGCAAATAATACCATATTTTTATTTTTACTTTTTACCAATGAAAGGTTTATCCATTTATTTCTTTATAAATTAAAAAATTGAAATTCATTGGTTCATGTTACAGATCAAGCATTAATGTAAGAGAATTATTTTTTTCTGTAACAAAATAGCAGATATCGTATCGTTAACGTAACGTTGCATCGTGAATCGCCATCAAATAGAACTTAAATGGTTTCGGTAGATGAAAAGGTTATGCGAAGGTTATTTAATGGCTCTTAATAGGTTCTGAAGGAATTGTTATGCGCCAATTTTGGTTAGCTCCCAACTGTCGTTTTATGTACGTAATTGATAACATGTCTAATGGTCCTGTTATGGCTTATCGATGAAATACCTACGTGGCTCTTGCGAGACTGTTTGTTATATTTATTCTGTCACTATTGACTGACTATTCCATGTCTGTTGACGTCAGATATTAATATATTGGTTGTAAATAGACAACTGATTGGAAGACTAAAAAAAATTTTATTAAAAAAATTACGTTTTCTTAATCACCATTACTTTTCGTAGTTTTCGGTAACACATTGTTTACACCCATATAACAATTAAGAATTAGTATAATCTTGAAAAAAGACCGGTAGCATCTTGGAGGTATCTAAACCAATGGGTAAGCGTAAAAACTTTATTGAAAGTGGAGGCAGCGAAACAAGTGTCAAAGGATCGAACAAGTCTGACAAGGCTTAGAATTCCAGGTCTTATGGCTATTCATCAGTCAGAATATTTGTATTACAAAAATATTCGTATAGATGGCTGGAAATCTCAAGTGGATGTCGAACGACTGATCGTGATAATGATAAATATTTTTCACCAGGAAATTAATCGGGTGCTGTTCTCGAAACATACTAATCAGTCAGTCAGTCAGCTTTAAAAAACTGACTGCCGCAAACACTTTTCAACTTTAGTTTCTACGCTTTGAACGCTGGTAATAATTCTTTCTCCTAATTCTAATTCATGAGGCAATTAATTAATTAAAACATGCATTCTAAAATTTGTTTTCATTAATTAAATAATTATCTGCTTTAAAGAGAAGTTGTTTACATTTACTTTGGTGATATTTCTATCTCGAAGTTAATTAGTGATAGCGGATAAATAACACATTTTATTAATCAGGTTTTACTCGAAAATGTATACCTACATCTTTATTAAAACTTAGTAAAGTTTTAATAAACATATCTTCAAATATTAACATTCTATAATAAATTACAAATTAAATTATCTGTAATTTAAAATAAATTCAACTTAATCAAGTATGTATGCGGCGTAGCGGAGTCGTAAATTCTGAAATATCAATCTAACGAGATTACTGAGTAATAGTATTAACTCTTTAACTGGTTTATTTAACCGCTACCACTTCACTATCATTAAGATATCAGACGGGATATCTTTGTGGCATGTCTCATCAGACGTCATTAATAGGGTTGTCTCATGTGGTCGTATTAATTAGATATAAAATAACCACACATCACCACACCACAGTTTACGACCGTGGTGAAATTGCTTGAAAGTTGATGATAAATATTTGTATAACTAGTGATGTCCTGTAACATCTGAACAATGAGTGGAGAAAATGATGCATCAGCTTTGAGAATCAAGCTTAATGGTGCTTTGCGGTCTGCCTTGATTTTTGATTTACTTACAACAGATATGATGATGACTTATGACTTGAGTTTGACATAGGTACTCAGTCCTAGGTTGTCTTCGCCAATTCCGATTTAGTGTGTCGATGTGTCGACGAATTCACTCCAGTATTTCGTGCTCATTAATATAGTCCTTAAGTCACTTACGATTAAAATTAAAGAAAGAAAGTAATAGGTAGGATAAATCAGAACTGTAAAACAGTAACCTTTCAGTCGCCTACATAGTTAGTACGTCACACTGAGACACAAGTCTTGAGTATTAGGAACTATGAAAGACTTTTCTTAGTTAATTAGTCTCGTAATTTTTGTGAAGCATTCTTATCGCCGAAGCCATTGATAAATATCCCGTAATTTATTTTGTAAAGCTAACCCTGTAGTCGATCCCATAATGATGGTTACAAGTTGGAAATCAATCGAGGCGCATGTTGGTATGCCGCGGCGAAAGTGAACGTTACCAGCGGCGCGCCGAGGCAGACGAAAACCATAATTACCACATTCCGAGAGCAGGTTGACATGCTGGATGAATTTAACTCATTCGTTACTTAAATAACTTTATTGACTTGGTCCAATTCAACTAATCATGTGTGTGTGTCGTTTTTTACAAGCTGACGATATTTCCGGTAATAATTTAATAATCAAAGCGTTTAACCTCATTCAACTGGTAATGTCTAGCTCATGTCTTACAAATTTAAATGCTGGTCACGGGATAACTCTATAAATGAGAGGGATGACCTTTGACTACAGTGGCTAGGTACGAGTTGGAAGAATCCAAATATAAATAAGTCCACACTAAGATACTTGTGTCGTGAGTCTCAGAAACTAAGAACGATTTTACGATTTCACAATGAAGACTTAACACATTTTTGTGGGTCATATAAAAACTATGTCTTGGTTCTTGAAGAAACCCGCGGTTTATCGTCCCGCAAGTAGATGTCTAGCCAACTGCGCCACGGGATTGTCAATCTGCTCTGAGAGCTAAGCAAAGAAATATTTTATAATCTGAAATATATCTTCCTATGTTTTCTGTCACTCTTGACGGTTTGCGGTCGAAAGCTCCATTCATGTGCTTTGAGTTCCAAGGGATTTATCACAGTTTATTGTAGTCCACTTTGAACACTCGAATTTTAAATAAAAAATAGTACCATTATAAACTTAATTATAGCTGTATTGATTTTTATTCTACAACTCACTCACAATATAAATACATCCGCAGAAGGGCAGTTTTAGTTATAGCATCTTGTACCAAAGAACATGTGCTTATAAATTTGTTTGTACATATACGGCATGGGGTCGCGTGTGGCTCCACCATTACCCTGTAGTACGTTGTACGCCGTACCACGTGCAATGAATCGAATGTAGGCTAACTGGATTGCAAATGTTATTTGTTTGTCTGGAAGAGGACATGGAACGTGTCTTCAGTAATTGCTGTTCATAAATATTATGCTCTTAAAGATGTTTTCGAGGGAATGCTATATCTGCCGATTCTGCATTGAAATCAATGATTCAACCGTAAACCCAAATGTTTCCACCTTTGGCGCAAAATATACGATTTTTAAAACCTATTTTTGTAATGTCTTAAATACTATTTTATTTTGCTGTGTTCTTTTGCTCTTATTTCTTTGTCAGGGTATTGCGTCCCGCTAATGGGTATTGACGTAGTATTAGTTTGAATGAATTTGTATTTAGAATGTTTCATATTGCCCTGAGTTTGATTCTAGAACCAACATTACAGAAACTAGTGACGCTCAGCTAGATATGCTTGAATAAATAGCTTTTAAAATAAGTAACAAGCTGTGTAAATTATTGATAGAGTTAAGAAATTATTTTGACTTGCATGGTAATTGTAAATTTTCTATAGTTGCAAACAGTCCACATTTAATGCCAGACAATAATTTCCTCAAGACTTAGTAATAGTTCGAGTATAGTGCGATAGTGGTTAAAGAAGAAAAAAACAATTAAAACAACAAAGTACGCGCTGAAAACGAGCACACAATAGCGTGCTTAGCGTCAAATAAATAACGCGAAAACGTTGTTCTCGTTAATTATACATTCTTGATCGTAGGCAGTAAAACTTTGCCAACTAAACGTAAAAAGCTCGCCGGTGCCCGCGGAATGTGTGCTCACTGTTCGTGGTTAGGGTTGTCGTGTTTAAATCGATTTCATCAAGTGACAAGTGGAAAACTCAGTGTCATCGTCACCACACTCTTATTTCGTCTGACTAGAATAGATAGTAAATAGAAATAACAAATACAGGAATGATATTGAAATCCATCTTTTGCAAGAGAGGTTGGAGCTTTAGGATATAATTCTTAAAGCCATGATAAATTTCTTTCATTCCAATGGGCATGAAATGTTGTAAAAAAGGTTAATACATATTTTCACAAGGGAATTGCTTACGTTTATGGAATTCAACTGTCACTATAGGAATCGTAGTACTTTTTTAAAATCTTCGAGTGAGCTTATTTAAATAAGTACAGTTTTGGATATTTTTAGAATATGGACGTTAGATACGGTTATCATTCAATAGTCACATTGATACCTGGGCTTAAGAGCAATTGCCCTACATTCTAGATAATTATCTATACCTGAATGTTTCCAAAAATATACATTAGATACGACAGCCCTAAGTTAAGACATGTTCTCACGAGTCGACAGGCTGTTTGTGTGTTTCCTCAGGCATGGAGGATGTTGATCGCCACACGATGTCATCGTTGATTTATCGGCGCGCGCCCGTCTTACAAAGGTTTTGATGTTTCCCTTATGTACACCTGTCGGCACATCGCTCGATTCTATTTGACTTTATTGTTTTTTTTAGTACCAATCGGATTGTTATGGCCAGTATTTTTTAGTCAATTATAGTTCGTCATATTGTATAGAAGGAAATCAGTATAATGAATTTCTTATTGAAGATGTGAAGTATCTGATGATGACGTATAGAGCAGGTAGGTGAATCTTGGCATCGATCACGTTAATCCCATTTAAAAACAATGGAAGAACGATTCGGGTTCATTTAATTTATTGCTATAGTCTGTACAGAAATAATTATAATTCTTGTTATTAATATGTTTAGATTTGGTAATAAAACGAAGGTCCTTTTAAAAAATTGCGATATATATTTCAAGAGTGCATTTTACGGCCGCTGCTGATCAATGAAATAGTGGCACTTCAGAGTTCAGTTTAATACATAACACGGTAGTAGAACAAAATTAAAGCTGTAAACACAAACGTTGTGCAGTAATTTTGGCAGTGATTACGTCCTTGGCGATTGACGAGGTGCGTCAGATGCCACGTATTATTTCCTAAATGTTCAACGTCTGTTTGTTCTGAATTAGTTCAACACATATGTATTTTTATCAGAATGATACATACATTCCATTCTATTATTGACAAAGACAATCAATCTGTAGAACAAATCAATTAATTTTTCCGTTCCGGAAATTATATCCGGGGCATCTAAGGTCGACAGTTCAAATATGAATATATTGAGAACAAAATACGTTAAATTTTATATCTAAAATATATAAATAATTACCCCTCACAGTCACATACCTACACAGTTCTGTCTCTTCACTCAATTACAAGTCTTGTGTCGTGTATATCAAAGATTTTAGTTTTACAAACACGCAGATCCGAAACGTATATTGACCTATACTCAGTAACACCTTGTCTATCGGATTACCTTTAGCATTTTAAGTACGAACTTGTTAGTTACATTTAAATTGTTAAATGTAAGGTTAGTGGAAGAGCTAAATAAATACCATTACCAACAGTAATTTATAAACATAGTCTAACCATTTGATTGGGACACGCGCCGCTGCCAACACAAACATAAGTCAACGGATACACACGTGCATATTTCGTAATGTTTTGTAGCTCTGCGTTCTCACGGCGAGTTGTGCCTTGTCCAGACGTGGCCCAGACACGCCTCAACAGGGCCTATCATGTCCAACTGTCATCCCACTTTCAAATTAATAACCTATTGTAGCAAATATCGTTGTGGAGAAATTGTTCACAACTGTCTCATGGTTTGTGTGTGTCGATGTTTACGACTGATTTGTGTGGGATATATTTTGTTTCATTAGATTTACAGAGGTCCGGGTTTGTATGGATATTAATTGCTTGTGAATGTTTTACGTTTTCTCGGATATGGCGCTCGGACATTTACGACGGTCTATCGCTCTCTAAAACACATCCAATGCCTCGAATTCTCGGGGCACAGACGAGTGCCTAGCAATATAAAGATGCTGAACTTGATATCCAGGTCATATATTTTTATTGTGTTTTTTTAGACTTCATACTGATGTATGAAGTGCCTAAAAATGGCATCAGGTTTGTCCCCTATTACAATAATGCACCTTTGCCTCGCGCCCTCTAAACTTAAAACAAAAATAATTTACGAATACCAAATGTCTGCAATATTTTGATCGTTGATGGTATCATAATTCTCATAAAAAGCAACAATGCGCAACGTCATGTGAAAATTAAACGAAGATCTTGAACGAAGACTTTGTACGGCGTTAAAGGATGCTGAAAACTCAAATAAAATCGACAATCTCAAAGTCTTCTCGTAAAATAATATGATTTGTAGCTTCGACTATATCCTATAGCAGGCATCTAGTCTAGTATTTAGTTTTAGGTTATTCAAAATTAATATCTAGAGAGTTGTTCTACGTAAATAATACCTAACCATAAAATACATGGCACGTCCTCAAACAAGGGAAACATTAATTAGTGCTTTTAAAGGCCACTTTACTGTACATGAAGTTTTAGCGTAGGTACTTAAGATTCCCGATATAATTTATTTGTCGTAAAGATAATTTTAAGTGATACAAGCGAAGTATATTAACCATATCTATGAAATCTATCCGATTAATGTCATAAATGGCTCCTATAAAATCTGAAACACGTGGACGGAATGTTCTCTAGAAGCAAACTTCAGAAATAAATGAATAAATCAGTGTTAACAATCTGTGCAAGTATTTTTTCTGTTAATAATGTTTGACGGTTTCGTTGTCTCGCGGCAATAAATGTAGGCCATGCGATCTGGAGGTCTAAGGTTCGACTTCGGGGTCGAGCAGTGTTTTTTAATTTTTTCCTTAGGTAATCCTGAGTACCATCACGGAGTCTGGAAATGGGCTTGAAAAACGACCATAGGCTCGGCCTCTATAACGTGTAAATACAAACCTGTTGAAATTTGGGGTTCTAAGATTCTCCTCTGCCCACCCCTTTTGTATAGACATATCATTAATATAAAATTGGAATTATATTTTACGAAATTATTTATGTCATTTGTATGAAACTGTATATTATCCAAGGTAAAACTGATGAGACCCATTGTTTAGTATATGCATGGTTTATATCCAGAAACTGATCGGCTGTTTAATGTCTTGTAATAAAATCATACGATTAATGTTTAACTCTAATTAATAGCGTTGATTCGTCCGCACTGATATACAACCGATGTAAATCACGTATCGTTTTACGCCTTTCGAAATCGTATTAGTCAATATATAAATTATAGCTTTTGTTGATATTCACATGGAATGTGTTCTGTATCAAATAAAAATTGAATAGATATTTAAAAACTGCTTAGAAAAAAATCCTAAAAATATTTCAAAGCATCGACGAAAGTTAACTAAAATTGCATCCTTTTTGTCTTTCCATTTAGTATGTGTTTGAAATTTCGATTGCTCTGATTATTTTGTCAAGGCGAGCGTAGCTGAAATCGACTCAAATGCAACTTCTAAAGTATCAAAATTCAGATCTGCAGAGCGTATGGACTCTAGAATCGCTGAACTCCTATAGCATTAACGGCGCCGTCCGGTACAGTGAACGAGTAAATTTTTAGGCGGCCGTCATTACCCACTCTCGGCCGGCGGGTGTGTTCCTTAATCCATCAAATTACAAGCCGGCCATCATCTTAATATCCCCCGCCCCTCGAGCAAAGGCTTTCAATAAAGCGGTACCGCGTTGATCGAGCGTAATTATAGTACCGTCGTTTCTCGTACGAATTTGCTTGGAGCGAATTTGCGCCGCGATTCGGTATGTGCGGCTGTTGGATTGTTTAGTTTTCCCCCGGTGGCTTTTGTTGGTTTATTGGTAGTATTGTTGGATGTGGGTTTTGTATTGTGAATACGTTTCCGCATTCTATTGCGAGCGGAATTAATATTTCAATGGATTTCCATTAAATTAAATTCCATTACCAAGGACTCTAAATATAACTCTTTTGTTGCTCGGACATTAAATAAATTAAAAATTGCCATTGCAACAGGTGGTTCTTTTGTAAATAGGCACCGACTAATTTCGGCTATTGTAGTTGTAACTTACTTCAATTTGATTACTATATTATAAGAAACCACGAAGAAGCCTAACAAATAACAAATTATTGGTTCTACATGGGACTGCATATTATTTACGTCAAATTTTCAAATCAGCATATTTATAAAAAAACGCTGTGTTTAAAATAATTTATATACGTCGTTTTGTGACGGAATTTAACAAAAACATACATGCACCTGCATTTCAATGGGTTGTTACATTTGCATACAAAGTTTTGGAAATTTAAATGTTAATGTTAATTATGTAAATCTATTCAGTATCCTTAGTTCGACTTCGAAACAATACAGTTTGACTACCTAAATGGTTTGCTTCTAAAGCATATGCTTATACATATTTATCATCGATGTGTTTCTGGAATTTTATCCTTCATTAATTAAAAATGCAAAAGTGAGTTTGTTTGTAATGCTTTCACGTCGAAATTGTTGAACTAATTTTAGTAAATAGCTTGTACAGAAATGCATATTTACACACATGTTTCTCCAGCCATTTTTATATCCTTCATGATAAGCGAGTCTGTTGCCGATTTTCAGGTACAATTCTATGCTTCTAGCGATAATTTCTTAATTTGCAACACTCAATACAAAACATGGGTACCTTAGTGAAGATTGCATTACTCAAAAAGAAAATTGTCAACGCAAACAAAAATCAAACACCGCAACAGGCAAGCATGGAATCTTCTCCCGTTACGTCCATCGCCAAATCCGGCCGGCTTGTCATGGCACGTGATTACTGGATCATAAACGCGGCGAGTTCCCGCCTGGTTTATGGTCCGTGCGGGACTCACGATGGCAATTTCATAGGACATTTAGCGGTGAAAGCAGGGAACGATTTGTTGGGCTCAAGGCGATAAGTGGCAGATAGTGCCGTCAAGGGTTACGTGTCGCTAAAACAATTTGCTATGCCAACCTTTAACACGTTTTAGAACCGATTGATACGTTACCGTGATCGATTCCAAGCGCTCAATTTATCGTTTGAGCTTTGACAAATGTTCGGTTTATGTAACCCGCTTGCCGATCTGTTTGTGCTGAAATGCCGAGTTCGTGTTTGATATTTATTTTATAACTTCCCGGTGAGATGTGTTTCAGCGCTTAAATCATTGGAGAAATGGCTATGAAGACGTAGGGTTCATAAATAATCGGTACACTTTCCTTTCTTTAGAGTTTATTGGGATCTATAGGATTCTAGGGAAGTGAGAAAGCGATTGTCAGCTGTAAACCTGCCTGGACGCAGGCAAGAAAGTACTGTCGTTTCCGATTTCAAGAGATGTTACATTATAGTTTACCACGAGAATTCGAGTTACGAAATTTCGAATACCGTTTAGAATTATAACTTATAACTTCAATATTTTACAGTTTATGACTCTAAAGATAGAATATTCGAATATCAAATCCGCAACGTTAATTTAGCCAGTCGTTACGTTTACAGATAATACAACGTTTGCTACTCTAACACGTTAATATAAATTCCTTCGCATATTGTGTTTTATAATAACGATGTCCACGACATCATGAACATAATCAGACGAGACCTAGTTCTCGCTGTAATGCATCTGGGTTAAACATGGCCCCTACAATTATTTTGTAGTTAGAATGGCCTATAATCAATCAAGTCCGCATATTTTCATTACATTAACCTGATTATATTAAAATAGCTGCTCGGATTTAAGAAGTGATACATAATTCTGTAATATTGCTAAGTTATGCATACTTAGGTTAGCGTGGGCGTGCTTACTTCGTAGTAGAAAATCCATAAATTCAATCTAATCAAGATATCCTTCTAGGAAGATAACTTGAAACTTATTCTGATTAAAACGTGGAGATTGTGAATTTGGCTGATATAACAAAATTATTAAGCTATAAGAGATAGAGTCACGCCAGTTGACTAAGTTTTATATGAATCCTGTTAATATTCTATATCGGGCTTAAAGGAGTAGAAAGATTTTATTTTCCAACAAATCTATGGGTATTCAATAATAATGGAAATATAACTAAAGTTCATGTGAGATAACAAAAAAATAAAAAAAATAGTTATTTTGTGGGAATTTTTCATCCCAGATTTTAGTAAATATATATAAAATTAGTTATTCATACAGCCACTGAAATAAATTATTCGCTATTTCGAGGCAATTCGTTAATATCGCTGTTAAAAACATACATTGGATTAATGCCACGAATTACATTTTCAGTTCAAAACAATCACAATCACGAACTGTATCACTGCATTCTTCTTGTCAAGACCATATTATACTATCATCATACAAAAAAGTGGTTATAAAAAGCCCCGTTTTAAATCCAAGGAGATCAATTGGCCCACTGACAGACATAACTACCGTTCCACATAGATATATCATTGGATGGTTTGTGAAATTGTCGGTGTAGCCCCGGGTAGGAACGGTATCGGGCCGCGTGACCGTGCCGCCGGCGTCTAAATTAATACATGATTGTGTTGCACCGGCCACATTGTCTCGCTGTGATGGCCGTGACGGGCTGTCGTTAATGCAACACTTTCTACTTGGCCTGCGAGTTTGGTATATTGTGGTATGGTTTTTATAGGAGTAAGGTGAAGGAAGAATAAAATTATAAGTGAAAAAATACATTTTATTATCGCGTAGTCCTGAGTCTACACAAAGCTCAATTCAGTCTAGTTCTTGGTTAAACAATAATTTACAGGACACGGTGCGGACTCAGCATATTTGTGTGTTTTTCATTTTTGGGTGAGATCAAAGAGTCTCTTGTAGTTTCTGATGTCCACTACACAAGACTCATGTGTTAAATGTGAGGTCTTAACTGTGTATATCAGACACTTGGTTGTACTTGTTTTTTAATAACGATTAGAGACTTTTCGGTTTGAAATAACATTATGCTGCGAAACAAATATTTGAGGAGTACACAAAAAATAAAATACTTCATTGAGGTTGTTCAAGCTCTATCCATATTGAAGTTTATTCGTAGCGAAGTGCCATCTGTCTACGTTGTGGCTCTGCAACTGATATCTGGTCATCATTATGCCCAAAACGAATTTCCTATAACCAGTAAACTTTGCTCTCATCTACTTACAAATTGGCACAGATGTTTTAAAATACGAGTTTATAATTCTTATTTATCGCCAGTATAAATTCTTTCCTCAATTGCTACAAGTACACGTAGAAGTGAACATTTTCCGCTTTGTACATTTCGCCGAGTTAATAATTTCCCATTATCGTCGGGCAGCACCGACGGCGTATATTCCGTCACTGAATATCTTATTACTGAATATATATTCAAGTAATACCGGTGCTATTTATTAGATTGAGTCGTGAGAGTGTTGCGCTCGGTAGCCGCCCGCCTGAATAAAGTAAATAAATAGAAATATTATACTCGCACCCGCGGACATCGATATGCTAACGGTGTTTTATATTAATATGCGATTTATTCTCGGAAATATTTACGTAACAACAGTTAAATTTGTTACATCCGTCCACTCGTGAGTCTTCGATGTGTTAAGTAAAACGCAAACGTACTGTATGAGAGTCGTGTATATGTCCTATTTAATCAGCGAAAAGGTTTTAATATTTTTTCTATGACCGTAATATCACGGCAATAATTAGTTGCTGCATTATTCCCTAATTGTTTCTCAAGACACTTTTTTTTGCAATAAACAGACAACAATATGCTTTTAAGAAAACATTGTGCATATTTGCGTAATTCGTCGAAATAAGCCGTTGGTTATAAATAATACAATTGTTAGTGCTAGGTACATTCGGACGATTGATTAAATTGCAAGCGACGGCGGGTTCTCGATGGCACTCGTTACTTATCGCTTTATTACAAAATAGTTATTTATGTCTCGCTTGAGATGCCATCGGACGTCGGAATGTCGTTTTTTCAACACAATCAAAGCACTAATATGCCTCCGTTCAAATTGTGGAAGCCATACTTCCCATACGTGACAGGTAAAATATTGTCATCATATTGATTTAAGGCTATACACTTCTTAAGTGTTATACGGAAATCTGTACAGGGTGTTATTACGCCCTATAATAAAAGCGTCACCAAAAATGAAAATAGATGAATACTTTTGTTGATCCGTCTTATCAATCAAAGATAAATTTTGTACAAAATATGGTAAAAAATCTGCTGTGATGCAAACATTAAAATTTGTTAATACCAAGCAATCATGCTTATATTGTATGTACGATAGTTTACGCCAGATTTTTAAATGTGTATTAAGCAAAAATGTGCGAAGAATGATAGTGGATCTAACTTACGAACTATTAGACGTACGATTAAGTATGTCAAAATATGAAGTCTTTGTAACTAAGCGTACTTTCAAGAAGTCAATTTTAAAAAATAATCAAAATCGACTTTACTGATGTTACAAATTAAACTACGCATAATAATTAAGAGCTAAAGAAGCTTCTCCTACATCCTGTATACATTCTGTATAGCCTTATACAGCTAACATTTCAAACGCTCGAACGACATGTTTATGTCTTGCATAATGTCATTTTATAAATTTAAAATTTTCATAAATCGTAGAGCTTTAAATCGGTCGTAACTCGGACATATACTTCACCTTAAATATTGCCCAGTTTCTTGCGTATGCTGTTGACTTATAAAACACTTTATGACGGTAACAAATATTGCCAGTTTTATGTCAGGGATGCGCCGTGGACGCCTTTCTGTTTCTATAGTTTTAACGACGTCCTTTATTATGGTAATTTAGTGGTGTTTAATCGATAATGCGTGTCGATTCGTTTTATTTGTATTTTGTGTTTATTACAAGTATAAAGTTTAGTGTTACGTAAAAAAATGACGGTGCGAATGCGTCGCGTTAGTACCTTGTGCCTGCCAAGTGGGTTTATGCTGATGAGCTTTATCGATTTTATTGATAGCTTAAGGATATTGAAAGTTACATAAATTTGCGTTTTATTCCGTCGCGTAAAGACGTAGCTAATTAAATTTGTAAAGTAATATATATTTTATGTTTATGACTTGTTGCAATAAATATTATTCCGCGTACACTTTAGTCGAGTTTGCCATATACTTATTTAATATCTAAGTTAGAAGGAGGCATCGGAAGTTAAGTGAGACATGAGAGATGAAAGACGAAACCTCCAAAACTTAAGTTAGGGGAACGTCACGAACAGCCTTACTTGACATAAATGTATGAGAATCTTCATTTTATGTGTTCACTAAACCTTTATAGGCGATGAAAGGAAAATGCAACACAGAATTTTATGGTTTTAGAATAGTTTTTATATACATCCTCCTTAGCTTAGTATTTTGTGTAAGGTATCCTGATGGTTTCTATGCAGACTTGTTTCGTTCCTCAGTATGTAGCTATTTTAAATGCGATCTTTCCAACGCACACACATTTAAGCCCGTATTTCTAAAGTGGTAAACACAGAGGTATTTCTCCACCCGAGTTTTACCAGCTCCTTTGATATCACGTTATAAAGTCTGGTTCTTGAGCAAGTGACATTAGTTCAGAAATGTGTCCGAAAAACCATAATAGATTGATACGATGTGTTTGGATTAAACACAATTAATGCTGTAGTGCTTCTTTTGTAATACAGTTGTAATTATATCCGTATGAATAATAGCGGTAAATAAAGATATCAATACGTACAAATATATTTTGAAGAATAAAAAAAAATCACGCGGAAGAAGTTATTAGGAAGCGCAATCCAAAAACCGATATATTATAGTTCATGTCACTCGATAATAGTTTTAATGGAGTCGTGTTATTGTTGCGAGCTATTTGCATAGATATTACTTGGAAAGTTGTTCGTTCGATGATGGCTGCTTACGATACAGTCTAGGGTTTTGCGTGTGCATAATTTATTGATGCGATTTGGTATAATCTACGCTGTCGTTGTTTCAGATTTAGATCTTCCCGCCTGCGCCGCCATTATGTGCCGGTACGTATTAATGTTGCTTAATTTTATCTTAATTTATATGGTTATTATTTGTGTTTATGTTCACGAGTTGAGGTGTGTTGGAGGTCTTTTTTATAGGCAGATTTGCGTCGATTTAATGTACAAAGTTACTTATCTTGTTTTGTTGAGAGTGATGATTGAGAATTTGATCTGTCGGTGTCGATTTAACTACTTTATTTATTTATAACTTTATTGTCGATATACTCTTAACTTATTCGCATTTTAGCAATTAATTTCATGCCTACATTAGATACATTCCCATTACCGTGTATTTTTTTTTAAATATAATAAAGACTTCTATCTATAGACGATCTAGGTTATTTTGTACATGTATAAGAGCCATTAATCGATTTTGAAACAATTCATGGCAATTTTAGTCATTATTGCACAAATCGCATTAATTCAATCTCACGTGAACAAATCCCTCTAATAATATTTTCACATGACATAACTTAGGATTCAAGCAATCGCCGTAAACTTTTCCGCGGCTCTAAAACAAAACACAACACAATCGCTGGAAGTAGCCAATAGCCATTGATCAACGCGAACACATGTTGTGGACGCTCTGCACCCTCGTGCGGAGTCGAGGCGCGCGGCCGTCGCCTGCAAGCGGTCGTGCCGCACGCCTGCATAATGCGATCCGCGGCCGAGACCTATTTTTTGCTGCACCCACTGAATTTTAAATCGAACATGTCTTTATAAGAGCTGGGTTTCTATTTCTTGCGCCTAGGCTGTGTGTGCTCTTACCATTGGCATTTGTAGGGTAGGTGGTTATATAGGAATATCGTCATTAACTGACTGTCATGTTTACTGTTGGATATAGGACGATCTTATGGAATGTCGCTGTGTTCTTTGTAATAATTTTAAGAATAGGTATATATTTTGTTATCTTTTGGGAAAGGAGGAAAATGAACAAGTGAGCCTATTGATGTTAAGTGACCACCCATGAAAGCCTATGATTCTAAACATATCGTCGTATAGCACAGAACATTCGAAACTAATTTATAGGTGTTATATAAATTTCCTGTGAGTTATTCTTTATTATCGCGGCGCGTGCATACCCGTGCGGCTTACGATATAATTGGTCCCGGTTTCGAATCTCGACTGAGGGAAAGTGCTATTTTCCATTACGAAATTTACATATCCAACAAAAAGCCTGAAAATGACAGGTGTATATAGAAGTAAATCACTGTCTAACCCTTTATACAGCAAATTGTTGATATTACGGGAAAATCCTATAAATATTTAATTAACCAACAAATCAATAATGTCAGAGACTAATACGTAAAATCCATGATTATTATTCGAGAAACCTCCCATCCCTTATGCCTCACAAATACTAACGAATACAAGATAAATTTACAACTCTCCACGACAGTACTTTCAATGCAATATTTTACGTATTCGCATTGAGAAGTGAATGAATTATTTGTGCATCTGTACGTGCACTCTCCATGTTAATATTAGCTATAAACATTACAAAAGTGAATGAGTTATGACTACACGGCCGTTGGTAAGGGCTTTCGCTCGGTGTAACGGTAGCCGCGGCCAGAATTATCTATTGATGCGGCTTTGTTTTAGAAATTGAGAGGTTGTCGAGTCGTGATGTTTGTGCGCTTCTTTCCCGATATACACTCGCCCCGGACCTCTGTACCCTTAGATAAATTGTGTTTGATTTTGTGGCCGCCGTGTAAGTGTTTTGTGTCGAGTTTCCATTGTTTCCCGCTCGTTGGAAAGCGTGTGCCCCTGTAGGGCTGTGCTGTGAGAATTTTTCGAATCAAAAATCAAATAGAAAACAAGTGAAGGTTTTGACTATGCGTGTTTCAGTTGTAGATAGGTTCTTTATGTTGCGGAAAAGTGGGGAAAAACATCTTAAGTTAGGGACAAGTAACATATAAAACCAAAGGCGTAAGTGTAAAGTAATGACCGTTTGTCAATACTGCTAGTCGGATACGTAAAAGATCTCAAAACGAATTGTAACCAAAACTTTTCTCATCAATCAGATCAGACGCCTTTATCACAGAGATCAAACAAACACAAGAGTTTCGATCTATGTGGGAATATTATTAACAAATAGATAAGTATGGTACGGTGCTATTTATTCCCTCGTTGCAGCTATACGTTATGCCCCGACTCCGCCCGCTGGACACACCCCTGGTATCAGCCCGACTATCTACTCGTACGATATTATGAACATTATTAATCTTTTACTACGAACAATGCCACTAGATGAGGTTACAGCGAGATTCGGTGTTTTGTGATATGTAGAGACAGGTTATGAGACGGTTTGGTAAGTTTAAGTTCTGGGGAAATTCGGCTATAAGAGAAAGGAATACGGGATTAATGTCTTATATTGGTATCCCAAATTGGAGAGTATTCGCTGATAAGTCTATTGCGCTACGATCGATTATGTATTGGAAGCCGACTTGCTAGTAAAATTTTCACAGAACTCATAACATTTCTTGAAGTATTTAAGCTACTTTTGGAAAAGTATGTAAAACTAAATATTAATTAAATTCTCTTACACAGGGATGCTACAAATTTTCTACCTTTTGAGAGCCAATATATTCTATTCAGGCACGCAGTATCACTGCTAATTGAATGCCCATGGTATTTATAATGCGCCAGTCGGAATTTGTATCGCAGATGCGTTATTAAGATTACGGCGAGGGAAATTATTTTTGAAATTAAACGTTTGTAGCCCGGCTGTATTCTGATTGCTGGCCGTTTTATAGCTTTGTGGATGCCGCTAATTATAAATGAATGGATGCTATTAAGATTTAAGATATTTTTAGTGTCTTATCTGGGCTCGTGTGTAGGACGAAGCTGTGACATTCTTTGTTTGAATTCTTGGGTACTATTAGTCTGGCATAGTCTATATGGATTGTTACCTGAATGTTTGTAGTAAAAGGTAGCTAAATTAATGTTTTTTAATATAAAATGACGTTCCGATCCCACTTGAATCCGACTATACCAAATTGACGACTGAGAGTGTTTTAATGTCATGTCTATTGTCCACAGTGTTAGTCTGGTGTCATTTGGTGGATAGCAAAGAAATCGCTCGTGTTAACAAATCTGCATGGACTTTCTTTTACCGCGGTACACTACACGGTACACCGTTTGTTTCATTATTTTGAATCGATGCTTGTATACGTTATAGGGGTAACTAGAGTTTTTACACAACATATTCATTTTTTGCATCTGTATTGTACCATAGCTAAAGCTAGGTTTTTGTCCATCCACGTCACACTATAGCCTTATCTTTTTAATTGCTAACTAGTTACGGTTATCGTCCATACAGAGTGAAAAGAACACATCGCAATGAAAATAATCCCGACACACATTACTACTTCGAAGATAATCATCCAATTCATCAATCACCAGCTGATTGATCGCCAAATAACATAACTATTATTAATGGAGCTCACTCGCGATATAGATGTACTGCGAACAATATGACACAATCACCATTAGATCCCGTTACACGATATATCTTGGCGGGGCGTGTATGCCGCATTGAAATGGGAGACCATCTAGACGAATGTTGGCCATTTATATCGGTCACTCGGACCCTCGGAGGAGACACGCCGGCGTTGTGTGAGACGCTGTGGGGTTAAGTTCGTCGGTGTTAATTATATTTTAGAATAGGATTAAATTATAATAAAAATCGTAGTATGTGAAATTGCGAATGTGAAAGATAATTTATGTAAGTATAAAATCATTTTTCATTGCAAAGAATATTTAAAAAACAATATTAAAAAAACAATATCAGTCAGATGCTGGAAAGACTAAGTCGCTGGTTGAAAATAAGGAGCCTTTCTGTAAACTGATTTCAGTTATGAGATTTCCAATTTAGAGGAAGAGGAGGAAGGAATGTAGAACGAAACAACATTTCCCAATTTCTATTACTAGTACGCAATACAGAAATTGAAGTAAGCATGCAAAAATATCTCGCGCAATGGGAATTACTTGCTAATGATATGGAAGATTCTCACCGCATTTCCATCACCTTAATAACGCGAATGGAACACGGTTGTGATCCGATCGCACGTTCTGTTTGCTCACCACGATTTACCCAGTTCACTTCTAATGTTACTTTTTAATGAAAATCGCAAGATTATTGACAGGTGTAGTGTTGAACTGTTGGAGTAAGGTGGAAGGTTATAGTGAAGTATTACCTTAACTAGAGGTAAATGGAGGGTAATAAAATTTTGAAAACCTTTTGGATTTACTTAGCGGGTCATCCTGCTGGTCGTAGGCCATCTCAGGTTAAAGTACTAATTTTATCCTGTTTATATGTCTTCTCCACTGATGTAAGAAAGCACCTAATAAATAATAACAACACCTATACATTTTAATCAGGTTGTGAGTTTTCCACATTCTAATTTCATTTGTCTTTTTGTGCGCGACGTATAAATATTTATTTGATGTTACATTATGAGTATGTATTTATATTATCGTTAGGGATTCATCTCTTTATATATAAACGAGAATGTCCTGACCCACGGTTAAAGCTAATAAACTAGACATCGCAAAATTAACATTTTAAACTTTTGGGCTTCTATGGAAGTATTACGAGTGCCAGAAACCTCACGATACGTTGCAGTCACACAAACACCCAGACCCGAAACAAATATTTCAATGTAGAAGATTCTACGCGATGTCATGAGAACGAGGAATGAGTTATACGCGAAATTATTTACTAAGACTCCGTCGATAATTGTATTATCTGTGTAAGCAACTTTGTAGTACTGATAAATGTGGGGACAAACAGCTCCATTGATAGCTAGTTTAAAACAATTATTTATGGTTCAGTCTTTGTAACTTTTGATATATCATTAATTTGTAAGCGTAGGAATAGTAAGTCCATTTAATTCATTAATTTATTTTTACAATTTACGAGGTTATTAATCCGGCAAGGGTAGATTGAGCCTAAACTCTCTTAAACATGTCTAGGAGTTAGAATCCAGGATTAGTTACAATATTAAAATTGACATGTGATTATAGACGATTCTATTGCCTGTTTATTGTGCGCTTTTCTGACTTCCATACTGGTACTGATAAGACAACAGGGAATCTCAAATTAAGCTTGAAATGAAACCTGAGAGTTCTCGATCTCACGGCATTACATGCATGCATTACAAACATATTGAGTATCTATTGATGCTAAAAATCTCAAAAAAAGAAACAATTTTAGGCGTTTTCCTAATCATCATAACCATCACCAATTATTAGTTTTCGATGACAGTCTATTTACATCTGTATAAGTATGGATAACAGATAAACATTAACCCAAGGAAGGGAAATCTCTCAACAAACTCATTAAGAACTCCCAAAACCGACTTAAAGACTTATTACAGCTAACGCCTTATAAATAATGACGTTGGTATTAAATACTTAGCCAACGTTTATTATAAATGAGTTTATCGGTCCAGTTAATCAGCTTAGATGTGCCGGACAAAGGCCAGTCGTCTTAATATAAACTTTGAAGACGTGAGCGTAACAAATCGCCGTGCGACTCGGTACAATTGAAGAGAATCTAGCTGGTATTATGTCTTGGGTACAGAGTTTATAGATGGTGTATATTATTATCTACCAATGTACGTCTCATTGCTGGGCACGGGCCTTCTTTACATTTGAGAGAGCTTAGGCCTCAGTTTAAGGGTTTAGACTAACCTAAACCGGTGCAGCTAAAAGTGTGCAGGTATGGTCACGATGTTTTCTTTCACCTTTAAAATACGTGATCATTCATAAAGAAAACACATCAAACTTGGTAAAGCTAGAGGTGTATGGCTGGGGTTTAAATGCCCAATCGTCTTTAATCTCGATCCCGTGTCTTAACCTCGACAACCGTCAGAATATGTGCCTGAGGTGAATAACGAATGCACTATTTAATTTAGACTTTATTTCACCACATTGAAAAAATAAAGAACACATTTATTGCAGCCTAAAAATACGCATATCTTCAAAATATAAAAATAAAACACTTCAGCAGAGTTCACACCAAACCATTTTCTCGAACAACACTTAGACCCAACGGCACGGCGTATTGTTCTGTCCGGGCGGTCGGCCGTACAGCGGCCGGTCGGCGCGCGACGGCCAATCGCTCTAAGTAATGTTCATTAATTAACGAAGCTCGCTCCTCGGATTACAGAACTCCGGTGTCCACTCGCGAACAACAATATTTTGTCAACTGACCCGCATGCTCGCTACTTATCTGATTTGTTACTGTTCACTGCCGACTGTGCGTCATTAATCATGCTTAGTGCAGCCTCGGCTTAGCTACTCCCATTGTAGCCGTGAAATGAGTCGCGTCCATAGAGTATGATATGTCTGTTTTATTCAGTGAATAACCATCGTGTTCGAAAACTAAGTCAGGCAATAGCCACGGTGATTAAAAACACTGTGTCATTAAAAAAAACAACAATCACATACATTTAATACCCATGGTAGTTAGGAAAATGTATTTTTTTTTGGGTACCTTTTTTTTGTTTTTATTCGGGGTGTTTGTTATCACCGTCGTTATTGCATGTCTTAGTTTTCGATCACGGTCTTTATACACCCTATATATTATATAGTCTTTACTTTATGTATGAAAATTTTACACTTGTTTGAATCGTAAGTCTATGAATGTCTTGTCATTTTAATTATGTTATGATTCAGTAGATGTTGAATGAAGTTGAGTTCAGCAACATGAGTGAAACTTCCGCTGCGCGCATCTGCACGTGATGTTCATGATTCAACGCCAATTGACAATAAGAAGCAATAAAAAATATTGACGACTTCCTCACGTAAGGTATGCGCGTATATGGACACCCACGACGATTTAAATAGACAAAGTATGTTTTATGTTTTTGATAAAAAAGTAAATCCATATAATATAATGTGTGTTCATATATTAGTTATCCGTGGTCATGGCCATATTTATATTCACTATATACTGAAAATGTTCCAATAGCTGAATTACAAAGTCATCTGCGGTTTTGAATGAAAGAGTAAATTGGAAGATATATTACGCCTTCTACCCTCAAACACTCGGTTCTTACTCATAGAGGCCGCAGAACCTGTTTATAATACACGCATGCAAATGCTATTCGCTAAGAATGTATTCCGCCGAAAAGTGTTGGCCGCGCCTCGTCACGCTGCCTCGAGACAAATCACCGTCATTTGTCTCAACTGATTGGAACATTGGAGCGATGTATCTTACTTGATTGTTTCTGCGAACCCTTCCCGAACCGTGAGATATATAAAAACATAGCCTATACATATATAGGCTATGTTTATGACTACTGGTATACAGGGTGTATTCAGACCATTATCGAAAACTTAAGCAGGTAATAGCCAAGGTGATTACAAAACCCCTGGTGTTAAAGAAAATCCCGACAAAAGATAAAAATTTTGTCGTTTTCCATACAACCATCGGTAATAAATGTATGCGGTTTGTATGGAAAACGTCAAAATTTTTATTTTTTGTCGAGATTTTCTTTAATGCCAGGGGATTTGTAATGATCTTATATGTCACTTGCCTTCGTTTCCGATCACGGTCTGAATACACCCTGTATACCAGTACTTGTCCTTCCAAAGAAGCCTAAAAGCGTTGCAAGTTAATTTTGTAATGTATAGTTTATTATTTCTTAATGTGATAAATTATATTTTCATTTCTACGTGAAAGTGCGTTTGTTAAATAAAGATTTTAAAATTATTTTCGGAATTTTGTAAGGCAAACTGAGGTTTTGGGCTTCTGTGGAAGGCCTGAGACAAATATATGTAGATATACATTCCTTAGTGTTTATTACGCCGTCTATTACACAATTATAAATGTATTAGGGTGAGTCAGTTTCATGCATTAGTTGTGTGTACTGTGTAAGGTATAAAGACTTCAAAGTTCTTAAAATTTCGTGGAAGAAGTTATTTGTTTTACAAAATGTTGCTTTGGAATCATATCATAATATCGAAATAGAAAAGAACAAAATTAATAACAGATTCTTACAAAAAAATAAATCATCAAGATCCGTTAATACCTACACTCTAAGATTTATTTGATAAATACACCCTTTCTCACTAACATGTTTCTAACAAAGATTATTGTTCGAATAATGGCATATCATTTGTTGTTATTAAGAAGGTAATTTTATTTTATTCGATTTTAATTATCTACTTATTTAGTGATATATTGGCCCATTGCAAGTAAACAAATTTATGCGTAGGTAATGACTAATAAGAGCCTCAGGTAGAACAAGCATCTTATGAATATATGTCCTTTGAATCCCTAGAGAAATATTTTGCGTTTGTCGTAGACATATTTCAATAGTAAACTTTGTATTATCCCGCTTCATATTATATTGAGTTTAATAGACCGTCATATTCGGCTGCTCAAAAAAGTAGAAGTATGCGAATTTCAGAAGAACATTTAAAATTTTCTATAATGTAGTAACATCGGGAGTCAAAGTCTGGTTTGCTAAACATTGTCTGGAAAATGTCTTGAAGGTGATTTTATTACCAAGAGAAACTTCCAATACAGTAGTTTAGTTGGTGTTTGAGCTAAATAATTGACTATAATTTTATATAGCGTTGCTATTTCGCCCCAATGGCGACTGTGAGAGACCACATATTTGAACCTTGCGAATAATTTAGAATTTCTTCCCACGCCGCATTAGTCCATGAACACATTTTACTGGCTTTCTAAGCTTTCATCTGCGAAGCGTATAGAATTATTCTTAATTTGATAGTTTCAGAAACTTGCTCAGTTTAATACATATTTTTCCGATGCATAAATTACATATTCCGAAAGCGGTGTCAATATACTTGAAAGACGTCTGAATATTGAAATATAAGAGCATATTATATATATGGAATTTAAGATCTAACGGCTATTTGTAAAAAGGAAAACAAGCAAGACAACAAGGAACGTTCCATTAATGCCGCTGATGTAACATAATGTTATAATGCGTATATTACATTACACGTAACAATATGGGCGATATTTTAAAAAGTTTTTGCAATATTTCTCCGTTGCTCGGTTCATTTGTTTCCCCGGCGTGGCGCGTCTAGGATTTATTTACAAGCAACATTATCTCGTCCCTTCAAAGTGACTAACGTTGTACACACGATATGTATACGTATTAATGGTGTTGTGGCGCCTTATTAATATTTTACACGGGCTGAATATATTGTGTGTAATAATTGGACATGCGTCAGGGGTGTCAGGGTAATGTGGCCGTATGTTAGCCGGTGGCCCGAGGCTCGCGTCATTGTGCCAATCGGGACAATTGAGCGGCGGCCGGATCCCCGACACCGTCGCGCTCGTGATCTATGCGTTCAGCTTATGAGATCTCGACGGCTTCTGAGCGAATTTAGGACTGACATTCTGTTTCTTAGAATTGAGGTGTTGTGGGAATGAAAAGCGTTTAGTAAGTATGTGTGGGCTTATTCACATGCAAATGTTCGTGTTTTATGCATACGTAAGAGTAAGATAGCATGACGAATATTGTTTGGCTGATGATATTTTTTATTGATATACCTGCCAGTTCTTATTTTCAGTGTTTTTCTTTTATAACGATCCTACATTTTGACTGAAATCGATGTTACATTTGCAATACTTAGGTTTCGATTTGAATGAACAAAATCGTCGTAGAGAATACCATAGTGAAAAAGTTAACCACCCAGAAAGTGACAGCATTTTAAAGGTATACAGTTACGCGCATAAAAAACAATCGAAATCCAACATTGAAATGGATGTATCCCACTCAAGAACGCATGTAAATGTGACTAATAGTGTTGGATGTACCGTACGACGGCGCGTTCACACCCACAGCCGTCCGCGTTTGATTAACAGCCGGCTAATGAAATTAATAACTGTGCACAAGCCACAAACTCTGTCTAGTCTCCATCGCCGTTGACAAATAGCCGGCGTGTAATATCACCCGTCGCGGTAATAATACTAATAATACAACGTCGAAACGCTGAGTGGTTCGCTCCTTTGTGACGTCATGTCGTGACGCGGGTAGGCAGTGATTTCTGTGTATGGAATTTCTACTTTTGAATTTGGAACGCCAATGTTGAAGATATTTTATAGGTGCTGAAAAGAGGCGGGCAAAATTAATCTGAAAATACATATTATGTCAAAGTATGTACAGCTACTGTTTAGTTCATAGAGGGAATGTGATCTCAAAAGATTTGAGCAGTCCTTACACTAGACATGGGTACATATGTTAAGTCGCTCATATCGTTTTTTTTGGCCAAGGTTTAGTCGGACCCCGGCTTCGGACCTGTCTTGTCTTGGCTCTAAGTCCCCTTTGGGTGTATTACTGTCGATGATAGCGCACGTACGTCTAGCGAATTTAATTCGCTTTATGATCGTTAGATTACCGTGGTGTTAATCTTATGACTATTGTATAGATATTGATTGTTTTTTCAGGAGTGTGTCAAGTATAAAAAGTATCTCGGTAATTCCAAAACCAGAGCGTTTGGAGGACAGTGTATGCATCATTCACTAATTCATTCGTTGTCGTTGCAATAGTATTTTTTATAAAACGATATAACATTATTGTGTCTGTTTAAATGATCCAATATCCAATCACTCATCAGTACACTTGCCTTCGGGTAACAAATAGCGAGTTTCGTTTAATCGGATACTTACAGTGGAACACCGGCGCGGCGGTCGTCAATATTCCCCTGGAACATGTGATATAGTGGTATCACACCGGCCGGCATTTATCACGGCGCACTCGCGCGGACGGGACGCAGGGAAACAAGATCGTCGCTCGGCTGCGCAGGCGCACCGATAAATCTGCCTCACTTACCTCGCAAACGGTAAATAACTATGGGATTTCCGCGTGCGGGAACGCGATGCGCCCGCGCATAAATCTATGCCCGTATTGTGATATTGTGTTGCCGTTATGGGACTCCGTGGACGGTAGACGTCTCATAAATACCTACGCAAAGTCTCCCGTGACAACCTTCTATGCGGACGGCTGGGTGAAGGCTTAGTCTCACATTGTGCGCCCGAGTTATTTACATGTTAATTCAAACATTGGTGCGTTTACATAGTATAATTTCTTAAGCCCTGTCTAACTACTTGACTGATCGTAATAAAATTTTAAATATTCGAAGTTGGAGGGATAGACTATATATGATTCAGTAATACAGTAATATTTGCTTGCCTTTGTCTTAGGAAAATGTCGATTCGCCCTTATATTTTACCTTAGCTAAGCAGTAACCTTACAAGATGAAATCGTCAAAAAGAGTACAAATTACTTTCTAGGCTAACCATTAACCCTTAATTCGACGGAGCTTTTTGTAGCAAAAAAACCGTGTTTTTTTAGTAAAGTTATATTTTTGGATATGAAATAAGTACAGGAAAAATACAAAAAAAAATTTGTGCTGTACAGTTTTTGCTAAAACACATGTCCGTCACAGCGGACATTGTCAAGTACGTAACGAATTACTTGCGAAACAACATGTCCGCTGGGGCGGACTCCACCAAATTACTAACAAAAATTATAAATAAAACAAATACACATCAAAAACAAAAATAAATGTAATTCTAATCAAATATAACTATAAACATAATAATTATATAGTTCTTGTTACAGAACGTAGTCCTACGTCACTTTTTATGCAAAAAACAGTAGTCTTTTTACTGCACTCCATGCAATGACCTTCTTTCGTCGATAAAAAATGACCAATATTGTCATAACGCACACCATCTACTGGTCTGGGCTTACAAGGCTTCCTTATCGTAGTTTTTTCGTGGTTAGTGCGCTTAGCTGACATGTTAATTTTGATCAAAACAGAAAAGATCTCGTTCCGGAAATCTTTCAATTTAAGCTTTGCTTCAGATTTTGAATAGCTACTTCGCCCTTTTTTTCAGAATTTTTTCACTGGTAAGCACAGTCTCTGCTCTTCTCAATCTGTTATTGCGTATAGTACCTAGTGCAAAAATACCATAATTTTGGCGCAGTGTATAAAGCACTTCTGGCGACGTAAAAAAATTGTCGAAGAAAATCATAGCGGGCCTCCTTGTTATACTTTGGCCTAAAGCTAATAAAATTTGAGCACCAAAACTGTAGAAATATTCGAGGGATTCCATTTCTTGTATGTCATGATCTTCACTCTGTGATGAAATGGCCACTTCTTCCATTTGTATGTCAGACTAAACTTCTTTTTTGGTTTCTTGGCCTTTTTGGCTACTACAACAAGAACTTTAGATTTTGTGTTTCTTTTAACTGTAACTGCTACTGATGGAGGAGTTGGTAAAGATGGTAGAAATGACATTGACGGGAGATTGCTGTAGACTGGTTCTTGCGATGAAATAGGGATAACTTCTTGCAAAAATTGGAGTAAAAGAAGCAGGTAAGGCTTCAAAAACTCTTTCACGTTCAAATTCATCACTGTCTTATGTATTAAGCCGTTCCAAAGAACAAGCTATTGAAGATACAGGAGATGAAAAATAAGAATCTTGTGAAGGTGGAACATGCAGTTCTTCATCAGAATCTGATTTATTACTGGCTCCAGATGGGCCATGATGATTGGTACCAGAGCTAATATTTTGTTAGTGTGCCCATGCAAATGCTTCTTTAAAAACGCAAAACAAAAAAAGTAAGCATACACATACCCACACCAAGCATTTATAGAAGAATACATTCAACTACATGCGATATTACGCAAAAAAAATAAATGTAACAAAAAAGTATTAATCATAGCGTATTTGGCAATGTTCGTCACACCGGACAACTAGTTAAATAGGTACTTCACGTAGTAACCGGCAGTGTCCGGTGTGACGGACAAGAGATTTAGAGCCAGATAAAATGGTGAAAATGAATGTAGAAGCTCGTGATAATCTTATTTTCCAGATTTATATACTACCAGAAATATAAATTAATACAGAAATCGTCTAAAAGTTAGTAAAAAATATTAAAAATCAAACAAAATACCTTGGGCAAAACAGATGACTGCGGCCTCAACGTCATTTTCGACAAAAAATGTCATTTTGAGTAATTCCATTATTCAAATTATATTTTTTATTAAATCTTTTATATGTTACCTACGCACTAAAATCAAAATTTCATGTATTTTTCTCTTAACTAGTTCAGTAGATTTTTTTAAATTACTTGTTCGTCACAGCGGACACTGTCGAATTAAGGGTTAAACCGGAAAAGTCCAGTACATACTGTCCTATTTATGTAGGTAAATAACATAATATAGTAACAGCCAATTATGCCACTACGTCGACGTTATGTCAGAATTACAAAATAACATGGCCTCGCAACAATTACATGTAGAGACTGTTTACTAATTTCCTGGCGGATTTCCAAGATGTTGACCTATTTGCTTATTAGCTTTTACGAATTGTTAATCGGGTTAATTTTTGAGTTATATTAAATTTTTCCATATGTAATATCATTTTAACATTCCTAGACTAATTAGATCCGAAAAACTTCAATAGGCCTATTATATTAATATTCCTTATTACGTCGAACTCAGAGGCTTGGCGGTATGTTGGTGTAGAGATATACGTCTACCGCGGAATACAGGCGTGAGGTTATGTATGTATGCATGTATGAAAATTTTCATGTGAAAGCCGGGTGGTTTTAAACCAATACAAAATTCTCTGCGTGTAAACTTGCTGTCGGTTCTGTACTACCAGTTGAGTCCTCGCTTGCACAATTGCTAAGTTATTGGGCACGTCCACATTGTCGTCGCCTCCGCCTGTATCACGTTGCGAGTGGGCAGGTGTGCGATGTACAACCACCATCAGACGATGCTAACACGTGTTCCACTCCAAATTACCATTATTATCGATCATCTCGCGTCGGTGTTTCGTAACGATCCTCAATAGGCGCTGGCCGGACTGTGCGAACCTTATCTCGGACGGCGCGGCCCAACCACGTCCCGTTACGGTCATCTTGCAATTTGAGCCCTGTTTATTTTGCTGCCAAGATGCTTGAGTTTGATTAACTGCTTTCTATTATGTTACGGCGAATACTGAGCGTTTGTGCTGTTTTTTACGTTTTCTAATCTCTCCGTGTTATTGATTGAAATTGATCTATGAGTGTTGTAGTAAGTTATGATATAAAGGTTAATGGTCTTGTGTTGTGGTGGCCGGTGAATTGAAGCAGAATAAATAGGATGCCTGCTTGCTGCACCTGCTGAGATATTACGTAATATATTGAAGCTCTCGCAAAATCAGAATTGCTCGTACACATCATACTCAACGAGTCATATTTCAGAATGTCAAACACTGATGCTTTTTATGTTTCATAAAAAAATGAAGATTTGCTAAAATCTACCTTAAGAATACGTAAAGCATACTTAGATACGCGCAATCTCTTAACAAGATTTTGGAGCCTCCGGCAATGACGTGAATCGAGACTTGAAATCTATTGCTGTAGAATCAATACATTGTAAGACTTTATAAATAGAACATCCAGCTCCAATCGCAGCTTATTCAGGTCGTATGCGAAATTACTTACAGTGTTGCTGACATATTGGTGTTTTGGAAGTATTTTATGTGGCTTATAAATTCATTGTGGCAGACTTCATGATTGCTGCTAAAACCTATTTTAATCGAACTGTATACGGAATACGCCCCATTCACGGCGACCATCGCTTCTCACATGCTTAGAAATGCATAATTGAATTGTAATTGCGTTCAGAGAGTAATAACTGGCGAGCGGTCGCTGATTGCACGTTGCATACGCGGCGGACGTTTTATCAACTGCACACACAATTATTGCATATTAACCGAATTGAATTCAGCCCGTCGGTAATTTAATACTTTCGTTGAATTATCGTAGTTAGAGCGGGCGTGTTGTGTGATTAATGAGGTGTTTCTGTGCCGCGCGCCCGGCTCGTTCCGTGCGAATTATTGCATTCGCTTTGTAACAATGTCTGCGTGATGCTAATTTTATTTAGTGCCCGTGTAATTGGATGGCGATTTGAGTTTTGTTCGTTGTCCGCGACTATCGTTTGTATTGATGTACGTGTCCAACTTTACGCGATGTCATTTTGCATGTTTTCGAGTCAGATGTTGTATTGAAAGATCTCCTGGCCTTTAAACTGTTTTAAAATATCTCTTTAGTGAACCAGGGAAGATGATCTTTAAAAAACCGTGGGAAATCGTTGGGCGGCGCCCGCTTCTAACATGTCACTCTGGAAATCTTCGATTGTAGGTCGAGCAGAGGAAGTTTTTGGCCGCTGTGTATGAGTTTGAGTTTCAACATTATGTAGATTTATAATCTGGTTATATTGGCTTTTATTCCAAAAATCTGGTTTTACATCTATATCAGAATAATTCTACGTTATGTAAGCTCATGTTATGTGCAATTTGAAATGACGTGTCCGTTTACTCGGCTATCTTGATCCGTAAAACTAAAAGTTCAACAATGTTCTGCGTCCTATATCTTACTAACATTCGAGAAATATGTGGCAAATTTAATTTGCCCATTGTTAGCGGTCTTGGTACTTTGTCCTCCGAATGAATATGGAAGAAATCAAGGACGATACCAAACAGAGTCGATCGTCCCATCAACTAAACATTAGCCAATCGCGCCCCTAACCCATGACATTATATGTAAATCATTATTATAATATCCACAATATCTTCCTAGAAGTAATACCCGGTTGTAACAGATGAAACATCTCGTATAGTATTAGATTTGACATTTGCACAGAGCATGCTTCGCACAAACACAAGTGCAACAAACAAACATTACTCCGAAGGCGTGTTTCTATTATCGCCGCGGGTCCCTACACGATGTACGCAAATAGTCATCTCTGGATATCATTACAGTAAAATTTTCGAAGAGTCAATTCGATCTCATAACGACGTTTTGCTTTTATCGCTTATCTATTTGTATATAAACATACATGAATGTACAGGGATGATAACGCGCTATATGGTAATGTGTGTGATAAGAGCCACTTGGATCGTTGCATAGTTCTTGTGGTGTTTTAAAGTCTTATATTGTAATAAAATGAAGTTAAACCAAAGGTTGAATGGTGCATTAAAATAATATGTGTTTTGAGTAGCCCGGCTTATGAATGTCGGTATTGTATTGGTTGCTATTGTATAGTTATCTAATAAAGACTAGATTACGCACACCCTAGTGACTGCACCTTCTGATAAAGAGACATTAATAGGTAACTCTTAAGTAATGTTTACTCACTACACAGTCAAACTGGAATTCTTTCCGAGTCACGAAGGAGACGATATTCGGCCACCGAACGAGGACGTTTGTCTGGGATTCCAAACAATGTCACTAGATTCTTGTATATGCTTTGTTTTACAATGTTCTTCGTGTTTATATTTATGATAGATGTTTATATCTATGATGGAAAAGATATTTAATTACCTTATTTTCGTAATATACGGTTTCTATGTTTTCACTAGAAATATGAATATTTTACATGTAATAATTAATTTGTATTAGCTTTTCAATCGACCCTGGTGTTTATCATATAAATTATCTGAGCATTGTGCGTCGTCCGTTTACTTTCATCGAGTGTTTCCCACTGTTTACAATTTATTTATTTCCATTTTACATTTAGCAGTAAATCTCTCGGGCGTTTCAGTAGTGGTTAGGGCCACACCTCGCCGTCCATATTAATAACTAGCGAACAAAACGTTTAAGGGCATGTTACAACTTTCGCACGCCTCGCGACATCGTTAGCTGCCGTTGCGATTTATCGATTATGTGAGAGTCAAATACTATTTTGTACTAATGTTGTTTTTTTGTGCTTTCCCTTAATGGAACGTCTGTAATTTATTCTATTAGGAAGCAGTATTTCGCTGGTTATAGTCTACGTAAGTGCCGATAAAAGCCTTTGTAAATTCATTAATTCAGTAGTGTCGAGTTGGGGGTGCACCGTTGGACGTCATGCAGTGATTGATAAAATCTTTTCGTACTTAAAAGCAACATTAGAATGCAAAAATTTTCTATTAGGTACCGTACTATTTTATCCCAGTGAATTTAATCGGTTGATTACTTAACTTTGTAAGTATATGTGATGTAGGGATGTGTTACGTTCTAATGTTTTATAAACTTCATCTTAGAGCTCCATGTTGTATAGAAATTGCCGTGCCTAGGGTTTTCTTTATTTTTTACCGACACGAACGTGTCAACGGGTCCTAATGGTTAGCAAATTACTACCAATAGGGCATCAAGCGTCGAGAAGCTTCCATTTGTCGTCATTTGATATTCGTATGCTCGTCTGATAAGATTCGTCTTCACCGAATTCGTAAGGGACCATAGTATACTTGGGTTTTGTGTCTAGAAGTGTGCCCGAAAAACGGTAATAAGCTCACTTTTTTAAATGGGAATCAAAAACACACCTGGCATCATTTGGGTGCAGAAATGCACCTCAGCCTCTTCGGAAATACGCATAAAATATTTACAATTTCCATTTTCCACCGCAACGGATAAGCAAAACGCAGCTCGCGTGATGAATCAATACATCGAAATTGGTAAATTGTTATTATCTCCCCTCCATTGGTTGACTTTGTAGAATCCACTCGAGATTATTATAAATTCAATCGCACGAATCCCACGCAATCTCATGACTTGATTGTGTATTTTCATCATGACATTAGGGGAATAATGTATACGCAATTTCGTCCATTGATAGGATTTTGTCATTTCTGATTTAACGTTCACGATTTTATGTTTCTATTGGTGCGAAAATATTTATATTTCTATAAACTTTGTCATACAACTCTGACTTATAATGAATATGTACTCATATGCATTTACAAATATTATTTTTAATTACGCATTTTAACGGTGCGGGAAATCATCGCGGGGAAACATACACACTTAATCTTCATAACTTGCACCAGTGTCGTATCTAAATAGATAGATTTTAAGTTCCATTAATTTTAATATGTTTGTCTTAATTTCATGGGAAAATAAGTGATGAAATATGGATGTTGGTATATAAGTACCCCTACTTTGCGGTTTGGGATAATGGGTATAAATGTATAGCTTCTTATGCTTGCCAAGAGTTTACGAAGTTACTGAGAATTAGTTTATCAAATAGCAGTATCTGATAATGTGTCAATAAATACTAGGAAACGAAGTCGCTGTCTGTCTTTTTGTAACCTTACTCTAAACGTAATTTATTTCGCTATGATATGATGTATTGTAGTGCTTTTTATGGAAATGTTTGTGTTGATTTATGAATACAGCAACCGAGTAAAACAAGCCAACCACAAGTATGATAAAACTATATAGAAATACCTTTAAAACAATACTTGGTGAATCAAAAACAAACAGCATAAATCGAAGGTACTTATCAAAAATCTGTTGTGTTGTACCTCTGTATCCCCGGGTGTACGTATTATTTAACGCGGCGCCGATCGTGTACCGTTTGACCTTTACACGGCTGCCTGGGACAACGGCTTTGTGCCACGTATGGGGACTGAAATAACGCATTAGTGTGCGCCCGATGTAAACTGCGGAACGTAGTGAAAGTTTATAGACTGTGTCGTAAACCATTGATAGGGCGCTAAGCGATGCATGTGCGATTTGGATAGGTGCTGATTATTGCAGGAGTAAAGTGGCGATGGCCTCGAGGGTAAAGCGAGTGGTCGAGAACTCGTGGCGGTCGCTAGTTCAAATCCCAGGCATTTTGAAGTTTGAAACTTTTACCTACACACATAACAAAGTAAACGTGAATACACTTTCACAATGAGTTATGACTTTCTTTAACGGGTTTTTTTTTTATTAAACATAAATAGGAACAGTCGAAATATCCTCAAGAGCGTTGAACTATTGCGTAGAACTTTTATTTTTAAAAAAGTTTAGCGAATTATCAGTTAAGGAGGAAAGGCACTGCTTACCCCCTTGGAAGTGCAGGGTAAACTGTGTGTGTACTAAGTAAATACTGATTAGAGAGACTAATCGACGTTCTCTGATCCCGTAAAGCTGGATAGAAATAAGGGAACTTATTTTCTTCCAGCCAGTCAGTCAGTTCATGCCAGTCTAGTTTATTGTAGCAGAACCTTTAACTAACTTAATATGCAGACTGGTCCTGGAGTTCTACACATTACCGTTTCACAGGTTTGGACAATATAAGTTATATATTGTGGTTGTTTGACATTTGCGTACTTCATTGATTTATATCCATGTATTCGCTAGCGCGTCAGTCCAGTCCAATGTGGACTGTATGGACTTTAGACAGTGATTTGTGATGGCCAAACTGGAATTCTTTGGGGTATAAGTTTGTTTCAACTCTAAAGGCCTATTAGCAGTGATAATTGTATTTATGGCTTTTATAAGGGGTTTAATTGATTTAAACAGTAGCATGCACTGTAAGTAGGACGTGTGATTTCCGTTCGCTTAACCACTTAAGTTGAAGATAGTTTTGTATGTTCTAGTTGGATAAATACTAACATGCATAGTTAACGAGCGGTCTAATCACGCCAAATGTATTGCTCCACTGTAGCAGGTGAATATACACGGCAACATTTAAATATCATTACCACACCTCAATCCGCACGCAATAAATAGGCGGTAGTCGCTAACAAGGCGTCTATCGCAACCGCACAAAATTTATTCGACGTGAAGAAAATTGAACGCATCGATTTTGTGCACGCCATAAATAAGCCAGTTCATGAAATTAACCCGCGCTTTGATAGCGGAACTAGTACTTACCGTTCTAATTCCTCATTAGGGCCCCGTTTACATGGGCCGGCACTCGTAAAATTAGCTCCATATCGTTTGCGGTCGCGGCGACTAATCACGGAAAAGCTCTGAAACGTTCGTGAGAACCGCGCCGGCCCCTCGGCCGTGTGCAAGTGTGAAATGACATTTACGAGTGCGATGTTAACCGCCATTTGTATAATTAGGTCGTATATCTATTTGTAAACTCATTACAGAGTGCTTAGGTTCCTGTCGGCGGCTCTCGTTGATGTGCCGGACGTTTTGCAATTTGCAAGGAATCTTCCACGTGTTTGTTCTCGAGCGCGGCTGTAATTTTCAGTTATTGTTTTGTTGTCGCCATTATGGTTTTCTCAAACGATGTGATTGCATTCGGTATTCGTTACAGATGTGTCGGAATATGTTCAATAAGGAAATCCATACACGTTGACGTTTTTGACAAGTGTATTAAGACATAATGTATTAGGAAAACATGATTTTTGTCTCGGCACGGGGACGGAAACTGCGGTCTCTCTTTTCACAAACTGGTGTAGACACTAGCTAGTATGCTAGAGCCTACTGCGCAATGGGACTGTTAGTGTGCTTTTGGAATCAGTATAGAGATATTCAAGAATTTGCTGCAAAATTAAACGTGCCTTATGTTGCCAATGGAATTGTGCATTAAACACTTTCGTTACATCCCCGGTCTGAGTTTAAGTGTGGAGCTAGTTATTGAATAAAAAAATACTCTAAGATTTTGTGCTTTTATGTAGAGAAGTTCTAAATGTACTTTTTAAAACTATTATTATCATCATCATCATCATCAGCCTTTATTCGTCCACTGTTGGACATAGGCCTCTCCTATGGCACGCCAATAATTCCCTGTTAACCAGCACACGTCGACTACGTCAATGTCTCCCTGCTTCAGTTTAGGCAACCCTAACGAGCACATCTCAACTAGTGACTATGTAGTCTGTGAAACATTTAACGTCCCCGATGCGGCTATTACTCATGCGGTTTCTATTTCCGGTCGCTTTCATTTTCCATGTAGCTTACACTGTGAACTGAGTAATGTATTGCGGACATTTTAGTTTTTATTGCCGCACCGAAGATCTCGTGGCTGGCTGTTTCTCTCGCAGCGTTTTACTCGCTGTGTTATGTTACTGCTGAGCAATTTGCGATTTAATCACGCGGACTTTTATCGCCCATTGATAATTTAACGTTGTTGTCGGGGATAGACGATTTTCCTTAATGGCTTCCCGTGAGATTCGTTGGCGACTGCTGTTCATTAGAAACGTTGAAGGATGGCAATAAACATGCATTAAACTGTTTTATGGTTATTACATGTGTATTGACGGAGTATGGAAATAGAATTTAATTTATATTTACATGTCTAGTCATGGCTTACGACAACAGGGCTGTTTGTGTACGTTAATGTTATGGTTCTCAATTGAGTTATATTGAATTTTATAATTTTTCCATCGAGATCGACAGCGGCACCCACAGACTTGACATTGAGCAATTGAAGTTCACCGGGTCTCTATGGGATCAAGTATCCATGAAGCAAAGTAGGAGATGCAATAGTTAATGCAATTATGACCTCACACTGCTTCAGATTGCATTTCATGTACTTACATTTGATAATTTATACATTTGATATTAAGCAAAACGTGCATTCAAATTAGTAATATTCCATGTTTCACGCAAGAAACTCCTCGGACTTGGTCTTCCAGTTCATAGTTGGCTTGATGCTCCACTACCGCGTGGCGTATGAACGTGAATATTTATGGCAGAATACATTTATGTCATATTAATTAGTGTTGTTTATTACACGGGTGGTTATCGAAGTCACAACTTCGTGATCACCAACCACTTCCTCGTTGCAAACGTAGAATGAATTTGCCAGATCTAATCTTAAATGTTATATAAAGAACGGTTCACTAGTGAACATGCTTCCATCCCGAAAATCTGTGGACCTGATAACATAGCCTACAATTAACAACATCTCTGTCAGCAGTGATTTGAAATTACCATCATATGAAATGCTATAACTCTTATTAATATATGAAATGTTGTCATCTTATGCATAGTATAGTAATGTTATGATGATGATGGCCAAAGCGATGTCAATTCGTGGGGTACCGAACTTGAAACCGTCTCGAAACTTGAAGCTAACTAACCATTCCGCCTTTTCTTCTCCATTAATAATGTAATTCAATTTGCATTCAACCTGCAATTAACCTTCCAAGGACAAGCGTCTATGCGATTCGCGGGCGCTTGTTTTTGTCTATCTCTATGTAAATAAGGAAACAATTAATCATATTAATAATTGTCACCCATTTTGTTGACGTCATGTCGAAGTTCCGCCGTCGCTTTATGGGATGCTTATCGAAGGAGTCTGATTTACTGCTTCCTCAAATTGTCTTATCAATATTATTTATCTGTGCCTCGTTTGTTTACATTAGAAACTTGTTTCATAAGACAAGCTGTCTTTCTTACCTTTGTTTAGAGTAATGTAGAATACTCATGTGTAATGTTCATTTATATTACTGTAATATTCTTAAGATTAGATAAAAGATTTCAGGTACAACAGAGAGAAATGATACCAGGAGAATGTTAGTGTGTTTTCAAGGAATATTCCCATATAGGTCGGTTACTTTTCACAACTACAAATATACAGTTATAGGGGAATAAAAAACTAATTAATTTTAATACTTATGAAATCTTCCATAATCGCATTAAAATAATAATAAAATAACTTGTAACCTATTCTTGTTGCCGCCTCGTATGTAATAACTTATGTGTCAGACTAACTTGAGATTATCTTGGAATGTGACCGTTTATCTTTACAAATTGTAAGAGCAGGTTAAAAAGCATCAATATTCAATTTATCTCAATTATTTGGTAAGTACTTTCGTATATCTGATGATATCAATATGTTCATAATGTAAAATAAAAGCGCTGCGATATGTCGTAGCAAGAACCTTGAATTGCTTTTCACAAAATATTGATTATATATGACGCACTTGCAATTGTACCAAATCTTAGATGGGCCCCTCAATAATTCTTATTTTTTCAAACACTCAGTATTTTCTTCTCTCAGTCGCAATCTGTCAGGTTGGTCGTCAATGACCGCGTAGGCCTTATGTTAAATAATGCTAAGCGTGGGATGAAAAACCGGCGACATCAATGTCATATATACTTTATCACTTTTGGGGCATTTCACGTGAAGCGGACAGGGAAAAAAAAGTGAGGTTCTGAAAATCGTGCATATTCGGCCCATTTATACTACTAGTAGGAATGAATGTGGACACAATTTTTTTTTTTTGTATATTAAATATTTCACAAGTTATGGGCTTCTAAAGAATTGCCGTAATTGAAATATCAATTTTTTAAAAGTCGTTTATCGTATTTAACAAATTTACAATAAAATATTTAACATAGCGATATATATTGGAAAAATACTGTTCTTTTTAATGATGAAATAAAATTTAAAAAAATATTTTTTTTTCATGTCCTAAACCGGAAGTAACTTTTCAAACCTGAATTTCAGTCACTTCGGCCGCTTTTTTTTCTTCATTTTTTTTCCAAATATAGCTTAAGGTGTACTAAAAATACACGAGAAAATTGAAAATGGAATCTCAATAAGTTTCGGAGTTAAAATAATTAATGTACCATCGCGTCGCATTGGGCGTGATATCTGACGCTTTTAAGGTCGAGTATTTTGCGCGATATTGCATTAAAACTCGCAACTTTATTAGAATTTTATCTCGTTTCAGCGTATTTAAGCTCTAAAAAAAATATGGAATAAGTAATATTAATAACAAAATTTAATCAGTAGATTTTCCGTGGAAGAGTAACAAAAATATATTTCATTCCATATTCTTACCAATTTTCGCTTAAATAATATTAGCAGGCTATATATATTAATATTATGTACTTAACCCAAATATAAATTAATGAAATATTATTAAAGAATAAAAACATTTTAAGGAAGACTTACTTACTACTTACTTACTTACGCTGCAGATTGCGTTATTTATCGTGTTTCGCAAATCATATTTTTATCTACTGCTTCCTTAAAATGATTTTATTCTTTATAATATTTTATTAATTTATATTTGGGTTAAGTACATAATATTAAAGCAGTGATGGCCTCGAGGTTTCGGTGCGCGGTCGAGAAACTCGGCCGTCGCGTGTTCGAACCCCAGGCATACATCTATGACTTTTCGAAGTTAATGTATTCACATTGAATTATCACTGGCTTAACAAAACACTGAAGGAAAACAACGTGATAAAACCTGAACACCTAAAAGTTCTTAGGAATTTCTAAGGTGTGTAGTCCGCCAACCCGCACTAGGCCAGCGTGGTGGACTATGGCCTAAGCCCTCTCAATGGTAGAGGAGACCCGTGCCCATATGGATTGTTGATGTCGATGATGATGATGATGATGACATAATCTATACTAATATTATAAAGCTGAAGAGTTTGTTTGTTTGTTTGTTTGTTTGTTTGTTTGTTTGTTTGTTTGTTTGTTTGTTTGTTTGTTTGAACGCTAGGATCTCAGGAACTACTGGTCCGATTTGAAAAATTCTTTCACTGTTAGATAGCACATTTATCGAGGAAGGCTATAGGCTATATAACATCACGCTACGACGAATAGGAGCGGAGCAGCAATAAAGAATGTTTCGATATCGGGGACATTTTTTCCTTTTTGTGAGCTTCCGCGGCGTGCGCTGCGAAAACGGATAATGTTTCGCTAAAATAATGTTTGAGAGAAATGTTCCTCTTTAAAAGTTCTAAAAAAAAGTCCGCGACAGCATATGTCTATTTTTTAAGGTTGGCTCACTATAACGTTTTTTATCCTAATCAAATTTATTTTAAAATAAAGTTTTATTTGTGAAGGTGTTTTTATAAATATGATATTAATCCTTATCCAAATAAATACGTTATTCATTACAAGTATTTAATTTTAAATAAAATTGCCCTTTACATAATTTGATTTCACTGAGTATCTTAGAAGATATTGCAATTTTAAAATATTGATCAAGCGCGCAGTAATGATGCACAAGGCGCCGATCGACGCGTTACGGTTTCACGTTTGAACAATTTGACCGAATTGTATGAATTTTGGTATGGACATAAATAGGACTCTGAGAAGTAAAATAGACTACAACTTATATTCCTTCTTGGTTGGGATGGTTGGCGCTTACTTGGGGAGGCCTACGTTCAGCAGTGGACGGCAATAGGCTGAGTATATATATATATTCCTTCTGATCTCAACCCTGTAGTCTACGCGGACGGAGTCGCGAGCAAAAGCTAGTATTAATATATATAGTCTGCTAATATTATTTAAGCAAAAATTTGTAAGAATATGGAATGAAATATATGTTTGTTACTCTTGCACGCAAAAACTCCTGATACTGGATTTTGTTATTAATAATACTTATTCCATATCTTTTTTAGAGCTAAAATACGCTGAAACGAGATAAAATTTTAATAAAGTTGCGAGTTTTAATGCAATATCGCGCAAAATACTCGACCTTAAAAGCGTCAGATATAACGCCCAATGCGACGCGATGGTACATTAATTATTCTAACTCCGAAACTTATAGAGATTCCATTTTCAATTTTCTCGTGTATTTTTAATACACTTTAAGCTATATTTGGAAAAAAATGAAGAAAAAAAAAGCGGCCGAAGTGACTGAAATTCAGGTTTGAAAAGTTTACTTCCGGTTTAGGACATGAAAAAAAAATATTTTTTAAAATTTTATTTCATCATTAAAAAGAACAGTATTTTTCCAATATATATCGCTATGTTAAATATTTTATTGTAAATTTGTTAAATACGATAAACGACTTTTAAAAAAATGATATTTCAATTACGGCAATTCTTTAGAAGCCCATAACTTGTGAAATATTTAATATACAAAAAAAATATTTTGTGTCCACATTCATACCTACTAATAGTATAAATGGGCCGAATATGAACGATTTTCAGAACCTCACTTTTTTTTCCCTGTCCGCTTCACGTGAAATGCCCCTTTTGTAAAATACTTTGATGACACATGATGAAGTACAAGTATTGTCTGAGTGTTTAAAACAATCTAGAATTTATCAAGTTTACTATCGTTGGTATCAACTTTAAAACAAAGAACCTGTAAGCAAGAGTGAGATTTGAAAAATGTCCCTTCCAACAATGTCAATGTAGCACACTTTCAGTAATTCATTAAACTAGTGAAACGTTTAGTCACAAGGCGAGTAGAAACTGTGCCTCATCCACACACAATACGAGTTTCGTTGTTAACTTTCTCATAAGCGAGATTGGAGCTGATAAAAACCTATTGGTGTCAGCTTCTAAGATTGTGCCGGCCGTACCTGAAAGTGCATGTACTGCACCTATCTCGCAGACACGGGCCACAAGCTAAGCAAACACTGTGATGATACCGCGCAAGGGATGGGCGGCAGGCGAATAAACAATAAAACAATTCATAATCCAAGGTAATTTATTCCAAAAGAGTTTTGAAGGTAAGTTACCTTTACCAAAACCATTGACGACAAGTAAATTTCGCTTTTTATAAACTCGTTTACAATCATTGATGGAAAAAAACTTGAAAGTAGTGTATTATTTCTATTTCTGGTCTTAACTCAAATTAAGTCTACATAGGTCACAGGCATATTAGTTACCACCAATTACGTAACAAGTAAAATATTTAATGATGTAATTGTATCGAAGTACCATCTATAAAAAAGCCAAGCTATCGCTAACTCATTCTCACTTCCTATTAAACACTTAAATCCTGATTGACACTGGCGGCCGGTGATCGTGTTTTAATGATTCAATTTGCCATATCGCAAGTTATTACAATTGACTTATTATTGGGATCAAATCACTTCATTCAATTACATGACCTTTTTGCCGCATGATTTGGCTCACGTACATAATTGATTTATTGGTTTTTGATGTTTTTTATAGAATAGAGGGCGTTTTGTATTGTTGTAAGTACTATCAACGTAGTAGTTGCCATTGTCTTTCGTGACGAACACTCTTAATTTTGTTACTCTTAAAACTAAAATGATTTTATGGGGTGAGTTTAGGATAATAGTTATCGTGTGTGACAACGCAATATAACAAAAAATAAAAGAGAAAGAAGAAATATAGCCAACATAATGAATGAATTAGGGTGGGGTGGCCTTGTCAAATTCTACTATAGGTATATACATTTAATCTGTTCGTTGACTTACATTTAAAACAAAACACAACACAATAAGAGCGTTTGCTCAGCGTCTTTCATACGCACCACACTCATTTTACCTTTCACCGTCTAGAGATATTGTCCATGTAGCCGCGATCCCTACGCCTCATTACCATATACTGCGCCCGTGACAGCATCGCAATTAACTATCTGTTTATTGTTGTTGAATTATAAACGGCATTGCGTGACACCACTCCCGGGCGCGGCACTCGTTCTGACCACCGCGAAAGGGATTGGACACAGCCGTTTTCATTTCAATATATTACTCGGCGGTCGGCTGTAATCTCCGACGGGGCCCGCACGTCGCCGATGATACTGAAATGAAAGTTGTTGGTTTAGGTGAAAATTGTTGCAGGTACAGTGGTTTAGAATTGTTTGATTGCGTTTGTATTAAGTGCCTGCTACGATTTTTATATTGAAATGAGCGTCAGTGTAAATTAAATAATGTTTCCAAATAGAAATGAGGTGTAGTATCGATGTGCATGCATAAAAAGGATAATCTCATTTGCGAAAGAAGTGTGTTTGCAACGTGGTATTTGGCGCTTTATAAAAAAAATAGCTATGATTGTTTATTAGATAAACCCTAATATAAATGTATATATTTCAGTCGTTGCATAAACAGTTGATTTACATTTCTCAACAGCTTTCTCAGCTTCAAGTTACAGCAATTATTGTAAATATTTACTTTAGAGTTCTCACGCCTATCATGTTGCGGCATATTATACACACGGCTTACGTCGCCTGTAATATTTCCATAGGGACTTGATTAAAGACATTTTTTATTATATTACCCCAATAATAGTGTTTAATTGTATTAACACCTGAAATGGGAGCAAGAAGATGAAGATTGTAACTATTGAAGTAGTAGAGCTCCTAGGATTCGGTTTTGATAACCCCACTTTTATAAAACATTCACAAAAATCGACAAAAAGTACTGCTTACTAGCCGCTTACTGCTGGTGAGCATATCGACTTGTGCATAAAATAAGGTTATGACTATAACACCAAAGTAGGTACTTTTTATATCTTTAAAGGGTTAAACTTGTTTATATATTGCACTAGTGAAGTAATAATAATCATATAATAAATTTTGTTGGTTGAAAAACATAAAAAGTTACTGAAAATTTTGTGCCTAATTTAGTTTAAATCGCTGAGAAAAAGAAAAAGCACATATAACTTTATTCTGCGCATAGGTCAATATCATAGTGGCACTTATAGAACTGCGTTCCGCTATTGGCCTTTTTATATCCTTAATTGAAAGGAAGGTAACTGCTTTGACTTATAAGTATGTAATCGTAAGGATATATCGTTTTGTGCCAGACGACACTTATTTGGTAGGGGCTAGCCTCTCTTGTTAAAAATAAATACTATTTCATGTCATTATCATCACTATACTCAAATTATTGCTTGAATATTAAGCTTCATAATGCCCTTCCCAAGACCAACATTAGTGCGAAACTAACACTATGCCGTCCGTACATATTACAAGCAATTACACGATAATACAACGGACACACGTGAGATGAGAGCCATGTAATTGCGTCGATACATCTGAGCGCGCGACGAATCAGCGTAAACAACTTATTAATAGCAAAAGTGCTCGTCAAAATGTTATGTTAATTGGTATAATGTAAAGGTGAAATCTAGGATCGTAGCGCGGACGCTGTGTGTAGAGTCTAGAACTATGTGGTTGGTTTGTTTGCGTATTTAGAGTCATATGTTAAAGTATTTGATTGCCAGAGGGCGATAGTTTACGTTCCGTTCCTATGTATATATTCGGTTATTTTAAAAGGCGATTCTTTTAATGTCCTAGTAGTTCAAAGCATATCGTTTGCGTCGGGAAGAATGTTTTGAAAGTCGAAATACAACTAATTTTTTTTTGCGGTAGGTCGATTCATGTAAATGGCTGTTTAACTATGTTTTGGATTAGTCGGCTAGTATGATTATACTCTTTTGTATTTATACATTTAATTGACAGTCCCGTGGCGCAGTTGCCTAGATACCAGCTTGCGAAACGAGCGGCCGCGGGTTCGATCCCCGCACCGAGACAAATGTTTGTGTAACCCACAAATATTTGTTTCGGGTCTGAGTGTGTGTGAGACCGAAAAAGTCTCTCGTGGTTTCTGATACCCACAACACAAGACTCGTATCTTGGCGTGGGGTCAGGACTATGTATGTGACTGTTGGGTGTATTTTTTTATTATTTATAAATTTTCTGTTAATTCAGGCGGAAGACGTAGGCCGCTATCGACAGAAAACTTAGAAAGTCTTTGTGGGAGGCTTATGTCGTCACTGTTTTATAAGTCTCCGCTCAGAGCGTCCTGTGATTAACCGCCTGTATCAAGCAGTTAACTGCAGTTTTTATAAGATCGTCAGTAAAGTGTAACGTTAACAGGTTCAAATAGTAAAAATAATAATCGGGAAGAATAGAACATCCCAATCAAAGACAATTGACAAAATTATCGCGACCTCAACACAGATCTCGCGTTGATCTTTTCGCTTATAAATCCTTTTGCTAAATCAAATGTCAATGTTGGCTGGTACATCGTCGGCGCAGTAATGTCGCCGAGTTTCGAAACAGCCGGCGGATCCGTCGGTCGGCCCATTGTTTGCTATTTAAATCATCCGATCAACTGATTATTTATATTCAACCTTTCACGATTGCCTTGCGTTTTCACGTGTTAGGGAACGTATTGTTTGGTATGTGTGTGCGGTTTTCCAGTTTCCACTGGTGTAGTTGGTGGTGTTTTTGATAGATTGTCTTTTCGTTTATACTCGTTTCATTTCTGGGAACAATCATCGTCATCGACTAAAAGGTGTTGCTCTCCTCCATGCTGAGTAGTCGTGTAGCTTATGGAAACTCCTTGCTGTGAAGATTCTTATTTAACTAACTACGAAAATTTTTTAGAAGTAGGCCGCGGATTTGAACACGTGATTGCCAAGATTACGTTAGAGATTATTCCTCGAGGCCATTACGGCATTTTTATTGACTTCCTTTATGAATTAAAATATCTCTACATTGTCGAGCTAAACCGTGGCGTTATTCAGTACAGCCGCATGAATGGAGTTTGACAATGTCGATTAACTGGAGTCGCCATTTAATAGAAATAGACGTGAAGCCATAAAATAGCTATACGCATTGCAATTTCTATTCGGTTGGCGAACACCGTATATGAGGTATAAACCCGCCATAGTGATGCACACTTGTGTACCGAGTGCCCGAAGTAAGTTGGCTAGACTACGGCTTATGAAACAAGAGGCTCTGGGTTTGGTCTTTGTATCGAGATAAATATTTCTGTTATCTATAAATATGTGTTAAGAGTACGGGTGTGTGGGAGGCATGAATCTCTAGTTTCTGATACCCAGGACACAAAACTACGATCTTAGTGTGGAATCAGGACTATGCATATGACTTTTAGATTTATGTTTTTATTTATTAACTTAAGTGATAAATATTTTCAGTCTCTATTTAGACCGCACTTGCCATCACGTGCCATTATAAATCAAATAATCTTGGAAATGTAAATCAATATTTCAAGTTTAAATAACCGTTGACATGCTTTATTAGATATTGCTCTGAGCGCGAACCCTCCGCCGATTGTCGAATGCATCGCACGCGCTAAGTGCGAGTATGAGTTACGGCTTAATTAAGTCCGCTGTCTCACTGTATCACAATTACACACGGCGCGCCGTCGACGGGTTAAAAGGAACGAATTATAACCGGCAGTTTCAAAATTGCACGAGCCGATGACGTAATGACAAATGATTTTAACACTCGCGGTTTTATTATTGGAGCCGTTACGGATATTGAAATGATTTGTCGGTTCTGTACTGGTTACAGCGAGTCATGAATAGTGTTGCCCAAATGCAAGAACAAGACGAGACTTAGCCAGTCTTGGTCTTGGTCTTGCGCCAATACACCTGGTCTTGGTCTTGGTCTTGGTCTTGCGCTCCCAGTCTTGGTCTTGGTCTTGGTCTTGCAGCAAGAGTCTTGCAAGTCTTGCAATTACCTATTAGTCTATTACTATTTATTAAAGTTTACTTTAAATCTTAGAAAAACGTATTAGAATTGGAACATTGTGAGCTTGAATTAACATAGCCATAGTAAAGATCAAGCAGATAAATAAATAACTGAAGATTTGATAAGAAATTCGAAAAATCAACTGACCTATATGTCGTTTTCCATGGAAGTAACTGTTTCTTAATAAACATTTATGATTTATAAGCTTACATTTGCTAAAACATGTAAAAAAACAAATTAATTACTATAACTTGACTGTATTTTAAAGAACCTAAGAATATTTTAACCTACGCCCTGTGGCGGCAATCAAATAGTGTCAAATGTTGTGATTTCGGCGCGGCGGCAACGATTGTTGTATATGATTTCAAAAGAAGCCGCCGGCGCGTGTAACATAACCATGTACTTCCGAAAAGCGGCAAATTACTTTGAGAAGTAAGTACAAGACCTTTGATGCCACATTATCAAAGTGCCGATGGTTAAAACATAACTATGCATGCACTCAGTTTGATTTTAATGGATATTTTTTTATTCGCTATGTAGGTATGTTTATGGTATTAGTCGTAATGCGCATAGGTCCAGTTTTTCATATTCGTTGATACAGTTTTTTGCGTCTCATAGAATTCCTAAGCGTACCTATACACCGAACTGTTACACCTAACTACTCCGTGAAATAGCGCTAAGTCCTAGCTGCAAGACGCAAGACTCTTGCAGGCTATGTCTTGTTCTTGCTCAAGTCTTGCACGGTCAGTCTTGGTCTTGGTCTTGCTAAAAATACGCGGTCTTGTTCTTGGTCTTGGTCTTGCTAAAACGCAAGAACAAGACCAAGACTGCAAGACCAAGACTGAATTTGGGCAACACTAGTCATGAAGCCGCAATGAGATGTATTTTTTGAAAGAAACATTTCTCTTGTGTAATTTATACTGCACAATGATCAATGAGTAAGCGATTCTCGAATTATTTATGTCGAATTGATGAACTGTTATTTTACAATGTTTTGCGGATTGGTATTGTTCAAACATTTTTGTTTTTTGTAATCGTTTTTAGAATAAGCATTAGTATCATAAGGATCACGTAAGAGAGACGGCAAGAAGACGGCAAGGATTTTATCTGACGGCGAAAATCAAAGTATCGCACAATTTATTAATTCCAAGAATTAGTCATGTATTGTTATAAGTTGACCCTACTTTATCCTGACATTTTTTTTTAACTACATATTTTTCAGTACCTTTTGAAAGTTTATCGTTGCGTTGTGGGTTAGACAGCCTAGAAAAAGACACCGCGGGTTCGATCGCTATATCGAGAGAAATGTTAATATATTTCACCAATACTCATAAGACTTCTACTTAAGTGTGCCGTTAGTTCCGTGTGTAAGTGGTATTAAGTTATTTCATTATGAATAAGAAGAAAACCAGACGTTTAAACAAGCAAAATGAGGAGTTGAAACATTATAAAAAAACTTTGATACATGATCATCACTGTAATTGAGTGTGTCATTGGCAATATTAATTGGTACATGATAAATGATTTATGACTTAATTATACACATTATCGTTCTGTTTATAAATATATAAATAAAATATACTGTTTTAAACAAAACAAAAATATTAATTCATTTATAAATATATGTTACGTTATTTTTTCTTCGCGTATTCTGATAATGTGTTATCGTTATTATTGTTAACGGTTACTTGAATTACTGTTTATCATTAAATCATTTCTTGTTTTAGTTTTTATATAATTATTACTTATATTGATGTAGGGGAGACTGGGGCTGGTTGTGACAGGGGTAGGTAGTTACAGTGGCAATGCTGACGAACCAGAAAACGCTATACTGGCGTTAGAAAGAGACAAATACTCACGCCACCGCCGGCTAGCACGCCGCGAGAGCCAGTGGCGCTATTGTCTTTGTGTGAGGAGCCCGGACGTGCTGCCATTAAAATTGCAGGTTAGTAACATTTTCATTTTTTAGTAAAATTGGTCTACAACCGAAATACTATAAAAGCAGACATGTATTTGTTATATAATTTACGCACTAATTCTTTCGTTTTGTGATGAAACTGCCATTATTCAGCTACATACATTTATGTTTTCAGTACGTAACCTTAAAAGGTCATTTTTGGCGTCGGGGCTAAAAGTTACATTTGTTCGGGGCAGGTTGTGACTGGTCACTACCTGCCCCGTAGTGCTTCTTGCTGACTGATATAATTTATGTTATGTAATTATTTATTTTTTGTTGTAGGATGAGGACATATAAAAGAAAAACAGAGCGGGTCAAAATATCTAAAGATGTTTACGAACAAGCAGCAGCTATTTTGGAGGAGGACAAAACTAAAAAAAATCGTGGCATCGCAAAAGACTTTGGATTGTGCCATATGTCAGTTATTTTTGTTAATGAGTCCTATACCTTTTTTTTTTATTGAGGGGTAAGCCTCCTTATGGCTCTACCTCCCGCCCCCCTCTGGAGAGAGAAGCAGGAAGTGTATGTCGGGGTTACCGGTCCAGCTTGGCGCGCGGTGAGGTCCGCGCAGATGTTATTGCCGGGCTGTGTCTCTAACCTTTCCCTAACCATCACCGGCATACTGACTAAAACCCCCCGGTGGCCTCCTTCGCGCCAAGGAGGGTGACCACGGTCTGTGGGCGAGAAGTTTCCCATCATTAAACCGCAGCCACCCAGTGCGCTTCCAAGATGAAAAGCGTCCCGTCCGTCTCGATGTGATAGGGGGCGCAGTTCCACCCCCACAAGCCTTGTATGGGCGCCTTGATTATGGCTGGGCGCCCGCGACAGACACAGGCCACCGTGCTGCCGCCCGTCTTAGGGTCCCTTTCATTAAGCGACCCCACAGGTCCCTATTAGTCGCCTCTTACGTCAGGCAGGGAAGACCGTGGTGGGATTCTTACGCCCCCTTGCACAGGGCAGAATGAGTCCTATACCTAATACATACTTATTGTTCTTTCATACGCAGGTATATATTGTTAATAGAGAGATAATTAAAATGTTATAAGGTCTGAAATTATGCATATTTTGTTCTCACGAGGTACAAAACCAAAAATAATTACGTTGTTTTGTTTTTAATTTTAGAAAACCATGTTTTTGTTTTAATGAGGCATTAGACTGATTTGAATAAATATGAATTATGTTATAAGTAAAGTAAAATAACTGATTATGATTATTATTCCAAATAAAAACTCTTATGATACGTTTTTGTTGTCTTGTAACTTTTTGCCCCTTATACTGTAACAACCAGCCCCTGGCGCGGGGTTGAATGTGACACGTCTCTTATTTTAGAATTCATTCATTTGTGTCTTTAATATTACCCTCCTACATAAAATTAATTGTAAATTAAAATCTTGAATAGTTACTTAATCAAATAAACCTATAGTTAGGTAAAACAAGCAAGTCAACAAAAAAATATGTCATTTTGAAATAAAAATGTCACAACCAACCCCAGTCTCCCCTACCTAACCCTACACCAAGTTAATATTTACATATATATAAAAGTGAGTTTGTTTGTTTGTTTGAATCTAATAATGATATCGCAGGGAGGCAAAATTTTATACTATGCTTTTTTTCGAGGATTACAAACTGGAGTCTTAGTCTTTTATGCCTAATGCAGAATCCAAATTACATACTTATGAATAAAAATTTATGTGTTTAGGAATGATGTCTTATTTTCAAATTTAAGCACCTATTTTTTATGTCAAACTTGTGTTGCCGAGATAAAATATCGGCTATATTTTTTCCCCATCTATATCCATGCCAAAAAGCTTTTAAACAGAAGATTTTAAGTAAAATCTTAACAGACGAATCAAAAGTCACATCTTTTTTGAAATTATAATTAGTATTGATGACTTAATTATTCCGTCCGCGGCGGTCTCACCGTCCGCCCGATGACATAAAACATCCAGTGACAGCTCGAGAGGGCGAATTATTTTCGCGCAAGTATCAAGATCACTCCGTCCAGTGACGTAATGACAAATGAAAAATTACACGTCGCTCGTTAACGAATTTACAAGGTGCGGTTGAGACAACAATTCTCTTTGCTGAGGTGCTTGTTTGATTGCTTTCTTGATTGTTCGATTTATGTGTTCAGTTATTAAAACATCGGTAACGGTTAATGTTAAAGTAAATTCCAAAGAACTCTTTCTCTTAATTGCAGTAGTTGTGATGATATATTTGTTTACTGCTTGTCTTGTATTGATGGATTTACAAGTGTTTAATTCCTGAAACGCTTTGAAATGTTTGATGGAAATATTTATTAAATATTTTATATTCTGTGGTTAAACAGCTGTTTTATATTAGTAAGTCTCTGTGTAATCATATTATGTATATTTTTATCAAAATTTATAATAAAGAGAGTTCGAAAACATTACGCGCACAATAATAGTCTACAATGGAGGAAGGAAGCCACCGATTTCCCCAAATGGTTATGTAGTCCGCCAACCCGCACTAGACCAGCGTGGTGGACTAAAACCTTAACACTCAGTTGTACAGGAGTGCCTAGCAGTGAAAAGTGTTGATGATGTTTACATGGGTAATGAAATCTGTCAGTGCCTCGTATGTGTCGTATGTCTATTCGAAAATGAAACACGTAAATTTTAATTATCACTGCGCCTCGGATGGGGACCTTGGGCCGCAGTCCACCGTTTATTGCAACACAAATTTAATTTGCACGTGAGTCATTTGGGACGGCGCGTCGTACCTTTATGAATTATCATCTGTAGAGCTGCAAAGAGTATGTATAATTGACATGCATGTAATACGTAAATCATAGTGTCATAATAGCTGTAACTGTTTAAGGATTCATCATGGGACCATTTAAATACATACGTCCCACTGCTAGACACGGGCCTTGTCTTCAACTAAGAGGGTTTGGGTCTTAGTTCACAATTAACGGTCACGTATAAAGAGTATATTCTTTCTACCATTTCTTCTCCTAGGAAAGTATTTTAGGGGGTTTCCATTACGAAGTTCTTATTTAGGGTAAAAGAGTAAACCGCCTAGCATGCGGCATTAGAATTATAAATGTAGTAAGCAAAACGTAGGTGAAGAAATAAACATTATAAAGTAATATTTGTAAATTTACAAATATTTACCATTTGAGCTTACACACAACCTTTATTTCAATTGGTCAATAAATTTAAGAAGTTTTAGTCTAAAAGAATAATCTTATACAGGTTCATTGAAGTCATATAACGGAGAGAACACAAAAGTATACCTACTATCATAACTGACCAGGACTGGCCAATACTACAGGCCATATTACCTACGTAATTGGAAATTCTAATCTTAATGATGAACTATTACGCGTTTAACTGCATATATTTGCATAATTAACTGAGTAATTATCCCAAGTGAGGAACAAACAATTGTTGGAGATGGCAAAAACACTCTTATTACCAATGTAATAGAGCTTGCTAATGACCAAAGGGATATTAATCTCGAAGCACTGACGGAAGGCACGTTTGTTATTAAGATTTCAACGAGAGTTATAGTTTAGTACGGTGCAGCAATCGCGGCTAATGGTCTCTCAATGTTTATTGGAGTCGGTGTCGGCTGTGGCAAAAATTACGTATTGCCATCTTGAAGATTGATGTTAGTGCTGTTTTGTTGGATGCGTTGATTTAGTACTGAAGTCCAGTTTCTCGGGATTTAAATGCCTAATGACGGTTAGAAGTAATTCTTGTGTCAACTAGACAACACACAGAGATTGAAGGACTTAAAAGTATGTCTGATTTATCAGCGGCATCAGCAAAAGATCATGAATTCTTTTTTGTTTATCTAATAGCTGCATAGTTTCTCATTAGGTTCATTTCATTTCACACGTATCAGACAAGTCTCGAGTGGAGTAATTAGTCTGTCATTTGGTTATTTGAGAGTATTATCTGAGGTGCGATCGACACGGGTCGACATGTGAACGTTTGAGAAATTGTATTATAGATTTCATTTTTTGCGAGCGTCTAACGTTCTTCTTTGGTCTGGTCGTATGTCCAATTGCAGTTAGAGGTTGGGTCATATTTCATCGCGTTGTTCTAGTGTGATTTGATGGGCATCCCGACGAAATCTGCCTTCCATAATTCGCAGGCCTGGTTCATTGAAATGCATGTGTAATTTCGGACATTCATTTTAGTTTTTTAGCCCTGACACGCACGACCCCCTGTCTATTGCGTTATTTATTGCAGATGAATATTTTACAAAGGTAATATTGAATAGTAATTGAACTTGGTAATTAATTTGATTAAACTTATTTGTAACGTCAAAACATGCAATTACTTGTTTTGTTCGACATCACCTTACTAATTTACAAAATTAGTTCTCTATTTCACGGAAGCGACGGCTTATTAACAATTACAAATAATAAACGATACCAATTAAACGTTACATATGAAACATAACAACAAACCCGTCAACTTGACAAGGAATAACGCTGAGTAAAAGCAATGATAATATTTTTTGTCATGAATAACTAACGGACTGTAATGAAATTAAATACTCATCACGCAGCGCCTTGCTCTGCACTTCGAACTCCTAAATTGCATTTCCTAATCCACGAGCTGTATTAATGATCTCTCGCCGTCCATTAAACAATTAAACAACAAACAGCTTCAGTTAATGCGTGACAGTGAGGCGTGTACGAATCCCAAGTGTTAACATGCGTATATATCACGGATATGATACACCTGCGAAGCCACGCCCCCCGTGCTTGAAGCGCCGCACCCCCCTCCCCCGCCCTTCCCGCGCGCCCCGCGACCGCTGCCCGTCTCTTGTCTTTCGCTACGCCATCATCAAGATCACCATTCCACGTTGAGCCGTCATCTTGAGCGGCCGTCGATGCCCCGCTCGCCTGAACGTTCCGTGTTTGTAAACCGTGTGTTGTGTTGATAAATAAACTATAGTGTACTGTTTTTTCAAGAGAGACATTTCCGAGAATACATGTAAGTTTGTTTTTTTTTTTTAATTGGCTGTTGTAGTTCCATTTTTTTTGGCACACCACGTTGTTTACTCCGATGTAATTTATGTGAGCGTTATTTATCGAGCGTGTAATCGTACAGCTGATAAGACTAATTGGAGCTTTTCGTCTTGAATGTCGAAAGGCTGATAATGTTGTCCAATGTAACTGCATTGATAAGATGCGTTAAGAGCGAGATGTCCGGGGCTGTACTATGGAAATTAAATATTAAAGTCGCACAACTTGTTGCGCTTTTATGGGAGGAGTTTTAGATTTTCACTACGCAGGCGCGGAGCACGTTACGAAGGTGTAATAAAGTTGCAAAAGTAAGGTGTGATTTTTGTCGTATTTATATTTTCTCCGTTTGATAGCGTAGAACAGCTTTTTCGCTTACTTATAGTCTATAGCTATACTAATATTATAAAGCTGAAGAGTTTGTTTGTTTGTTTGTTTGTTTGAACGCTAGGATCTCAGGAACTACTGGTCCGATTTGAAAAATTCTTTCACTGTTAGGGCCGGCGCTCACTGCCGTCATAGCATAGCAGATTCAACTGCAGCATGCCGTGGCATGCCGTAGCATCCCGCAGCATGCCGTAGCATGCCGCGGCATGTCGTGGCATCGCTGAAAGCCCAACCACTCCGGTATCAGTTTTGCTCCGCGCGGATTCGAAGTTGGTTGTGTCATTGCGCTACGGCATGCTGTGGAATGACGCGGCATGCTGTAGCATCCCGCGGCATGCCGCGTCATTTCACAACGCGCCGCGCCATCGCGTACCGTAATAAATTAACTTGAATTTTGACATCCTTGAAATAAGATTCAAAATAGCTTTATTACTAAAGAAATGCTTTGCTATGCTATGACGGCAGTGAGCGCCGGCCCTTAGATAGCACATTTATCGAGGAAGGTTATAGGCTATATATCATCACGCTACGACCAATAGGAGCGGAGCAGCAATAAAGAATGTTTTAAAATCGGGGACTTATTTCCTTTTTGTGAGCTTCCGCTGCGTACGTTGCAGAAACGGTTAAAGTTTCGCTAAAATAATGTATAACAGAATTGTTCCCCTTTAAAAGTTCTAAAAAAAGTCCGCGACAGCATATATCTATCTTTTATGGTTGGCTCACTATAACGTTTTTTATTCTAACCAAATTTATTTTAAATAAAGCATTATTTGTGAAGGTGTTTTTACAAACATGATATTAATCCTTATCCAAATAAATACGTTATTCATTACAAGTATTTAATACAAAATAAATTTGTACTTTACATCATTTGATTTCAATGAGTATCTTAGAAGATATCGCAGTTTCAAAATAATGATCAAGCGCGCAATAATGATACTCAAGGCGTCGACCGGCGTGTTACTGTTTCACGTTTAAACAATTTGACCGATTGTTACTATGATTTTTGTATATTTAAGTAAATGGGGCTCTGCGGAGTAAAATACTACAACTTATTTTCTTTCTGAACCCAACCCTGTAGTCCACGCAGACGGAGTTGCGGGCAAAAGCTAGTACTAGATATCTATTGATGGAAAAATGACGTAAGTGTAAACTTTACCGCATTGGTAACAGTTGGATGTGCGTAAGTTTATTTTTATAAGTGCCAGAAAATAGTCGTGATGTATGGATATTTTATTGACCTTATGTAGCGGTACAGATACCTCAACAGATTCTCAACTGGTTGGTACGAAAAGAGCACTATAATTATTTTATACTTTGCAAAAGTCTCTACGTGACGTAGTTTAAAGGTTGGTACTGTTTTTCCTTAATTACCAAATCCCGCACTATATTGTACTAAATAGAATTAAATATCGGTGGTGCGTTGCTATTACACCGTGATGGCATGGAATCAAACTGCATGGATGAAATAATCGTAAAAAGCTTTGTCATTAGAATAAAGATTAGATTATATCTAAAGTAACGCAACTATTATATTCATGGCAATTTATTAAGCAATTGATATTTTTTTTTTATCAAAATATGTCTTAGGATTATCATAAATGCAGGTCTTTGAAAAATCGAACATATTAGAGTCATATAGGCCATTGAACCCAAAACGAGATATTTTTCTAAGATATTTGCACATAATTAATTTCGGAAGCGCAGTAGATACGGTAGTGTCAATATTTGTGTTAGTATTTACTCGTAAACTTGTCGTGTACATACGAATTACGAGTATAATTTAAAATTTGACTAAATTTTTTTAGAAACTTTCAGGTGTCCACTGTGCAGGTTTCCTCACGTAGGTATACATTGTGAATAAATATATCATAAAAGTATATGTCTTCCTAACGAGAAAATAAAAACAATCATTGTTAATTTGAGTATTGATGCTTAAGAATCCGCTTATGCAGCCAGCACTATGTAAAACTAAAATATTTATAGAAATCTCAACAGGTGATAAATATTCGGAGGTATTTGTTGTATTTTTTTTAAAGTCGTCTTATTAATTTGATTTGTATTCGATCGTTTTATAATGGTTATAGATAGCGTTATGGGAAGCTTTGAATATTTTAGAATTCATAATCACCGCCACATATTATAGTTTTGCAAATACGGAGACAGTTTTTCCGTTTTTGGGGTTTTATGAATAAATCACTTTTTGAAATATTCTTTAATAAATTATAAATAACTGTGTTCGGTAAGCATTTGAATTTGGTGTTATATCAATGAATTTTAATTAGATTATGTTTATTTATGGCGCTCGTTTGTATTGTGACTGTCTCTTGGAACGGTTGAGTTGGATTTGAAACGAGTTTTAACCATAACAGAAATTTCTATGATAGACAAATCATGTAAAAACGAGAATGCTTTTTATTCAAAATCTTCTGCTTTATAACTTCTGAAATACTTTATAAAACAGAACTTAATCGACATACATTTTTTGGAAATTAAATACTGAAATACGCTTAAATTATGAACGCTAAATCTATAATTATGACAGTCTTGGATTCTTGCGTCGATTTTATCTGTTACCTATACGAGTAAAGCAATAACCATATAAATATACAATATTAAATTTTACACTCATATCTTCAATCTCCTGAAGTTAACGTTAGAAAGCTCATTATCAATGCTGAATGCTTTTAATTTGACAGCCCCGTGGCGCAGTTGGCTAGACACCAGCTTGTGAAACGAGCGGCCGCGGGTTCGATCCCCGCACCGAGACAAATGTTTGTGTGATCCACAAACATTTGTTTCGGGTCTGGGTGTTTGTGAGACCGAAAAGTCTCTCGTAGTTTCTGATACCCACGACACAAGACTCGTATCTTAGTGTGGGGTCAGGACTATGTATGTGACTGTTGGGTGTATTTATTTATTTATTAATTACTTACCAGACCAGTACCAGTTTAATATTTTTCATGAATGACAAGAATTTAGAGCCAGCCTAGGTCTCGGTAGGTCTAGGTAGCGGTAAACGTCTTTCAGATAATGATGATGGTGATTCATGAACTTCCTTTTGTTTATTAAAACATCCTGGTCACAATAATACAAGTAGGAAGCTCCCACAACAGGGCGAATGTAGAATCTTTTGTTCTTCTAACCTACCCAGAAATCCCTTAAGAAGACTATAATTTCCTTCAATAGGTATTGTTGAATTTCTTCCTACCAGGACAGCATAGCATAACGTGTAGTTGTTATTGTATGTGCAGTTGTTACAGCGGACATTACGATATGCCAGATGATATACATCGTGGAAACTATGACAATGCGTTACGCCGCCAGAATACAACATTGTTTGTAAACTTATACCCACAGCCTTATTAAATTTGTGCTCGTGTCCATTTTTTATCTTAGTGCTTGTTGCTTTTGAAGTATAGCAGCAGAAGTTAAGGTAAAAAAGTATTTATGCCTTATAATACGTCATATTTATTTCGGTTAAACTGTTATTGATTTCATACATTCATACCATGCTTAAACTGATAAGTTTATCTATCTTACAATTACATTTTGATATGTTTATTATTGACAAACCTTAGCAAAACCCTTCAGTCCTGTGATGCAGATGGCTTGATATTAGCTTGTGGAACGAGAGGCCGCATGTTTGATCCTCGTACAGAGACAAATGTTTGTGTCATCCAGAAATATTTGTTTCGGTTCCATTTGTATCCTAATGTGGGTTCGGAATTATGTGTGATATACAGCTATACAACCTATTTATATAATTTCTTGTATATTATCCAAGAAAAATAGTACCGTTCCAATAGTTTATACAGTTCATATAAATTGCATCTCATTAAATATTCAACACATGGACAAATACGTTTTGAAAGTGAATCCAACGAATTAACACACTCGATAGATTTATCTATTTCGTGAGCTAATATATCTCTTAAAAATGAGCTGTCTCACAACGTCACTGCGTTGGAATGAGTTATGCGCCGGCGCCAGTCTTTCCATATTGATTTGTGTTAGCGGATATTCTTTTCATGATGCATTTCTGGTATTTTAATTTCGAAAGGCATAAGGTATCTAGGTTGTTTTGAATTTACGTTAAAAATTATTGGACGATATAAAGTCACGCCTGTATTCACTCGAAAAGGTATGCTGAGGTGCATTTCTCCACTTGAATTCTACCCATGTAATTAAGGGTGAGCCTATTTCTCGCGCACATTTCCAGTCTTCGAGCTGCTAGAAGCATATAAGGAGGTCCTAATGGAATAACCCAACAACATTGCCCGATCCATGAATGTATTGACGGACCTCCAAATGACACATTAAATACTTTGCCACGAGGACAGCTGGCCGTCGAAGTTGAAATAAGGTTTAATAATTTAAAACATATTTATACCTAGAATAGCTTATAACGCGATCTTACCAAAGATAGGAGAAACGAAAAGCGGGATAAAAATCGCGTCATATAAAAAATCGCAATGTTCCTACCATTAGTTCTAATCGCGTATAGTCGGCTTTCTATCCTTATAAAATACAAGATATTTAAAGCAACGTTTTTCTTTTCGGAAATACCAAATGCTTTTGTATTTACCATCGCGTACATATTGTATGTTTCATTGTTATTAACAGTTGCTGAGTCATTTGGCTGATTATGACGTAGTGAATTGCCAATTATAAATGCAAAAGACATCACAGAAATATATGTAATACCTACTTAATAAAAACTGCGGTAAAATTTCAGCACAGCACCCAAAGTCTTGACGATAAAAAATCACACATGACTTTGGTATAATGCAATTGATCCTCAGGCGTAAGAAATTATACAACCATGTTTCCTTGTGTATTGTATTTGATTTAGCTTACGTGAAAATTAATTACGCGCGTATTAATTACTTAGTTTTAAAAGGGGCCCGTGTCCAGCATTGTTACGTGTATGGGCTAAATATGTGAGGATTTCGTGCGACATGAATTCAATTTCCGACATAAGTAGTACTAAACCCTGTTCAGGCTCTCTCTAATAGAAAAAAAGATCAGTCCCGACAACAAGCTATAAACCTCGCGCAAGTAGTGAAGTTTATGCCTCCTGCTGAATCAAAGGACAACGATCTACCATTATGTCGTTAAGCGATGTGTAGGCCGCGCCAAATAGAGACTTCCATTTTAAGGTTTACAACCAAGTGCGGAACTGCGATTTTGATAGTCTTCTGTTAGAGGAAAATATTGTGTTGATGACAATGTATGCATGCTACATGGTATGTATTATATCATATATGGCATGCCCTATAAACTATTCAATGATGGTTGTGTCAGAGTCACTATTCGTGGCAGTTCTACTATATTTTGTTAAATATTTATGTTATCCAACATATCAACCTTTAAAGCATGAATTACAATTGTTTGGCAGATATTTCTAAACGTTCTAAACGTTCCACATCAAATTCCAACAAATGCTAATTTAATTATCAGTTTGGTTAATTAAATGCTCGTAACAATTAGATACAATGTATAGCTGGATCGATGAGGCCCGACGCAAGCTCGCATGTCTCCCAGTGTTTAACCCTACGGTTAATAGTTCTAACGTGACTGCATACGCGCCGATCTCGGATGTTAATCTCAGATACCTTTAAACTTCAACACGCTTAATGCGGCTGATTCTATACCATTTCCTGCTTTTATGGCCACATTTTAGATGCTTACATTGTGCTGTGGTGTTGCCGATTGATATTATGACTTTGTGCCTTCAGGCCATTTCAGCCTTATGAAGAACGTAGTTAAGGTAAGTTACTGGGAAGTAGTGGACGTAAATTGAAATATCGTTTCCTACATGAGCCGATAATGTCTTGTTGCTGAGGCTGAACGTTGAAAGGTTCTTAGTGTAACTAAAATATAAAGGGTTGGCAGACTTTACTTACATAACTATAGCGGATGATATTTCTTCATACAATAAAGTCATAAACTCCAAACACACGAACTTTCAAATTACGTTTACACCTAAAAGAATTGTTGACTGCGTTATTGGTCAGGCCGCATGCGGCACTAGTAATCCTTGTTTGATAACGTGTTCTTCTATGAACCTCTCATTAGGAACACATAATATGTCTGCGAGTCTGTAAAAGTACATAAATGTACCCAAAAAATGCCAAAAGCCTAGCCGTCTTATCACGTAGAACTTAAAAAAGGCTGACGTAACGCAGGTTTAGAAATACACACAATAAAAACTTATAGACATCACTAATCTCCGTCGTTTCAAAACTTTTATAGGTTAGGTTAGTAAAGCAGCTTATTCAATTTTGTTTTAAGATGCACATCGTATTTGCATAAATACATTAAAGTTTAGCAATTAAAATCTTAATTACAGATATAAACCGTTGAATAGACCGGAGCAAACATATGATATAATCGATTTAAGGCCGCTCGCTCGTGCCGACGGGAAGTCTTCAATTATAATTACAGATACACTCGCTCGTCATATGAATGTGCCTTTTTGTTCCCGTCTCGTATGAGCCACATCCGCCGCTGTGGACATCTGCCGATTCTTGTGTTATGATTTCATCTTGGGTTATTTGCACTGCAAAAATATACCTTCATGGTCGGAGTTGATAATAAGAATCATTCAGAGACCGGGCGTTTGATTACACGGGTAAGTGTAGCAACAGGTGGTAAAGGTGCAACAACTGGTAGATATAAATTCGTATTTTTATTGACTCCTTTGAGTGTTAATTAACAGAATGTAATTAAATATGATTCTTTACTAGTTCAATAAGAATTTTGTAATATTTTATAAAGTCAATTGTTTAGTTTTTTCCAAAACGAGGCTACACTATTGGATTTAAATTTATTTTCTAAACAGACTATTGGTCTCCGTTTCATCAAAACCGTCTAGGTCTAGTTTTATAGCTCCCACTATATCCTTTCCTTCGAACAATTATCATCTTCTTGGACTAACTTTTAAAATAGTTTTATAATATAGTTGTTACAGAAGCATTTACTACTGTTGCATATATTACAGTATACTTAGAAGCAGGAAAGTGTGTGAGGGAAAATATTTTTATAGCGATGTTAAGATTATGATGAACATATTTATTAGCATTTATAGTATCTCGTGTTAGCATTTGCATAAGTTTTATTGAAATATTGACGGCACGTGTCATTAGTATGCGATACGGCAGGTCCGGTTTCATCTCGTCAAATATTTGCTCATCTTGCAAGAATCCATCCATCTGTCTTTTTGATTGTAACCTTTCTTGTAATATTGATAGTATTATGAATATGTTTTTCAATGTATAAGGTATTTCAGGATATTTTTTTTATAAGAAAAATTTTATTGGTGAAAGACAAATTGCATTAAAATAACTATTAAAGAAACTATTTATATTGAAACCTTTTTTGTATGTAAGTAAAAAATACACAGTTAATTTGAAAGGTTTTTTTTTAAAGGGAATGATTTTTGCCAATGGAGTTAGAAAATTTATTATACATTTATTCAATTTTATGAGGCACACATCAGTCCCATCTCGGGCCAACAAGATTTATATCAATAGGCGCCATTCATTCGTCTGCGGCGATGCACCATCAGTCTCCGGCTCGCTTTGTATTATGTAAATGGTATTTACGAAATGATCAATATAATTTTATTCGTTCGATTTATCTATACTGTTACCGAATTTGATTTATCGCCGCGCCTTTTGCCTATGACGTATGGTGGCGGCTCTTTGCAAGTCAGCCGGCTGACAGCAGATGGATGTCTGGATGAAGACTGTTCCTTATTGCTGTCGTTTGTTCTTGAATTTATTGGACACGAAGTAACGGTGGCCGCCGGAGCACCCGAGCAATATATTGTGCGGTGAAATGGCATCCGCGTAGACCTGTTGACTTTCGTAAATGTAATAATTTATGGTACGAATGTGAGCCAACACCGAGTTTGACTTTCCACTTGTATACTTGTGCAATTGGATTTATTCCATTACAGCGTTTGTTAATGTCGCTCGTTAATGTCAATTTATTATAATTTTATTGAATGGTTAGATTTTACATTTACGATTATACCTTTAAATTGGTTTTAGTGAGCCGTTGCGTGTGTTGTGTGCGTTGTTCGTTTGGTTAAATATCAAACTTGTCTCTCGGTTTGAAATTATATATTGGATATTGTGCTACTAAATTTGAAACACGCTTTGACACTAACAAGCAAGAAAGGCATTTTACGTGGAAGAAATGCAAGGATCTGTGTCATATAAGGTTCTCACAATCAAAATGTGAATGGATATAGTCCAATACAATTTCAATACGTATTATTTGAATTTAGAATTTTCCTTGAAGAGCAGTGCGCGGGTGTGTTATCTTAAAATATGATCTCGGCTGGCAGTCTCCGTTCCATTGATAAATTCTATACCTACATTTGCTCTTTTTACTCGTATTCACTACGTCTGCGTTCATATTTAAATTTACGTTTCTAAGAAACACATCTGATTTGGGTTATTGTCGTTCGCCGCGTGTTCGAATGCCGGTGGTCGTGTTATTTACACTTTTATACAAATCTTGCCATGATAAAGCCGTAAAAGTTTGTTTATTTTACAAGAGAAATTGTTTTGTGAATATTTTTGTCATGCATGAGTTATCTCAGGAATGTTTTGCGATATTTTGTTATGTAATGGTTACTGTATTTACAAATAAACGTTGTCTAGTGAAACTAACTTTTGCAAAATCGTTTAGTAAAAACATTTTAATGTATATTTGATGCATGCAAAAATAAGCCAAAGAAAGGATCAAACTTTTAGTTTGTCTATTTATACAACGATTTTAGCTAAATACGGCATGTCTCTTACATTTACAGTAAATTATTGGAATAAGAAGAGTTGTGACAATAATATAACACCACATCCTCATCGAACAATAAACGTAAACGAAAAAACAATATCCAGCAAATCCCCTAGAGATGCATGTATCACGAGAGCGATAAAGCAATGAATGTGTACTAACTAGCGGTGGCGGTGTTATTTATGAGTTACGACGGACGATACCATCGGCACGGACTTGTCAATCACAGCTCACAGCTCACAGCTCGCGGCATGAGACGGCACACGACCAAATTACACCGTAGTGCCGAGACGGCGCGACTGCTAGATATGTAGGTCCTGCGCACACTTACTGTTTTTAGGGTGTTTTGAAATGTTAAGAGTGATAGGAGTGGGTGATGGAACGGTTGATTGGCTTTTGTTTTGTTGTTGCTGTTTTAATAAATATAAGGAGCCTAAGCGAATGAGACGAGCTTTTTATATAATTGCGTCCTGGTGAAGGTGAATTGGAGCGGTTATAGTAAACATAAAAAATGCAGGGAATGCGAGTAGATGCATTAAAAATGAACCGACTTGGTGATTAAATTGTGCTTAAAGTTACGAAAATTGTGAAACACTTATTAAACAGTTGGCAGACTTATATGTGTATTCAGAATGCCTTGAATTTCAAGAGAACTAGGTAACATACTTCGAAGAAATAATAACAAAAAATTACCTAAGTTTTCTGCGAATTTAATTATTGTCACGAACCAAAGGAATTTATACGAAATTTAACAATTTCATAATCTTTTCTAAATTAAACATTTAAATAAACTTCCACATTTTACAATTCATAGTAGCAGCCCACATTCAACTAAAAATCGTAAACGCGCGATGAGCTTTGAATTGTTGATACGGTGTGCGTGCCGTCCGATCTTCCACGGCCATCCATCATTGAGCAAAGCGAGCGCGTAACGAGCCTTTATTCGAGGGAAACTGGGATGTGCTCGCGACCGTTTTTACACTCCAACCGCGCCGATAGCACCGCACTGCTCCAACTGACGGATCACGAATATATACATTTTAATCCACAGGTGTTTGACCTGCACGGGATCTACTATTAGATGATAATTATTATCTTGTTTTTGTATTATTATTTTGTGCATTTTTTACCGTTTGTCTGCAACGTGATTGCGTCAAAATTGATGTGATTTATTTTGCACCGATATCGGAACCGGTTTTCAAAGTCCAAGCGAAGGTCGCAGGTAATTGTGAATTTATTTTTAGCACGTAATTTTTTACGTATCCGTTTGCATCACATATCTCAAATTAGACGTCATTTTTCGTCAACTCAATCTCACAGTTTTATGTCGAAAGCTCCGTTGGCTGGCTATCAGATATTCGCAGTTCGCATAATTGAATAGCTAATGCGAATCTCCTCGCGTACGCTGGTAACAGGTCGACGAGACCCTAACGATGGCGAGATGGTATCTGAACAGTGACGTTTCAATACAACGTGGATCAATCGCTGGTGGCGTTTGACGTATGAAAGTATCGGCCGATCATTCGGCTCTCGGATGTATGCTATCTACGGATCTAATCCGCCGCACAGTGACGCTACTGAAGCGTGATTGACTTTGGTTTGAACGAGTCTGATGTTTGTTAATTGATGTTTCTGTACAATGCACAAAAACGTCAACAAGGAGTCTGTTGTAGGTTGCGTTAAATGAGTATCAGTAGTGTTTGTTTAGTTTCGTAGCTTGTTCGAGTGTCTATCAAACTCAAAATAGTCAACAAAATAATCTATAGATTGAATAATAGTCAGTTGTAACAAAGCTCTGATCTGCTTCTTCTTTACAGTCAGTACATTCATTTAACCTAGTTTTGTCTACGGGTCTATAGTCGGTCAATTACTGCATTTTGTAAGTCTTCACTTACATACATTTTTCAATTGTTTAAACAAAATTATGACTATTGTACGTTCTAAAAGTCGGACGTCGCATCGTGAACCCATGGCTTGCTCAACATTGTCGCGAGTTACTAAAATTTTGCATTTCCTGGAATGTGAGAAGCGTGAGTGGTGGCCCCACGATACAATCACACTTTCTTCCGCTTGACGTATTCGTGAATCTTCATTCCTCGGCGCTTTTAATAAATGTGTTGCACTTTGTGCCTGTTTTGCCCTCGAATATTTTTGAATACACATTTTATCATATGAAGCAATTCATACTTAGTTTTTTTACAATCTTGTTATTGTTCGTCTTGTTCGTTGGTTAAGCTGCAAGACAACACTTCACAAGATAGTAAATAAATTGCAGTCCAGATATACGAGTATTCGTAAATTACAAGTGTTGGCCTTGTGGTTTAGCGATAGACAACTAATAATTCTAAAATTGAAAACAAGGACGGTATTTGCTTTGCAACTAATAAGCTAACGATTTTATTTATTGTAGCAAAAAATATCTTCTCCTTATAAATAAGACATCACGAATATGAAAGTATTTAGTATAAAGTACCTCAGAAATTAACATGTACGGGCATAATCTATGAACATTGTGATCGTTTGCCCTTAGGCGAGCGGTATGTTTCTTTTCCTTTCATAATTATAAAAAAATAGTGAAAGCGACACGTCCCTCGGTGTTAATACGCATTGTTCACCTCAATGCTTGTCAAATGCTCAGTCAATGGCGTCGAAAGCCCGCAGCTTTCCTTGTCCGTACTATCAAATTATCTGGCAAATGACATCACGAGTGCCTGCTATGAATTCACAATTGAATGCGTTCGTTAATAAACCTTTTTCCCCGCTGTTATTATATTGATCTAATGTTGCTGTGGCGACGTTGTCGTGGAATACCTTTAGACTGCGCCGGCGCGTTCGGTCTACGAAAGTGGGTTGTCCGACTTTGATTTCGATTTTAGTTGATCATCTGTGGTGTATTGGGCGCTTTTATTGTCCTATTCTGTTTGATTTTAAGAATAGTTGTGATTCAACGGGTTAAGATTACTATTTTTTAGGAAAGGTATGATATACTATATAGGAAAATATTTTTGCATACCATCACTAAGATGCCTCTATTAAGGGTAAAAAAATAAAATTGGATTCGAGAGATGAATTACTAACGAATTTGAAAGGTCTAAAAATGTAATGATTATATAATACTTAATTTAATTGTAATTACGAATTATATTATTGTTGCAGGGTTTTGGTAAAACACTTATCAACATACAAGTAACATTTTATATACAAAAACTCAAGTCTGCAAAGATTTTCTAGAATGACTAGAGCAGACAATTGGCTAAACTGATATAAATGATGGTGAATCTGAGTTATCTGTGCGTGTAACAGCTGACGTAACGTTTATGGGCGTGCGAGTGTAATCTCAGTGTTTTATACACACTCTAGTGCGATGATTAATGACCGTAGCTCGGACGATAGTGGCCCGACGGCACCACAATATTGTCTCATTTATTGCTAATGATCTATTGAATACCTATCCGGTGTGAACAGCGCACAATACTCGATGTTATGCAAGCACTTTCTAATTTAAATGAACTAAACGTTTGTAATTAACATAAAACGGTGTTGCTCCAACGTTTGAGCTTAAATGGATTTTTTGCGGCTGATATTAGTGATGGATGTGCGGTTGCGTTGGTGAAATTAAAAATACTGATGGGTTAATGCTCTTTGGATATTGTTCAGAAAGCTTGTGACTATTTTTTTCCTCCTCTGTAACTGTTCGGAGAATAGGAATTAGGAGAAGATTTAACTGAGTTTTGGTCGAGACAATTTCCGCGCAACTATAGATGGGCATTTGCCCGGAAAAAACCCCGATGTGGGAAAAAAAGGGGAAAATACCCGAAAAATATGCGGGAATGGAAAAATATTCGGGTTTTTTCATATTTAGCATATGTAACATTTAAGTAATGTGTAGAGATATGTATATATCAAATAGTACGTCCTATTACTACTAGTTAGAGCTAATCTAACTTTGTTTATATTCATAATTCAATAAATCCATACTAATATTATAAATGCGAAAGTAACTCTGTCTATCTGGAAATAGGCTCGCCCCCTATTACGTGGGACTGATACATACTTGGCGAAATTTGGGTGCAGAAATGCATCTCTGCCTACCCCTTCGGGGAATATAGGCGTGAGGTATGTTATAACTCTGTCTATCTGTTACGCTTTGACGTAAAAACTACTAAATGAATTTAATTGAAACTTTACAGTAATATAGTTTATACATCAGAATGAAACAAATGATACTTTTTATCCCGGAAAATGTAGTATTCCCGTGGGAATGGTTATTTCTGGATCTACCCAAGCGATTTGAATGAAATTTGGTATAAAGAGAGGTAGAGCTCACAAAATTAACATGGGATAGTTTTTATCCCGGAAAATGAAGTATTCTCGTGAGAATGGGTATTTCTGCATCTACTGGGACAAAAGGATTTATGGTTTGGAGATAAAAAGGAACCAAGGAAGTAACATAGAATACTTTCTATCCCAGAAAATGTATTCCCGTGAGAATGGGTATTTCTGGATCTACCAAACCAATTTGAATGATTTCTGGTATGTGCATAAACATGACTCTGAAAAGTAAAAAAGATTATAACTTATTTTATATCTGAACTCAACCCTGTAGTCTACGCGGACGAAGTCGTAGGCAACAGCTATACGTTATATATGCTAAAAACTTGTCTTGTTGTTTGTCTGTGTGTGTTCATCCGCTCTTAGTGACAAGTAACCCGAAACTACGTACGAGGGTGGGGGGCGGTGAAGCAAGTAGTTGCAGCGGCGTACGCGTTGGTGATCTATTTAACTCAGACGTTGTTTTGACTTCGTACTGCGAACTCGTGTTAATTTGTAGGTTTAATTGACGACATGGATTTTGTTTTGTGGACTTTGATTGCCTAGTGAGATTAAATACGTGGTTTACTTTTGGTTGACGACTATTGCGACTCTTACGGACTTCGATACCTTCTTCTTATTACGAGCCGTTATCAACACCCAGGCAATTGTTAAGTCCATTGGGTAGCCCTATAAGTGACTATGATTGATTCCATACTGCAACAATTGCAGCAGCTCCGTGGGCATCAATGATGACGTAGAAGACTGATTGGTTTTTATTTTTATAGTATAAAGTTGATTTGATCTCTTTGTTAGTATATAAGATTATTGATTCCTATTATAAGATCAAAACTCAAAATATTAATATGTTACGTTTTTATCGTTGACTTTTTCATGTGTTATTAAAAATAATTATAAAAGTATATTTCTAACATGTAATTCTTAATATTTTTATTTTATTATCTAAGCAAAGAATAATTATAATAAACACTATTTAAAATTGGGGTAACTCATTATATTTATTTAAAAAAAAAACATTCAAATTCGGGTCAATATGACCAGGGGTCATCGTCCTATTAACTTTTTTCACGTCATTTGCACCGGATTAATCATCATGACTACTGCGACAGTGACAAAAAAATTTCAATTGTAAAAAAACATTTTAATAACTTTTGTCAAGAAATGATTTATCATCATCATTATCAGCCAATCTCAGTCCACTGCTGGACATAAGCCTCCCCCAATGACCTCCACCCGGATCGGTCGAAGGCCGCCTGCAGCCAGCGACGTCCTGCGACCTTTACGAGGTCGTCTGACCATCTGGTTGGAGGGCGTCTCAGGCTGCGTATTTCAGTACGTGGCCTCCACTGGAGAACTTTCTAGCCCCATCGGTCATCAGTTCTCCGCGCTATGTGGCCGACCTATTGCCACTTCAACGAGCTAATCCGTTGGGCTATATCGGTTACTTTAGTTCTCCTACGGATCTCCTCATTCCCTATATGAGATATTTTCTAAGTTATAAGATATGTCTATAAGTTGTTTTCAAGGGTCATCACAAACCGTCTCGAACGCAGGTTTGATGACTTACAGCCTCCCGAACAAGCTGGCTTCCGAAAAGGCTTTAGCATCATAGACCACATCCATACGCTTCGGCAAGTTATACAGAAAACCGAGGAATACAACTTGCCACTTTGTTTAGCGTTTGTGAACTATGAGAAAGCCTTTGATTCGATCGAGACGTGGGCGGTGCTAGAGTCATGGATATTGTTGTCATGGCAGAATCGCTGGAGGACCTTAGCACTATGCTCGAAGACCTCAATCGAGTCTCCCAACAGGTGGGTCTTAAAATGAACATGGACAAGACGAATATTATGTCGAATGTCCATGTTGTGCCCACCCCAATCGCAGTTGGGGGCTCGACTCTCGAAGTTGTAGACGAATATGTCTATTTGGAATTAGTGGTCCGGTTAGGCAGGTTCAACTTCGAGAGATAGGTCAATCGTCAAATCCAACTCGGTTGGGCAGCGTTCGGAAAGTTAGGAGACGTCTTCTCGTCCGAAATACCTCAGTGCCTGAAGACGAAAGTCTTCAATAGTTGTGTGTTACCAGTGATGACATACGGCACTGAGACGTGGCCTCTCACTAAAGGCGTCATGGGACGGCTCAGAGTCACTCAACGTGCTATGGAGAGGGCTATGCTCGGGGTTTCCCTACGTGATCGAATCAGAAATGAAGAGATCCGTAGGAGAACTAAAGTAACCGACATAGCCCAACGGAAGAAATGATTATCGTAAGTGTTATACCTAAATGATTATCGTACGTGTAATAATGATTATCGTAAGTGTAATAAATGATTATTGTATGTGTAATAAATGATTACTACTACTCTCTCGTCCTTTTTTTTTCAAAGATTTTTAAAATTTAAATAGTAGTTCCTTCTGCAATTCAGCAACATTACATCACAATGCACAGAAAAAATCTTATTATAAAACAAGAAGACGTCTTTTTCTTTTAGTTCCTGGATCAGGCTACACATTTGGACGTTTCGAACAGCAGGCAACAGCTAGTACCTTATATACGCTGGTGCAAAGTATGTGCGCATTGCAAAGTACCTATTTTTCGCTGCATTTGTTCTATAAAGCAAAAAAAACGTTATTTTTTTAAAAAATCGCGATAATCACGTTAAGTGATGAAAAAACCCGTCGATTGATTTTTTCCCGCATAAATACCCGATTTTTTCCCAAATGGAAATTTCCCAGGGAATTTCCGATTCGGGTTTTTCCCACCGCCCATCTATACGCGCAACTATAATGCAAATTCAGTGACTGCATTACCGTGCCATGACTCAAAAAAGTAAATCTTGAACCAGGTTAGACCACAATTGTTGTCTTTCATTTAATGGCTGTTGATGAAGAATAGCGTTTCCTTCCTTCAGCGTACTATTTAGCAACTACACCAAAAGCTGAACCTAATTGGGTTTTTACACAAATTTCAGTAACATCATTTTTGTACGTTCCATTGCCGTCTCCGCTGGGTACTTTCCATAAACACACGTTGCGTTACGTGCCGTGTAATTTTACAAAAACGCTGTTATAATGCCCCGCCAAATTGCACCGATTTGGTTCTCAACTTTCCTGCGCCCGTCTGCGCCTCATAGTGCGCTATGATCGGCCGCAATTACTCCGCGATCCGTGTTGATTTTTAAAATATCATTGCTCTCGAAAATTATTTTGTTACTTTCACCGCGTTTGTTCTGCGCGGAACTGGGGTATTTGCTTTAATTGAGCCTGTGTTTGGATTTGGCTTTGGCCGCTTTATTGAGTTTTACGATTGCAGAATATAGTATAAAGTTTACCTCGGTCTTTTTATATGGTCATGATTGTATGATTACAGAATAAGACATTAATATTATGGTTCAATGTATACACTCAGTCTATTAGGTACCGTCCACTGCTGAACGTAGGCCTCCCCAAGTAAACGCTAATCGTCCCGGTTTTGAACAGCCTTCATTCACAGAACAAAGACATTTGTCTTATAAATTAGTATCCCCACCTACAAATCACCCTTCTACTATAATTATTATTACTTTATGGCATGCTGATAGGTTATGCTGATAAAGTTTTGTTTATTTTGTGATAGCCATTAGCGAACACTGCATATTATTCACTTAAGTGTGTCTCTCTTACGGATCAGCTGAGATCCAGATCGAAACAGGCATATGTAATTGAGTTAATACTATATATTAGGAACAAAATAAATAACCTAACAGTCACAAACATGGATCTGATCCTACACAACTTGTGTTGTGGGTTTCAGAAATTACTAGAGACTTTTCAATCTCACAAAACTCAGACCCAAAACAAATATTCATGACTCACATAAACATTTGTTTCGGTACGGGGATCGAACTCTATGTCACTTATAGTTAAAGAATAACCTTACTTATTATTTTAAGCTATATTTAGCTACAAACAAGTATTGGACATATAAAAAGTAGCGATGAAACAATTCGAGGAAGGCAAACAAAAAGAATTCATAAACTGTGACTAAGCGAAATGCTGCGAAAAGTTCAATTTTTGGATCTTACTATGATCGTACTAAAGCAGAATAATGTCAACGGTGTTAAAAATGGGTCGTGGTATTTGTTAAAACAAATTTCTCATCATGGAACTATGGACCTTACTGCAGTAAAAATAGAGATTGACATAAATAAGCCGAAAGCCATAGTTTGGTGTTGATGCTCAAATACCTCTCATTAAAAAATAAGTTCTGTTTTGCTTCGGTCTTTTCGTCACTACAATTTTTTTTATCTCGCTTCTCGGAACTTAGATAACACGGTCGGACCGTTCAGTTGGTGACGGTTTATTTTTCGTAATAATCCCGTGCTTGCTCAAAATGTTCGAAGATTTATTTGTAAGTAGGAAACTCAACTTATCAGCACTAAGCTTCGAGTATTAACGACTGGTTGTTTAATAAATCGTTTCTATCAGCATTTTTTATTTTGTTTAATCTTCTCCGTGATATATTAATTTTCTTAGTTCAGTTATAAGACGTTATCTATACGTGTTTTGTTTTTTTGATTTCGTTTTTTCTGTGTTTGTGTTCCTGTGGTAACATCGATGAGATACCGATTAGGTATAAGTAAGTATTTTTATAATATAGAGGTATTCACCCGAATTCAAATTCGATGGCAAGTTTTGTTATTGATTTATTACATCTATCAGCGATAAGTTTCTGCACCGCGGCTATGATTGCATCTGTAAAGGATTAATCCGGATCTCAACCGGTTTCGCATATCATAATCTCTTTAATTTTTTTTCTATTTTGTGTACCAGATGTTCCTATTTTTTTTTTTCATTTTATGTTTAATTACCACATAATACTATTCTATTAAAGTACCCAATATTAACGGTCGGCCGTTTCTCATTACACGACAGACACGACATAATCACAGCCATCCAGAGTGAAATGAACAATGAACTTACGACTATAGGCCTGTTCAGACAGTACGGTTGATTCTATGACGAAAGCCAGAGGATTGTGTAAAATAGAGGATGTTATAATACGTTTAATGTTGATTAAAACGGACTTAGTTATAGAGGGTAAATTTATTACTTATGGCCCTTTCTCCTTTATAATGAATACCGTACCCGAGACCTTAATGGTAATGGTATTGTGACATTTCACTTCGAGATAAGCTCGCTTTTCTCACTTAGTCTTTTCCCGTTCACTCCATATTTCTCGTCCACAGTTGCGATATTTTAGCCCGCGAAGACAAGCAAGCCATAATGCTCGCACTAGATAGTGTTACCATTACTCGGTATAAGATCAGTATCATCAATAACACGGGGCCACATAAAGCGTTGCACTATTTCTCCAATGTCCGTCCAGAATTAATTTCATAGTTGGCTCGGTGCATGCGAGCTGGCGGTAATTATCTCGGCATCTATACTGCGCCTGCAGTAATGAAGACGTCCTCTCATATTTTTTATTACCATTATAAACCTATAAACCTTTGTATTGGCACGTTTTCCTATGAATTGTGAAGGCGAGTTGTGTTTGCGTTGGAGGTTGCTGTTCTGCTCAGGTATTAGAACTATTTCTACTTCTAATGTTGGACAGATTTTTTTGTTTAAGTTTAGACTTAGGCTAATATCGACTGCAAGGTTGATTGTGTTATTTGTTTTAAAAGGTCAGACGCTTTATCAGATTTATGAAATAATAATGACCAATTTAATGTGGAAAAAAAGACCCACAGTTTATTATATGTTTCGTTTTATAGATTTATAGTTACGAATGTACATATATTAATTTAGGAATATATCAATTTTTACTATTCAATAAAAAATAAGAAAATAAACACTTTTATTCTACACAAAATTTGACTCTAATGGTTCGATTTCTCTCGAAAGATAATTCTTTACGAAAAGTACCTACTTCCGCTGTTTGTACCTAATACCAATAGTCTAGTTTCTGTCTTTCACTAGAAATATCCACGTGTAGATCACTCTTTTGAAGTTCAATCGGGTTTTTACCTCGCTAGCGGTTTTCATTTCCCAGAATATCTTTTCGCTACTAAAAGTACTTTGTAAAATAAGAAAACTTAAACTGTTCCACGAACTTGATATAACATCATCTTTTTATCAATCCTCGGTTTCAGTTAAGACATGGTTGTTAGAAGATGTTCGACGCGTATTGTGAATTATTCGCTTTTTTAACGCGCGTAGACATACCGTGATAAGCCGGTCATCAGCAAAACATCGGACGTGCATAAATAATCGAACGCAATGACTTTTTGTGAAACGACACACTATTTAGGCGATTGTTGATCTCGAGTTCCAAGAATCGATTTCTCGACTTCCTAAGATCGATTAATTATTATTTTTCTCAACTTCCTACAATCGACTTTTTTCCTCCATATCTTTATTTATTACCTCTACTACGGTTTTAGTTGTAATCTCATTTTATCTTTACTGACGGAATGAGCCATATCTCCCGTTGAAGCGAGCGTATCGCCAACGTTAAGATTGTTGTGTTGTTGCTTCGGATGTATTATTGGAATAGATTTTTACGTTTATTGTATTGATACTTGTTTATCTAGACGGATTGTAAATTGTGCAGTCAGATTGTGTGTGTAGTTTAATATTATTTATATTTCAAACATTATCTTATACTGACATAATTTTTCATGCTTAAGATAAATTGAGCTACTATTGACGGTGGACTTCCTGTCGACAAGAAAAATCAAATTTGAATAATTACGTTCGGTTTATTTTGATTTTTATCAAACATTTTTCTATGTCTAATTCTATAATAATTGATTGGCTGGAAATTACTATCAGGAAGAAACTTCAATGAAGCTTACTAACCGAGCCAGAACAAAATAAACAGTTTACGATTCCTATAACGTGTTTAAATATAATTTAAGAGCATAAATGATGTTCAATACGCAAAATGCTCGTCAAGTGTTCGACTATTGACAAATTTACACGTAAGTACATTTCGAAAATATCCAGGTTAACACATGTTATTTATTGTTTCAGATATAACAGCCAGTACGTGCATCAACGACGAAGTGTGAAACCAACGTGATATAGATGTGAGCATTATGACTATTGCCTTTAAACTGAATATTTCATACCGCATTACTAAAGAGTATAGTATATTTTTAAACCCAAGCCAGAAACATTAAATCTCACGTAATGAAAAATTATTTTGTGACCCTTTACCATGAAAATTTCAAGACTAAACAGTGACAAAATGAGTACAATATGCTCTTTTCAAAAGTTTTTGTTGTTAATGTACCCGGGAATCTCTGTCAGGATCTCTCGATAGCACGCGCTAGCTTAAGCCGCGAACCCCCGAGGCACCAGTGATTATTACGTGTACAATTAAATTCATACACGGCTCATTCCATATTGCGCGATTCTGTAAAATGTATACCATAGCATTTTAGCTATATCAGGTATTAAAGGCATGTGTATGTTTCCAATTAATTCGGTCTCTTGCTCTACCAGTGTATACCGGCATACCTTTGTTAATAGCGGTAGTAAACTGCATGTTCTATTGGAACGGGATGCGTTTTGATATGTTCCAGTTTTAACGTTTGTAGAAAGTTGGCATCGTGTGTGATTATATGTGGAGTTTATTCGAAACGTTAGGTTTAATATCAGGTTATGATAAAATCAGTCTGGTGTATGTCGTTCCAGCGATGGGTTTCAGATCTTCTGCATTATAGGTAAAGTACTAGTTTCTATATTTCATTGTTGAGAATTTTTTGACAGGATTAATGATTTGCCATATTTTTTTCTTAAAGCATTTTATTAGATTAATACGATTTGATTAAATCTACAGAACTAATATTTAAACCTTCCTACTCATTAATACCTTGTAAACCGCATTTTTATTCTCATACAATGTTTGCAAATATATAATTTTATCATCCGCATATTTATTTACTATCGCAATTGCATCAACATTGTAGGCATCGTCACAAATAACGCCTGATATTACAGGCCGTTTGCATATCCAATGCGCGCCACCAGCGCCTTCTATAATTTAATGTTCCGATTGACACTATTTGCGTTAGTCTTTTAAATGTATGAATTATGTATGAAGATTGCGAGGTTGGATATGGAGCGACCTGCACTTGTTACCGCGATGGCTGGTTGCATCCCGGTAACCGCAACATTGTTATTTAACGACCAAAAGCTCACGCCGCGACCGCAGATTATGTAACCACCACCACGGTCTTGTTATATTGATATGGGGAAATTTTGTTTGACTTGTCTTGTTGTATTGTCGAATTTTCTTTACACGTTCATGATTAATGAGTATTTTTTTATAAGCAAGTGCAGGACGGTTTGGTGTCTATTGGCGAACATGGCTATAAAAATGACTTGGTCACGTATTGACAGTGTTTGTAACTTGCGTCTATAAGGATTATATTTTTTCCGTGATTAATAGCATTAATTTTACAGATATTATCTTGTTTATCAGATTGTAAATACAATTAGTATTCTTAGTGAAATAAAGTAACAGATGTATGGTCGCTATTAATAAGGATAAAAACTCAATACGGCATGCATAATAGATTATTGTCATCCAATTTCTATACAGAAGTATACAAGTAAGCAAAACCACAGGCGACACAGAGTGTGCTAATGAACGCAAGCGACTCACAACCCACAGAGAGCATCGCAATAAATAATGAACAGTTTGTAATAGTAATATCTAAACCGCATTCTGATCTCGATCTCATCTGATACGTTTATCTGTATAGCTCTGTTCCGTTCTGTTGTACCGTGTGCGAGAGGGACAGATGCCACTCCAGGCACATTTAGAAATGTAATTATGGAGAGCTTAATGAGCGGTCGCACTTCTAGGAACGGTAATTTGCTCAGGATAAGCCAGTTGTGAAATGACGGCGCTGTGCCGACCTGTTTGCGTGTTGAGTTTTGTTTTTGTTGTGGTATTATTGCTTTTTGTAAACATGAGTAGCTAGATGTACATTAGACTACATCTTGATATGAATCTTCCCAGCAAATGATTGGGAAATATCCTCCGTATCTGCAAAAGTAATTTGACCGTCGTGGGATTCACTGGTGGAATCTTTCGTGCACACATCATGTTTAAACAAAAGCTAGTCAAAATCACCAAGGGTTGCCTAACACTTTTACTTATGTTAGAGGTGTAGTAATAATAATCATGCAGTCCAATGTCAATGTCTTACGTGTGTAGTCCCTCAACCTGCACTAGGTCAGCGTGGTGGACAAAGGCGCAAACGTTGTCAATTTCCAAGGAGGTCCATGATCAGTAGTGCGAGAAATATGATCTGATGATTAGTCTCGAAATATTAACCTGCTGCATTTAAAGCATTAGCAAAAATATGTGCATATCATTAAAAGTCAACTCGTCTCTTATATTAGTTACTCAATTTTTTATAGCCTACTCGGTATCGGTTGCGAACGGTTTTTACTACTCCACGGGATAAGCGAGCGATTCAAACTTCGTTCCGTTATCTCTCAAGCACCTACAGAATGACATAATGATCTTAAATAACAAGAACAGTTTATCAACAATATAAAAATATTTAGTTTCGGCCTTATCTGAAATTTGAGTCTTTCGTATTTGGAGATAATAATTCGGAAATAAATTTTCTGTGTATGATGGGAGTGATTCAAGAAGTAGGTACTTTTTATATTGTGAATTATGTTTTCTTATATTATGTATGTAAAAATACTTTTTTTTCGTACTGAAGCCGGCTTTTAGTCTCGCGGTAATAGTTTGTGTCGCGTGATCTAGAAGTCCCGGGTTCGATAACCGAATCGGGTATAACCTTATTAGGTTTTTCCATTAGTAAATTATACAGCAGTACGGGGTCCGAAAAAATGCCTGAAAGAAAACAATAGAATCGCTCCTATTACGTGTGACTGATACATACCTAACGAAAAGTTTGTGCAGAAATGCGCCCCTGTCTATCCCTTCAAGGAACACAGTCGTGAGTTTATGTTTGATACATATACATTTTATACCGACGTGAATGAAAAATGATTTTGTAATTTGTAAATGTAAATATTGCCGAGAATCATGGGACCATTTTATTGCTGTAAAGATACATTTTGCACCGATGAATATTTTTAGCATTTCTCAATGTTCACGGTATTATCATGGGCAATTCGCCGTAGATGTTGGTCGTCGATTGTTACCGCGCCGGCCCCGCCCCCGAGATAGCGCCGAGCGGACAATTATCTACGCGTGTACGCAGACATGCATCGCTTGCACCGCGTCTGTTTGAATTTACGTGCTCTATGGCTCATTGACCTATTGATGCGGTGTTTGTTGTTGTTTTTTGTTTTCTTTGGAGGCTCGAAGCAAAGGCGCGTAGTGAAGAACTGACATTGTAGGTAGAGGAAGTAACATGCTGATTGTTAGTGTTATTTTTCTTGGGTTTTATTATGTAATTCACATTAAAATATGCTCAGTAAAAATATTTGTGATGATACGTTTGGAACGTTCGGTGGTTTTCCATGGAATAACTAAGACACCATAATAATATAATTACGCCAATGTTATCGTAGTGTTTCGTAACTCGAGACTTCCCATAAAAGTATATAGAAAATTTCTATAAAATAAAACCGTTATTGCTTCATAAAAACATCATTAAAAGCTCATAATGTATTTTGTCGTACAAGCCGTATCGGTCCCAGGATCTGTCCGGCGGCCCGGCGAGTTTGTCGTGTGTGCTCGGCAACTAACGGGCCGTTTCCCACGCGTGCGCAGGACATGTAGATCGTTGGGCGACGATGGGTCCACAGCTACCGGCATCCCAGCTTTATCTCCTACGATGGCAACACAGCCAAGGTGCGCACTTCGACGTGAGAACGCTTTTACCGTTTTAGAATTGGGTTTTTATTTAAATTTAGAATTTTCTGTGGATGTTTTGGCGTTGTTGTGCAATAGGGAGTCGCGATGTGTTGTGCCTGTTGTCAAGGTAGAGACTGTTCCTGAAAAAAGGTTGAAATTTAGTATGAAAACTCATGCGAGTAAAGTATACGTAGTTCAGTCCTCACAGTCATGTATACTACTTGGTAATTTTAGATTATGATGATTATTTTCGTAATTCCCAAGGAGGGTTGACGTCAGGCAGGCGGCCGGCCGTAAAACTCTCCCAAAACTCTTATGCAGCATGTTTTGTCCTTCCACACAGGAAGTAAGGACAAAACATGCTGCGCCGACCCCAAACAAGAATTGGGATCAGGGCAGGAGAATGATGATGATAATTATTTTCGTAGAGGGCTAAAGACAATATCTCCGTAGACACTCACTGAACTGAACTGTTTGTCATTTTTGTACGTCCTAAGGTCGATCTATGAGAACAAGTACAGTGGTTATTATATCGTCAATCGACAAATTATATCGTCTGTTTGATGACATAATTTGTCTTTGTTTTTAAAGCCGCATTTCAACTAACATGTCACGATTCGTGCTATTATAATTTAGGGATCAATTGATTCATAATAAAACTCTTCGATACTACCGAAAAAGATATAAGAAATCTAGCTTATAATTTAATACAATGTTGTATTCAATTTTATGATAGTTTTAATATATCTCGTTTATGTCATTTTGATATTCACTGTTCTAGCAAACAATACACATAAATAACAAGTTTATGGCAATCTATTTCAGATGCGAACAGGGTTGCACTCGGGACCAACTACCGGGGCCCTTATTAATTAAAGTTTGTTATGTTTTAGATAGTCTAAAATTATTATATCTTATTGTGACATAGTAATTGGTAACTAAAAGACGACGTATTACATATTTGATAAAGACTTGTCAATGTGTATATGCGTACATTTAAAACCTAATATACTTTATGGTTGTGACTGAAAGATCGCTTTTAGCGATAAGACCGTTAATTTATTTTGCAATTATTGTGTTATCTTTATATTTTGTTTAGTTTTTTTTTTATTAAGGTGTAAATACACTACATAAACTTGAAACTTTTATTTTATCTTCAACAATTATAAATTCGACATTACACCATTAACATGTAACAATTTGGGCTTCTATGGAAGCACTGCCAAATACAAAAGGGTATTTAATTCGTGACCCCCCAATTCAACCCGTCTTCAGATTGCAGCCCTTGCGTACGTCACTGGCGCTGGCGCGTCCGCACTTGTCCGGACAGATATACGTGTCCAACATGAAATTCTATTTATGCGAATCACATTAAGCTTTCACCGTTCCCAACATGTTCCGTGTTCTCTACGGCAAATTGAATGAAAATGGAATTTTAATACACTTTGTCCGTTCGCGCTGTTGGTGCCTTTTCGCTGTTCGGTGCGGCCCTTGTCAGCTTCACACTACTTTAGATACGTTTTTGACGTGTTTCATGGAAGAAATATTATTGTGGAATTTCAAGTGCTGTGTTGCAATTTTTTTTTTCAGTCACATACACTGACGACCAAAAGTTTGAGATCACCTTAAATTAGATTAGGAAAATTGAAAAAGACTTAAAATCATATTAGTATATATTAAATAAAAGGTTTAATTTACAAATGAAATACAAATTCATAATTACAATTACGTGCAAAGTTTATAGAAATATCGATCATATATATTTAAAAGGTCTTTAATAGGTGTTTTCGATTTTTCGTCAAAAATCTTGCCTTTGCGTTTTAAAACGTGCAACACATGTTTGTCTCAATCAGTTAATGTCACGACTGTAAATTTTGTAATCAGGGTGACGTTAAAGCCAATAATCCTATGCGATTATACAAAATTGATTGCAATTTAATTGCACACATACGTAATACTTACGCCACTATTGTTTATGTTATGATTTATATCATAAGTCGAAGAACGTCACAAATTTATATTTAATTAGCTCTTATCTATGGTTATAAATATAATTATAATATTAACGCAATTGGCGCCTCTTCTAACTTGAGATACTGGTTCCTAAAAAAATTGTAATCGTGAAATAAATAGAACATGTATTTAGTACATGCTGTACTTAAAATAGAATTATAATAAAATAATATCCGTTAAATGATTCTAATATTCAGGTAATTTACGACTCTTAAAAATTAATGCACAGAAGTATTATAACCGCCGGTTTTGCGATACCATAAAGAGAAGTAAGAAATAAATTACTTACGAATGGTTCTTGATAGCACCTGTTGTAACTGTTTCAAGCTCGATTCCACTAACATCGGTTTGGGACTGTGGTTCGTAAACCATTGAGCTAGCTTTCATTCATACAAAAACCCTAGTCGTGCGGCGTGCCACAATTTAGAATAAAACTTTGTATGCAAAGAAAACATTGCCCTTCGAACTTATCAGCAATAAAAACGCAACGTGCAATGTTAACCCTTCGTAGCCCAAGATCATAAAAAATTATAATACTTTGGTATATGATAGGCTTGAACAAATAAAAAAACACGTGTTTCGTGGAAATTCAAAAATATTTTTTATTCCGTATGTATTGGATCTTTTAGGGTTTGTGACATTACTGTCACATTGGGTTAAAGTGGAAGAAAATGTTTTAACGTAGTATGGAAGGATCTAACAGATTTATTTTGTTTTTTGTAACAACTACTATTCCGAACTTTTTAAAAATTGTTTGTGCTACATCAGGACACCGAAGAAACTTGGGCCAAATGATTTTCAAACCTAATTCGGTCAGTAGCCAATTTGATACTGCCCCACCGCCAATGGGGGGACATGTTGCGCCGGACTCTTGTGATTTTGGCTTGTATTTTATTTTCAATTAATCTTCGCTGTTGGACATTAGGATTCAAGCAAAACTTACATAAAGTCTCCAATTTCAAATTGAAAATCTGCTGAAGACATTTGTTTGTCATTGCATAGTTTAGTCTGCCTTACTCTCACATACATCAGCCAAGAACTGGCCATGGTCAGGTCTAATAATTGGTAAAACATCCAAACCTGGCGTCTTTTAATTCGTGTCATAATACTATAAGCACCCATAATGCTGTTAATAAAATCTACACCTCCAATATACCCACTACATTCTTCGACGATATGAGACCGATCAATGTTGATGTACTTCTATTGGCCTTATCGTAACGACTTGGACCTTCGACCACTCTCCAGCAAAAATTGAGAGAAGCGTGACAAGTTTGTTGTCTTTTCATATAAATTTTGACACATCAATTGCGTCCATATTTGCTACGTAATCAACAGAAAATCTACATTACTTTTTATTACATCCTCGTTAGGGGGTAGTTTGCAATCTGGAACGAGATTATTCCGTACGGTCCCAGGACTCCCCAAGTCCAAGATATATCCACTTCTGCTAAGTACTCCAGTAAAGTTTCAAGCCACGGAAGTAAAGTTATTATCCAAATATATATGTTATTTCTGATGTCTGGGTATGCCCGCGTCATTCTAAATACGACGTTTCAAGATGCTCCTTTTTTATTCTACTAGGAGCAAAACTCTTTCAGTTCCTGTTTCAGGTTCAATATTATAGACGAAACTTGAAACTACGCTCAGTACATAAAACTTTTAACGCCAATTGTGTTTTTTTTTTATAGGCATATATCTATTCAAATTGTCTCTTCTCTTAGTGTAGCAAATCTATTCATCCACACAAAGGTATACCTCGAATTTAACTCCACTAGAAGTCCTATTTAAGGCTTATATTATAGATCTAATTTTTGTGTAAGTACTACCCCTATCTTAAAAAATAGGAGAAAAAAATCATCAATATATGGATATACATTAGTTGTATTTTTTATGCCATTGTCACCCAATGTAACAGAAATGTAACAAACATAAAAAGTTACTTTTTACATATAAAAAATCAAAAGTATGAATTGGTAACGATAAATAAACCAAATCATTTACTTACCTACGGGTATCAACAAAAATTATACAATTTTATATACTTTTAGTATTTTCTTATAAATTTTAAACTTTTTGCAAGTTCAAACATGGCATTTTCATCAAAACACGAAATTCAAAGCCAAAAAGGGAGCAAGTTACACCACTTATGATTTATATTTGATGCTACAATGTTCGGTGTGTTACTTAAGAATATATTGATATTGATTTGACAAATCTTAAACGTTTAGTTTAAATTTTATAGAGACTTTTTGGGTTTGTTACAGAAATGTCACCAGGGGCTATAAAGGGTTAATATCGATAAAGCTAGTTACCATTCTGCCCAATCTTGTTGAAATCGATTATTTTTATCGTTTTGTAGGCGTATTATGCATTTAAATGACAATAAAAATCATGGAAAAACATTTTTATCTTATTTTATTACCGTGTTTAACTGTATTGTTATTGCTTATTCTTAACAGTATTTTCGTGTGTGGGTTTCGGAAAATCACGACCGGGCTTGATGCGCATTAACTTATTTTAAAGATGAGTGATCCACCCTTATTTCCCCCCTACAATATGCTAAGACGGCAATTTAAAAGTTTTCTGTTAAACTCATTTATCAAAAAAATATTTGACGATCTGAAGTAGACAAGCCGAACCTCGCTAACCTATTTACAGTACTGAACGAATCTTTTTAGTCCCAGTAGTGAACTAGTATGTTCGCAGGAGTATGATTTATGATTGTATATTTACGATTACTTAACATTTTTCTCTCTCGTCACTACGCGGAACTATCATCCGATGAATTTTCGAAAGATTTAGACGCACTTAATTCACAGAGATCATCCACCGTGTCGCGCCGGCACGACATAATCAATGGAATTCGGAAGCCCGCTCCAATCCGAATAAGATGTCAGTTTTTATAGCCGTGCGCCCGCGCAGCCGTGGGAGAATTTATGTAAATGATCAATCATTGCTTGTTACGTTCGTATATTTATACAATAACGTCTTATAACACATAAATTGTACTTATTTATTTGTTAATCAAACTGCAGCTGCTGCATCACATTTGTTATACATTTTCGGAAAGGTTTTTGATGATAATTTATTTTGACGTTTAGGAATAAAGTTACAGTCTGTATGGATTATCGATATAGATTTTATGGTATAGCGCATAATTTTATTATGTCAATTTTGAATAAAAAAAGAACACATGGTATTTTTAAAGTAGATACGATTGCGTAAATCCGTTTAAATGAAATGAAATAATATTTATTGAATCTATAAAATGTCAAATACATCACTTAGATTCAGTCATTTCAAATTTTACCACCCTGTTCGGAAGGCAGTCATCACTAGAGAAGAACGGGCAAGAAACTCTAGTTTTGCTCTTTTCAAGAGATAGCTTACAATATTGTTACAAAGACTTAATTTCCCGAATTAGAGCAGCTCATTGATACAAGATCAGAATGTTGTGTTAAAGATTGATTGACTCAGATAAACTTTAGCATGCATTTGGGTTTTTATGTATGATTGTTGTTTGTTTATTGATTAGATGATATTTTTGCGAACCCATGATGTCATTTTCTGATAGATTAAACTGGATAAGATATAAATGCTTCTGATGTACCGACATGGCATATTTTTCGCAGAATGCACATAATGCAAATACTGCAAGTACCTAATGCCAATAGCGATAAATATGAAAGCACTTAAGATTGATAACAGTATCAAGATTTCGGTTTGATTTGTAGGAATTTTTATTTGTCTTACATTTGTATTTATATATATATTTTTTTAATATTTATTCATTGCTGTCAAATTTAATAAAAACTTTTTTTTTAATTTTTTCGGGATTTTATTTAACACAGATGGGTTTGTAGTCACTGTAGTTTTAACCTGCCTTAGTTTTCGATAACGGTCTAATACATCCTCTATGTATGTGTATTTACAGGTACATATATATATGCGAGTTTATATACTGCATTATTCTTATTTAGGTTGACTAGTAAATAATGCCTTAGCCGTTAAGTTCAAAGGCGTTATACATATTATGTATAAAAAGCATACATAAATAAATTTACAAGTGACTGTCAGTTGTAATTACCCGTCAACTATCATGAATGAAAAGCCGAAAATAATAGTTTAAAAAAAAACTAAAAAACACGCTTATCGAAAACCGAACTAAAAAATAGAAAATAAGTTTTAATAAATTTAAAATTAAGAATTAAGAAATTAAAATTAAGAATTTCAATAAATATAAATTAATAATAGTGTGAATAAAAAAAAAAAATTATTTAAAAAAAAAGCGTGCAAAAAAGGACACGTTGAGCAACAGTTGCAATGTATTTGTAGGTCGCCGTAAATCTCATCTAGTTGTGCGTGGAATTTTGGCAAGCCGGTCAGCGCACAGTGTGACGGCACGCGCGCATGCGCCGGCGCCGCAGCGGATCGTTCCCGCCCAACATCTCACACTTGGTTGCGAAACTTATTGTTTTGTGGTGCCAAATGTAGGATTTATGGCTTTGACAGACGGTGAAAGATGTGAATTATTTTCTAGAGGAATTCTATTTTGTGCCAGATTTTCGTGATTTAGTTGTTTGTAATTAGATGAGTTTTGTGTTTAAATGCAAGCGTTGGTGTATAGTGCGTAATGCTTAGCATGTTTTTGATATTTTAGTTTTCTAGTGGATACAAGTTGCTATAGGTTTTATGGATTTGATTAATAATAATAACTCAGCCTATCGCCGTCCACTGCTGAACATAGGCCTCCCCAAGATAGCGCCAACCATCCCATAACCATAACCATGGATTTGATTGCGTGGTTTTAATTCATTACTGAGTATGACTGGAGTATTTTAGACAAGAAATGTAATCTTTTTGATTTTTCATCTGTATGTACTATGTAGTTTCTTTATGGATGTTCCCCTTATGTCTAATATATTGAGAGTAGATACGCTGGTATAATACACAGGTCGTTATGGAAAGCTTAAGGTGAAAGTCTCCATACAGGAAAAAAATAGTCATAAGCGTAGCATAGAAGTTTAAAAACATTATACTAAAAATCCGCAAGATGAACAGATTTCCTTCTGTGAGTTCACTAAGGAGGCCACTATTCAAAAGCGTATTAAATACATTGATTACGTTGATACTTATCGGTAAAGGTAGAATATCACCTGGTTACCGGTTCTACAGGAAGCCGTATTTCTGTTATTGCTTATGAACAACTGACCAATTAGGAATTTCATGTTTTCGCTTTATGATCTGCTCTATACGCTGAGTTTCGCTGGTTGATATAAAATCTGAAGATATTGAAATTGTGGGGTAATTGTCAGTCGTTTGGAAATTTGTCTTCGTCTACACAACTGCTCAGAGATAGGACTATTAGTGTCACTTCGATCACCAAAATTAGACTTTGACGGTAATCTTATAAATATAAAGGTCTACGGACTACGAGTGAAAAACATAATCAAAAATATCTACGTAGGAATACCTATCCCTGTATGTTCGAAAGAAATTTGACTCGAACCGCATGGTGTGAGTTTATTTCGGGCAAATTCCCAACAATATAATCAATCAATCGTATCCACCACATGACAAAATAATACATTTCAAAAGATTAAATACACTGCACATATTTTAATCATAATTCTCAATAATATTAACATTAAATTAGCCGAGTAAGTGAACACACCACGCGGTGAAAACAGAAATAGCAACGTAAATGTTCTCATGACGGCTACCGTTGTAGGTTTAATTTAATTTGTACCTGTTAATGTGTGTAATATTGCAATTTGTATACGTCGTATGCAACATAACTTCTTGGGAACCGTTACGTGCTAGATTTCGCTCTCCGGTTCTCCGACGGGATGGGTTGTGGAGTGGATAGGCATGCGGTGTGCTCGTCGAAGGAATATCTTCGCGGAACTCATTGCTTCTAGTATAATTGCTCTTTTAAATCTCTACAAGTGTATTTAAAGGAGAATTAATATACATTTGTGGTTTGTAATTCGTATTGGACGTGAAACATGTTTTTAAGATTGTGAAGTTTCGGGCTTGCAATGAAAGCTAATTCGTTTTTTCAATTAAGCTCTAGGATCTCATTCTGGCATGACCAGCTTTTCTGGATTTGGTCTTTTAAAATAATCGTATAAAAATATCCAATTCTATATACTATCGAATAGTGTTAATCATCTTATAAGTTAACTAGCGACCTGCCCCGGCTTCGCACGGGTGCAATGCTGATATTTAATGGACGTTATCATACATATAAACCTTCCTCTTCAATCACTCTATTTATAAAAAAAAACTGCATTAAAATCCGTTGCGTAGTTTCAAAGATTTAAGCATACAAAGGGACATAGGGACAGAGAAAGCGACTTTGTGTTATACTATGTAGTGATTTATAAACAATGATAAATTGAACAGTTCACAATTAACGTGTAACTTTTTAGGCTTCTTGTACCGCCACTGCTCATAACGATTACGATGGCATAGTCTAAAAGCCTAAGCATATCTCTGACAGCAAAAACATTCCTTGTAAAGTAATCATCACTGAATTAGCGACTTAGCCATGTAATGAGAGCATTGCTAATAATGAATGATAGGTAATTTAATTCTAGTTGCAGCGCTCGTTGACTTGCTGTGAACCGCGGGTTGTTATCACGCGATGTAACTCGATGGCGGGCGAGATAAGGTTCCAACGCGGATGCTGCGAAACAAGGTTGATGTGCCAAGTTATTATAATTATCGCGATGTAGTCAATTTTGTTACATATTTTTTTAATTGAAAAATCGTGAAGGTGTTGAGGTTCTGGTGTGCGGTAGGTACGGCTACACGGTGGGCTCGAGTCTCAGACACTGTTGATGATTTTTCGATGTTATGAGTTTATTCTCAGTGCAGTATCATGCAAGAAAAATAGTGTGAGGAAATGTAGATACCTCAAAAGTTGTCTGAAAGGAATTTCTTCTTAAATCCGAACACTAGTATTGTGTGGCGTTTTGCATTTGAAAATGAGTTATAATTAATAAATATTAAAGTGATAAATGGAGGCCGTGTGGTTTCATTCGGTGTTTTGATTTCGATACGAAACACAATTTAATTATAGTTTAAAAAAGAAACGCATGAATCCAAATAATATATTTGTTAAATTGATTTTCTCTTGTTTGTAATAAATCATCTATCGCCGGACTAAATGCTGTAATTATTTTGTACGGCACACCTCTACGGCTATTTTCTCATCTTCGGGCAAGTGGCGCAGAACATGACCCACAGATGAAGAAATTTTCACTTTAATGCTAAGTACCGAAACATTAACTATTTTTAACGAAAGCGTTGTATTGTTGTCAGTTGCTAGCGATTTTCCGGACTCCATGTTGCAATTAAGAATATCTTAATGTAAAAGCCAAAATGACAATTCTGATTCGGAACTCGAAACGAGGATCTCTCCATAACAATATTTACAATTATGACAGGCAGTCACTTTACATAATAATGTTATTATTGGTATTTACAACTGCTATAGTTGTATACTATGCTCTAAACAAGTCAAGGGTAAGATGGCCATGGTTGCATGTAATTAAATTAATTGTCTCCTATGATAAGGTTATCCTACTTGTTTGGGTGGGTTTGAGTATTTCACCAAAAGAAATAATTTACACTCATTTGCCTATGATTTTACTTTTATCTTTAAGATCACTATGATATGTAGGTACATTGTCTATGATATTATCTTTAAAATCACTAACATATTAACATATACGAGTAGGTATATATAGTACATATAAATGTTTGAAATTGCCATTCTGCAGTAAACAAGACTCGTTGTGTTGCGTTCGACTTTCTTTGCGTTTCTACAATTAGTGCAATTTGCGTTAATGCTCCGGCGACATGAGATAAACTCTCCCCGAGATCCGATCATCGCTGCCGTATACAGCGTGATTCCTTAGGAAGTTAACGTTTTTATGTCATTTATTGTTAGTCAACTTGTTCCCAGTTGAGAAGTGTGACAAGGCCTGAGTAGCGGAATGAGCTATTTTACCCGTGGATAAAAGTGCAGTGTTTTTAAATAAATATAACTATTTGGGCTATCCAAAACTTTAAGTAAGTTAATGTATCTTTTTTCCTTTTTTTACCTCATTTTTTTTTAAACTATATTATCGTCTATAAGCAATTTTTAGATGTGAACCGTTATTTGATAATGAAATGGCAGTTGCGGCAAATTTATATTATTTTAACACACACGCAGAACGAAGGGACAGTTCGATGTAGATATAGCTATATATAGCCTTTCTTCACCCAAAAGAAATGGTCCGAAAACAATTTGCCCGATATAGAAATTAAATCCTCTCAGTGGCGTGCTGTATCTCAACTAATCAGGTAGATTCTATGTTACTTCTAACAGTAAAACTACAATGGCAACATCCTGTATGAGGAGTGTACGGCGCCGATGGCGGTCGCAAACCGGTTCATATTCGAAACTGCTGGTAACGTCTAATTTTAGATGAGTGAATGCTAATCGCGTTTTAATTTCTGCACTAATTTCCCATACAGCCCTCCAATAACAGAGTGCCTGTATCATAATGCTGGGCCCGCGTACGTTCGTGTCTCTCATTTTAACCTCAATTGAGATGAATGTTTGTAATAAGGGACTACGTGATCTACTAACGGTAGTGCAATAAATTTGAAAAATATTTTACAGAAACACTTTCTCGATCTCCAATTTCATAGAGTGACAAAAATGAGGTCAGACTTTTCCGGTCTTGTCATGCTGAGCGTAAATTAACTGCTAGGATTTCTTTTTTTCATATATAAGCTACTGAAGTTCTGATTCGAACCTACGGTCGATTGCCGACAAATGTAGTTGTCGATATAGATAACGACTTCACGTAACTTAATCATTGATCTATTTTACCACCAGATAAAATCAATGCTGCATTCGACTAGTTCTAGTCAATCAATAGCTTACTCTATGCGTGATCATAACAGATTCATACTGAAGATAAATCACTCAAAATGACAGGTGCTATTCTAAGCTGAGTAGTATTTATCGCCTAGTAAATATTAATGTGTATAATAACTTCCTTAATAATAATAAAAAACATTGCACAGTCTCTGCAAAACATAGTAAAGTTAATACAAATTAACGATTGCGCACTCGCGTATTTATAGTGCGGACGGGAATGGCCGGCTCTATCTAATAATTTTATTAGCGCATCAACATTACCAATGTCTCCATGAACGTATATAATTAAAATTTATGCGTGTACATTAAGCTCTTCACTTATCTCGGCTCGACGACTCGCGCACACAGCTACCATCACCAGCTACACTGCCTACACGGGCATTCACGTCGTCCTGCTCGTTTCATTTATTCCAATGCGTGCGTGTTCGATCCGACGCCGTGCTAATGCCTCGTACTTTCCTACCCTTTAAACGGCTAAATCTTTTATCGCTACCAAATCGATTGTCGTAAATCCAACTCTCGACCCATTGTTGTCGTACACAGTACTTATATGGGAGCGACCAAAATAAATCACGAGCAGAACCATATCGGCGCGATCGTAGACTATCTCGGTGGGATCGACCGCGGGGGATACTCGGAGATACGGAGATATTACGCTATTGAATTAGCATTACCGCTGTTCTGGATATTGTTGTGAGCGGCGGAAGGCATGGCTCATAATTCAGCGTTGCATTATTTTAATTTTTGTCGTGCGTCGCATCGCCGACCGGTCGGCTGTCCCGTGTGCGCAATCGTGCGAGATCTCACTTATTGATAGGATTAGATGCATAGTGCACACGTCGCCGGCCGCTTCGGTATTTTGTTGTATCTTGGATCTTCGATGGTATTTCCGCGCCTTTTGTCCCGCGCGTCTTACGCGAATCTCGCTTGAGGCTGTCCGTGTTCATTATAAACGCATTAATGTGTTTCGTTGTTTTTATTACAGGTGGCGCAGCGACCTGAATGTGCTTTACATCGACAGCTCCACCTATTAAACGTAAGTTTTCTCAACTTTTTGTCTTTGTTTTGTTTCAATATTGCGTCACCTTAAATTTTAATATTGAATGTTTTATTATAAAGTGCACGGCTATTAATTATGTTTGTCTTGATTGCTTTAATTTCATCAACCGAATGTATTTCGGTCGTCGATAACGTATCACACATCCGAAATGAATTAAACGCTGACCGATATACAAAACGACGAAGTAAACATACGTTCCTCAATTTCATTGGAATTGATAAAATCACGTTCGGGCGACAGTATCGATCCGGACTTTGGCACTCCCAGTTTTCTCATTGAGTAAATTATTATTGATTCAATGATAAATCCATCGATTCTCGTGACAAATGGGTCCATTATTCAATTAGGGTCAGCCCGCGCGGCCCGACACTATTGTCACTTGACCGGACCTCGGCCGGGAATCAAATCAAACGTTAACCCCAATGATGGTATCGGAGATCTATCCGCCGGCGGTTCCGGTGGGATGTTGGAGATATTGAATAATAATTGGTGCACACGAGCGGTCGGGCCGGCTTCGGACGGGCGTCACGATGGAGATGCTATCGGTAGAGCGTGCCGCATCCATCAGCCGGCGATGGCCAATATCTGCGCACGTATCGCGCGCCAACGATAACCATTGTCTTACCGGACGATTATATCGGCGAAATTTGTGCTCGCCTCCGATCCAACGTTTGTCTTTTGCCGCAAATGAGCCGGATAATGGCAGACGTGCGCATAAAAGGAGCGGGATTCTGCTAAACTTTTGCCTAGTCATTAATCCGCCGTGGGAAACGATCCGTATTGGAACCGATTGTGCCAACAAAAGCGTTTTTTTTAAAGCAAATCTCTTCGAGACGCGGTGCACTCTGTAATTAATCGAAAGAGAAAGTTTTATTCGGTTATATTTAGCTAGACATGACCTGCAAACAAGCACGTGGATTAAGTGTTTAGCATTTAATTTTCATACACACTACCGGTTTATGTTTCAAGTTTTTGTACGAAACAGCTGGCTTAATCATATCCGAGCGACGTCATCGAGGTATGTGTATGTGACAGTCCATACGACGGACGGTGCATTCATTCAAGTGGCTGCCCCTGATTGCCACCGTTTAATGGCATTAGTATCATTGTCTCCCGGTCATTAATAACTCGCCGGACAGTTCTATTGGACGGCTGTATGAGACTTGGCCTGATGTCACGAATTAGTACATCCTAATGGCCTCAGGGAAATAATGTACCCGGACATGGAGACGCGGTCGCGTGCTCAGCTCTCGTTGGACAATGCCTAGTTATATATATCGTTTTATTAGGAATGCTGCTCTTTATTGCCGTTTTGGATTGCCTGCGTCTGATTTACTATGGCACGGTTCTGCGGTAGGAAATTGCATGGCATTTTAATATTAGCTGGGATTTCACATTTGCATTTTATGCTTACGCTTTAAATTCTTATTCATGTGACCACGTGCAATTCTTAAGCTTCGTTGTTATTGGATTTCATAGAGTGGCTTATGAATTTTTTTTAACAGTTTGTAAATATGTCCAAGCTGATGAAAGCAAACCTATTCCAATATGTTAAAATATTTTTTAATTTAATGAATTTCACCGTACTATCACGATTTCAATTCACCTCTAAAAACTTTTTTTCTCAGCAGCTAACGAGGTTTACATCATTGCCTACTCATCTCCCACATTTCCTATTAAAAAAGCACTCATTCAATTTGCATTCCGCGTGGGATCGTATAAATCGCCATTAAAACCTGCGGATAGGCCGGCGTCGTCACGTCATGCGATTGCTAAATCCCGGCTGCTTACGGACAGCTGTAAATCCATTTAAGAGTGGAAGGAGCGGCGCACGCGTCGTACCCGTCAATTAACTTCAATTAGCGGTCGCGTCTCTCGGGCTCCTTTCATCGGACCCGCCGGATCAGCCGGCCGGGGAATTAACATTGAATACTTCATCTCTCGTGTTGTGGGGGTGCTTGTATTGTGATGCTAAGGTTGCTTGTAGATGTTTATGATTTGGATTTTTGTTTCGCCATCCGAATAAAGTGCTAAACTTAATGTTGTAAATTGTAATGCATTCGTCTTGTTAAGTAATAAGTATATGGATTAGAAGCTTAGTGCTTCAAAGGTAGGAATTAGATTATTTGATTTCATTTTTAAGCAATGTATTATTTAATGTTGGCAATATCAGCAATTTACGGACGTAAGAAGTCCGCGTAGCAATACTTCTGTGAGGTACAGAAGTTCTTTGTATTACGGATCCCGAAACGAATGATCATTCATATTACTTTCATCATCAGCCCATATTACGTGCAACTGAGAGGGTTTAGATCTTAGCTGTCCACGCTGGACTAGTGCGGGTTGGCGGACTACACACCTAAGTAATTTCTAAGAACTTTTAGGTCTACCAGGATTCATCGCGATGTTTTCCTTCACCATTAAAGTAAGTAATAACTCATTGTGAATACACACATAGTCTGGGGCAAACCTCCAGACAAACCCTATTTAAAAAAACTGCCATGGTTCTTAACCGCCCGCCTAAACCTCATAGCCATCATTACTTTTTATACTAATTTCAGAAGTACTACATTTCGTAAGACCTTGTAAAAAAATCTCGGCAGTGTGCAGGTCATTGACCGCTATCGTCAGCTGATTAGGTACGGATACGTTGCGTTACTTTAAAAAAACTTTGTGATAATTTCGAGAAGTCATCGTTATATTTATTTATGTGAACATGATACGCGGAAAAAAGTGGCTGTATTAGTCACTTTTTATAGGTAGAGTGATGTATTAAATTCTTAGTAAGAGTCAAAATAAGGGTCATCTTAAAAAAAACTGTATTCGAGACAATACAATCATGAGTTGTTCTTTTAGGTGTTAGTTTAAATATGACCTTATTTTTACATATAAAGTTATTATAAAAATAATCATCATCGTTAATCCATATACGTCCCACTATTGGGAGCTAGACTCTTCTGCAATTGAGAAGGTTTGTGCCTAAGTCTACCACTGTATTTTGCCTCTTTTAGGTGTGCAGGTTTCCTCACGATGTTTTCCGCCGTCATTAAAGTACGTGATAAATTATTGTAAATACAAGCATAATTTCGAAATCAGAGGTTTGTTCCCAGGGCTTAAGCCCAAGACCGCCGAGTATTCTGAATTTCATCCAGAAATTGATAGACTTGATATTGCCCTCGATACAAGCTCTGTTTCGTGTGGAAATCATAGGAAAACAACTCTTTATTTTTTGAGATGTAATGTTTGTTTTTAATTTAAAATAAGAAAAAGATTTTAGTTAAATGTCTGCTTTAGTCTTGGAACCAAAACATCATAAATTCCACGAATGAAATTACGATACTCAAGAAAAGCAGAGTGATAACAAATTTATTTTCATTGCATCCACTCAAGAATCCTCCATGCCGATTGTCACCAATCGCTAAAACGTTTTCCGGGAATCGATAAGCCGTGACGATTCACACACCGAGTCGATATTGGCAAGCGCCTGCGCCCGTTTTCTGTCACACGTTCCGCGATAAACGGCGCAGCGCTGTGTTTCTTAATTGCTTATTGCAAGATACAGACACTATCGGGGCATTATAACCAACATAATAAGCATTATCATAACAATAACAAGCTAGTAACTCGCCGCACCCGATGTGCTCATGACGGCTGCTTGATAACCCCGCCGGTTCTCAGTCGCTTTCGGTTCGTACACCGCATCGCATATGCCCCACTATATTTGAATTTCTCATCTTAGCTTCATATTGGACTTTTGTCGTCGCATTAAAGTGTATGTGTGTGTTGCCAAAGTGTATGTGTTAATACTTTTGTTGGTATACTTGAAGAGGTAAATATGTGTTTTTTATATTCAGTCTTAGTACAGATAAGTAGTGTTAGACAATGTGCGATATATGTCAACTGTTTTTTTTTCGCACGGTCAATTTATATTTTTAGACGAGCTAGACTTGAACATACTGTAGTTTTTTTAATGAATGAAAGCATACAAAAAAGATTGAATTTGAAAAGTGTACAATAGCTGCTATTTGCCTGCACTACTCTTACAAAGCGACGTCAGAGCATTCACATTACCATTCTACCATAAAAAAATGTTGTAAACTTAATTTGGGTTTTGATTCGCCTCAATTCTCTTTAATGTAGGTACGTATATATGAGCAGGTCTGCCTCTGTTTTCCTAGTAATGAACCAGCGAAAACGTAATAGACTTAAACACGATATTGATTGTAAGTTTGTGGGAGTTTCTTTGGTGTTCGGTTTAGGGGCGCAGCGCAGATTACAAACATGCTGATAGTAGATTCGATCCCAAGGCGCAAACTTCATTTACGGACAAGTAATATATTTGATTTTTCTGTACTTTTCTGCGAAGGATTGTCGCAATACTGTAAGGGTAATGCTTACCTAAATAAAGGACCGTAAATAAATATAATTTATATTTTTAATAAAATAATTACAATAATGCACTTTTAGAATTTTATTTTTTATTTTTTTACTTACTTGTTTTTTTCAATACTTGGTGCTCTATGTGCTCTATTATGCTGATGCGTTGTTTACTGCCTGTATACCCATGTGAGGTTGTTATTATTCACATAAATGATTGATGCACTAGGCGATAAACTAGATGCATGTAATTACGCTATTGTTATCACTGTTCAATGCGGAGTTTACCGAAGTTAAAAAGCCTGTTAGTGGACCAATGGAGTTGCTTTTTTGTCGAACCGTTCGCGGGCGGTGTTGTCAGATGCAAACTTATTTGTAGGAACTTTTTTGAGTGTTATTCGGAGTGATGACACATACTTCTGTTTTTTATTTTTGAAATTATATTGAATACCTTAAAAGTGGTCGTGTTGAGTTGAAAATAAACTAGGATGACAATTATAAGTTTTTGTAATGCTCATTAGACGAGCTACATTCAGATTTAGAATGAGATAATGGTTTACATTGATTTTGATGCAATGGTCCGACCAATCGCTATTAAAAACAAAATATTTTCTCACGACATCTCATTGCTGATTCCAAATTAAAACTTAATAGGTTCTTTGAATATGGCTGAATTCATTAAATCATTTTATATTACATTTAAAAATAAGTTTCAATGCTGGGATCTACCTTTCGCCTCAAATTACAACCATGGATAAAGCTCGGATATGGATAAACTTTACTCGTATTCAATGTAATGCCATCAATATTTTCCGCTGTATAGATTTTCTATTTCACACGCGGCAACACCGGCGCTGGTGGCTGTCTATCTGCACTGAGTAACACCATCAATCACCTCTCGTTACGTAAAGAATGCGGTTTTTTGTTTATAATACAATTTCATATCAATTTTTCTCCAGTCGGCGTGATTACTGTGATTTGCTCGTGTCTCGTGACGTAACACGCGCCTTTCACAACTCGATACTCATCATGTGAATTTATCGAATTATTTACACCAAAATTTTGCTTTCGAAATGACTATCTTTTGTTACTGATTATGTTTGGATCTTAGATGATAGTCTAGATGTAAATAAAAAATTGTAAGTAATTTATCAGTGAGTAATCAGCTTTTTTTTTTTTTAAATATAATAAAAGTGGAGGCCGCGTACCGGCAAGCGCAGCGTTGGACGTCCACTCATAAGGCGGACTGACGATCTCAAGAAGACCGCGGAAAGCCGCTGGAGGCAGTCTGCTTCCCACAGAGCGCTATGGAAGTCTCTAAGGGAGGTCTATTTCCAGCAGTGGATGTCTTTCAGCTGATGTGGAATAACAATACTGTTTTTTTGTATTATTTACTGCGTCACAAAGGTTCTATTATTATTATGACTCACGCTTGTATGCCTGAAAGTGTATGCTAATTGACCTTAAACATCCATGTCTCTGTAACTCTTAAAGTCCCATAATAGGGACGAACCTGTTGCAGTTTGCCGGGCAAATTTCCAGGCTGTATCCAGTTCACATCCCCATATCTTGTATCGTGGGAACAAATAGATTCTATTATTTCAATTACACTGTCCGTGCAAATATATAATTTGTGATTGAGTAAGAATAATCGAAATACACTAATTTACACAATTGTAACGTCTCAAATGTAACTTCAAATATTTCATGAAAGCTTATTTCTAAGTAATCATAATGTTACGTAAGATACCTAATAGATTTGCAATAAATTGCGAAGTAACTTATTTGGTATTATTCTAAGATATGATGTCTTCAGTTTTATTGAAAATTGAGGTGGAAATGACCGCTTTGGCACCTGTGAGTGCTTGAGAAATGCCCAAAGTAAAATATTAATACACAGACACTTACACGTGCGTTTTCCAATCTTCGTACTGCTACTGTAAACTTTATAATGCAGAAACCCAGTGATACTGCCCGGCCCCGGAATCGAACCCGCGAAGTCTAGGTCGAACGATACACGTGGACTTGTGCAACAAGACAGCGAGGACGTAGCAAAATATACATAAAAACGTAATAAAGGAAGATATATAACAAAGCGTGTGTATTTTTATACAACCTAGAAAAGTATGCCGCATGATGACCACAACTTGATTATTATATAGGAAGTGTCCATATCAAATAACCACACCGTGGCCGGCATTTGTATAACTGTTCAAGGTATTATTGTATCGAATGGTGTGAGATAACCGTTTCATGCCAATTTATACATTCATTGACAGACTTCCTAGGGTGGTAACTTATGAACCTTTGCAGACCTGAAGGCCTATCATCATCAGTTCTTACACGTTCCACTGCTGAGCACGGGTCTCCTTTACAACTGAGAGGGTTAAGGCCATGATCCTCCACGCTAACCTAGTGCGGCTTTACACCTCCAAAATATTTCTAAGAACATTTAGTTGTGTAGGTTTGCTAACAATGTTTTCCTTCACTGTTGCAGTGTGAGTTATGTGGGTTTCAGAAAAAATCTTAGTAAGGTAGAGTCTGGTAATGTGCCCCATTATCGAAAACATGGGTGGATAGCGATATATGTATCGTGAGATGACATCATCATCAGGATAAGGACGTCCACTGCTGGACATAGGCCTCCCCCAGAGACTTCCAAAGCGCTCTGTTGTGAGATGACAAGGCAATATACATTATACATATATTATATATAGAGGTATCGATCCCGGGATCCCGAAGCCCGGGATCCCGGGATCCCGGTCATATTTCAGTCCCGAAATTTTCGGGATTAAATTTAATAAATCCCGGGATTTTCGGGATTGACATATTTATAATAAAAATCAATAAAAATGTGCTTTCTAAGATCATTAAACAAGAAATTACTCTTTCTGAGGCTAGTTTTACACGAGGCAATAATTTGGAGAAGACCTATAAAAATTTATAGACGATTCCTCCAACTTCCATCGAGTCTGAACGCGCTTTTTCTGCTTCTACATATGCCACAAATTAAGAAGTATGCTTTCGGATGAGACGTTGGATGCGTTGTTATTTCTAAGATTTTATTTTCGTGGGTTAAATAAGTAATTTATAGTTCCTATATTTATATTTTATTTAAAATACATTGATCTCTGTTGCATGGTCTTTTTTATAGTACAATGGCGTTTCTTTGTTTAGATAAAAGGGCTTAGTTTGTTTATTTTATCAGAAGAAATTGTAATTTTGTTTTATTTTTTAATATTTAAGTAAAGATTTAAAATAGAAGATTTATTTTAAAATGCTTTACTTTCTTTTTGTTACCACTTTTTATTACTAATACAATCCCGGGACTACCCCGGGATCCCGGGATTAACTGTTGATAATCCCGAAATCCCGGGATTACAAAAATCGACCGGGATCGAATCCCCTAATTATATACAACAGTAGTATAACATTATTAGCACTATAAATTTTATTTTATTTATTTATTGACTCTATGAAGAGCGATACATATTAAATATTCATACAATGTGATAACTTTAAGATAGTTGTAGGTTTTATAATGCACAATATTATCACTTTGGAGAATAGCTGTGAATTAAAGGCGAAATAACTACCATTACTTACCACTAAATAGTATAATAATTTTATACTTAAATCCTTTAAATGGTAATCTTTTTTTTACTGTTCATTAATTTGTTAGATTGAGTTTACTGTAAGGCGTAATGATCTCACTCAAATTAGGTTTTGACAGAACCGTGGCACAGTTGGCTAGCTACCAGCTTGGGAAACAATAGGTCGCAAGTGCGATCCCCGCACCAAGACAAATGTTTGTGTATCTCACAAATTTTTATTTCGGGTCTAGTAAGTTTGTGAGACCTAGAAGTCCCTCCTAGCTTCTGATATTTTTGACTTTTATCCTAATGTGGAGCGAAACATGTGACTGTTGGGTGTATTTGTTTATTTTTAACGTTAGCAAAACATGTTTCTATGTAGTTCATGTTTTAAATTCTTATGAATAAGATAACATGCGTCTTCGCCTACTATTCGAATATTGTTTACGCCGATTTATCGGTCAATATATTTTAGTGGAGCGATACGCTTGACACGAATATTATAAACTGGGCCCGAGCACATAGAGATTGCATAGTTTTATTGGTGATTTGGTTAATTACCTATAAAACTCGGTACGCGTACATTTTGTTTACTTTGTTAGTGATGATAAATGATGCATTCATTACATTGCCAACGACTGCGTATTAATAAATTGTGTGCATTATCTTCAATCAGTGACAATGGCGCTTTATCGTGTACTTTAAGTAAGGTTGATAATGAGCTGTACAGCAAGCTAAAGTAACATGATGGGTAGATACAGGACTGTTAATCATCAAATTCAGGAATTTATAAAATTGTCAACCTTCATGACCTCGAGGAATAAGCTTACGCCGTGTGACCCATAACTTCAATTTCTGTCATAAGCGGCCTGCATCTAGCATCTTCGCACTTCTTTTGTGATTTCACTTGTAGCAATTTTTATTATTTTAGATCATTTTCTATCACATTATTGTGCATGTTATTTTGTGGTGACATATATTTTTTATGCTATAACATAATTGATAAAATTTTAGTTTTCTTATCGCCGTAGTTTGCGGTAAAGTCGTCTATTATTCCGCCGACCGCAATTGTTATAATTATCGTTTTTGCACATGTTAGTTATCGTACTATAAAAACTTTAACATTTAAAGTCCTACCGTCATTTTACTAAAGCTTTTTATGAGTTAACGTCTCATAAACACCATTTTTTTATTAAAGAATCTTTGGTGAGTAAATTCATAATTTATATTTCACATTTTCATTAAAATTGAGTCACCTATGTTTGTTATTATTGAATATATGCGAATATATGAGATCCTTTCAATAACGTAATATTTAAAATATCTATTATATGGATGATGTCGATATTGGAGAGTTATAAAAAATGGACTATATAATACAAAAATAAATTGTCAATTAAATCCAGTAGCGTTTAATTAGCGTGTTCCAATAAACAATTGAAATATCTCAATTGGCAAGCTTAGTCTCTACTAATTTCTTATGCCTGTAACACAGGGCATTTAGTGTTAGGTCAGGATTGCACTTTTTTGTCAATATTGATGTATTTTTATTAAAAGCTAGTTATCTCGGAGACATAGGCCTCTCGATGATGATCTCGGAGACAATAGCCAATAGTTGCATCAATACCGTAAGTACGCAAGGAGTTTGACATCCTTCACACGTTTGACCTTTTTAGTACGCTCGTGCTGTTTTGCCAATACAGCGAAATCTAATACAAATGACTTCATTGGATACAGTTAAACATTTCTATTACATTTTAACATGGTGGTAACATCAATCTATACATTTATATAAGGCTTATATACTTATATACGATTCCGTACATACATAGTTATTAAAATCTTTAGATAAACATAATTTATCTCTTTCTCTCATTATGTTATTATTATTATTTATTTATTGTATTCTTTATGTATTGTGTATCCACCGAAAATTTTAGTATGTGCATGAAAGTTAATTATGTTGAATCAGCCTAAATTACGTGGAGTTTTAAGTAAGACATGAATTAGAGAAACCTAGACAATAAATCGTTTTTGTCAGTCGATACCTATTAGTATTTAGAGTTGTAATCAAATACTTGTGAAGTGATTGACGTGCTTATATAAAAAATAGCACGTGCAGTAAGTTAATAACTTTTAATAACATAATCGATTTTGAGCATACCGAGTATGATTTATTGCAAAATGTTTGTGCGATGACTGTCTTAAAAAGTTGTCTCGTGTAAGATTTTTTAACACCGGATTTTTTCGATGATTTTTCGCTTTGCATTAAATTCTGTCGGTTTCTTTTGCTGTTGAATATAACCATATATATATGGGCTTTACCCGTTAGAAGATATTATTCTGTTTATTTTAATGCTATCAGCAATTAAATGAATCAATATTTTACATTATTTTCGATCCTCCAATACCTAGTCACAATCGTCGATCAATTGCTCTATAAACTTATTTCTTCACAAAGTCGGTATGTGCAAGACAGTTCTTTCACCACAGTCTAGCCAATCTATAATATTAACGTTAAAAATATCAACGTTGACACTAACATCCTGGCTATATCTAATAACTCATTTAAAGAGATAATACACAGATACCTTCAAGTACTTGCAGTAATTAGTCCGAGTTATGCATTGCATACGTTTTATAGTACAATTTAATGAACGTTAATATAACAATTTACTCGGTGAGTAATTAAACGCTAGTTGCAAGTGTTTTATGCGGTGCAGTCAACATTCCTAGTGGTTCGCGGAATCACGGGGAAGTATTGCACAAAGGTTTTGTGCGCGCAGAGCTTTGTGTCTTGTCACGTATAACTCGACGTTGGTGATTCAAGCACAAATATTTTGTGGCAATTACATTCGTATCAGTGGCGTGCCTAGGGTGTCAAACTAAGGCAAGCCCAAATGTTTATTTAGTAGCAGCATTTTTTTTTTGGTACGTAGGACTAATAAATACCTACCGGTTAGTACTCACATTCACGTTTATAGCGTTATTTTATAAATAAACAATCGTTAAGTTCGTTATTCGGAACTATGTAAGGCAAGTCGGGCTTTCGGGCTTCTATGGAAGTACCGCCACTGATTCGTATCATAATTATTTTTTATTTTAGTCCAATAATTGCCATACTTTCAAAGGAAATGCACTTAAAGAAGTCGGTCCTTTGGACAATAAATACCTGTCTTCAGTTTGTGTTGTAAGACCGACCACCACACATATAATAAACACACCTAACACTCGCATACATAGTACTGACTCAACAATTAGACACAAGTCTATTGTCGTGACTATGTAGGTACTTTCTTCCTCCTCGTCGGAGATAACTTGTACACTAGTAGCGTCTACGAAATGTAGAACTTATTTCCAAAAAGCTTATATCTTTAGAAGGTCTTACAATTATAATCAGAAAATTAAAAGTATTAGAAAAGGACAACTAAAGTGGGAGTATTAATCGAAGCTTAGTTTAAGATTAGATGAAAAACATTGGAATTTCTTGGCAGGAATGTATGTTGTGAGATCGCTCGGTGAATTTATTAATAAACAGAAAGTAGTGGACGGCGCGTATAATTATGCAAATTTTATAGTATTTTCAATGTGTGCCCATTATAATCTATTTTATTGGTAATATCTTGGTCGGTTTGATTAGATTATTAATTAATGTTATGTGTTTAGTAGAAAGTGAAATTAAATAATATTATTACACGGAGACTATTTCCATACATGTAATATTAGATTTACATAACATTCGCGCATACAATTTCGATTCGGAATCTTTTTTGTGCATAAAAAATATAATGAAATACTGCATGACTCTCGGACCTTAAATGAGATATTATTATATAGTAGAAATAAGCACCAGTTAAACTTACTTTACATATATCAGCCCTCAAACGCCATACTCCGTGGTACCCGCCTCCTCTACAACTAAAGAGCTACATCACGCTAGTTTAGGGCGGGTTGGCAGAGTTTAAGTAGCTCAGAATACTAGCTATTCTAGATTACTTTTAGATGTAGGTCCCTCACGATTTTTATTTTAAATAAAAAAAATCATTATTAAAATTTATTCCATTCACTATCAAAACAAGAAACCCCAGCAATCAATTGCTCTGTCACCTCGTTTAATTGATTTAAAACGTTTCGGATTAATATCTTGTTGATTATACATCTCAACGTGCGGTTTGTAATACATTTAATTGTGCAATTTGTCGATTGCAGAAATAATTTGTTTGATTTATAGTTCTGTTAAGTAAATTAGCATTGCGTTGATTGGTAAGGAAAAGGGGGTTAAGGGGAGTAACCTACAACAGTGACAATATTAAATGTAAAATGAAGGGATTTTTTTTACCGGTGACGGGTATAATATCGTAAACTCTTGTAGTAGAGTCATCCAGAACTAAAAATATAGTAACTTAATAATTCGACCTCTTCCCTCTGTAGTCTCAATAAGCTCCGACTTGGCTGTAGAACTACCACTTTATTTATTTATTTTCATTTAAAGTATGCGTACTAACGTTCTAGTATTTAATATCGCATAATGAACGCGCTGATTTGGTTGTTGTTAAGTTTTTAGACCAGCAAGATTTTACTACCAACATAGGTTCTAGGATACACAAAACGTAGTAATTTAAAATGTTGCTGAAACTTGGCTATACCTATGTATTTGATGTGTTCGTATGAATATGAATATACCACAGTGATTTCTTCATTCACACCAGAATACAGTAATACATGCATGTTTCATTAACACATAAGACACTATTATTGATGAGAGTCTGTGTACGTTACCAAACAATCCATCCATCTTGACACAAAAAACATTCATTTTTATCACTCATGCGTTACTAATGTTCGTCTTATCTTTATTTTAATTGGCTACATGTGGACGTCTCCATTTGTCACCGAAGAATCGATGAATCGAATCCAGTGTGTGTAGCAATTTATAAAAAAAAATAGATTTTAATTTAATTTTAAAATCTTTTTTACTTGTGAACTAAAAACGATTGATCTTTTCATGTGAACTTTTAAGACACCGTTTTAAATAGTATGTGTATTTTTGTTTGAGATTGGCTTGACAACACTCACACGGCACACCTGTATTCACCGCAGGGGTAGGAAGAGGTGCTTTAGCATCCTCATTTCGTAAAATGTTCGTCACACGTAATTAGATCCACGCTTATTAATACGTCTGGATTTTTTTTCTTTTTCTTTTACTCCTTTTAATCCAGGCATATATAAATTTGTGACAACCAATTCCTTTATTTTTGTTTGAAATTTTCATCATTTGTCGTGTAATCGTAGTAGAATGAATAGGTGTCAGACAAGCGGCAACACTCGTACCCATACAATACTGTCTATTTCCCTTCTATCATATTGAACTGATCTATGTTTACTACAATGTTCCTATATAAAGCATCGACTATGTATCTATTACAAGTAAATTCTACATAACTAATAACTTGAGGGTTTAATTAAGATCACAATTCTTGTTTTCGTTACACATGATTTATTTCGATCGTAATGTTATCGTGTTTTGTAAAACATTGTGAACAAATGTATATTTTAATCCACATAATATTATGATAGTGTTTTACGATCGCACTTAATGTTTTCAAAACATTCGTAGTAGGTAGTTAATACGTTCAGATGAATTCCACGTTATTACTGATACGGCTTTAGGTAATCAGTATTTAAATAAACTTGTTCATAATTTCCTTATTGATATAATAAACAGCCTTATTTATAAACGTTACAGTAGTGATGGCCACGGGGCTCAAACCCCACAGACACTCCGTCGACTTGTCGAAGTTATATGTGTATTAGGGATGTTGCGGATTCAATTTTTTTCACATCCGCGGATGCGGATGCGGATCTGTATAAAAAACTAAAGTGTTGGTTTAGTAGGGTAACACAGTTATATTTATCCTTTCTTTATTTAATAACAAAGTAGTAATTATTTTATAATTAAATTTAAATATTGGAGCATTATATTTAATAAAAAGGAGAATGGCCGGCTTTTCGGGCTCCAATCTTTTTTGCAAGGGTTCGTAAATTTGTCCTGCACTACTAAATAACTGTTCACTTTGAAGACTGGCTGGTGGAGCTGATAAATGGTTCAATCAACTTTTATCTGTCCTATCACTACTATGTAAATTTGTCCCCCAGTAGGTTAGTACAATGAAACATTAATTTTTCCAAAAAAATTATATATGGCAATCCATTACAATGAAACATAATTATTAATTACAATATCTACTATGATGCTAGTAAATAGATTTTGTTTGCTTTAAAACCTTAACGACCTTTTTGCATGTTTATTTTAGTCCCTATTATATTTTATTATTCTGACTTCCACCGGACAACGGTAAAAAAGTTCCAAAATCCAAACATTTATGGCGTGACTACTGCTTGGAACTCAAGTCGATTTATTTCGTGACAACATTCATCCAGCCTCGATTTTGATTTCATCTTTTCCGCGGCGCCAGTCGACCGAGTGTATTTTGAAAAAGAGCGTGGCTTTATTGTGTGTCCACTGGACAACCAGCACAAAAACTTTTGTATTTTATATATTGTAGTAAATTAAAGTGGAATATATTCAATTTAATGTATATTTTTTACTGTGCGTAAGACCTAATTCAAAATATTATTATTTATTACCAGGGAGCGGAAAGACTAATAAATATCACCACCAGTCCCTTGGACATCCAAGATCGTTGTCTGAATTATTCAATATTTTCTCTTCTAATACTGATAATTAATTTCAAATAGTTGTTTTTTTATTACATAAAAGAAGAAATACATGCGATTTTCATCATAGAGTCCCCTTTGGACACCCGAGTATTTCCTATTGACAAACGTCTATGTCCACTGGACAACCACTTTTTTCTTATCACTTAAAGACAGATTATCGTCATTTTTACTTTAAAAGAACAGTAAGGTTTTTCAAATATGATTCTAATATTTAAAAGTAAATTAACAATTTGACTGAATTTTTAAATGTCCAAAGGACTATCTTAACTACAGTCATGTGAATTTTTGAGTAAAATTTACCATAAATTGTTCTGCTCTATTTGAATTCCTTAAATATAAATAATTATCAACAACAAATACGTATAAAATATACAAATTTAAGAAAAAAAAATTGATGTATAAAATCTATCATTGATGGTACATTTAAAAGTTGATTGACCCAAATATTTGCGTGCTATTTTAGCTAAGAATATGAGCTTGTTTTGGTTAACACTCCACCATTTAAGAGGATTCTCATTTTAGTGAAGTATCTTCTTATTGCGGAAAGTAAGTAACTCCTTCTTAAGAATTACGTCAAGGCTGGTGACTTCTTATGCTTTCTGGCTCTCATCATCACTTGATGAATCAAGCATCATAGCAAGATCCATAATTAAACAGGAATGACGTCTTGTACCTGAGGTCCCTGGTCGTTCCATATCTGTTTTCATGAAATCTGTCATCTTCTTTCTTTCTTTTCGCGATCTGCTACACATCCGCATCCGCATCAGCTCCGCCACGATTTATGCGGATGCGGATGCCGATGCGGATGTCTAAATCGATGCGAATGTTCCGCATATGCGGATGCGGATGCGAATATTCGCAACATCCCTAGTGTGTATTCACAATGAACTATACAGTACTTTAACGCTGAGGGAAACTGCGAGAAAACCTGCAAACCTAAAAATTCTTGAGAAATCTAGGTGTGTAAAATATACTTATTGCTTTTCTGAACCCAACCCTGTAATCTACGTGAAAAGCTAATTTTGAATAAACTATCAAAATCATATTCTTACCCTGATTCCCTTTTGTGTTTGGGTTCGGCGCAGTATGGTTTATCATTCCAAATATGCCTAGCAGCCGCCATGTCTTTATTTTTGTCTTAAAATATAACTTCTGTTTACAAAGAACTCATCCGGATTTTCCCACTGGATATTGATAAGAGAAATAGTACCTACCTAGATTTAGTTTTTTTACTGTTCATTATCATAATCATGTCTTCGTTTAAAATAATGTGCATGCAAGATTCCATGGCTTCGTAAACGTCACTGTTATAACAATTTGATTATTAAAATTCTTAGCAGTAGCAGGCAAAAGCGTTCGAAAAACGGCAATAGACTGGTTCACCTGTATATTGTGAGCTAAAAACGTAGCTGATGGAAAATGTGAGTAAAAACACCCTATTCCTATATTTCTGCCATACAATATTGAGGGTTAATATGTATGTATGTCATTTTACAACGTAACATATACAAATATGTACATTGAAGAGTGATGTAATAACGTATTGTTTGTTAAGTTTTGTTCGCTGGTACAATTGCACTGGCATACAATATCCGCAAGGCAAAAAAAAATACTGCGACGAAAAAATGCATCTCGCGAAAAACGACAAATCCCTATTCAGCAAATGCTACTTTCGTTTTCGTAGCGTTGTCGCGCAACAGGCGCCTGGGTGCGATGTAAATGAGCACCGAGTCGAGTGTAAAATGCTTGTCGGTGTCACCCGTGTGACCCCGCGCCATTCCGAATACATTATGTAGACAATTGAGTGAGTGCCGCGTCAGTCTGTGGTGCTTGTGTCTCGCCGGATGGTCCGACGGTAGTTTATTTTTTTTTCTAAAAAAAAAAAGAAAAGCAAAGGAACATTCAACTGTGCGGAATACCGCCGGACGAGGTAATATCTTAGAATTTTTGCAGCGATATATGTAACTTGTAGAGTCAGTACTCCAATCAGGCATAGGCGTAACTCTACCGCTTCAGTAGAATGGGTGAAACTGGCGAATACCTATTAGTGGGGTCTGTCGCCTGAATACTTCGTTCGGATCATCATCATCAACATCATCTGTCCATATACGCCCCACTGCTGGGTACGGACCTCCTCTACAACTGAGAGGGCAGGGCTTTAGTCCACCATGCAAGAAATTTAGATGTGCATGGGTTTCCTACACGGACCGAGTATGTGATAACGAGCTAGTTGGTCTAAGATCTAAACACTCAATGGTAGAGAAGCGTGCCCGGCAATAGGACGTACATAGGCTGGTGACAACGACATTGCTTTTCCAACGGCCAAAGCCAGCATGTATGTATGTATATGAAAGTAATTCGGTACATTTCCCTCCCCAGCGTTAGCATGGTGGTGGTGCTGAATGGTGTGCTGGCGGACGAATGCCCGACGTCAGTGCGGGCGCTGCTGGCCGCCCACCCGGGGTACAGGGACGCCGCGGCGCAGTTGCTCGCGGCGGCCGCGCGCGTCGTCGGACCGCCGGGACTGCTGTACGTCGCGCAACGGGAGCTGGCTGCTGTAGTGCCACATGACAGTTAGTATATGACGTCACATCATCATAATTATTATTGTCATTTGGGAGTAAAAACTAAAAGAAGTTCCGTGTTAGAATTATACTATCTTTGTAACAGGGACCCATGATATTTGTGAAGTGGTCAATTTGCATTCAACGGTTTCTCGCGATCTGTTTAATGCAGAGATAAATTTGGAACTTTTGGTAATTATTAATTTAAAAAAGTATAATGGACCAGAGATACTATTACTATTGAATCTTTAGAATATGCAAAGTAGGGGAAATATTTTCTAAAATGCTTTTTAGATATACAAAAAATACGAGTTATCTGTTAGTGTTTTTGTTCGGATTCTCTTATTAGTACAAGAGACCTGACGTTTAATGTATGTTTACAAATTTTCAGAAAATGTCAACATCATAGGATCAGATGACGCCACATCATGCATCATAGTCGTCGTCAGACATTCAGGTACAATAACCTACAAAAAATTAAACTAAAGCTACTTTTTTCATACAGTTTAACGTTTAAATGTGACTGCTTAGAATCAGTCGCCTCGAGGCTTAAGAGAGAGAATCTCGCTAGTCGCAGGTTTTAACCCCAGGCATATCTGACTTTTCGTACCTAACCAGCACACCAAAAAAAGTCTTAGAGATATCTTAGGTGTGTAGTCCGACAACCCGTCCTAAGCCAGCTTGTTGAACTACGGCCTAATCTCTGTCAGTTGTAAAGAAGGCCCATACCCAACAATAGGACTTAAATGCACTGATGACTTTCTTGTATATTTAATAACTCATATTCAAATTGCAGGGTCAGGCGCAGTAGCCTTAGCGCATTTAGATGGGTCAGGCACAGCGGAGGCTGCGGCGGCGATGGTGGCGCGAGTACAACAACTCGCCGTGGGCTACCCAGAGGGACGACTCGAGCTGCAACTCGTGGGAGGCTTCACCGACCCACACCGATACTCCGACGAACTCTTCGCTAATATTATGCGTGAGTATTTTATATTCAGTAGATTGCTGGTACTGAGTGTAAATAGTATGACGGCCTCGTAGTTTAGGAAGGCAGCAGAGGATATAGATGGTTGTAGGTTCTAAGTCCAAGCAGGCACTGAGTTTTCGATGTTATATATGTTTTCCCAATGAAATTTCTGAGGAACCGCCAACCCGCACTAAGTCAGCGTGGTAGGCTAAGGCCTGAACCCTTATAATGGCCAAGAAGGCCCGTGCCCGGCTGATGATAATTTTCACAAATATAATCCACTGCTTGTCTTACTCCTTAATTATCTAATCAAATTTAATACGTACAGTTCCAATTAAAATTGTAAATGTGCCACTTCAGAGATTCCCCCTTTCCCAACACGTTGAGTAACATGTGCGATAGTGTGCACTACATATACCGATATATAAAGGCGTATCGTAACGCCTTGTCACGTTGCCAGTGCGAATCATTAGGCGCTGGGCCGTGGGCGTACTCGAACTAATCTATTGTTATTGCCGTGTTACGTGCGCCGTCTGCGGGCCTCGTTCGACACTGACTCACCACATAATTGGGTGGCGAAAATACTAAGTATAAATTTATCGCCTCTTCTTCTACTACCGTCTGAGAGATGAATCCCCGCGGTTGACCTATATCATTATGTACATGTCAATTGTCATAGGGAGTAAAAGTGGTTGACGCAAAGGGTTAGGTTTTGGTTGACCCCACGTGTATGTAGACACCGCGTATCGGTACATGTTTTTTACAAATTCTTAGAACGTTTTAAATCTTTTGGAACTGACTAATTTAGGTGATAAGGTGTATCGATTTTTTTTGACAATGTAAAAATTTCTATGGATGCAACAATTCCCTCTTTTCTTATTCGTTGGTCTCGTGAAATATCAGCAAAGGTTGTCCAGAGATATTGGGTTCGATTTGCAGATCGAGCAGCACAAATTCTAAAATTCGTCCGAATAAAGTTCTCATGTTTCCTTTTATAATTGCCATTTAAAGCACTATCTCTACCTTAAAACTCTTATTTCTTCCATTCCAGTATCATTCCACCGGCTGTCAGTCGAAATAGACCTGACCCTGGCGTGTTGCTGCGAGCTGAACACCGCGCTGGGCGGCGGCGCCCCAGCGCCGCTCGTCACGGGCGTCGGCGTGGACATCCGCGCCGGCGACCTCTTCCCAGCCACATTCCCCGACAAGGGACCCGAACTGCCGCTCAGGGGCGCCAGGACTATCACCAGCGGCCCGCATTCCTCTCAGGTGGGTTTTAACCACATTTTGATGGTAGATGGTGCAACTGAAGATATGAAAGAGAAAGGGAATGACATGACGGCTGATAGCGATGTATGGAAGTATAAAATATTGCACTGACCCCAAATACATTGGGAACAGGGCAAGAAGATGATGATTTGATGGTGGATGGTAGTTCTAAACTGATTGTGGGTGGGTGATTCTAAACTGTAAGGCTTGTATGAGAACTTTAGTTCGATAAAGAAGTAGGTTAGTTGGTGGGAATTATAGCAGATGAGTATACAACATTTGAAAGTTTCAGTATGATAAATTTTAAAATAGATAGATATTTAAAGATGTAATAGAACGTTGACTGTCTATAATTTAAACAATATTCTCTTTATACAAGTATCGTATAGAATCAACTGCGTAAATACTCCTTGAAAACAGTAATTGTATGTTATAATAACAAATAATATATTTAAAGATGGTAAAACAATTTATTGAATGTACAAATGATTACGCAACAAGACTCAGTGTGTGGCATGTGTGTACCATGTTCCTTGAGACCTCGAGATCTCGCATTTGGTTCCCAAGTCGAGCAAAACGTTTTTGAGTCTTTCCTTGAGTATTTCTAACTACTAAGTATTTGCTTAGTAACAATACGGAGTGTGAAAATGGACCCGAAAACCGGCAATTGGATCCTCCCCTGTCACGTGGAACTGTAAACAAATTGTTTAAAAGTCCGTGTAAAATCTCTGTCTACCTACTGCTTTGGGAAAGCTGGCATGTCCACACGTATGTGCTAATATGTTTGTCGTATGGGCAGATCACTGGCGATGGCGAGAAAGTTCCGTTTTACCGCTCTTTTGTTTTTGCAACTTGAAACTCATTAATTAACAGGACAAATTCAGCTCGTTATATTACTTTCCGCGAATACTTCCGTATCACAATTGAATAACTCCTGGTTATATAATTGGTATGGCGCAGGTGCTGGACATATACGACAACGGCGTGGGCATGCTGCGCATCGGGCCCTTCAACTACGACCCGCTGCGCGGCGTGGACCTGTGGCTCGAGCAGTCCGACGAGTTCATCCTGCAGCACCTCAGCACCACGCCCGCCGTCGAGCCGCCACACTTCGTGCACAACGTGTGTGTCTACGACATTCTATTGAACTGTTCAACATTTTTCTTTAGGGTCGACGCAGTATATATGAGACTGCTAGAACTAGAGTGGCCTAACTGCATTTTGATGACGTTTGCTCTAACACCTACCGACCACTTTGGCACTTTGATGTTCGTCAATTTAAGCCAGGGACGAAATGTACTTATACTGCCATCTATGTCAAAATTATGTTAACAATATAACCCCCCTCTGGTCTTTTAGATTGACATGTTTAAATTACGCAAATATAAATAGGTAAAAAGTTAAAATGCAGTTAAGCCACTCTCAGTCAAATTCAGTCCTCTTTTTTTCCTTCACAGTAAAACTACATTAAAATTCATCGTAAAAACGGACATAACTTTTGAAATAAAAGGGAGTACCTTTAGAGAAAGGCGAACGACGATTAATTATACTTAAATTCTATTACGATATATAATAAGATTTATTTTTATTTAAAATTCCAGATTCGCGTGACACTGAAGTTCATACAACAGCACCCGTTCCCGGCGGTGACGGTGTTCCCAGACAATCGGTCGCACTACTACCGCCGCGACGAGCAGACCGGCTGCTGGGTGCCCATGCGCTTCTAGACACAACGCCACACGTGTGACTGATACCTTATCTGTATATTTTGACACTGCAAAAGGCTAGCAAATTGTAGTCTCAGGGCGATTCGTAAAAATATTCCAATAATAGTCACACAAGTGGCTTTGTTAAATCGCCTACTACAGTTTGGTTTGTGTTTTAAAAATATTCATGTTTGTTAAAATTCAATACTTAGCGGTTCATACATTTCAAAGTAGTGTTGTCGAGTCACGCAAATTAATTTCGACTTGTGACTGACAATTTAAGTATATGCTGATTTTAAAAGTTGGTAATAATATGACAAGTTGAAAATAATCCATCAAATTTCACGGATAATTGATTTTACTAGCAACACCAAACTTTAATTGTCAACTTTATATCAATATTGACTTTAAAAAAATAAAGTTTCGTTAGATTTAAAAAAAATAGATGTCCATGTCCAAAAACATTTTAAATTTCCTTACATAGTACCACGTAGTAATAGGGCCACAATAATAGCCACAAATTGCAAACTAACAAATGTTTTGTTAAACATTAGCAAGTTAAACGTCGTTCTGAATAACAACTTGCATTATATAAACAAGCATTCCTTGTAAGTGACTCATTGAATACATCCCCTTATCTATTATCTGATAAAATGTTTAGGTTTTGTCAAGTATGTACTATTAGAGCTCTTGGCCAGTTATCGCCAGCTATATAGTTTGTTACCTATGAATTATGTATGAATATAAAATATTTAAAATATATATTAATATTAGTACTGATGTCTAACAGTGACTGAGAGAAAGTTGAGGTGTAAACATGGGAATGTTTAGAGCTTAGATTTAACTACTTAGACACATATCACAAGGTAGTGATGATTTTAAGTTAAAAAATATATATTATTTTCCTTTGGTAATTTTCAGCTATTGACAGACTTAAGTATACGTGTTTGCGCCAAATTGCCAGTATAAATTGAAGAAAATGTAGATTTTTACTTTAAAATATATAAAGCAGAATTATTCTTTGAATTTCTGTAATGTTCTGTATGATTTTTTTAAACGTTTTTTCTTTATTGAAATGATATACACGCTGTAGGTTTTTATTAATTAATTGCTAATAGGAATGACCCCAGAGGCACCTTCTAGTCGTCATTGAAGGCAAGAGTATTGTGGTGAAAATGTATGAGCACATAAATAATGTTCTTATGATTTAAAAATTTAAAAAAGAAAAATGTTTTAATTTTATAGTAGAATTGTGTTTGAATTGTTACAAGAAATTAATTCTACTTACAGGACTTAACGGTATTTTCGATTTGGCGATATGAAATTGTTTTCATTTTCATATTTACGAACCAGTGAGTAAAGAAAAATATTGTTCTAAAGTGCATAGAATTTTAAGTAGACTTGGAAAACATTTTTTTTAAATCTGTAGAATAACTAGAACAATACATAATATCTTTCCATAAATGTGTAATTTAAAAAAGAAAAGAGGAAAACTGATTTATTATTATTTTTATAATAATTTGTAATTATCGTTAGTTTTGCACCTAAGCCTTTTTCATCTTTGCAAAACGTTTTGTGCATTTGTTAAAAATCATATGATATTGTGATAAATAAACTATAATTTTTTATTTTATTTGTATTTACGAACAAAAGTGAGACTTGAAACATTTTTTAAAATTTTTGTTTCGTTTCACTCAGATCAAATTCATCTTACTTTTGTATGTAAATATAACTAGGCTTATCATTTTATGTGTAATTGTATATTTTGACATAACTCTCAGCAAAGTGTTTATTTAAGCATTATAAATTCCAGATAGACGTGAGTAGCATTTTGTTTTTCGAATTATGAAACGACGAAGATGTAAATATTTTAGTAAACAATGATAGTTAGACGACGTTAATAGTTATTGTTTTTTTGAAAATATTATGAATATATTGAAAGTTCAAAAGTTTATTCTGTGTTTATTTTCGGTTGTTTTATTTATTTATAGGTTTTATATCAACATAATGAGATGAGGCCTATCACATTTTCCCGGACATATATTTTGCTGACAATATATTCCCTCGGAGGAACAAAAATTTATATCCCTAGAGTAATCCCTCGAAACATGTCTCATACATTTTTTTTATCAACCGTTTCAGAAATATTCAGTATAATAAAGTCTTTCATACGCAATTCTTAAACAAGCAGTGTTAAAGTCATTTAAAGAACTACTATTTACATAAATCATTTTATTTATTGATACTATTATATCATATTCTTAAACATTTTTTAATTGGTATAGCTATATGGGTACTTCTCTTCTCTTCATCAATCCATATACGCCCACTGCTGAGCACGGGTCTCCTCTACCATTGAGAGGGTTTAAGCCATAGTCCGCCACGCTGGCCTAGTGCGGGTTGGCGGACTACACACCTAAGAAATTCCTAAGAACTCTTAGGTGTGCAGGTTTCATCACGATGTTTTCCTTCACCATTAAAGCAAGTGATAATTCAATGTGAATACACACATAACTTCGAAAAGTCAGAGGTGTGTGCCTGGGGTTCGAACCCGCGACCGTCGAGATTCTCGACCGCGCGCCCAAACCTCGAGGCCATCACTGCTTGGTAATGGGTACTTGCCTTCGGGTAATAGCTCAGTTAATAAAAATAACTGCTCCGTATGGCCCGATATTTACAGATTTATTTTTAGGTAAAAGCACCGACCATTTCGGAAGTTCAAAAAAAAATTCTAAAATTGAACAGCTGCGTGGTAATAATATAGTAATACGAAGTGCAATACGGGATTGCTTCATTTTTAATATGATTCTTACGGTGAGCAGAGCCTTAGGGCCGGCGCTCACTGACGGCATGGCACGGCATGGCATGACAAAGGATTTCTTTAGTAATAAAGCTATTTTGAATCTTATTTCAAGGAAGTCAAAATTCATGTTAATTTATTTCGATACGCGATGGCGCGGCACGTTGTGGAATGCCGCGGGATATTGCGGCATTACAAGTCATACCGTTTCAGTCCACATCATGCCGTGGCGCGCCACTGCCGTATAGGCGATCGAAAATTAATTTTGGTTTTCATTATATGCAAATTTTAGCAAAACACTTAATTCTCATAGTCCATTCTGTAATAGTCATAGAATTTTCACATTTCGTATCTCAAATCATTAAAGAAATTGCTGGATTCACCATTTGTAGATTATGTTTTTCACAATTTATGCACCCAGAATTGTTTTTTCGTCAAATTAGCAGTTCTTATTTGTCTCTCTTCATCTTAAGCTAGAAGTGCTATAGTGCTACTAAATTCCAGTCAGCCATAACGACACAACCAACTTCGAATCCGCGCGGAGCAAAACTGATACCGGAGTGGTTGGGCTTTCAGCTGTCAGCGGGATGCCACGGCATGCCGCGGAATGCCCGTGGCATGCTGGAGTACAATCTGCCGTGCCATGCCGTCAGTGAGCGCCGGCCCTTACACCTCCCTCTGATACCGCTATATTGATTTTGAATAAGGCATTGCAAATGTACTTACAGTTATCTAAGAAATTAAATATTCAGAGCTCAATATTTTTCTTAAAGTGTTTTGTTTCATTGAAGTGAATGATAATTAAACGGTGAATTTAATGTGACGCTGATATTGTCATAGTGATTATGTCACACCGAAACGTGTATATTTAAATTTCATTTTACTTAGAGGACCCTACGGAAACAAACAAATTCAAAGATAAAATATAATTAACACAGAAATAAAGAACAATTGTATGAACCATATAAACTAGTCTTAAAAAAAAACAAGTAACAAGTTTGAAGCTGGTAACATTTTTTTGACAGCCACATTGACAGCTGATTTCGCCGCAGCAATCAGCATTCAGCAACTTGTTTTGCAAGTGTTGTTGCATTGAAGTTACAATATTGGGTGGAAAAAATATAGAATTTAACTTGTTATAACGCGCAATATGGAAAAACCAACTATTAGTGAACAGCCCCCACCGTACTCCGCAACAGTTCCGCCAGGTAAACGATCTCTGTTCTTATTTTGCGAAGCCTTTCATTGTCCATGAATCATAATAACAGATAAGCCGTGATATAGTTATGCGTTTGTGTAAAAATTCTTGATCTTAAGCTAATTTAGATGACATTAATTGGTTTGTAATAATTTTGACTGTCATTCGCTGATAATGCATAAAAATGAACATTTATACACCAAAACAAAACTTATTTTTACGGAGGAATTGTTATATTTATACGACAATAAAGTTGTTTAACCTACTTTAAGTGCAATTTACAATGATTATTAAAAGTCGATAGCATTGTTATGAAAATTGATACATGATTGAAAGTGCTTTAGAAAGTAACATGTATTAAATTTCATTGACAGTTGTGTTGAAACATATACCTCTAACAACATGGTTCAGGAAACCATATGCATGACCTTTGTATGTGACAAATTTATTATCAACTATAATGAGCAGGCAGTAGTCTATGGAACTTTGGACAACTTTGACTTGAAGGTCTTATTCAGATATGTTCACACAAAAACAAAACTGAGTTTGACATTTTATTTATACATGAATAATTATATTGTAGAAATTTACTCCTGGCAAACTAATAATTGTTACTTTTGAATTAGAATCAAAAATTCAAATTTTGTGTCAATGTTTTTTCAATCCCTTTACCCAATTTAATATAATTTAAAAAAACTTGTCAACAGTCAACATAATATGCTATTTAAAAGTTAAACAGTTTTTTATTTCTATTAAATGAATCTGTTAGATTGTTAACTTATAGAATAAAAAATATTATTATGTGTATTATAATGAGAAAATCATGTTCCAGCAAGATTTACTACATAAAATTGATAAAAGCAGAAGTTTATATTGGTTGTAAAAAAATATTATGCAACAAATATAAAGCAGGGTCATTGACCATTTCTATACAAACATTTCATTTGATGCCTATTACTAATAAACAGGTTTTGGTTTCTTTAACAGTCTTCATGGTGACAAATTATTTATTCAGTATAAAATAATTTTGTTTTTTTTTTGTTCCACTAACTTGTGTTTTCTAAGACTTTAAAGTTCATTAAAATAACTTTAAGATTATTTTGTTAAAATCACATAATATATTAATCAGCATGTTAGTGAATTATTTATTAATCAGTGATTTAAATGGTTTAGCATTATTAAGGTCAAGACTACTAAATTACACTGCTACTAGCTATCTCCAATATTATACTTTATGTTAATGTCATTGTTTAATACAACACACACACACACACACATATTTCATCTAAGTTTCTTTAACAAAAATCTTTTTCATGTTTTGCTTTAACTTTTCTTATATTTGTGTTATGTTCTATGTGAATCAAAGTAATATTAACATAGAATTGTCTGACTATTTCAGGCCCACAACCTCAGCCATATCCTCAACCGCAGCCATATCCTCAGGGTCAGCCGGCTGGAACCCCAGGTGCACCTTACCCTCCACCACCACCAGGATACACACCCTATGGAGTTCCACCCCCTAATGCAGGATATGTGCCCAACTATGGTGCTACTAACATCATCATACCACCAGCAATCATAACTGTTGGAGCATGCCCAGCCTGTCGTGTCGGTATTCTGGAAGATGACTTCACTTGCCTCGGTATACTTTGTGCTATACTTTTCTTCCCCCTAGGAATATTGTGCTGCTTGGCTCTTAAAAATCGAAGATGCTCCAACTGTGGAGCTATGTTTGGCTAGGCTAGGCTGACTGACAAATGCCTTGTAAAATTGATCTTTGATGAAATATTTGTTAATTGCAGTAAGAGGTTTAATTGTACTGCTCTATTTAATGTACAATTAATTTCTCAACTGCAGCCTTGATAATGTTAATTATTATGAAGTTTATTATAATTGCAGGGAATTTTTTAAGCACTGTTATGCCATATCAGCAAATGTATTTCATATTTAACAATATTTAGGGTGGTTAAAAGAAAAAACTGGTTATAAATGACCTACTGGATTGAGTATGTTAAATGCATACATGTTATAACATTCCGTTTGAAATAAATATTCAAAATATATAAAATTTCAATTGAAATCTTCAGCACCCTTGTTGCAATTTTTGACTAAATATAATGGATCATTATTAGCTGCTATCTATTGAAGAATAGAAAAGAATATCTTATATAATTTTGGCGATTGGAGCTGACTAAAAATTTTGACATACCTATGCTTTGATAACAAGCTAATTATTGTAGACTATGGTTATTGTAATTAATATCCATAGTATTCATAATTCCAGTCATTAACAATGAATACAGTAAAAACTATGATGAAATTTGTGATTCACATTAAATACTATATTTCACAAATTATTAAGTATAGTATGATATTGAATTCAAATATAAGTTTGTTAAAATTAAGGTATATAACTGATTTGTTTAAGTAAAATGTTTAAGTAAAAATTATACAGTACTTTATTTTTTGGCTATTTTGTAAATTGCCTTATTAAAACATATTTTTTAAAGTTTATTTTGTAGTCTTTAGTTGACTTAAATTTCTTGCACATTAATTACATTCACTATTGGTCCTCTCTTCTCTCAATCTATTCATCATTTTTCTTAATAATAATTATATTGTAATCAAAAATAATTAACTATCTATAAGATTGAAAGTAAATAAAAGTAATGAAAGTAAGCTGAGCAATGAAAACAATGAACATTCAGAACGAAATTTAATCTTATTGCACTACTTTTATGACTATTTATATTTTGCAAAATATTTTCTATAATCATATATTTATCATCTATAGTATGAAATAAGATTATTTTTATTTGAAAATATTACCCACAAAAATGATGTAAAAGTCATTGACATTTGCCAAAGTGTAATTGCATTAAAAATTGCTAAAAAAATATTTTTTTGTGTGTATGTCTTATTAGCGCATAATTAAAAGATTTGGCTAAATGTAAGTGATTTTTGTACTTTAATGATTCAAGATATAATATTTTTATTATATATGTATAAATATCATAAATGTTGTTAAGTTTAATAAGTGTTGGAATTTAGTTCTTCATTGTATGTTTCAGTTAAATGTAATGAATATCATAAAATTGAATTTGACAGTTTTATGTGTAAACAAATGATTTATTAATTGGCTAATATGTGCCATATTAATTCATGTTTTGATGTCATATCAAATGTACATATCTATGATTTGAGGTTCTTTATGAATTTACACAGCAACTTTGTCTCTCGTTAAAATATTAGCCATTAATAAAATCTTGGCTCCACAGTGGGAATTTAAAAACAGACCATACAAAATAGCATTTTTAGGAAAACAAATACAAAATATAGATAATGATGTGTACATACGTTTGTCGTACAATAATGACTCAAAATATTACACCTAATTATGTGATTAAGTGCCTTTCTTGTCATGATCATTAGTTTTCAATCAACTGTGGCAAACATTTTTTATTTACTAATAGTAAATTTAGTTAATGAGAGCATATGTATACATTTTTATCTATATGAATAATACGAATTAAGCTATAGCCGTCCTTATGGCGAATAGAAAGAAAAAATGCTTTTAAATTACATCACTTGTAAATATGCTAACATTTTGCCAAAATTAACTTATGATTGGTTCTATTTTCTATCGAAATTCGTAACTTTTTTTAATGAAAAAGTGAACTAGAATGTAAAAGGCTTACACGTAAGATTTTAAGCTGAATTTTGCAGCCAATCGTGTTTACATTTAGGTCACAGTATGTAAGAATACAAGAGCCTAAATAGTTACACGAAGCTCATTAATTAATACCGTTTTAATGTCAAATTAATGACCGAATGGTGAATATACCCGTTTGTTATATTATGCGATTATACAAATACAGATATCGGGGAAAATTCGTTTGGAAATGTTCCGTAGAATGCTCTAAATGTGCCTTCGTTTAAACGACTCAATAGTTAATACTGACATATTTTGTACTATATAATAAATGTAACCGACTTGCAATAATAATGTAATTATACAGCAATAATACTAAATTAAGACTATTTGGTAGCTTGATTTGTTTTTGACACGATCTTGAAAGTAGACTGATTCTGATTTTGCTTGTGATATTTTTTTTCGTAACAGAAAGTGATATAAATAGTATACAAAAATAACACATCGTTACATTGCAATGATCTGTATACTTTTTTAAATGTTGCTAAAATATATTTTTGTAGTGTTACAACACTCGATAAGGGCGTTATAAAACGAGGAGTGACGTACTTCACAAATATTGCTTTATCGATACTGATTACTGTATGAACTTTCCCGTTAACTTAGGTTTAAGTATGTATAAGTTTATTATAAAATCATGATTGATGAAAACGATAATTATTGAATTTATATAGATTTTGCATTAAAGTTTGGGAATTATACTTTGGATGTTTTATTAAAGGTTTTGTCGTAAGTGCATAACCCTGTTAGTATATGATCGTCCTACTGGGATCGGGTGCAATAACTAAGGTTTTAGAGGTTTGTCCACCCCGCTTCATCAATATTTTTTTTTTTTTGGGAGACTGCACCCTGCAACCTAATTGAAATGAACCGTGAGGAATTTTTCGTATGCAGGTTCAGTCACGAAAGTGGATGATAATTCATTGTGAAAACCTACATCCTTATTATCACCATCATTATTAGCCAAAAGCCGTCCACTGCTGGATATAGGCATCCCCCAGAGACTTCCAAAGTGTTGTGGACTTCCAAAGTGTTCAAGTGCCTGCATCCAGCATTGTGAATACACACTTTTTTTTTAGGTCCAAGGATTATGTATGGGATTTAAATCGGCTGATAGTTTTTTAAAACTTTTAGTAAAATAAAATAATGCCGTTGATTATTTTGAGTTTCATAAAAAAAAAATGTGAAAAATGCATTTATTGTTAACATAAGCATGCATGTTTTGTAAACTCGTAAGGGTGACGCATTATGTACATTGTACATTGTTAGCCACGTTGGATGACTTCATAATATTTATCTTTGTCGCTGGTTATAAATATAATTGTTAAACCGATGCAAACAACGCATTTTACTCGAGATTTGACAAATTTAATATTTTCACATTGTTACATAAAATACGTTTTTCCTGTACTGACTGAAGCGATCATAACAGAATGACGCTAAGAGAACCCGTTCAAAAAATTCGGCTTGTCAAAGCGAAGTGCATCGATATATTTAAATATTCGCCATTTGACCGCGTTGCAAAATATCATCACAGCGGTTGCAGACGTCTGGCTAACAGCTGATAGCCGCGCTAAATCGCTCGTATATATTACAAGAACAAATGACGTTGAAAATTGGCCCCATGAGCTTTACGAGTCGTAATGGATGTGTGAGGATTGTGGGTTAACGGCCGAACTAACAATGCTGACTTATAGGACGCACATAAACGGGTTCTATCTGCAATTGATCTCTTAGTTAACAGGCTGTTTTGGAAATAGAATGAAAGTCGTGAACACTTTCTTTTGTTACTTTTTTATTCTGGACTTTTTCTTTCAAGACTCGTAAGTACCTAAATAAGTACGAGCCGAAATTGAATCTAAATCGCTAAACATATTTATGAGCGCCCGAATTCACTGCGATCAATTTGGCTTGAAGTAAGTAGGTACATTTCTATAAGTAGAACTAGCCAGCTATTTCTTGGAGTCCAGCTCGACAACGAAGGATGACTGTCAGAGTTCGAGACGAGAAGCTGTGAGTCCAGGTTAATTGAAGTCTTGTTGATTACCCACTTTGGAATCGGCATCTTAAAAACTATTTACGTAAGTATATTTCGGCAAAATATTGTTTTAGCTGTAGGTAATTGTACTGTATATTGGGGGAGGCCTATACCCAGCAGTGGCTGCATGTGGGCTGAAAATGATGAATGATGATGAATTGTACTGTATTTAATTTTATCCACCAGCTACGTGACTTTATTATTCCCAAATAAGCTGCATATTACAGTGCTAATCTACTTCTAGAATTACATACTCCAACTCACAGTAAACAATAACGTAAAACAAAGTTATTTTGAGTGTAAATACATTTTTGAACAATCCTATTATATCAGTTCCCAAAGGCTTAACATTTTATCCCTGTTACACGTGCCTGTAATCTGATGAAAGTCGCAACACCGTCTAACTATCGTGCAGCGCGCTGGAGATTAAATGGAAAATTTAAAAGGTCACTAATTAACACCGGGTCATGTTTTTGATGATAAGCGTGTAAATTTTTAAGGTTGTATCAGTGACGGAACTAGGAGATGTCAAAGACGGAGACTGATTTTGAAAGAGAGAATACTGTTTCTGGTATAAAATAATAGAGGAAAACTAAACGAAATGATTAAAAGAATGGGTCTCACCATTCAAGGTAATTTCTTACAGACAACCTTTAGATCGAAAATAGGAGATGAAAAATAAAGATTATTTAAGAAAAATAAATTTAGAACAGGTGATAGGTAATAGGTACTAAAAATCCTTTTCAACATAACAGAGTACTTACGTGGTCCTTGAGAAATATAACAAAAAATAAATAATTAGTAACAGTGCATTTCGAAGGGCATAAACACTTGGTAAATAAAATAAGTCAGCATTTTATCGACTTCTCAAGTCTCAACGAACAAGAGCTTAATCTTTTAATTAAATGTTTAGCCATGAATCAATTGCTATTAGTTGTGATATTATCCACATCCAATTATAATCTTACGTAAGTGGTACTAAAGAAATTATTATTTACATTACCCCCAGACTTATCATTTATAACCCACCTTACCCAATTTTAAATTTTAACCTCGTTTCTATGTATCCTCCTCCAAAAATATGGGCAGAAGTGCTAAGCCGCGTCGGCTACGGCGCTGTCTGTTCACTTTAAATATTACATCACGGGCCGTACAGTTTGTATAAACGAGTGGTTACTCGTCTCCACTTATGAGTTCATCGCGTATTCCACGTAAAGTCCAGTATTTTTTAATGAATCCTCGGGGTCGCTTACTCATTCATAACAAGCCTGCCTTCTACGCGTTCATTTTTTTTGGAGGAATTCGCGTTACTGCTTTGTTAAACAAAGTTTTGACGTAGAAATAAGATTTTTTTTCTACAAAGTAAGGATCTTCATGGTAATGCCATTAACGTCGTTAAGTTAATCAAGTGGATTATAGTTAAGTTTATAATTAATTAATTTCAATTATAGTTAAGTTCGTAAAATATTTCAGATAATTATTTCTATAGATCCCGATGTTTTATATCCTGCCGCTTCTTATTGGACTTCCGCTGTTATTACGCGCCTTCAGACATCGTACGTACGCGTTTCTTCACGTGGCATGACTCTTTCTCTGTAAACAATATATAAAAGTACTAAACAGTACGTTCTAACGCAACGATGAAGGGGCACAATATGAACCCCGACGCCTGTATCACTGTCCTCTATCTGTATTTGAAGTCCCATGTAAATTAAGAATAAAATATTTGCTGTTTTTTGGACTAATTTGCACTAGGAACTTGGGCTTTAACTAAAATTTCCATATCAAAAAGCTAATTAAATTATTCGATCCGTGAATAGAACTTGATTCAAACGAAGTTGACTCAAGTCGCTTGATCAACGAGATCCTGTTTTCTATAAATAAACAAGAAATACGGAAGGACGAACAAAGTTTTTGCCATCAGTACTGAAACATGAACTCGCTCAGCGGTATTAGATTTCAGACTAACTAGCTTACCATCGATACTGATAAATTACTAGTTAGCATCATTCACGGGAGTTTCATCCTAGTTTATATAGTTAATTAATTTATAAGGTATAAAGACGCGATTGCCTCAAGGAATAAACTCGCGGTGAAGTCAACATCTTGGCAGATATGAATCGAAGTTATTTGTATATTTACAAGTGAAGTTTGTAATGATATTTTGAATTCACTCATTTAAGAGGTTATTTTTTTTTTTTTTAATTATATCCTTTTTTATACACTATACATGAAAAATAATGAAGATTAAGAAGATCTTGAATACCAAAGAAAATCTCTGTACGGTGTTCCTTATGTTGCTATCCACCGAATCATACTAGGTCAGCGTAATGGACTAAGACCTTACTCCCTCGATTGTGACGTAAATGACCTAATAAAGGAGGAAATAACTATGTTTCCTGGCCAAGACAAAAATTTAACCATATAACAAAGTTTTTAGAATACATTTAAAAGACATTTCTTTGACTGCCTCATTGCTTTTGCGGTATGTGATGAAGAAGCTCCGACTTTGATTACTGGTTCCCACAAATCTCTATTTGGTTTCTTCGTTAGAAATCTTCAGTAGCAGCAGAGGCTCGTGAAAATATAGTCAAAACCTTGAATCGAATTCGGGACTATTTCATCTCACGTCACAAAGACTATCCAAAAAGTCATCTTTATACTATGGACGGCTATTCTTTTTTTCATAAAACGTAAAATATTCTTATAACCTAATTCGGGTAAAATTTAGGCAAAGGCGGCGTTAGTTGGCAGCCACGGATCTACTTAGCGAGTGCTTATGAAGTTATGAGCGTTCCTCCAGCGAACGTGGGATTATAAATAAATTTCACTCACCGCTGTTTACTTGGGCCGGAGGGTTTCTCCTGAATTTTGATAATGGACACTCAGTTACGTCATTTGCAGATGCCAATTTACATGGGTGGGCATGTACTCTGTTAATATCATTTTGGTGGTATATTGGAAGATGTTTCATTATGCTTATGTTCATACATTGCAGACTCTATGGCTGTACATGCGTTAAATATCCACAATATATAAAAATAAGAACAAATCTTAGTAATAAACATCAAACAATATTTTTATGTTGATATTGATCTTATGATGTAATTGTTGTTATACATTGCATCTTTACTGTTGTTTTGTTTTAAAGTCATTATTAGCTTACTGACGTCCAATGTAAAACTATTTTCAAATCATCCTAAAATTCTGTTTGTAAAACATTTTTTTTTATTCCACCCCATAAGCGTACAAACTCTTTGCTCAAATACTTCTTATAAAACTAGATAAAAAAGTTGGAACTGTTGTGAAGTATTTGAGGTTACGTAGGCGTCAGTATTGTGCACGTGTAACAATGCATTACTATTGAACGCGATCTTACGTAGGCTGGAGAAGCGATTTACCCACAGTGTTCACCCATTGAGACACCTAGATAGGCTCCGGTATTGCAAAGGATTTCTCGTCGGTAGAGAGGTATATACTTATTTTTTCCAATATTGCAAATTGGATTGATAATTCAGTTATTTATTTACAATATTGGAACCTTTAAACACGCTTCTATTATAACTGAACAAGTATGTATTTCATGGAGTCTTTGAACGAGGTTATGCCCCACTTTGAACGATAATATTTGATTTAAGCTTTGCTCTTTGATAAAATGTAATCTATCTTTGTATCTAGCCACTATCTAACTTTGAATCAGCCTGATGGTACTAAGTTTCCTTTAGTACTTTGTAGGTCAATACTAATCTAACTAATCCAGCCAGATACTGGTGCATTTGAATAGTCTTCAGCAACTAACGTTCAACTGGCAGAGTCATAATTGTGATAAGACTAAAGGTTTATATAGGAAAAATTTGAAAATCAGAAATCATTTATGTCAATTTAAAAAAAGATTTCTATTGCCGTTTTCGAGTATAGAATGTTCTCAGTTTGTCATAATTATACCAACAGGTGATAAGAGATAATAGTATTTTTTCTTACTGGACGAAAGTACTGTATTTTTTTATGGCATAGCCAGTCTTAAAATATTTAGGAAAAAATAAAAAATTGTTTTTATTGCCTGTTGCTTTCATTGTGTAATTCAATTTGCGACTCAATCACGTACGGAGTTAGGTACAGCCATAAAAATAGACAGATGTCGTTTATAGCTGTTAATTTTTATATCTAGCCGTGTTTATTGAAATTGACGCACAATAGTTGTGTAAGAAAAATCGATTCATTTCTAAAGGGAGATAATCGATTTTTGATTAATCGTTATCATCGATTTTTATTTTAAAGTAAAATTTTTGAATTTTACTAAATGAGATTAAAACTTTGTTGGAGATTGCGTAAGCGTAGGTACGTTTGAACAAAATAACTGTACTTTTCCATTCCCTTTTCACTTCAATTTTAAGTGTCATACCTACATTTAAAAAAAACATTTGCTATTGTTGAGAAAAATGTCTTCAATCGTGTCTAATCAGTTACGTTTGTATATGAGCTCTGATGTTAGCTACAAACATTTACCCAAGAAGTGGTTTAATATCGTCAGTTTGTCATTATACCTGTTTTGTTATTAAAGTGTCGTACAATAGATACAACATTCCAGAATCGATTAAATATAAAATTGAAATCGATTTACAATAAATCGATTGCGAATCGGCAAGTCTATTCACAACTAATGTTTTACGACAGGTGAGATGTGTATTTTTAGCTTTACGACGCCGCAGGGCGTTGGATGTTCGGGTTTAGAGGCAACTTAACTTTATCGCCACTAAAGTTTGATAACTTTCGTCTTATCGCGAACGAGTTGTTAGTCGGCGACTGTTTGCGTTGTACGTTAGTGCGACACTCGAGTTCGGAATTTCGTTCTACGTATTGTCAGGATGCTTTTAAAAGTTAACAACACCTTGTTGATGTTTTTGACAGTGAAACTGTCGCTGTAGAGTTTATATAATTTTAAAATAAGAGGTTCAATCATGATTTGTTCCATTCCACGCCTACGAGCTATTTCACCATCTTCCAATCCAATACAGTACAACTGCTATGTCCAACTAAAGTTAAACTGTTGTATTTTTCTCTACTTATCTTGCTTTTCTATCTTGTTCTTTACCTAAACTTTATTTAATAATTCAAAATTAAACACGTTAACGTCGCTTAATAGTCAAAAAACTTATGACTGTGCACATTCTATTTAATATGCCGAAATCTCACGCATACTTTTTACTTATAATGCTCGGAAAGATAAAAACACGTAAACTTTCAAATTTTCTTTCTAATTAGTGAAATTCTAATAAAAACTCAAATGAAAAAGGTGCTGATGATTGAGAAATTCGAGACTTGGTTATTAGCAAAATTGGCTATTAAGTTAATACTAAGGGCTCGTCTTTTTTCCACTGCGCTGCTAATTACATAATTAGTATAAAATATCAGCATTTTTTTAATTATTTTTCTCGTCATTTGCGTAGATCAGGCTGTTTTTTGATGATTCGCTTTAGATTTGAGTGGCTGTAAATAAAAATCGGAAAAATATTAAATATTTTGTTTCATTTCGTGATTTATAGAAGGATATTAATATTTGTAAGATTAATTTGAATTTGAGTTATTACATTGCTAGAAAAATAGAAAAATGCAAATATGCGCCCTGCAATATATAACAGTTTTATTTATTAACCCTTTCAGACCTGGCGTACACAATTGTACACATATAATGTAAAAAAATATTTAAGTATTAATTTCACATTCTTTGCAACTAAAAACGGTTGTGTTAATTAGTTCACAATGATAATAAACTACCGAAAACGATACTCCTAACGCCATTTTTTGGCGTTTATTGGCAGTTTTTGGCAATTTATGACCAATAGCCGACCGAAGTTTGCATTGTGCAGGTAAGTTATTTTTTTTATATCTAAAACATAGAAAATGTCAAAGTATATGTAATGAAATATTTATAGGTCGATGTGTTATATTGTTGTCGTCATATTTTACATACATGTTATTGGTTTTAGTTATTTTTATACAAATTTTCGTGATTTTTATATTTGTACACAAATGTACACATCAGGCGCATACGATGTATTTCTTATTTGTTGTTGCACATCGTAGGTATTATTAAAATAAATTATAATTGTTATTGAATGGTGAAACTTTTTGCTTTTGATTTTACGAATTATGTTAATGTTATTTTCAGATAAAAAATTAAAATTATGTAATTATTATGTTTTCGTGCGACGCTATTACAGCACTAGAAGAAGGTTGCCTTTCTGATGTAGAATTATCTTCTGATGACGTCCGAATCCGAATCCAGTTGTCCAAAAGGGAGCAGATGTCATCAGCCGGAACCAACGAGAAATATTCCCCCCAGTTTTGGATGATGATGATGATGGAGACGCTGGGTCATCGTGGGTCGAAATGAGTGATAACTTTTTACCAGAAGTGCCTTCCGCCTCTGAAGATACGCTTTTACAGAACATTACGCCAAAGCATAGTATTAGGTGGAGACACAAGGAAATAGTAAACACAACTTCATTAGCTTAGTTTCCACCCATTGCTATTGATCCCAGAGTTGAAAGGCCAGCAGATTATTAAAACAGATACGTGCCTGTTTATGCAATTATTTCAGGTTATGGCTGAAATGACACACTTATACGCTACATATTCCAATAAAGTAAGGTTTAAACCTACTACTGCCAAGGAAATAGAAATATTCTTTGCTCTCATTTGGCCACTGGAATATATGGGTACCCGTGTTTGAAAATGTATTGGGAAACAAATATCAGCATTCCCTTGTTCACTAAAAACATGGCAAGGGACCGATTTTTTGAGCTACGTAACAATTTACATCTAGTTGATAATACAGCAATACCAGGTAATTCTAAAGCTAAAATAACTCGAGATGGTTTTGGACATTTTCCTGCACACGATGAGCGCCCAAGCCCCTCATCGGAAAACATGGTGGAAAACGACGGGATGCAAGGGTAGAACCCAAATTAAATGCATAAAATGCAAGATTCACTTATGCCTAACTAAGGATAAGAACTGTTTCTTAGCATTTCATGCATAGGATGCAATATTGATGCCTTTGATTTTAGTTTTAATTTGGACTGATTAAGGTGCAATTTGTTAAATCTACCCAAAGAAAAAGCCATTTTTTTCTTAATTTTTATAAACAGAATACTATTATTTATATTTGTTATTTCATATTGCTTCGTATTTCCCAATAAAAAGTGGTAAAATAAACGTTTTTCATTATAGATAAACATCCTTTAACACTAATATATTCATTACGTTGGACGGATGTGTACACTTGTACACAAAAAGAAAAAGCTGTTTTTCTTGAAAAGCTTGTAATCAGGATTTTTTTGTTTATTTTTCCTTAGATCTATTTACATTAGCCTAGTTGCAGGCATTTTTTCAGATCGATTACCGAAAATAAAAGAATTCAGGTCTGAAAGGGTTAAGTAATAATTCTTTTCACTTTTAAGACTATAACTATGACTGTTGGGTGTATTTATTTATTTATTATTTTAAGACTATAATTAAAAATCAATGTATTACTACATAGTAAGGACAACTATTTAAAAGATGTTCGTAACATATTTACTCGTACGTCTTATCGAAAATGTATTTTTTCACAAGTAGATTTAAGACCCGAAATAAAAAAAATCAGTATAACCTTTCTGCCAATACCCCTTTTAAAATCCACACTTATTACCATACAATGTAAAAAGGTATTAACCGTATATGTTGTTACGGAAACATAAGCCATTTTTCTCCTGTGCGCGGTCAAAACAAAGTTGATCAATCCACAGCTGCCATAAGCGGCGCTCATTTTTATAGAACTTTTTCTTAAGCCGAGATTAAAGGAAACTTTGTAAATAAAGGCTTAACTTTGGACATTACTCTTGTCTCCGCGTTTGAACGGTTAGTACGGACATTAATAATCGCCTCTATTGTTATAGAAATGTTGGAAGTTTATAAATGATTGCTTTTATCGGGTGTTATTAGCGGTACACTTACATTTAATTAGTTTTGTATGATTCAGCGACTGCGGTAACTCATATATTGAGAGATTTGCGACTAGCTTAAAAAACTGTGATTATTTTTATGAATCGGTGCGATTATGTTCCTAGTTCGTAAACGATTCACACCAGTTTCAAAATAATTTAAGAAGGAGAACATAGTGTTTATAATATTACGTCAGATTTAAACCTTAGTCTTCCAAGTTAGTCTAGGGTTGTTGGATCCATGTATCTAAATTATTTTCGAAGACTTGCTCGAAATTGACTGCCTCGTTGTCTCACGGTTTAAGGACGTGCCAAGCGATTCAGAGGTTCGGGTCGATTGCAGGCTCGGATAAAGTGTTTTTAACTATCAAATTCTCATGAGTAGCAAGGAGTCTGGAAACGTGCATTAATAACGGCAATAGGTTCGTTCCTTATTACGTGGGACTGATATGTACTGAAGAGAGAGGTAGAGAAATGGACCTATGCCTATCTCTTCGCAAAATACAAGCGTAAAGCTATGTACGTGTGTATGTAATTTGATTCACTATAGAGAGCTCTTAACAATTTCCTCACATTGCCTTCCTTCGCCTTCATACCTAGAAGACTAACAAAACGTGCAACATACTGACAGTAGCAGATCTCCAAGAATTACAGACAATAGACGAGCGCGACACAGTCGTTTGTGTTCTTAAACAGTAACATAGACATTGTAAACGCTGCCATTGAATGCAGCGCTAGATCTCAGGCAGATAACGAGTCGCGAGTGTGGAAGCGAGCCGAGTTCGCACGTGGCTGGATCGAATAATGATGCACTCTTAAAGTATGTGGGTGGTTTCGGTGGCTGTATTTTGGATGTGTGATGGTGTTTTAACTGACACAGTTATAGTTGTATACGTTAAAGAGTAGGGGTTGTTTCTACAACCAACTACTGTACCTAGGAAAGACAAAGCTGCATATTTGGGGTACTGCCAATGGGTTGGTGATCACCGTAGCTATTACCTGTCTTAGTTTCCGATCACGGTCTAAATACACCCTGTATAGAAAATTACTTTAAATTCAATGGAAAGTTCGAAAACTCTAGACTAAGAAGCGAGGCAAAGAAATGCAGATATTCTTAGATTTCTGACTTCTAGAATACAATGAATATATTTTCATCATACCAACAATTAATCACTAAGCTTCGGTAGTTTTGTGACTCTATGAGAAAGTTCACTTGGACTCCCGCCCTATAGGATCATAACATTCAAAGAGTAACCGGCTGAAATCCTCAAATTAGCCCTTATATTCATTTTTATTTCAGATTCATAAAACAATTATACCAGGTTACCATCAAAGTCGTTTCATAACTATTACTCCACCAAGGTTGCGATAACTTCAACCTACTCATTATCATTAAAAGCTCTCAGAATGGCTTTAAAATATATAATAATTATCTTTCTCGGAATATTTTTAAAAATATACAATGAGTTCTCATCCACCCTTCTTGACCTATATACGAAGCGTTTCAATGCGACCGCTGGAGATATCTTTGTGGTTGGCAGCATCCCGTGCCCATTGTCATTTCACCTGTTACAGCGCTGTAAAGCTATTCTAACTCGTCTGCAAACGTTGCTTCAAGTTTGTATCTTCAATGCATTCGTTGAATTTTTAAGCGCTTTTTTTGCTTTAATTTTTATTAATCTTATACATCATCGAAATCTAAGTACACTTCTGATTTTTTGAGTTAATGTATTTCTTAGGCACCACCATATTTTTAAATAAACGAAAATATCTTGAGAAAACCAGGCCAAATAGGAGACGGAAGTCTAAAAAAATTTTCAGTAAAAAAATGGTCGTTACTCAAATAACCTTCCATCACTTAGTCAAAAGAGTATTAAGAAGCGAAAAATTGTTAACTCTAGTATCATATGGGAAGTAAGTTTTTTCTATACAAACCAATGACTTAAATTCAGATGGTAACAGAATAAAGGTAATACGAGTGTAAATTTTGAGATTATTAGGCCGTGTTGGTTAATCTCCACAAATATGAATTAATGGTCCGTCGGTAGACCGGTGAAATTCTAAATCGCATACGGTACGAACCAGCCATTATGTGTATTATGCAGAGATTTAATATCAATATATTTAATATTGCGTTTGTGTTCAAAGTAGATAACATTTTGTAGTTATGATAAAACGTCGAAAAGTGTGACGAACGTGACGAAAAGCCACTATTTTTTTACTAGTAAACAAGGTGTATCTTATTGAAATAGATTACACTACTTTTTATCCACTTACAATTAAAAATAATAAATATTTGGTGTTACATAAACCAAACGAAGTAAAGTTAAATCATCAGACATTATCAGCCCTAATACGATCCATTGATGGGCACGGGCGAGCGAGCGAGTATGGGCATGGGCATTAGCGAGCAGTGATGGCCTCGAGGTTTGAGCGCGCGGTCGAGAATCTCGACGGTCGCGGGTTCGAACCCCAGGCACACACCTCTGACTTTTCGAAGTTATGTGTGTATTCACATTGAATTATCACTTGCTTTAACGGTGAAGGAAAACATCGTGATGAAACCTGCACACCTAAGAGTTCTTAGGAATTTCTTAGGTATGTAGTCCGCCAACCCGCACTAGGCCAGCGTGGTGGACTATGGCCTAAACCCTCTCAATGGTAGAGGAGACCCGTGCTCAGCAGTGGGCGTATATGGGTTGATGAAGAAGATGGGCACGGGCCTCCTCTAAATCTGAGAAGGGATAGGCCTTAGTCCACCACGCTGGGTTGGCAAATAAATTTAAATTATTAAAATAAAAATGACATTTGTAAACTTGTAACATACAACAGACATTCTTACGGTCTCTCGCAAGTTATTGAGAACAACTTCAATTTCATATCACTTACTACAACTTCATATTACGGAAGCACATACAAAAAGTACCCAAAAATAATTATATGATTTATTCAAAATATCACAGTAACAAAATCAGCTGGGTGTTATATCAGCAGTACCAAAGAAGAACGTCAACGGTGCACGGCTGATAGCAGCAGTCTTCAATAATACCTCGCTTTCCTCGCTCTTCTAAAGACAAATGCCAATCACTATTACCAAGCACAGTAGCACCAACTTCAGCAGATCGTTTGACTAGATTTTCTTCCACGCCCTGGCAGAAGAAGGCTATTGCTCGGGCCAAGTGACGACCGCAGTACACCCGAGCTCCATAACCAGACGCCTGCGACCACAGGGCTACCAACACAAGAGTAACTAAGATGAACTTCATTTTGATGTAGGTCTTATTCTTTCGATAAAAACGATGTGAATGACAATGATAAAAAATGTCGCAGTTTTATACTTGATGTTCTAATTACTATTCATGTCTTAGACCTACGCATTATTTTTGACGTCACACAGGTAGAAATGTGGGAAGAAGCGTCCAGATTTTATGTTTAATTGACGCAGACTATCCAATGACCTGTAAACTAAAGATTTACTAGCTGCGTAGCCCAGCTTTGGTTGTCGCAATTGCCATATCACTATGTGAAATGGGTATTTTTGAGTCGGGGAATCTCGTATGGTAGTTATGAGTCATGAAACAACTATTATTTACCATGATGTGGGGTAAAGGGATTAATGTAAAATAAGGCATATTATGTTATTAACTTACATACTCAAAGTATTTGCAAATGGACAGATATTAGCATAATTTAGAAGAACAACACAAACACTGTTATTTAGATATCAAGCTCGTTTAAAAACATCCCGTTCCCGTACTTCAAACTTCAGTTCTACGTCCTTTTGGAGTTAAACAATGTAGCCATCACTGGAAGTTTTAATCGAGTTGCAAACTCGGAAATCGTGTAATTTATTGTTGTCAAATACGTGTTTTGTACTTTTTAATACCTTTTTTATGTAGCCGTCAAATGACAGTTCTTGTTGATGAGTTGGTATAAATTTTGAATGTCTAATCTTCAATGACATAGTTATTTCGCTTTTTATTATGATTCAGATAGTTAATACTAGTTCAAAATACTATTAAATTTATTAGAAGAAATTATAGAAATCAAATATGAAATAACTGCCTAAATTATTTATTTACTTGCCTAAATTACTTATGTTACTTATTTACTTGGAGTCCCAAAGACCTGTCATTTTATCAAGAGATTCAACACAATCTTTTACTGTCGAAGTAAATTATAATTAAAATATAAATATGTTCTTTGTATGTAATGAAAACCCCTTCCAAATTGCTCCAAAATAAACATTAAAGGCCAAAGGAAGCACCTAAGTTTGCCTTAATTAAACGTGGACCTTTTCGGCAATTAGTGAGCGTAGCAAGAGAACCTAGTTTACATACATACACGCAAACGCGTTCCAAGCTCACGTTAAAAACACGAATGTGATAACTCTTACACATTTACATTTCGAACGATCAAACAAATGTAATTAAAAACCTTTTAGACGCCTTTTTTATGGAATTGTCAAAATGAAAATGAATGAAACAATACTGGCCGTTATATTTTCAAAATTATTGGTGAACGCAATTAAAAATAATTGAATTTATTTTTACGACAGCAAACGGCTTTTAGAATTTGCGCAGCCATGTTTGTTATACAGATATTAATGTCGTTCAACCTCTTCACGTCAATTTATATTTTAAAATTATATCTCCATTTTGTGAAGCAGACGAAAATATAAAATGTTAAATTTTATGTATTATTCATGTTTGCTATTTAAATGAAAGTTGAAACTTTCATAAAGCTGTGCACAACATTTGTTTTTGTCTTTAAATGAATGAAGTTTTTTTTATTAAAATTGTGGCGTTTAAAAAATGTTTTCGTGTAATGAGGCGTTGGGCACGCATCGCTTATTCATAAGAGCCCTCATTGCGGATATGAGTTGGGCATTCAGTAACATTTGCAAATGGAATGAGGAGATATGAACAATATTTTGATTTAAAGAGTTTTTTATGTTTATATCATAACGCTTTATGTAATTTTTATTTGGGTATAATATCAGTTAGTAATATAATATTCGTTTTTCTATTTATTATAATAACTTTTGTGGACATATTTTCTTAGCAGCCGCCGCGTACCCGTAGCTATTCGCACCGAGAGATTTGTGTGCTCCTCAAATATTTATTTCTTGTCAGGATTTTTGTGAGACCGAAAAGTCTCTCGTAATTTTTGATACCTACATTAGACCAGTATCTAAGTCAAAACTATGTATGTGGCAATTAGATGTACTTTTTCTTCCTCAAATCTGAGGCACTTAACTACGAGTTTCATGTTAATTAAAAGCCAGCCGTAGATTGAACAGCGCTACGAATTCTACTTCTGGGGAACCACTTCATACTTTCAACAGATTCTTTAGAGACTGATTTTTGCAATTTTATTTTCAAATTTTTAGCAAAGATTCCATAATTTTCGAGTAACAAAAAAGAAACTTCCACTTCTTCATTAGGATAACGACATAAAGCTCCGTGCAAAGCCGGCCAATTTGTACGAAATGTTTATCCAGTTAAATCCTTCCAAAGGGATGCGGATTAAAATTCTTTGTTTCGAATATTTTTTACTTATTTAGTAATCCGTGTAAAACAAACGCGCTTTACACAAGGCAGGGCTTGGCGGAGCGTGAACAGCCGGTGTGAAAATGTTATATAAAATCCTACTTAGTATTATTAATGTAAAAGCTTGAATGTTCGTTACTTTAAAGGAGCTGAATAGAGAAAGATAGATTGCTTTAGGTAGTTATTAATGTGTGTTGATTTTAGTTCCGTGCATGTGTATACGGTGTGCAGAGAAGAGGTTCTGGGATCAATTCGAGATGGATTTTTTGTACAGTAATTGTCACTGCTGGTCGCTATAAAATTGAGTGTAGTGTAGTAAATTGAGTGTAGCATACATTTTATTTTTAGCGTTTTTTAAATCCGGTCTTCAACATTGAGATAGCCCAATATCATAAATAGTTATTAGTGCGAATGAGCTATAGCACATCTGTTTAATATACAACTTTTCCCTTCCTCAGTTGTATATGTATGCCTCAAACAAAATTACCCACAAACTCCGTCCCAACGTATTCGAATGCAATTAACAAATTCGTCACCGTTACTGAAAGTGGAACACTTGTACATAGATGTTCTACAGTGTCGCTACAAGCCATTATCTACCTAGTAACTGGTTACCTATTATTTAGTATAACTCCATTATGGCGCGAGCAGGGCTGCCAAGTAAATGATGGTATAGTTTTTTCATATGATGAATTTCAATACACTATACATTATTCTGGTTTGTCTTCGTTCTACTACTTCGATGAAATAAGTATTGTTAGCAGTTAGTAGAATAGTTTGACACTATTACAGCCTACTGCAGACATTTATACACTCTATTTTGCTACTGAATATCAGAATAACCAAAAAATTCTTGATCTTCTTCAAGAATTGCACCTGAATACTTATTCTACGCAAAAAAGGGTAGTGACGAATCTCTAAAGCCTTTCTGTGTCTGTTCAAAGTCGGAAAAATAAATTATAAAATTTAGTTTTTAAGTCAATGAAACTTCTCCGAAAAATTTATGTCAAACTCTTCCTGGTAACCCTAATTGCTATAGTAACAGGATGTGAGAAGTAATAACTTTTGTTTTGACCTTTCGGAACTCGTAATAGAGTTGGACCCTTTCACGTAAACTTGAACGCGTCCGGCCGCGCCGCGCCATCGTTTAACTAATAAAATGGTTACGCTATCGATAAGGAAAACTAATAACTTGTTGGTAATTATTGGGAATCAAACTTCTGTTCCATAGGGGTGGAGAAGGTTTATTAATGAGTCTTTTATTATTACTGCCATTTGGTAGTGTTTCAAAATGTGGCAACATCGGCTTATTAAATAGTATAAGATTAACAAAATAGCGAATAATAATAATAAACATAAAAATAAAAAAGATGTCACTTTGGGGATTGCACTTGCAGATTCAAGTCAATTTGGCCAAAACTTTAGCCTACCTCGAAAGACTATTACAATAATCACGGAACGGTTGTCTACATTTTCCTATAAAAATGTATTGTTATTGAATAATTTAGTAACTTAGGAAAGTACACACCGTCCTCATTTGTTAGACGGATAAATTTAAAAAATATATAAAAAGATAAATAAGTTATAAAAATATTAAAATTCGTTCGACCAAATCCGTGATGCGAATAATGTTGCCACACGCAAAATTACATTACATCTTCTACCATCAAATATAACATGATCGTTCTTTTAGCGTTGCTTTCATTCAATTTTGATAGTGGTTCAAATTAGATTCCGCCGACCTTTTTCTTTCGCCAAATAGATTTTAAGTGTAATAAAGCTCAGACAACTTATAACGTAGTTACACGATATTATTGAGAAAAAGTAGAATCGTTAGTTAAATATTTTAAGTAACTTTTTTATCGTTATCGACATTAGAATCTTCATTTAGGGATTTTATGTAAAGTTATATTTTTTCATTCTAGTCGAAATTATAATCTTTTCTTTATTATATTTTATGTAACTTTTGTTTGTTTTAATCCTAAGCAAAATTAGATTTTTTACTCAAACATTTTACGTAACTTTTATCCTCATCGACATTAATTAGACAGCATAATTTATTCATTCTTCATTCATGAAGTACTTACACTAAACTTTTTATTTCTGCGTGTGTAGTTAGTGATTCGAAATACACTTTCAAGTTCACGCAATAATTTGCCCTACTTTTATTAAAAAATAATACTATGACTAAAAACACGTATGGAATATCTTTAATGTCATCATAATTCAACTAGACAGTATTAATTATATTTTGTACATTTCATATTTGGTAAAAGAAATAGCGAGACGACCAAGGATTAAGCCTATCTAAATATCCCGCGATTTATCTAACTTACTCGGGTTTTAATTATAAACCTAATTACAGGTAAATCTCTATGATGAATGTGATTATTTATCTCTGAGCTGAAATTTATTTGCTAAATTAAAACTTGGAATGACAAACAATGTTTAATTGTTTTATTGTGGTTTCGTGGTAAACGAATGGTCACGGATTCGATTGCAATTCCGGCGATTAGTTATGTATTTTTTTATTATAAAATTATCTATAGCAGTGCGGAGTCTGAAAAAGTTTTATAAAAACGGCAAGAGGCTTATCACATGGAACTAATACCTTAAACGTGGATGAAGAAATGCACCTCTGCAAATCCCTTTAGGGAATGTAGGGGTAAGGTTACTTGTGAGAATAATTGTAACATAAATACGAGTGTATCAAATGAAACATACACGCGATGTGTTCGAATCCCGCTTTTTTTGGAACTTGTGGGGTAAATATCACAAGTTCGGCCAGCTCATTTTTTTTGCCACATCCATGTGGATGTTCTATCAAATTTCATTCTATGGAGGTACACCATGCATGATACTTAATGCGCTAAATTAAATTGACCGATATAATTTTCAATTGGAATTCGTTCGACAAAGTGAATGTATTATAAAAATGCAGGCTCCCGGTCGTGTGCAGATACACGTAACACGATACAAATAAATTTAATTTTCATCACGATACAAACCTCGCTTGTACTTTATGGACAGTGCAATAAAAATGATTATTATTACCAATAAATTCCCGTTATAGCTTTTTTACAATAATATGAAGTTTTGGAACATTTTCAGTTATTGCAATTGGATGATTCATTTGTACAAACAAATTAATTTATTCTCTGTGCAGACTTTACAAAGGCCGAATGTTTCTGATGCCTTCGCCACATATTAATTAATAATTATTTATTGCTTTGAACAATTAAACCTTATGTTAAAGCCTCTGGATATTTATTTTACGGTCATTAATAACACTCAATTACTAAAAAAGGTAAGGCAAACTTAATTTAATGCTAATGTTATTTTACTTTGAATTTACTATTTTTTTCATTTTAAGTTTTCAACATGACTAATGAAATGACTGATAAATTAATTTCAATGCATGAAAGATGATAAATTACATTTTTAATAATATAATTATATTTGTAATATATTAGTACGCAGTCATCCCGCCATTACTTAAGTCTTATAATGTATTACATAAGCATGGCAAAGGAACAAACACACAGCCATATTTAGATGAGATCGAATATATCAACGTATTCCCCCTAGAAACTATGAAGCCAATTAGTGTCAACTAAACATTTAATCATTATGAATTACGGTTCTCTCAAACTCGAGACGTGGAAGATATGCTCCAAACGTTAAGTATATTTGATTTGAAGTTTCAAACAGTAATTAACTATTAAGCAATCATAATGTTATGTATTACGCACGTCCATTGAGACTCAATTTTGGCGGTATCGTGTTCGTTAAGTTCATCAACATCATTAACGTCATACGTCCCACCGTTGGACACGGATATCTTCTACTACGAGAGGGATTAGGTCTTTTATCCACCAAGCTGGCCTAGTGCAGGATGGCGGAATACAATAAGGTGACTGTCCAGGTTACCTGATGATGTTTTCCTTCACCGTTAAAGTACTTGATAATTAATTATGAATACATGAATAATTTCGATGTCAGACCGCGCACCTATGTAAACCTTGAGGCCATCACTACTTGAATCTCACTTCAAACTTTGTAGAGAAACTTGTATGCCACCTAAAAAAAGAATTGTCATTATAAAGAATTTCTTATGTAATAGAACAGACTATAGAACCCCTCTTAATAGGACTTGATACAGAAATCCCCTACATTGCGGCTTTTGTATAGCCAGATTACATTGACGTTTACACAAACCTGTTAATCTATATATATAAAAGAAAGTCGTGTTAGTTACACCACTTATAACTCAAGAACGGCAGAACAGATTTGGCTGAAAATTGGTAGGGAGGTAGCTTAGAGCCAGGAGACGGACATAGGATACTTTTTATCCCGTTCTACAGCGTTTCCGTGGGACTTTTCATTGTTTTCTTTATCCATACAAAAGTTTCGTTTTAATAAATAAGTCAATTTGAACTTTAATACAACACAATAATGTTTAAATCGTAGTGGTGGAGTTCTATATTATAAAAATGAATTGCTCGATGTGTTCCTAAGCGCAAATCTCGAGAACAGCTGAACCGATTTCGCTAATTCTTTTTTTATAATATTCCTTGAAGTACGAGGATTATTCTTACGGAGAGATACATTTTAATAATTGCCTGAAAAGGTCTAAAAATAATACTTTTCTACATTCCCATACAAAAGCTTCGTAATGATACTTAAGTCATTTTGAACTTTAACACCATACAAAATTTCCTGTCATTTAATGTTTATCCCGTCGATGCAGTTAGAGGCTCCCTCAAATAAAAGAACTTATTAAAATAAGCATTTTGAATCGACAATATGTATCTATAACATTCGAATTATTGCATATTTTAGATGTTAAAAATGCAGAATTCTCATGACAATGGATTGACATTTTTTGGCTGTCAAATATTAAGGCGTGCGTTCAGAAATTTATTTTGTGTAACAAATCTCCTTGGTAGTGCCTAATTTTTAATTTTTTATTATGCTTGATTATTTAAAATACTCTAAATCTCCTTCAAGAAATATTAATAAATGGTCAGGGGATGCCTTTTCCATTGATCTAGCCAGTCATGGAACAGGGCTATGAGTTCGCGACCTCGGTCCCCCCTAGCTGTTGGAGTCTCCCACTACTTCCTTATCCGGGACTGTGGCATCCTTGCCATCAGGCCAAATATCCTTACCTGCAATATCCTGTACCCAAACACACGCTATCTCTACCCCTTTACCAAAAGAACGAAAGCCCCAAGGAGAGTTGGTGCCAGACAGGCGGGCGGCCGTAAAACATTTGCCAAAACATTTATACAGTATGTATAATAAGAAAGGTGACAGGGCCTAGGCCGTCCCCCGTAGCCGACGCGCAAGGGCAGCACCCGGTTCCTATGAGAAATGGGCAAGGTTTGTTACACCAGCCCGGGCGGGGGCAACGTAAGACACTAGCCCGGGAAATGAGATTGAGGTATGCAAGTTGGAATGTAGGTACGACAAATGGTAGGTCAAGGGAGCTAGCATTTGTGCTAATAAAGAAAAAAAAATGGTCAACGACGAAGACTTACGAAAGACAACTGCATGCAGCAAAGTGGTATAACACGGAGTGACAGAGTCAGAAATGAATACTTTAGGGTAAGTCTGAAAGTAGCTCCTGTGATAGAAAAGATGAAAGGAAACCGTCTGTCATGGTATGGGCACATTAAGAGAAGGAATTAATCATATGTAGGAAAAAAAAGTGATGAACATGAAAGTGGATGGATGGGCGAGCCGAGGAAGGCCAAAAAGGAGATGGATGGAGTGCGTGGCTGAAGATATGAAAAAGAAAGGGGTGAATGAAAACATGACGGCTGACAGGGATGTGTGGAAAAAGAAGAGATACTGCGCCGACCCCAAGTAATTAATTGGGACCAGGGCAAGGGGATGATGATATACCTAAGTAATTAAAAATTAAATTCTGTTAATAAGTAACAAGACATTCATTGACTGGTAGGGCGATACGAAGTTTGCCGGGACAGCTAGTGTATGATAATTTATTTCTTATCTAATCCCGGGTCTGTAGGAGACAGGTGGGCCCTTATCTCCGATCTATTAATCGATCGATTAGGGCCAAGAGGAGCGAAACGTGTATACGGCTCGGATTCTGATGAGTCGGGCTTACCTTCAAGGGCTATTTTAATACCTCGGAGAAGTTTAATCCCGGACAATCTTAACTTTGGCTGAGTGTTCACGACAATGTTACCACCGGGTTAGCTCGGGTGATAATGTGTAGAATAGATGCTGAGAGTCGAGAACCCGGTTTAGTACATACTTATATTACTAACTTAGTCTTAACCTAAACTTTGTAACGAATCACGGTAGCGAAATCATATAGAAATTCTTCTTCTTTGGTTTTTATTATTTGTGCCCGAAAATTGGTCTCTTTCTTACATTTCATCTATTTCAATAAGAACAGTATATAATGCAAACAGTTGTAGGGATTTGACAATAAATCAAACAGATAGCTAGATCGCCAGACAGATTCATTCTAGGTATTGTAAAGCCCCCGACAGCGCGTTACTTCATTCTATAATTACGTTTTTGTTTATACTACAAATCATTTGTTCAATTGTTTCATCATTACCATCAATTTATCAGTAGGTCTCTTTAAATATAGGTACCTACTCTATTGATTACAATCCTCTACTTCCATCCATTTAATTGTTTAGACGTGAAAAAATGACATATCACTTAGTATTCATGAGATTATGACTTATTTATTACACTTTAGTAATACATCTGAGCACCTTACAACTGATTAGCGTTTCCGATAACCGTTCGCGAAGTTGCTAACAAATTGCGGGGCGTGATAGAATGGAAATGAGAAAGTTTACAAGCACCTGTGGAACCATTACGTGTTGTTTTAGACGCTACTGGAACTCTGTGTTCCATTATGGGTAAAATGGAACGTTACATTCTATAGCTAGGTGAGGCTGGTTGCGTGTGATGTGCCATAGAAAAGGCCTGTATTTAGCAGTAGACGTAAAAAAAAAGTGTTGATAATGATGGTATATTGATAATGCTACGTTTTTTTGGTTATTCTGGGGGCTTTTAATTTCCTACATAATAATTTAACGCCATATTATAAGTCATGAAAAATCCAACTAAAAAGGTTGTTGGTCTTTAAAAGTGTAAAAAAATAAAAAATCCATCACATGGTCTTTAATTATCTTGATAAAAACCCGTTTGTGGCGTACCTAACATCATATTTTATTTATTTATAAAATATATTTATTTATTCTATACATATCTAATATATGTATATATTACACACTAACAAATACACTGCACATAAATTCTTACTAACTCACATACATTTCATATGCAGAACCTTACACAATTATTATAATATTAATTATTTAACGTGGAGTGCTTCGGAGGCGCTCGGAACTTGTCGGCTCGCGACGAGCGTCCCCGCCGCCGCGCCGCTCCGCCGCACGCGCCGGCCGCGTCGGCCGCGCCGATATGCGCGGCCAGTCGGAACACTACGATCGCTCGCGAAGCCCGTGTTACCCGCTACCTCGCCGCTATATTATACCGCTATATTACCGCTTACGCTCAACAGCTGATTCTTTTCATTGTTCATATTCTCGTACTTTCATCTGTCTCTCGCCTTCTGTTATATCTTATTTCTATAGACTACTTCGTGTGTGTGAACTTTATATCTTCTTGTGCCGTGTATGTACTTTGACTTTCTTCTTGTGTAGTGTACTGTGTAATAAACGCTTGCACCCGCTTGTGGCTATCATTGCTTACGCTGCACCTATCACCATCCGGCACACATCACCACACGCTTTATATAGGCGCCGTCACCACGTGCCCACCACGCGGCCACGCGGTGACCTACTTACCACTGTACCTACCACCGGTACACCAACGCGCCTATAACTGGTGACCCCGACGTGATCCAGAACAGGAGACATCAGGTACGATACTCACGATGAGTGAACACAGTGAACAAAGTGCCAACAAGACAACCCGACGAACAGTTCGTCCTTCAGCTGACCGCAACGACGCCACGTGCGGCGACATCGAAATTAGGGTCCCGCAATTCTTACCCGAAGACCCCGAACTATGGTTTGCTTTATTGGAGGCTCAGTTCCAATGTTTTAATATTGTGGACGATATGACAAAATTCCACCACGTAACGACCAGCCTGGACATCACTTGCGCACGGACCGTCAAGGACATAATTCTCAACCCACCTTCTACGGATTGTTACTACAGAATTAAGTCACAACTAATAAAGCGATTAGCGGTATCACATGAGACAAAACTTAAACAACTATTGGCACAAGAGCAGCTCGGCGACAGGACACCCTCCCACTTCATGCGACATCTTCGCGACTTGGCTGGCCCATCAATGCCCGAACATCTACTGAAGGCTATATGGACCAACAGTCTTCCCAGGGATATCCAGACCATCCTAGCAACTCAGCCTACCTACTCCCTGGAGCAGCTGGCTGACCTGGCGGACCGCATCCTGGAACTGACTTCGTCCCACACCGCTACCATCGCGTCTACACAGGCCCCATCGGCCTCACAACTGGAAGAGGTTGCGGAACTTCAGAAAATGGTGCAGCACCTCACGCAACGACTGGAGAACCATCCTCAGCGCACTGGTCTCCACGCAGCGCAGCCCACAAGAAGAGCCCCCCGCAGACGCCCCACCTCGCAGCAGCCTCACAACAGCCGGCCTGACCAAGGCCCCAGGTACCGCCCTTGTTGGTACCACACCAAATTCGGCGCGCAGGCCCTCAAGTGTGAGTCGTCGTGCAATTTCTCGAAATCGAGAAAACCGGCGACACCACGAGTGCCTGCGACTCCAGCGGCAGTAGCAGCAAGCGACGCCCCGTCACACAAAGGTCGCCTCTTCGTGACCGACCGCAGCACCAAGCTCCAGTTCCTGGTGGACACCGGCAGCGATCTGTGTGTCTACCCCATGTCTGCACTTCGGGAGCGTCGCGCCAAGACCGACTTTGGCCTCATCGCGGCCAACGGCTCGACCATCGATACCTATGGCTTCGTCGAAATCAACCTAAATTTAGGCCTAAGACGCAATTTTCCTTGGCGATTCATCGTCGCCAGTGTCACCAAACCTATTATAGGCGTTGATTTTCTAAGTTTTTATAACCTAATAGTAGATTGCAGGAATCAACGCCTAATAGATAACACTACCACATTAACGACATCTTGTATTACTGCTAATATCAATGTCTTTTCTGTGAAGGTTCCGACAGGTGACACGAGCTTCCACGCGATTCTGGAACAGTACCCAGAAATCACCCGCCCATCGGGAACACCGACGCCTCCAAAGCACAACACGGTACATCACATCAGGACCACGCCTGGCCCTCCTGTATCGTGTACTCCCCGGAGGCTTGCACCGGACAAGCTCAAGATCGCCAGGCAGGAGTTCGAGCTCATGCTGAACAACGGCACAGCGCGTCCTTCTGACAGTCCCTGGGCTTCTCCCTTACACCTCGCGCCTAAGAAAGATAACGGCTGGCGACCCTGCGGCGATTATCGTGCGCTTAACGCACGAACTATCCCAGATCGTTATCCTATTAGGCACATCCATGACTTTTCCCACTCCATCTCCGGTTGTACGGTCTTTTCCACCATCGACCTCATGAAGGCGTACAACCAAATCCCTGTCCATGAGGTCGACATACCAAAGACTGCCATCACTACTCCCTTTGGCCTGTATGAATTCCCCTTTATGACCTTCGGTTTGAGGAACGCAGGCCAAACCTTCCAGAGGTTTGTCGACGAGATGACGCGAGGCCTGGACTTCTGCTACTGTTACTTAGATGACTTCCTCGTCTTTTCCAGGACAGTAGCAGAGCACGAGGCACACCTACATCAGCTCTTCACTCGCATGCGCGAGTACGGTGTCCTCGTGAACACGTCCAAGTGCGTCTTCGGTGCCGCGGAGGTAACCTTTCTAGGTTACCGAATCTCCGCAGCCGGCACCAAGCCTCTGGAATCAAAAGTCGTGGCCATCAAGGATTTCCCCATCCCCAAGACAGTTAGGCAATTGAGGCGATTTTTAGGAATGGTCAACTTTTACAGGCGATTCCTCCAAAGCTCCGCCTCCATCCAAGCCCCTCTCAACGCCCTGCTATCGGGCAACGTCAAGGCATCTCAGCCTATTGACATCTCCGGCGAGGCCCTGTTGGCATTCAACAGGTGCAAGGAAAGCCTCGCCAGCGCTGCAATGCTGGCCCACCCAGATTGCCAGTCGGAACTCGCGCTGGTCACAGACGCGTCCGACTTGGCAATGGGTGCAGTATTGCAGCAGCTCAAAAATAACACTTGGGAGCCACTAGCATTCTTCTCTCGGAAGTTGAGTCCCTCCCAACAAAAATACTCGCCTTACGACCGCGAACTTCTGGCCATATACGAAAGTATAAAATACTTTCGCCACATGGTCGAGGCGAGGCATTTCGTGGTCTACACCGACCACAAGCCCCTCAGTTTCGCCTTCAGCGAAAGGAAGGCCAACTGCTCACCCAGACAGTACCGCCATCTCGACTACATCTCGCAGTTCACCACAGACATTCGACACATATCGGGGAAAGACAATGTCGTTGCCGACCCATTGTCCCGTGTCGACGAGCTGCGGATGCCAGTCGATTTGGAGGTACTGGCTTCATCCCAAGCCTCTGACCCGGAGCTCACTCAACTTCTGGGAGAAGGATCTTCACTTCGCCTGCAGAAGTTGAGCATTCCAAATTGTCGCCTGGAACTCTACTGTGACGTCAGCACTCGCTCACCAAGACCATTCGTCACAAAATCGCTGAGACGGCCACTCTTTGACAGTCTTCACAGTCTCAGCCACCCAGGCGCCAACGCTATGGCGAAACTCGTCGCCGATCGCTTCGTTTGGCCTGGGATGCGCAAAGACTGTCGAGAGTGGTCTCGTCAGTGCCTGGCGTGCCAACGCGCCAAGGTGAATCGCCACGTGTCAGCTCCACTGGGCACGTTCGATTTGCCCCGCGCCCGGTTCGCCTTCATCCACGTGGACATCATCGGCCCTCTGCCCGTCAATCACGGGTACCGCTATTGCCTCACGGCGGTGGATCGCTTTACTCGCTGGCCCGAAGTCACGCCTCTGATGGATATCACAGCCGAAACTGTTGGCAAGGCGTTGATATCGTGGATATCCAGGTTTGGATGTCCATCCGATATTGTCACCGACCGCGGACGCCAGTTTGAATCGTCACTTTTCCAATATCTTGGAAAGGTGATCGGATTCAAGCATCGCAGGACAACCGCATACCATCCAGAGTGCAACGGGCTAGTCGAGCGATTCCACCGCCAACTCAAGGCGGCTATAATGTGCCACGCGAACTCCGGCTGGGCTGACGCGCTTCCCTTGGTGCTGTTGGGCATCAGAAGCGCCTACAAAGACGACCTCAAGGCATCATCTGCCGAGCTGGTCTATGGTGAGCCACTAAGACTGCCCGGTGAATTCTTCGAGCCTGCACCACCTGTCTCTACAGACATCTTGGAGTTCACCACTCGCCTACGGCAGCTCACGCTCAATCTGAAGCCGACGCCAGCTGCACGTCACAGTAGAGGTAAAATCTTTGTTCACAAAGACTTGGCTACCGCCAGCCACGTCTTCTTGCGGGACGATTCCTTGCGCGGTGCTTTACAACCGCCCTACACCGGTCCTTACGAGGTCATAAACCGTGGGGACAAGACCTTTAAGATACAGGTCAAAGGGAAGAGTGTGACAGTATCGGTAGACCGCCTTAAGCCGGCCTACATACTAGTCGACCCATCTCCCAAACCTTCCCCACTAACAACACTAACTCCAGGTCCATCACTAACTTCACCTGCTCAACTAACTCCAGCTCCTCCACTAACTCCACCACATCCACTAACGCCACCTACAATCGCTACTCCATCCAAACCTCACACCCCACCACCTTCTCCTCATGATCCTGCTCCCACGGGGCAAATCCCCCCAGCACAGGATGTCAAAAGGACACGCTCGGGCCGCAGAGTTCACTTTCCGGACTTTTATCGCCCGTAGTAACGGTCTCAGGGGGGGAGTGATGTGGCGTACCTAACATCATATTTTATTTATTTATAAAATATATTTATTTATTCTATACATATCTAATATATGTATATATTACACACTAACAAATACACTGCACATAAATTCTTACTAACTCACATACATTTCATATGCAGAACCTTACACAATTATTATAATATTAATTATTTAACGTGGAGTGCTTCGGAGGCGCTCGGAACTTGTCGGCTCGCGACGAGCGTCCCCGCCGCCGCGCCGCTCCGCCGCACGCGCCGGCCGCGTCGGCCGCGCCGATATGCGCGGCCAGTCGGAACACTACGATCGCTCGCGAAGCCCGTGTTACCCGCTACCTCGCCGCTATATTATACCGCTATATTACCGCTTACGCTCAACAGCTGATTCTTTTCATTGTTCATATTCTCGTACTTTCATCTGTCTCTCGCCTTCTGTTATATCTTATTTCTATAGACTACTTCGTGTGTGTGAACTTTATATCTTCTTGTGCCGTGTATGTACTTTGACTTTCTTCTTGTGTAGTGTACTGTGTAATAAACGCTTGCACCCGCTTGTGGCTATCATTGCTTACGCTGCACCTATCACCATCCGGCACACATCACCACACGCTTTATATAGGCGCCGTCACCACGTGCCCACCACGCGGCCACGCGGTGACCTACTTACCACTGTACCTACCACCGGTACACCAACGCGCCTATACGTTAATTTCATCAGCAAATTACGTTGTCCACCTTTTTATTTAGAAATTAGTATGGCAGGGCTATAATGGGTTAGTCTCATTCTCGTCTAAGACACAAAAAGGCAAAATAAATTAGAAGAAAGCGGGGTTAGATCGCTAGTCTTGCCTTAAATTACAATCAATTACGAAATGTTTGCGTGAGTGTATTTTGTTATTGCTGAAACAGCGTGAGAACTTGGCCTCCTGTCTCGTAGACTAATTAAACGCTTTTATCATACTATTTTTATATTGTTATGAGTGAAAATAATTTATTAATACTAACCGGTGACGCATGATTTAGTTTTACGTTTATTCGCTTCATCTTGGTTTTTATTTATATTTAATAAATACTAAAATGTTTACTATGTTTGAGTCAAATATTTTTTGTTCATGGCACACAACTCTCGAATACGACTAGAAAGTAAAGATCAGCATGTCGAGCATGCCGAACTTATGATTAGACAATCATATGCTTGACGCGTCTGCTTCTGAATATTTTTGGCAGCGTGTATATCAAAACTTTTGTAAATGTGTGAGAACCAACAGCAATTAGTTTTGTTAGTTTTTTTTATCATTGGTCGTGTAATCGTTGTAGATTGAATAGATGACAAACAAACGGCGACACTCGTTGCCATACAAAATACTAATAATCATAATGCCTATTTCCAGGGCTGCCAGATTGTATAATTGGATACAAATCTTGTATAATCGGATGGGGTATTGTATCCATGACCACTTTGTATAATACGATACAAAGGCATATGTTCACATTTTATAAATAATTGTGCATTTATCATCCTAAAAAAAAAAAAAAAAACAAGAACTATTTTGGAGGGCCCATTTTCCGACCATTTGAATTACTGTTATCCTAAAAAATAAAAAAAAAACAAGAGCTGCATATGGTGCAATGTTTATGTATAATGCGATATAATTTTGTATAAATGCAAATACTAAACCGTATAGATGCGATTTATTTGCTGGCAGCCCTGCCTATTTCCCTTATAATCTTATTCAGCAGTACTGTGATTAGTGATATAGAAAATTCAAGTTATAAATTTTAATTTTGTCTGTTGAAATGTAAATTTTCGTATAGTATTTATAGCCATATAATAGTTTCTTGAAGTATTCAACCCAAACCATATATTATTCGGGCAGCTGAAAACTAGATTTACCACTGCTAAAATGGCCTAAGATGAAAAAATCAGTCTTCAATAATATAAGTTTTAATTCCCCATCAAGTACAACACGTGGCTTAATTGAAGCCGCCATCGATTCCGTTCGCATGATTCGAACCCACAATTAGTCCCCAGTCCCACCAATTAACATAATTAAAAAGCATTAATTTGAGAATTAATATTCGATGACGAACATTCTCATTACCGAACAATTCGGCGGTAATTGACGACGTCGACCGTCTGCTAATCGTATTGTAATGGTAATATGACGTTGACCGCCGCTCGTGCCCTCAAACTATTTTAGGATTTGTTTATTTAATATGGGTAGATGTGCTTTAGTTTGGGTATTAGATTTGAAGTTTGTGATCGATTTTATAAACCAATATCAGTGTCCTTAGTATCACACAAGTAAATTGATCAGAAGTTTTGTTTGCAGACGAACATAAACAGTGTTGGTCGACAATTCATAAACAGAATTCAACTCAAATAATGACTCAGTAACAGGCTTCATGCTAAGCACACAAAATCTACATCAAAGTACATCAGATTGAAAAGCTATGAGACCTTTTTTACTTCTACCCTTCACTCCAAAAAGACCCAAGTTTATTGACTTATTACCAAGTCACTTGGTTGAATCACAATAAAAAGCCAAACCGGTGCCAGTTCATTCTCAACGGTGTTGGGAGATCAATAAGTCCTTTTATCATTCGTGTACAAATAATGGGTACGGTCGTGAGCCCCATTCAAACACCACAAGACGACGGCTTTAGGTCACCGCGCGGCTCAGTGGGTCGCGAAATAGATTTTTTTAAGGGCATAAATATTTTTTCTGGGCAAATTTAACAAGCCAGTCACATGACATTAATCTTGCTTATCGGCTTTTCATATGAAACCACTTCGCTGAAACTATATAAGTCGTTCTTATGAGTGTATCATTAATAAATCACCTTTCCCGGACCATAAGAGGTTCTAGGTTAGATACCCGGATCGTTTTTGGATTTTTTGATATGGAAATTCTTAATAAATAGATGCTAGATATTGTGCTCATAAAACAAAGATAGGGCCATTCCCTATTACGTGGGATTTAAATACAAACCTCAAAAATGTACGTGTCATACACCTGTAACAGTAACAATACATTTTAAGACACAAACTAAATCAACTATAATTGTTTTAAAAGAGTACTTTCGACATTTTTGTATCTAAGCGTAAACTCGAAGAATTTGTTCTTGTAACTAAGTCAATTTTCTGTTATAGCCGTCTCTGGAGACACATGAGCCCCGGTAAAGATTGTCTCGCTATATTTTTAAAAAGTTTAGCGATATTTGTCTTACTTTCTCTTGATTTTGTTGCTTAGACGTTATTTACTTCCATATATTTTTATACGACCTTAGCCTTAGCCTGGCACATTTTACAATGATGCTTTGCAGACCATTAAATGAAGCTTCTCAAAATAAGTCACTGCAATTTTATCTGTCGTTGAACTAGTCCCTGCTTTTATATATTACACACTTTGGCACTAACTACGCTGGTCATGGGAAAACTTTAATTAAACCACATATCTCACTCGGTTGTTTCAAAAGTAGTTGAAGCTTTTACAATGTGTTTTGTCCAGAGCGGGGTAGTGTGAGGGGGTGAGGGGGGGTAAAGGCGACTAGGCGAGGATAAAGAGCCGTAATCAAAAGAGAACTCCGCGCGATATCCAACAGTACGGCAGAAAGCGCCTCGCGAGCTAAAGCCATGAAGTGGGCGACTAGAACACAAAAAACCATCTTAAATTTTATTTTGCTTTTTAGTATTCGGGCGTATGGAGATTTTAAGCTTGCTATAATATCAGCCCGCTGGGTAGTAGTAGGATATTCGTATCCGCGAGATCGCAACCACCGTATGTATGGTTAAATCGCCTGTAATTATATACGATAGTGCGTGACGTTGTGATGGTAGCTTATGTGCATATATGTTATTTAGCATTGAGTGGACGTATTCATCTCTCTATTACTACGCTTTCACGCCTAATCTGCTACACCATTTTACATGATGTTTTGTATGGAGAAAGAAAGGATTCGGCAAAGGGCGTTGGCTCCTTACTTTATAATAACTAAAATATCTTAGTAATTTTGATATTAATCCATTCAAAACAGAATCTTACAAATGCGAAAATTGCTTTGACTGTAACTGCCTTGTTCTTTTTTTTATGGTAAATTCTAGACTCTTTCTTTTAATTATAACTGGCCAACCCTTGGCCGTACCATTATTGAATAAATTCATACATTAAGGCATCACATTAGCCGTTTGTATGGCCGCATCGTCCATTCTCGAAGCGCTTTTCATCCGTTGAATATCGCGGATGTGTCAAAGCGGCGACCCGCTCCGTCTGACTTTTGTATCCGACACACGTTCAATCAACTCTCGTATTCGGTAAAGCCAAACGATATCTATTATGTGCACATAATAATATCGCCTGTTAGCGTGCGGTTTCTTCTATGGAACTTCTGAGGGAAAATTCAGCCTTTCGGTCTATTGATGTGGGTAATATTTTTTAAGAAGAGTTATTTTGTATAGAATAAATGAATTTATAGGGTATATCAAGTACTCAAGTAACAAGTTATTTTTCGCATTTTCTTTTTATTTAAACGTACTGTGCGTTTAATCAGGTTTGACTTTTTCGACATCTTTATCCAATTTTATACAAAACATTATACAAAATAGTGCAGCCTAACTAATAACTAACTTTAAGTCAGTAAAAGACACTTTGGATAAATGAAAACTGCAGATATCCGTTCTGGTTTTGAGTTCATCACAAACAGAAACAATCAGCATACGAGTCTGTTTAATCATTAAATACATTCATACTTAACCTCACCCCAGTATTCCTCGAAAGGGGTAGGCAGAAGTACATTTTCTGAACCCATATTTCGCTACGTATTTATTAGTTCCACGTAACAGGGGGCGAGCCTATTGCAGTTTCTCGGACACATTCAGAGACTTTGTACTGCTACTGAGCATTTCCTAATGAAGAAAAACCACTTTGCCCGATCTGGGATCTCTAAATCGCACAAACTTGTGTCGCGAGATCACTATCACGAAGAAAGCTTATATGTATTATTAAATAGTTCTATACGAGTGATTTACTTTAATTTTATTATTTCAAACCGTTGAATATAGCTAAGCATCCCCGATGCACATTTAAACATGTCTTTCCAACTACTTCGTTCGTACTCCGTCGAACATTTCGAGTAAAATCATATGAAAAGAGCGCTGTTTTCTTATATTACAGCTTTATATTCATGATATGCAACGAAAATATATATTATTTTACCTGCACTCGATGTGAAATTATGATGCTGGATTGTGAAGCATGATAATTAAGCAACTTTATTTTACAACCAAGAAAATTCGCAGCGTAAGTAAAATACCTTTTCTTATCTTTCTCATTAATTCTCATGCATATATTTATGCATATCCACATGCCTGTATTCTTGAAGGAGTAGGTAGAGGTGAATTTCTGTACTGCCACTTCATCATTAATTTTATCAGCCTATATGCGTCCAAGTGCTAAGCTCGGGCCCCTGCAACTGAGAGGGTCTAGGCCTTAGTCCAACAACCTGGCCTAATGTGGATTGGCGAACATAAACAAGTTTCAAGGGTGATAGAAAACACCTTGGGGAAATCTACGCACCTAAAAAGTTAGATGCGTAGGCTGCCAAATTGAACTGTGCCAGCCTGATAGACTAAGGCCTAAACTGTCTCAGTTGTAACAGGGTCTTGTGCCCAGCGGGGGACGTATATGGGCCGATAATGTGTCTTATTAGCAAACTGTGATAGAAAAATGCAAGCTCCTAAAACCTTCTGAAATAGACAAACATAATTGCATCGTGCGATGAGATATATTTTAAATGGATCCTTGCTATATAATTCTCTATATGTATCGCTCTGTGACCGAATTTTTATGCCATTATAGTGCTCTTAGACACGACAAAGGTCTTTGTTCGTCCAGAAAAATGCTCTGTGACGCAATTGTAAACGTTGATAGAAAAATGAAACCGGAGAAGCCGTGTGGAATGTCAACACGATCGTCTCCAATTATGTGCGAACAATACACATAGAGAGTGTCATTTTAGTACTAAGTGTAATGTACTTGAAGCAGATAATGTGGAGTCGTCGCCAGTTTTGGGTTGTATTGTAAAGATATTGTGACGATCTTTTGAACTCTTTTTCGCCGCCAAAATCTTCAGTTTATTTTTTTAAAACATTTAAATTAAGCATTTATGTTATTCAATAATATATCAAGCAGAGCTTTTTTAAAATGATGTCTTATTTCTTACTTTAATAATTTTAATCAGGTCTAATCAATGTCCTGCACTTATGTTTTTTTCTGTGAAGTAAATTTGGCTCTCCGCGCTTTTTATCTCACCATCTGACTTCCGATCTTCTAACAAGTTGGTCTGTAAACTGAAAGCTGCAAATAAGAATCAAAATGCCATAGAATAAATCGTAGTAGAACCATTTGCATAGTAAAAAAACTTATGGAAAGTTATATACAGACTAGATGGCTAGTTTGCTTGACTACTAAGACAGAATCTGTCTAATCATCTCCCAGTGTTGCAGTTTGGCATCAAAACCCTTGGAGCGCAAGTTACCGTGTAAAGTGTGGCAATAAATTGCTCGGATCAATCGCTTGGCCCGGCGCCAGCCAGCGATATCACGCCCATAATGCCAGATTATCTCGCGGCCCTCTTAGGAAACTTCCCTGTTATTTATTGCTTTTGAAACTTATGCTAAATAACTAGATAGGCTGATTGGATTCCAGGTGTTGGGAAAGTTGTTGTTTTAATTACGATTCGCCTGGTAAGGTTGCGTAATTAGGTTGTCAGGTTGAAGAGTCCTAGTCTCATTGTTTCGCTCGATTAGATTTCCAGGTCTGGCAATAAAAAATTATATGAGTCTTTTATGAAATTTTCAAAAGTAGGAAATATAAAGATTATTCTAAGTGAGCGGTAATTGACCTTCGATACCGGGTTTCATATTTCTTCTTTAGCAATAAAGAACATTATACCTTTTGAAACCAGACTTAAAGTTTTTCCAAAAAAAGCAATAATCATCCCAGTTTTTATTACACATCGAGCCCTTACCGCCGTTTTAGCGTAACCGACAAAAACCAAATTTTACAGGAGAAGGTTTTTTTTAAATATTTTCAAACAGAAATGTGCCAGTAAATTAAAATTTTACATACATTAATATTTTTTAGACATTCACATATATAATTTAAAAAAACACAAAAATAATAAATATTTAAGCTATTTATGGCGCTTACATTACTTTTGCTGTCATAATCTAAGGTTATTTAGGCGCTTACGATAACAATATCTGTTAACATTACTATGCTTTAGAAACTGTATTTGTTAAATAAATAGACATTTTAAAAGGGTTGTAAATGAAAAAATCATATAATAAATGCAAAATATTTTTCTCAATATATATTCCAATCAGCTTAGTTAAACTTACCATATATTACTAGCGACCCTTCCCGGCTTCGCACGGGTGCAATGCTGATATTTAATGGATATTATCTATACTAATACTAGCTGACCCGGCAGACTTTGTTCTGCCAAAACGATAAATGAAAGACCTAAACTTTTGTATAAAATGATTTTAAAACAAACAAATCGGATCCGTCTATAATATAAAAATGAATTGCTGTTCGTTAGTTTCACTAAAACTCGAGAACGGCTGGACCGATTTGGCTAATTTTAGTCTTGAAATATTCGTTGAAGTCCAGGGAAGGTTTAAATGATAAAATATGGAAGAATTGCGGGCAATATGATAAAAACAGGAATTTCATTTTCCCATATAAACTGTTCTATGTAATGTCCTGTCAAACGTTAAATATTTATCCCTTCAATGCGGGTAATTGTTCCCTCAAATTAAAGAACGGATTGAAATAAAGGGTTCGAATCGACAACATATATCTACAATATTCGAATAATTGCATATTTTACATTTTAAAAATGAAGAATAGTGTCACTCATTAATAGGGATTGACGTATTTGTTGGTTGTCAAACATTTATGTCAGCGTTCAGAACTATTTGTTATGTAAAATATAAAAAGCCTAATTATTATTATCTCCTTAGATGTGCCTGGTTTACAATTTACAACTGAGGGCTCAGTAATTAAACCAAGGCTGAAGCCTTTATAAATGGTAAAAAGCCAAATAAAATTATAGTAGAATGAAACGCATTGGAAAAGGAAGAGAATATGTATTACAAAAATGGATTAATCAATTTGTACAATCCGTTTATATAAAAATGAACAATCTTCCTTTCTGTGTCTGTATTTTAATTCTCTCTCTCTGGTCATCAGTGCGGTTAGCACGTGAGGTAGCTCTTCGTACATTTGATTGACTTCCTAAGTCAGGTCGTCTTCTCCTCGGCATCGTAAATTATAAAGCACAAAGGATTACCAAAGTAAAGAAAGTTCTCGCGCACGTAGCCACAAAGATAGAAGGATGCACTCACAGATATCGTAACACAATATCGTTATAATTTTTTCCGTATTCTGAAGTTCTCAAATCTATTGTCAAATATAAAAAAGGTAAAATACAAAAAAATAAAAATGTAATCTGACAGATCAACAACTGAAGTTAGTTGTTACGGAACGCGATATAAGATTCTCCAACGCGCACGCGAATTTGAACTTAATGCAGCGGTAATAAATTACAAATTGACTCTCGATATTAATTACAAAACATTTGTATGGGAAATAGAAAAGGGCTGTTTTGAGGGATTTCCCAGCAATTATTTGATTTTTTTTCACCTTTTAAACCTTCCCTGGACTTCAACGAATATTTCAAGACTAAAATTAGCCAAATCGGTCCAGCCTTTCTTGAGTTATGGAATTACAACGAAAAGTGGCATTGATTTTTATATATATAGATACGTTATAAAAAATAAAATTAAGTCGAATTTTCTTCTGGTACGAATTTTCTTCGTCCGTTTTAACATAGCACCACGTATTGATCCATCATGGTTTTGGATAATAAGATCTATCAGATTATGTACCCGGTACTTATATAAAATGAAGTTTAGTATTTTTTAATTCTATTTATCCGAATCATCTTCGTCCGTTTCAGGTAAAGAATCAAGTAGGTATAGTTTCATCATGCCTCATACTTAAATATTCTTGATGGTATCTATTTATTTATAGTATTATATTCTTATTGCAAAGCTCCTGTAAATCTTTGTACTACTTAGCTGCTGAAATTTTGAGGCCTTCGTTGTATAAAAGTTTGGGTCCTTTTTGGACTGTTTGCTCTCGATCTGATGATGAAATCCATATTAATTTCGTAATTATCATTATCTTCAAAAAAACCGTATTTAAATTTAACAATAGGATTATTTTTATGAAGTTGCACCACTCTTAATGAATTAAAATTGATTTTAAATTTAGTTGGCAATAAAACTTCCAATCCGTGAAGTCTCTATATGTTAATACATTTACAAAAAAGTTTTTTGGATTATGTCTGGCATTAGAAATGATAGTTGGCCACTCACAGGGAGCCCATACGGTTTTATTACGTACGAAACTTTTAATATTGCTATGAATCGAGTCAACAGGCATCGTGGTGTGTCCATGTAAAAGATAAATGACCTTTATTTCTGTTATTGTTATTGCGGTTTTCAAGAAATGAATTAACATTGATATCATTGCACGGTTTTTATTTTGCCCAGCACAGCTATCAGAGTATAGATTAACAGCAGTATAAGTACCTTTTTGGTCTAACATATTCAATACTTAAACATTACTGTAATTATTTTATTACAGCCTCTTTTTCCTTGGCATTCGCCCCACACGTAACAATATCCATCCCTTGTGCCACTTCCATTATAATATGCGTATTTTCTCGAGTAATATAAAGTCACATTTTTACCATGTGGAGTCTTGAGAACTTTTTCTAAATCAAAGCTCACTCATATGGAGTTAGAATCAGCTGCTTTGCCAAGTTTTTGGTCTTCTAAAAACAGTTGCTTGCATACTTCTTTATTCAGAATGTGATTTTTATATTCAGTGGTTTGCTCAAAAAAATTTTTGTTCTCAGGTGATAAAAAAAACTATCGCAGGGCACGTAAGATAAAAATGCTTGTTGTCGCTTGCGATAAAGCTTTAAAAATATATGTATTCACGATAATTTTAGCACTTGCTATAACTTTATAACCATTTTTTTTTTTAGGAAAATATCGGCAGGGATAGGTTCGTTAAAGCTTAAAATAGCAGTTTCGATAAAAAACGCATTTTCGACAAAAGTGTCGCTTACGATAATTTGGCGGTAATGGCTCGACATGGTCGTGGTAGAGGGTAAAAACTGGGTTAATATTATAAAACGTGAAACTTATGGACACGGCTACCTGACTTTAGTTAGAGGAAAAATGAGATGTACTTTCTTAAGTAACGTTACTGGGCCACATATAGGAATTGCAATGCTTTCAAGTTTCTGCAATTTACGAATGCTGTCAATGTTATACTACGTTCGAGTTTAGTGGAATTACGTATACATACATACATTCCATTGTTTTGTAGTGGTGTACATTTTGTTTGAATTTCTCTAATTGCAAAATAAATTTAAAAAAAGAATTAGAGGTCTTGAGTCAGGCAAAACTTTATTGGCGCTTTCGCTCGACTCCTATTACGTGTAACTCCTACATACTTAACAAAATGTAGGTGCGGAAATGCACCTCTGGTTAACCCGGGAGTACAGGCGTGAGGTTATTATAAACATACAAAAATGAAGCAAATATTACATTAAAATACATAAGCAAACTAGAAGCATCGAAAAGGAAATAAAAACCGCCACCAGGTGGCGTCCAAGTTGTTCATTTCCATTTTATCGCGGCGCGAGTTTGCGTTGCCGACTTCCGAACTGAAATCCGAATAGTCATTCAGCTATATAAATGTCTGCAGCCCCGGGTGGCTACTCTCCAATGCAAAGTCGATTCTCAAACGTTTACCGAACGAATTTGTGAGGTAAGATTAGCCTGATCTGGGCTATTTGAGGAAGAAATAGGCTGGAAATACAATGAGGATTTATTTAGCTTGGTAACACATGGCATAATTCTAATGGTATTTTATTTTGAATTTAGAATTGGAATATAGTAGGGACTATTAAAAATATAATTGATATAATCTTATAGTTTAAGGTCGACTGTTTTGAGACAAACACGAGATTGATTTAATCAAAGGCTAGAAGGCAGGTAGTTCGCGACACGACCAAAATAAATGTTAGCATATAGGTACAAATTCGTCAACTATGTATCGGTCCTACGCAATAGAGGGCGAGCTTTTAGCCGTTATTCGGGTATTTCTCAACAAATTAATGGTTGATTACCAAAAATATAGTTTGTACATTACAAAGTTGTACATTTTACACTTCTTACTAGACGATACATATGCCTCTTCTCTACAGCTAGGGCTTAGGAGCAAAAGTTGTAGTTAATTAACACACATCAAAGGACTAACTAACTTATTTACAAACATTATGTGTCCCTAAATTGTGTCTCTAGGTAGTACTAAACTTACTATTAGCCACGCATCTTGTTCCTAAGTCGTGGCTTTACAATAAAACATTATACTTATTAAAGAAAATCTTTATGAAATTCATTTTTTTAATACCCTGCGATCACGCAAGTATTTTAAAAACGCGAGTCTTTTAAACTCCGAATAATTGTACTCATCTCCAAACCAGTATCTATTTCTTATACGTACAAGAATAAATCGCATTTTGAGGAGGAGAATGGAGAACAAAATTATATGGCAATGAATAAATTTTCCGTGAGGGCTGTGCGATTGGCGTGTGTCGGCCGTTCGCGCGCGTTTTATTCCATTTCAGCCAGCATGTCTGGCGTGGCACAATATTGAAATTCCTTTATTTCGCATCTTAAAAATGCCAATAGTAGATTTGAATAGAAAGATACTGTTTTTCCATTAAGAAACTTGTAATAGCAATGGCGTCTGAAAATGAAAAAAAGAGTGGGTAATAGTCTTGTAGACTATTTCGTGGGATTTCAAATACGATAGGCCAATTTTAATTGTAGTGCCTCTACCTTCAAGGTGCAGGGTGAAAGTGTGTGCAATATTTACTTGCAGTGGACTTAACACAAGCTGGCGAAACAAGAGAATGCGGGTCCGATCCCCGCACCGAGACAAATGTTTGTGTGATCCACAAATATTTTGTTTCAAATTTAGGCGTTTGTGAGTCCGAAAAGTCTCTCGTAGTTTTTTGATATACACGAAACAAGATTCAGTCAGAATTATGTACATTCAGTCACGTGTAAGTTGGGTGTATCTATTATAAGATTTTCTATCACGAAAAAGAATAAAAATGAACCAATACATCTTTTGGAATTACAAGTAGGGTAAAGGCGTACAAAATGACATATGTGGGTAAAATGGCACACCTCTTTTTCTCCAAAACCACAGACATAATAGTTCTCAAAATGGCGTGTAGAGGACCGCTTAGTAACAGGTCGCAACCTGTGGTGGCGCCAGTCGCGTCCGTTGGGCCGTGTGGTGCGGACACATGTTTGTTTAGTTTTTGCTGTCACGAGTTTTACTCAGGCGGATTTTGTTTCTCGTAAAAGTAAGTATTTTTTACGTTAATTGAAATCAAAATGATTTGAAATCTCGTAATTCTAGTTATTTTTTTAGGTATTGTTTTCTTACGTTGAAGGTTATGAAGTGGACAAAATGGCATACGCCTTGTTCGGGTAAAACAGCATACTATGTCATTTGACCCACCCTTTTTTTCTTTTTTCAGATTATTAACAATCATGCCTCGTAACTACTCTAGAAAAACAGACCGACAGGGATGGGATAAAACCTCCATGGAAAAGGCTATTGAAGCTGTGAAGAATAATGAAATGGGCTGGCTATTGGCTTCTAAAGCATTTAATGTCCCACAGTCGACTCTTAGAAGACATGCACTGAAACAAAATAAACTCTTAGCTCCAACTACTAAAGGTACCAACTTATATAGTATTTTTTAACTGTAGCGTTATGTAAGCATGATCACAGCGGATTTAATCACGTACACGCCTTATTGTTTTAGGTATGGGTAGGTACAGGAGTGTCTTCACACATGAAATGGAACGAGAACTGGTACAACATATTAAATTACTGGAAACGAGATTGTTTGGATTCACAAGGAAGGAAGTTTTGGAATTGGCCTACCAGTTTGCAGACGTTAATAATATCCCTCATAATTTCAACAATGAAAAGAAGACGGCAGGCAAAGAATGGTTGGCTGGATTTCGACGCAGACACCCAGACATATCCTTGAGGAAACCTGAAGCGACTTCAGCTGCAAGAGCCCAAGCCTTTAATAAACCGCAAGTAGCACTATTTTTTAACACTTATCAAGACATTGTTCAGAGCAACAACATTTCTCCTCATAGGCTCTACAATGTCGATGAGTCAGCTTTATCAACAGTCCAGAGACCCCAAAAGGTCTTTGCTACAACTGGGCGTAAGCAGGTTGGGGCTTTGACTAGTGCTGAAAAGGGGTCTCATGTGACAGTTGTTTGTTGCATGAGTGCAAATGGCCATTTTGTCCCGCCGTGTTTAATTTATCCTAGAAAAATCATGAAACAGGAGTTGATAGACGAAGCTCCAACCGGTACTTTGGGTATTGCCCAGGAATCAGGTTGGATGACAACAGCTGTATTTTATAAATGGTTGGTGCACTTTCAGTTGCATGTAAAAGCGAGTCTTGATGATAAAGTGCTTTTGGTAGTTGATGGACATATAAGTCATAAAGGTATTGAAAGCTTAAAATTCGCTAAAGAGCATGGAATCATTATGGTATGCTTGCCACCTCACTGCACGCACCGCATGCAACCATTAGACGTATCTTTCTATGGGCCACTGAAGACATATTTTAATCAAGAAGTGAGCACTTGGTTAAAGAACCATCCAGGCAGAGTTGTTACTCATTTTCAAATAGGTGCAATTCTCAACAAAGCATATGGCAAAGCAGCAACGATTCAAACTGCCGTCAATGGGTTTCAAAAAACAGGTCTCTGGCCTGTTGATCCAAACATATTTCCCGATTATTTGTTTGAGCCTGCTGAGACGACAAACATCCCCATGCAACAAGATCGGGTAGAGCCCGAAGAAGATTCAACGGCAGCAGAAAACCTATGCATACCGTCAACAGGTCTATCTCAGGTAGAAGCAGGCAGTTCGACATCACTGATAATTGCAAGCACATCAGCCGCAGACAACCCACTTCCACTTTCAGTTGCCCCATCTAAAGACACAGCTACTGCAATACCTACGACACCCACATCATCTAAACTGATACTCAAAGACATGAATATCAATGTACCAGTCAGCGTGCTATCTCCAGTGCCGATAGGAACATATGTGGCTGGACAAGGCAAAAGAAAACCACGCAAGAAACCAACAATATTGGTGTTAACTTCAACGCCAAATATAGAAGAGGCAAAAGCAAAATCAGCTCCTCCACCTGTTCCAAAGAAAAACACGAGAAAGGTTACGAAAGTTTTGGATTTTAGTTCCGACAGTGAAAATGATTTCTCTTCCTTACAAGCTTTCACTGAAGTCGGAGATGATGATGAAGATTGTCCTTGCATTTATTGCAATGACCTCTACTCCAGGTCCAAGCCAAAGGAGGTCTGGTTAATGTGCTTGAGCTGTAAAAGATGGGCTCATGCATCATGTGCAGATGTTCCGAAAAATACAAAGCGTTTTACGTGTGAACTCTGTATCTAATCGACTGATTTTCATTACAAAAAATGGTATGCCATTTTGTCCACATCACGTGTGTCATTTTACCCGACTAGGGCGGACAAAACGGTTTTTTTCAAGATAAAAAAAAATGTTGAATAATTCTTTTGTTTTTGTATTAAGTTGATTGATCTCTATAATTCTAATAGGTAATGAACCAAAGAATACCCAGTTACTAAAGTGTTCAATATAATTAATAAATAAAGATTTCATGACTGATTTTGTAACTAGTATGCCATTTTGTACCCCTCTCCCCTATAAGTGCGTGAATGGTTTAGAATAAACACAACACACAATAAGAAAATAAACTAGCTTTCAAATTATACAATAGGATGTTTTCTTATTTAAAAGTCTGAGCAAAGACCACGAAGGTAGACTAATTTTCAATCAATATTCGACTCAACCAACGTACAAGATTGAAAGAATTTTCAAATAAAGAACATTTTTGCTCCAGTAAAATGGGCTTAACCCGTTCAAGCCACACAATAATTGAATCTGCAACTCGCCCTGATTGGACGGCCCGGGCAGTTCGAAAAGCAAATCGGATACGTTGCAGGACGCTTGCCAATATCCGATTGAGCCACGGTGACGTCACTTGACAGTAATTGAGACGGTAACGAGATTAAAGGTCGATCCTACAGCGTCCGACCGGAAGACAGCCATTCACCGATTGTCGGACATGAGCGCCATGTTTCTGTTTTTCTTTTTTTGTGTATACAGCCAGTGCTGCACGTTGTCACGGTGATTAAAGTAGTTTTTAATCCTTTTCATATTTCGTTGTTAACCAAACTTTTTGTTTGTAAAAAAGGCTCTTGCTTATTTGTAGCAATGCATTGCCTTTAAAGGAAGTACCCAAAGTTTTTTTTATTTGGAGTTAAATCGATTTTGAATTATTAGTAAAGATTAGAATGTACATAAAGGACTAGGTACTGTTTCTCATACTTAATGCTGTTGGGTAAGAAATGTTATTTTACGACAAAGTGAGAGCTATCTCACTCCTAAATCTACGTGGGTGTACTAGTATTCTGTGGAACTTGTTTTATTGTACAATACCACGGCGCTGTGAGTTGGTCTATAGTGCTCCTACGAATAGACGATTGTACACACAAAGAACCATTTCATGATAATTCAATTGAAATAGTCTCAGACTGGGTGTGGATTCATTGTTGTGATTTCGATTTTGTAATGTTATTCATTACATGAAGTTGGTATGCTTGGACTTTGCAGATAGTCATTAAGTTTTCTTTATTGGACGTCTACTAAGAAGTTGTATAGATGATATCACTAAGGTGGTAGCTGAATGGAGATTGCTTTCAGTAGGATACTGCATAAGTCTTCGGCGGAGATTCAGTAATGATGATAATAATAATGGATTAACAAACCCCTGATGTTAGAGAAAATCGGGGCAAAAATAAAAAAAATTGCCGTTTTTCATACAACCATTGGTACACGTGGTACATGTACGTGGTTTGTATAAAAGACTTTTCTTTATCTAGCTATCTAACCTTTCGAAAAAACCTTCCGGATTTTTTGGAATCAGGTTCTTTGCTCCTAAGATTACCGCGTTGAAATCAACAAACAAATTCTACACCTTAATAATACTAATATATAAGTACAATTATTGCCATACCTGTTTTTTGATTACTGAAGTCACACGTCTGCTAGGGTACGAGTGTAATAAAGGGTTGGTTCCTTAATTAGCGGTCTCCGTCAATTAACTAAAATTAGAATCAAAGAACACGATTCAATTACAAACGAACAATTTCAATGATAACGAGGTTCTTCTCAAAGTGAATTGCCAATTTGAGTTAATTTATTTTCGTAAAAGTCAATTAACTCTTTGATTGATAAATTATTATGTTCAACAAACATATTACATTTGTTTGTTGTAAACTAAAAATAGAACATTTTGAACCCTCCTTAACACATTGACCGGTTAGAATGTTTTTACATACATATGACTTTGGGGACTTAAATAGACTACAACATTTTTTCTGAAGCCAAACCTGAAGTCTACGCGGAGGGAGTCGCGGGAAAGGTTAGTATTATATACAATACTACGTTCATGAGAAAGCGATTTATTGCATCTCTTTCTTGATTTTCTAATACATCTCCATCCACAACCCACACAGCCGAATTTAGTTTTATTTTAAATCCTTTCGTACTCTTCATACCCGCAACCGCTTAAACAGTTATTCCTAGTAAAAGACTTCCCAAATTCACAAGCACGTTCCCTTTTCAAAGGATTTGTAGCAGTTTAATGCATCGCTTTGACTTCCAAGCACGAGTATTGTGCGTGGCCCCGTGACGTACATCGTACGCAACGGGGCTTTATTAAACGCTGCACTGACCTCAAAGGTCTTTGACATTTGGATAAGGATTAGGAGCTTCAAAACAGCTGTAGGTTTGTTGCAACGTTGGTCAATGTAACTAGAGTTTTTTGTAGCGTTTTGTTGGTAGTTTTCGTTTGCGTTTGGGGTGTTTTTATTTGATAAAATACATCCAACAGTCCCATAAACCATTTTAACCCATTCCATGATACAAGTTCTGTGTCGTGTGTAACAGTAACTATGAGAGGATTTTCGGTCTCACACACACCCTGACTAGAAACGAATATTTGTGAACCCCACAAATATTTGTCTCAGTGCGGGGATCGAAGCCACTGTCGTTGGTTTCGCAAGCTAGAGTCTAGCCAAATGCGCCTCAGGGCTATCAAAATGTAACTTGATTTATACGGCTCGTTTCATCAAATCTCATTAATCACTTCATGCGTTCACGCTTGTTCTAGGGTGCTCCCGTCCATTAAGACGTCACCAATCTGGGTAATAATTTATTTTACACTTTATTATCCACTTAGTTATAAATCATACAAAAAATATTAGATATGTAATACGTTTTTTTTAAGCTGACCCGTGTAAATTTATAACCCTCCACACTCGTCATATATCATGATAAAACTAAAAAACAGAATGATCTGTGAAACGAAAATATATGACTCCCCGCTAATAGAGTTCAAAATTATTTTGTTTTATTTCAACAGTAAAGTCCGTTTATATGGTAGAATTGTACACCAGCGGCCGCCATAAAAAGTACAATTACCTTCGCCTGCTTCGACCCAGTAAATTGTTTCCTACTGCATTTATTTGCACGCATGGCATAAACTACGACTGATTATAATAACCAGGTTTTGCATGTCGACAATCTCGTGGAGCCAAGGTATTATAATAAACTTGAAGAAATTGTGAAAAGTTTATTCTAGCTTCACGCCGAGAATTCTAATTTATTTATGCAGCCCTTTTAGTTGATTATAAGTAAGGTTGGGCTACTATAAATGCCCTTAAAATGCTCGAAGTGATGATAAAACTGAGTCTAAAATATGCGTTCCTCTCACTATTACTATATCTATATGTAAATGTAAATATAATTTCTATATGTAAATTCATGAATATTAAACAAAATGTTAGCTTTATTTGCACTCGATGTCGAATAAAAAATAAATTCCAGAAATAATAAAATCTTCCCTAATGCGCTTAAAATTATAGTCAAGAAAAATGAAGCAATGCAATATTTACCAATTCAGATGCCATTATTGATCGCAGAATTCGTTGCTTTGACTAGCTTCTATTCAATTTGTTTCTACTTACGACGAAACACAAATAAAATCCAATGCTGGAAGTTACTGACGTCTTAGCTTCAAATTGGAGTGAAGGGAATTGGTGCAAATACCGGCAGAATCGACGAGAGCACGTTGCTATCGGGTGTCTAGTGGTAATTCGGGTTTCACTACTCGACTCACAACAGATATGAAATTGCTTTCAATGCCCTGATCGGTCATTCGTTTAATTTTCCTCTAGCTGTTGCAATGGCAAGCTGCAATGGTTTGAAATTTATCGGAGCTTGAAACATATTTTGCATAAGATTTGATGGTGTGTTTTGATATTTTTTCACGAACACATAGAGTAAATAAATAAAGTTTTGCGAATATATGGAGGTGAAAGGAAAATAAATGTCACTTTATAATATTATACTTATATTTAGTACTAACGACATAATGGTAGTTTAAATGTTATTTCATTTACATTAGGTGAATAGTCTTAAATATTGACAGTTGAATACGTGTTAGACATACATAGGTATATTAAAGAAAATAAAGGATTTTTGTCACTTTACAGCGAAAGTCAGAAAAAAGAGTTCAAAGTGTGCAACAGAAATATCGTGTTGTGAAGTAATTGGTAGCAGTACTGGCGACTTTGAAACGTGCGAGCTGCCTTCGTAAAGCTAAGTTACTAGTTTAACTTGCTTTTTTAACAGGGGTGGGGGTCAATTAAAAGTTCATGTTTTCCAATTGATTCTTTTCTTTTATTTATACAT